>CM018101.1:72140272-73356526 GCA_008658365.1 Alca torda
ATTCTGGTTACAATATTGCACACCATTGCATGACAACCACCTTAAGAAGAATTGACTTCCCATAGAAAGGACACGTGAGTGCCAGGGATGCAATCATTTCTCAAGGAATTACGCAGATAAACAGCCAAGCTGTGGGACACTTGGTCTATGAAACAAGATCAAATGTAGGAGCTGGGTTATACACGAGGTGAAAGACACCGATGGTGTAACATGGAAGGTGACATGCAAAAACAATTCTAAACAGAATAAAGATCGAGAAAAAAGGTGTGTGCTCACAACAGACAGGTAGATTAAATGTAGAGGTCCTACATGCCTGGTTCTCTGTTGTTGTTAAATAGTTATTCATGCTTTCAACCCATGTATCCTCTGCCTCTCTCTTTTTCCCATGACTGTCTTTCAGAAGGACTCACAGTTAAAGGAAAGAGATCTTATCTGTGAAGCAGAACATGTGAACACATCTGCACTCAGCATGGAAAAAAATATTTTGTAAAACAGATCAAAAAATCAGGAACGTTGTTTTCTTTATATTTTAATTTTTAGTGAACACCTAATAATAAATCACTTGTCTTTTTGAATTTTATTGCTCAGAACAAATCCTGAATTAAAGATCTGGTTCTCCTGTCATGACACATTTAAAACTGGATCATGTTCCTTGACTGCAGCAGATAAGTTCAGTGGGGCAACTGAGCATAGGAACTGATGTATTGTTGAAATGTTGGAAGCTGACCCACAGTAACTGGACAAATAAAATAGGCTGCAAAATGTCCTGCCTTTAACTGAATTAGTTACACACAAGTGAAAAGAAAACCACCTGTGATGAATATCCTCCTGAAGGTTCTTGGCAGGGTTTGGGTCCAAACATAAGTGAAGAGTAAGTGCCATGGGTCTGCTCATTTCAAATTTGTGAACTGTAGGAAGAAGAAGAGTTGGCTAGATGTACAAGATAGGATTTGGGAGGAAAATAAGAAGAAGGTCATGAACTGTTGATGATGTAGGCTGCTAGAAATTGCTATTTGTACCCTTCTGGTTCACGTAAGTCACAGTTTATGTGGATCCCTCTTTGTCCACCTCTCAGAAACGTACAGAAGATTCTCCAGAAAACTGCAGTTTTCTGCCCAGCTCACTGCTATCTTGGCACTGTGTGCTAAAGGGCCACTTTCTCTGCAAAACTCCCAGTAAAGAAAGGAAAGCGAAGGAAAAACTGAATGAAAATGTAAGGGGAAACAACTTGCTACAGTAGTAACTTGGCCTCCTACCAACAATGCCAATTTTCAGATGTTTGCCACGAGATTATGACTTTTCTAGGTGGGTGAGGAGGATTTCTCTTCCCACAGGTGAAAACTGTACAACAGCTGCCAGTGTTGACTGCACTAGACACTTTTCTGTGCTTCTCTGGATCACATTGGTAATGGGCTTGAACGGGACAAATTTTCATGCTGCTTTAAAACCAAAAGTAGGTATGTCAGCTGTCAAGCTTTGATGTCAGTTACAGCATATGTATACATCAAAATACAATCTTTATGGTATAGTTATGAGAAATGTCACAGGGAAAGGTGGTGATATAGTGATTTACTCTACAACACGCATAACTAGATAGCTGTTTACCATTCCAGGTAATGTTCCTAGTTCTTGTTAACTCTGCTGCTTCTGCAGTTGTCTTGTTGCATCAGCCAGCAAAAAGGACAGAGGCATCATCGCCCAGATTTGTCTTGCCTGCTACGCAAAGGCTCAGTTTAAAAAGTTTGAGACTATGGGTGTAATTAAACTGTGGATTGGATTAAATCAATATCTTGTTGACTGTAAGAGACAGTGGCAAGTTATCTAAACTAGGTTTATTAAATATGCCTCAGTATTTTTTTTGGAGGAAAGTATTCATATTTTTAAATGAAAATTATGACTACAGAATGCCACATAATAATAATAGATATTGATGAAGTTTTTATTTCCTCTGCCTGTTATTTCTTGTGCCTGCTTCTCCTGCTGTGTTGTACTGTACCTTGACAGCCATTTAATTTTAGATTAATATTTCCATTTTAAGTTAATATTTATCAACATTGAATTTTAAAATAATGATACAATTTTATTTGAAGCAAATAGAAAATACAGCAATTTTTGCCATGAAAGGGAAAGGAAGGGAAAAGATGCAGAAAAATACCAGTTGTCCCCTCAGAAGGCAATTTTTGTTTCTTTTTGAAAGAAAACTTATGTATTTTTTCCTGGGTAGCACAAAGATTTTTTTTTTTTAAAGAAGAAAATTTCATTACTGTTTTCCTACTTTAATAATCTGTAACATTCATAGTAATCAAATTTCTTTTGATAATCAATTACAGGGGGTAATTGATTATTTAGATCTAGTTTTAAGGGCTGTCATGTAATTGCAGATGTGAATAGTTTTACAAATGCAAATAAAAAGTGCATTTTGTTATGGCAATCCTCTGCCTATCACACATGTAAATGTTCATTTAGGTATACATTTCTTAGGGGTGTTTAAATATGTGTTCTGAATACATACTTGACAGACAATGCAAATTGTCTGAATCCATGAACCTTGTTTTTTAAAGTTTTCTATAAAGTGAGTTAGTCTTGGAGTATATGTTATTAGCCTCGCTGGGACACTTGCTACTTATGCTCCAACCCAAAATGGAGCAAACTTACTAAAGTGAATAAAAGCTAATGAGAACAGCTGGTGTTTTCCTTTTTTTTTTTTTTTTTTTTTTTTTTGGTAAGGATGCAATTTGAATCATCCTACTGCGGTATGTGGTCAGTTTTGTGATGATCTGCACTCTTGAAATATCTAAACTGAATGATTTACATTTTTTCTCTCTGGTATTGTATTGTCCCTTAGCCTACTCTTCACCAATCGGCACCCATGAACTGCTGCAGAAGATACACAAATACTAAGGTAGTAATAGCACCAAGAAAGAGAGAAACTGTTAGGCAAATATAAATACAAACATATGTACAAAACACCAATTATTAAACAAACTAAACTTTGCTGAGTATGTAGGTTTGCAATACAGTGTTTGTATTACAAGTTTCTACATGCTAAAGCTACATATTAACTATATATGTTATCATACGCCTTTAAGCTTCTTTTCAGAATTATATCCTGAAAATTCTCCCTTAGGAGTCAGCTAAACTGAGACACCAACCTAGCATGTAATTGTCCTAAGGCTGGGGGAGGGGAGAGATGTTTGCCCTGTGGGTGTCTCCTGAGCTGCATCGTAGTATTCTGAACTGCCGTCGAGGCACTGGGCCCAGTGATGCAAATCTGGATAAAGAAAGAAAATCTGATAAATGAGTTCTATGTGTCAAACTGCTATGTTGTGAAAATTTGTTCCCTGGGTCTAAACAATGGCATTGAGCAAAAACCAGATCACTGCAGGAGCAGATGGTAGTGTTTGCAGCTTTGGGATAGACTTTAGGCACATATTCACCATCTGCCTGCACAGCATTTTCTCAAACTTTGCTAAATACTAAGTTTATTGCCACTAAACCTTACGAGCATTATGAGACAAGTTACTGAGTCTCACATTCAATCAAACATTTTTTTAGCAGTGTATTGATAGCCAGATAAATAGCTTGGGAGGGCTGTGATGAACATCTCCTCCCATAGCTACTCCCTTAAGCAGATCCTCTCTCTTTGTTTAATTCATCCCTTTGCTTTTTCTATATAATCTTGTTATAAAATATGCAAAATTTATCCTTTATAGCTCTCAGAGCTTTCTTAATTATACTTTTTTATTTTTTTTTTTCAAAATATGTGTAAGTTAATGGTGCTTTAAGTGCTCTCCGATATTTTCACACCTGTTTTTTCATTTTCTCTTTCATTTTAATAGATTTTTTTCTAAGAAATGTAAAAATTGTTATAGTTGAATTCGCTGCCACAAAGTGTCTTTTCCAAGCTTCTTGCACTGAGAATCACTTTGTAATCATGGGAATGGACTGGCAGCTACACTTTTGATAAAGCATCTGTGTTTTTCTCTGTAACTGGTTAATAAAAATTTATAAGCATATCTCAAAAAGGATTAGTATACTAAAGGTTAGCACTGAAAAATAATGCTGTCACATTGTATATGCACAACCCATTTCATTTTGCATACCTCTGATTACAAGGTTAGATTCTATTTTGGTTTTGATACCTGTGTTTATTATTATTACAAATATTTGGTCTTCACTCATCACTTGACCTCTGATTTAAACGAATTTATGTTTTCCATTAAAAATGGTTTAATTTGGCCTTGTTTTCAAGAACGGAGAACCAAGCATTTTCAGTCCCTGCTTAAATAAATGCAGTTAAATAACCTATGTTCAAGTACCGTAGTTTTATATCAGACTAACAGGTGAACCCTGAATTTCCCCAAAGGTGATTTGCCAGTAATTTAATTTCAGAAGTTCATTATAATTGTTATTTCTTTCTGTCTTTTTTTTTATAATATATTTGATCATCTAATCAAGAAAAGGAAGTGATGCCATGTAGCTTAATGACCAATGAAGAGAGAGATCAGGTTTTCATCTGTGTCTCCGAGACATCCAGCTGGTACTCTACTAGTCTGGTCAGTTGGAGCTGGGCTTTGGTAGTCAGGTCTCATTCATGAGCGTGGTCTTTCTGTTTCGGTTACACTCATTGATAGGGCAGTTTTGTGGTAACAGAAATTATCACTGAAACTGGTTTAAGCCATTTGTCCTTCTAGACTTGAGCCTGGAATTGTTTACTAAAGGTGGTGTAATTGGATTTCTGCACTAACTTGATGGTTCCTTCTGTACACGTATCATTAAACAGCACATATTTATTGAAGTGGAAGGATGTCGTGGAAGGATGTCGTAGCAGTGTATAGACACAACAATTTCCTTGGTTGCTTTGCTAACACTTCTTGGCATCATACTATCCACAAGTGATACCCTTGTAAGCCATGCTCTTCTCCATAAAGATACTTACAATATGGGATCAGAAATGTTGTTGTCTTCTCATCTGCTCTTATGTTGCCGGGCTTTCTCTCCCAAACTACAGCTTGGATGTAAAAAATTTAGGCTGAACAAAATGGGGGAGCTAAACAGGCTCTCTGGTACTTCAAGGGCCCCTCTCACTGGGACCAAGACTGCAAGATGATCTGTTTATTTGAATGAACACAAAAGTTCTGTGGGACCTAAGCTGAACTTAGTGGTAGATGATGATGATAGAATAGAAACTCAGCATCACAATCTAAAACACGGAGTGAATGAGCCTTGTCGTCACAAAAAGAAGACAAATGGTAAAAAAGAGTCACTCGGTAAAAACGTACATGTTTTGTTTTTGCAGGTCAGGTGAAAAAAGCTGACAGGTATGAACTATGGAATGATATTTGAGCTTAACTCTTTCAAGAAAGTCAAGAATTTCTGCATCTGCACATACAAGGAAGTTGATAAAATTAAAAAAAAATAAGATAAAATAATATTTCCCTGATAACTCTGCCTTAACCCTAATATGTGTGTTACTTTATACTATATATAAACTATATATTTACTATACTATATACTTCAATGTATTAGGACGCAAATTCTGAACATCTTGTAGATATTTAGATATGTTTAATTAGTGCTATTAGTAAGAAAGTAGAATCTTAATTTTTGAAAACATGAGGTGACCTGTCAGGGATGTTTTTCAAGTTAAACTGTAACCATATAAGTACACACAGCAATCTATATGAACAAGGAAGCTATATTACAGAACATACTTCATCCTTTTTAAAAATTGCTGGTATTTAGATTTGGTGGATTGAGACCTCCAAAATACAGTGCATTATGTCTGTAAATATATCACAGGAGTAAATACAAACAATGAAATCTTGCTATTAAGAGGCTGATCACATAATATACTTAGTACATCTATATTGACAAATATTGTGAGCTGTTATTTCAAGTTCTAATTACTGCACATTATACTCAAACTAGCTGTATGTTGTCTGATTAGTTAATTGCTACTACATTTTTTCTTGATCAGGCTGTAAGATTTCTTATTTTCTGTTTTGGAATATGGGTGTCAATAAACAAACATAACAAGATAAATACCTCAGTGTTACACATTCTGTCCTCATCTGACGTAGTTAATACTGAATTTTCATTTTTTATTAGCATATCCTACACAAATTTATTATTTCTTTCTTCTAAATTATGTCTGTATCCAGTTGGTTCTCCATTTTGCATGGCAATATACCAATGTAGAACATAGCAGAGTAGCTATCCCAAAAAATTCAGAGTATACAAAAGAGAAAGACACTACATATGGAATAGGAATAGTATGTAGCCTGAATACTCTAGTGTCCAGAAGGAAAAAAGCTATTTCCCATATAAATCTGGAATTACTGCTTCATATATCACATCTAAATATGTTGGATAAATGAAAAATGAAACGAGAAGATCACCTTTGTTTTAGAGAACCATCCAGAATTCTGACACCCTCCCGCCCCTCCTCAGATCTTTCAGTTGATGTGGATCTCCAGAAAACACAGCAACACATAATGTGAGTGGCAGCGCAAAGTAGGCAGGTGTAGGCATAAGAGCCCAAAAGTCCATGACTTTCCCATGAATGCCAGAGGTGAATACTCAAAGGGCCTCTGTTTTCCCTCATACCTGTTGTTTTCTACCATATGCCACCATAAGGAAAATGCACCTGAAATAAAAGCTGTAGCTTTTGGGAAAAGGATACCCCACCCATTATCATGAGGGCCTAAGTGAAGAGAATCTGGAACATCAGTGATTGGTGATGCATCCCAGGCTTTCAGGATTCAGTGGCTTTTCTTCCCTGAGGCAAGGACGATTTATACAGCCATTATATATGTGTTATTCATATGCCTTTTTGCACAGGAATCACTGATTTATTCTAAGCTTTTGTACAGAAAGAGAGATGATTTAGTCTTTTCTGTGTCTGGTTTAACTACAGGGGACTGATTTAGTTGTGTACAACTTTCAAAAGCAGCAGAGCTCTGGAATTTTGGAGTAAACATTTTTATGGCTTTTATATTGTAAAATTGCCATGGATGGAAACTGCAAAGGAAATCAGTGTAAAATACTCCCCGTCACAATGCTCTCTGTGCTAGTTATCTGTTGAAAAGAGTTCATTTCAGGCTTCCTACTGTGCTTTGCACAACAAGCTGAATAACTTCTGACTTCCTAAGTAACTATTTTTCTCCCTGGGAAGACAGTCGTGTATGCAATTATGATGGACAATGACAACGCAAGGCAACAGAACCAATGAATTGACCAGCAATATCCGGGGAAGGTAAAAAATGGAATCTGACACCAATTAAAACCACTAGTTTCCTGTATAAAATTAGCGTGCTATATTTTCATTAGTCACTCCTAATTTCCCTCTCAAGAAATACATCTACTGGTTTGATAAACCTGCATCTTGGTGTTAGTGAAGGAAGAAAGCAAGGCTTCTGTCCCCTGAAAGACCTGCATATTTGACTGAAAAGAGTCATTCTGTAATTGGGGAAGACATTTACTCCATGAATCCTGCTCTGAAAATGCTTAGACCTATCATGCTGTCATTATTTCTCCATTAATGTAAATAAGTAGGTATTATTCTTGTGACCTAATTCTACATTAAAAATTACTATAAATGATAATCTAAATATACCTAAAATATGCCATAGTTAGACCATCAATTTCTGTGAATGACCAGCAATCTGAAAATGTCTGACCTGAGCTTTATTCAAATCAATGAACTAGAATTAAAAGGGTCATTTACCAATTCTCAATCGCAAAATCTATGGACTTCCCATGAAAGAGGGATCGTCTCATGCATAGTTTGCTTTTCTGTTATATATCAATAGGAAAATGTTCATTATTTCTCAGGATACTATCTATACAGTAAGAAAAGATTGGGTGTATTAAGCTTTTTAAGTATGATTCAATTTTTATTATTACAGGTAAATTGTGGTTTCCATGTGTTGAACTTTCATGCCCCTGCAGACTCAATTGCTTTTGTCATAAATTATTCTACTGCCAATGCTACAAAAAAAATGATGGCTTTCTCCAAATGTTTAAGCCAGCTTCTGCAAAGGTAACCTTTCCTTCTGCAGATAGATGCACACAAGTGCACATAACCATTGCAAAAGCTTCTGTCCCTTGCAAACAAGATCTTTCTACAGAACAGTCAAATGCCCAAGGGTTTCGGAATTCAGTGATTTTGCTTTCTGCGTTTCTCACTTTGCCTAGCCCTGAAATGGCAAAAGACTTCCTATCCATCTTTGTATAACATTTTGAAAGATGACTGTGAAGCCTTCAGCAGCCACATGTAAGTCAGTAAAGAAATAGCTTATCAACACAAGGTTTGTAATAAAGTCGCTATGATAATCTGAATGGCTCTGTATTGTTCTAATGTAACCCCTAAAAGCTGTATGAAGCCCTGAGTGGCCGAGAGACACGTTTCTAATCTAACTTTAATACTTCTAGAAACATTTTTTTGGAGGCATTGAGTACCTTGGCCTTCCCTGGATCATTCTGAGTCTTCTCTGAGTCAGCAGTGGGCCCAAAATTTCTCTAGCTTTTCTTCTGTCATTTATATGCTTGTAGAAACCTTTATTGCTGCCATTCACAGCCTGTGCAAGATTCAAATCTAGGCTGACTTTGGCCTTCATTACCTCATCCCTGCAAGATCAGACAGCAGCTCTATACTTTCTCCTGGGTCACTTGGCCCTGCTCCTATGTCTTGTACTCCATTTTTTTATGCCAGAGTTAGGTCAGTAGTCCTTGCTCATCCATGCAGGCTTCCTGCTGCATTTGCTTGATTTCCTACTTGTCAAGATGGGCCCTTCTTGAGCTCAGAGGTGAACCCTGATTGTCAGCTGACACTGCTGTACCTTTCTTCTCTCCAGGATGTCCCACAGGATTCTTCAAAGCAGATCTCCGAGGAGGCTGAAGTCTGCTCTCCTAACATCTAGGGCTGTGTTCCTGCTTTTGGACGTACTATCTCCCCTTAGGGTACTGACTTCCACCACCTCATGGTCACTGCAGTCAAGGCTGCCTCTGACTTTCACCTCCCCCACAAATTCTTCCGTCTTCATTAAGTATCAAGTCCATTAGAGCACCTTTCCTTTGTTGGGTCCTCAGTTAACTGTACCAGGAAGTTGCATTCAATGCACTAAAGAAATCTCTCAGATTGCTTGAGCCCTGCTCCACTGCCTTTCCAGCAGATATCAGGGTGGTTAAAGTCCCCTGAAGACCACAGCTTGTGAACATGAGGTTCCTTCCAGTCGTTTGAAGAAAATCTCATCTACTTCTTCCTCATCAGGTGGTCTAAGGAGATATCCACTGCAGTGACACCCGTGTTGGTCTGCCTGCTAATCTTGATCCATAAACTCTTGACTGACTATTATATCCCAAGGCAGAGCTCTGTGCATTCCTGATCCTCTGTTACAGAAAGGGTTACTTCTGCTCCTCACTTTACCTAAAAAACCTGCATCCCTCCGTCACAGCACTCCAGGCACTACCTACTTTTGTAGATAGGTAGTGCCTAGAAAGTTTGATGTGAACTTTTCTTGAAAATACCATGTATAACTCGTGGGTTGGTACATTTGGATGTTTCTATTATGTTTTGATTTTGACCTTAAACTAAGATTCAGAACTTGCTTTGAGAAAAATATCTTTAAGGCTAAAGCCGAGGCTGATGTTCACAATATTGAAATAGTCTGAAATGTCAAAGTCATATAATTTCATGCATTCTTTTATTTTAACTCAAATATTGTGAATACAAAATTTTGAGAGAGTTTTTTATATGCAATGAAGACTGTAAAAAAAAAAAGTTTTTCTTTGAAGCTTTGGATCAGATCTGTCATATTCATAAAGGCTGTTCATCTTATATGAAAATTTCAGCAAGCTAAGGACAAAATTTAATCTCTCATAATATGTGTGTAAGATATGGGATATGAACAATCGTTTAGATTTTGCATGAATCATTACACAGAAGCTGTGGGTAAATATGTTTACTGTCTGCAACTTTCTGAAAGCTGTTCTGTGAGTAAATTTGATAGGCTCAGCCAACAAATATGTAAGTTAGAATGATTTGAAAAATTGCTTCTCCAGTACAATAGGCAATTTCACTACTTCATTTAGAGAATATTCAGCAGCTTCTGTCTATTATGTAAAACAAACAGAAACTTGGCTTCTTTTCCAAAGAGGCTATAAAATAACTTATTTAGCAAATGAAATTAGAAGATTTCATTTGCTCACTTTGCAAAATAAGCTACCTTGTGTGGTTTAAAGATGTGTTTAAAATATTCTGGAAGAGGTAATATAAATCTCAGAACATTTTCTAAAGGAAACACGGAGCTATATCTGCTAAATCACCATAAAATATTCATTTTTTAAAAAAGTAATGTTTATGATTTATTTCCTTCTTCTTTTCCATATAATAACCTTTGGGATGCACTGACTATCAATTTCCCCAGTGATTTTAATTTCTATGGCCTATCTGTGCACATTATTTCAGGCATTGTATAAGTATTTGCATATCAGTCTTACTGCTTTTCTGCTACTGGAGGCAGAGATACAGAAATGTGGCATACATTTCCCTTCTTGCATCCTTTAATCAAATTCTTATCTCTGTATGTATTGATATTCAGCAGCAAGGCAGGGTGACATTTTAAATAGTGCTAAGTGATGACAAGGGCAAGGCAGATGTCTGGGTATATCAGTGACAAAGCTGGGGGACAGGGTAGGGCCATAAACACAGACATCTGTAGGTGAAAATTAAGACATGTTCCCATTTGCTTGCACAGGTTGTGTAAATCCATGCTGGCAGGGCTGGTCTTATGACTACAAATGCCCCAAAACAGTCTGCTTCCATCCATGTTACCATGCTAATGCCAAAATAATGACTGGGAACTTTCATCAGCAAAGACCTGTCATTCACTGAAGTGGGTAGCAGCAATCTGGGTTTTTTTGGACTAGTTCTGCATGTAGTATACACAAAGTCATTTGTCAGAAGCACTTTCTATGATGTGGCACTCTTCTCCACTAGGGACTCAACTGACTGAGGTGACCTTCTTATCTCGAAGAGGTTTCAAATGATGGATCTTTACCTTTTACGACCAAACTGCACGCCTGCTGCAGCCCAACAAAAAATAAACTCGAGCCTCGCTTCCAAAGAAAATTAGACTTTTGCAGTTGTGTTGAGCAAATAAACCTCATGAATCCCAAGTTCCACCAAGTTTTGGACTCCATGGAACTCGCTGAAGGTTAGGCACACAAACCTTGGTCCCATGAATAAAAGGCCATAAGGGGACTCACTGTCCCACCAGGTAGAGTGAGCAGACACAGCCCCAGCCATGGGGAGCGTGGATGGAAGGTGACTGCTCAAAAAATATTGCTGGAGAGATATAAGTAGGTAAGCAGGTCTATAAACTGCAGGGGGGAGAGATGCCCTATGGAGACGTGGAACAGAATGAGTGTGAGGTTTTTCTGGAGCAGGCCATGAAGAGGTGCACTCAAATCCTTTAAAATCTAAGCTCTGTTGGTCCTCCCATTCATGGAACAAACTTCATCTTCAGTACTTTTTTTAAAGCTTTCCCACCCATCATTTTGTTTGGAAGATGTGCATGATTAACTGAATTCTTGTTTCTTGAAAGAGGCTAAATTTGTTCTCATAGTAACAAATGGTTCAATTATTGAAAAAGGAGAAAAAAATCTTTTTTCTTTAGATGAAAAATATACCAAAAATATATTTTTGTCACATATTACATTCTCTGGATTGTGTTTTACAAAGTGTTTTGTCAAATACAAAGGAAAGTCCTTTGTAGCATTCCATGTAAAGCGATGTAATTTGGAGCTTAAAGGTCAGGTTTATGAGACTGTTTGCTTGTGCTTAGAGTCTTCTGGTTTTAAAATTAATTGCTCCTATTCTATTGCAGTGAGGCAAGAGGGCTAAGCCTTGGATGTTAAAATTTCCATTCTTCTCAAAAAGGATAATTGCAGACAGTCCATTCATGGAGAACCCTAAACTAAGCTAAAGTATTTTTGTACATAATTCTTCTACCATTGATTTTACCCTGACTGCAGGGGAACTGTGTTAGATTTATGGTAATTATGGGCACATTTGTAATTTTGCCATGTTCCAATGAAGGGGGAAACCCTCTACTGAGGCGCTTTAGGTGATGTCTAACTTACAGACAGTGAATTGTGATTTTGCTGCCAGCTTTCTTTGCCAATAAACAGCATTTCCTTTCTGAGCTACAGCAGCAGCATTGTCCAGACACCTCACTGACTTCTCACTGTACAACTCTGCAGAATGAAGATTAACAGTATCATGAAAATTGTTTTCCTGAATAGGATTACCTGGAGCTTTCTGTACAGGCAATTGGTGATGATCTGTCCCCGCATGAGAGCAGAGTCTGTATGCAGCTGCCTTTACTTCAGTTATTAGACATACTTCATTTCTGTTCCCTCGGTCCCTGGTGGGAGTTCTTATGACAGTATTTCTTGTAGCAAGAACAATTTTCCTCATCAACATCTAATATTTCTCTCTGAACCCCTCTGGGACTTCTTCCCCCTTATGTGTAGGAATTGTCAGCAATCCTACATGTTTAGTTTTCCTACAACTCTCCATTCTTTCAATTTTCCTCTCCAAGCTCCATTTAGCCTGTCTCACACCAGCTGCAAAGCTCTTATTAGCTTTCATCATTTCAGATTTATTTTCAGGTTTCTCAGCTTGACTTTCTATATCTTTTATATGATTATCTAGCCTTGTGCTGTTATTAAAGGAATGGTGTCTTGTGGCTCAAATACTGAGTGAGGCTGTCTGGACTCTCTTTCCACTTCTCTCAGAAAGTTTTTCTGCTATCTTTTGTGTCCCAGTGCCCTAGCATTAAGGTGAGGAAACAGCATTCTCATTTCCAGGCATTATGTGAAGTATACTTCACTTGTGACTGTGATGAGATTATTGAAGAACAGTGAAGTGCCATTATGAATCTTTTGGCTTGACTTTCAAAACACATTAGGCTTTTCATGACCATTTAATGAAAAAGAGGTTAGAATTAAGATCACTTGACCCATTACAAGATGCTCTTTTCACTGTTTTCACTTTGCAATACTTCAGCCATTTTGATTTAAATACTCAGTTTGGCACCCCAGGCTAAATGGTCAAAATCCTCCCTCAAAACCCAAAAACTACAGAAAAAGCAGAGCTAGGAAGACTACTGTATTTTGTCCAGTCTTACTACTGCTTCTACTACTACTGCTAGTATTACTGCTACTACTACTACTACTACTACTACTACTACTACTACTACTACTACTACTACTATAAGATACAAAAGCTCCTTCTGTGGGGAAAAATCTTTCCATTTTTTATTTCCCAGATCTCAAGTGCTCAATTTTACAGTCTTAATGTGTTCTATTAATATAGTTATTTTTATGTGCAAATAAAAACCAAGGCCCAAAATTAGGAAAATGTTGTCTGTGCTCTACCAAATGCATTAGGATGAGAAAATCAGTAATTCCTTGTCTGCAATTTGCTTCCAAGCTGTGGGATGGAAAACAATATAGAACAAATAAGACAGGGCACATAGTGGGCAATAACACTGTGCATACGCATTATTTTAACAGATGTTTCCTATCAATAAGGCTACTTAGCAGTTCATTTAATATGTTCTTTCTTTCTTCCAATAAGCAGAATGTCTTTTTGATTCAGTGCTGCTTTAATATTTGATAACATTAGTTACAGGAAAATTTTATTAGGAAGAAATTCTTGTATGTGACCAGAAGTATTCTAAACTATTATCTGTCAGAACTTCATAATAGTGGAGCAGAACAATTTCTTTACAATATATACTACTACTCCACCTAGGTATAGAAGTATTTATAAGAAGGAATTATTATTTAGGGACATTGAGTTACAAAGAGGTAAAGTGATTTGTCGATTTTTTTCTGCTCTTTAGGCTAATACAACAGACAGATTTCTTAAGCTTTTTCCATTGTGCTGTTTTCTGGATCCTGGTAGTGGATCCATTTGGTTTTGTGCTTTTGTTAACAACTGAGAAAGATGAAAGCAATGTAAGCAATGAAGAACATTTGTTAGTTTTACTCAAACACGGCAAAAATAAAACAGAATTGTGTTATGTTTTGTTTTCTAAGGAAACTGGTTACAGCATTGACTGATAGTATTTATACATTCAGCTTCAGCTCTTCTGGTCTCCAAATTGAAATAAATAAAATGCAGCCAGTTGGTGAAAAAGAAGATGATAACAAATGATAAGGGATGCTCTGCAGAAAATGATTTAGAATAACTAATTGCTAACAGTGATGATTAATGGTGATTAAGCATCCCAAATTAAATGTGTGTACAGAAAGTGAAAAGCTAAAACTATGAACAGCACACAGAGGGGCCAGGATGAGGATAAGAGAATGAAACCAGATTGTCCCTGGCCTTGCTGAAGCTGGCCACTGAGTTTCATACACAGTCATAGTCTTTTAACAATAGGTTTGGGCCATGTTTAACTGCATGAGCTTCTGGTCCAGCTTCTAAATGCTATTGCAGTGAATAATAGTAATAATAGATTCTTAACTATGGGTGTGAGTGTTGCTTGGGAAAAACTCTTAGGATCAGGAAGAGAGACTGTTACTGAAGGCAGTAAAAGGAGTCACCTATGTCATAGACACATACAAAATTTAGCTTAACTACCACATAGTAGATAATTCATTTTTTGCAGAAGAATGTATAAATAATACATATGAATAATAATGAAGAACTTCAGGAATAATAATGAAGAACTTCAGTGATAGAAAAGGAACACGATTGCATTTTAAATCTGCAGAAAGCAATTCGTGTATCCATATTTTTCCCTTAGTGGAGAGGAACGCTTCTCATTCCTCAAACTGACAAGACTTCTTTTTCTCTTCATCGTACTTTAAGAACATTGTTATTCTAAATGTCTTTCCAAGATCTCAGGTACTGATTAAGAAAGGTCTGAAATACCAGTTGGTAGTTCAGGCACCCAGTCGTGAAACCATAAACAGGAATTCCTTTTTTTTGGGCTGATAAATAGGTTCCTCGAGTTCACATAAATGGGAACACATCTGTAAGGTATGATAGAAAAAATGATGTAAATTTGTCACCATAGAGGGGAGTCTTCTCAATTACAGAAAAGCCTGTCATATGCTTATACCAGTTCCCACAAGCTAGTAACAATTTACTTCAGGGATTCAACAAGGTTTGATCTAATCAATTGCCCTGCAGCTTTTCCTTCTACTTTTCTTCAATTAATCCAAGTTAGTACAAGTCACAGTGATTGTCCACAGTATCTTACTCCCTAACTGGCTGAATCTAGAAAGACTTGAGAAACTAATGAGAAAAACTCTTCAGCAGAATTTAACATCAGTTATCTGCAGTGCTTTTGTGGACGCTTAAAGTCTTTCCAAGGAAAAAGAGGGAAAATGGAAGATTTTGAATAGTATATTTCACAGTAGCAGTAGGATTATTTACAGATGGGAACTTCAAATGAGAGTAGGCAGAAAAATAAAGCATTGAAATAAATTACATCCATGGTTAAGCAACAAAAGCAAATTATGCCTATGAAAGACTAAAAAAGCTGTGAAAAGTTTTTAATTCAGCCTGAAGTAAGGAATAAACTATCATGTTGTTTGTGTCAGATCAGCTTGCAACACACAGTGCACTGAGTCAGATTCCACATCAGTCACCATGGATCTTAAATTTGTGTTTTATATACTTTCATCCCCCCCTTTTATTCCTCACTAAACCCTTTTTGCAATCTGTCTTTATTTTGTTTCTTTTTTATGATCCTTAAAACATATGTGAAATGATTCACAAAATATGATTACGTCCTTTTATTTATATGTCAGTGGGAAGCAAAGTCTAGAGTTTGATATAAAAACACAAAAAGGGTACTGGGATGAAGTGCAGAGCACCTTCAAAGCCTCCGTCCAACTCTTTGAAAAAATGTCTGTTATTGAAGGCAATTAGCTAAAAAGAAAACAAAAAAAGTCTTTAAACAGTTTTTACAACATAGTTACATAATTTATGACAGGAAAAAATATTTTTCAGTGGCTGGAAAGGAGTTCACCAAGTCACAGTAAAAGCAATATGTCAGTATTTCCCTCCTTTGCGTGGCAAGATATTGTAAGGAACTTCCTGCAGTAGTTAAAAGTCTTTACTAGCCAGCCATGTGTCACTAGTGGCTTTCCTCTGTTTGATTAACTTTTTAAATGTTTGGTCTAGCTCTTCTTGAATTGGTAAATAACTGCAGAACTGTTTTAACTTCTACTAAGGTAAATCCAGTCCAGCCTTGAAATAATTAATAATAAAGATGGCATAGTAATAATCCTAGGTGGCACATTAAAAAATTAGGCACCCTTGCCTTCCAGGTTATATCTAGAGATCTGTTCAAATTTTCAGTTCTGAACCTTGAAAGTAACTGAATTCACATGGTAGTACATTAAGTGTTTCTGGTTGGAAACCAGTGAAACACTTCCTTAGTGCTTTCGATTAGTCACAGATTTTTCTCGTCTAAGTTGTTGTAAAATCAATCCTAGAGCTATGAAATTACATGCTTAAGCACGTGCAGAGGGTTATCGCCCAAACAGACATTCAGTGTTTATTTCATGCACCCAGTATGACTTCTCATTTCGTTTGAAACATTCTTAGAACTCATCATACTTGTCTGTTTAACATGTGTTAGATCTAATAATAGATGTAATTGATTATGTTACATTTAAAAGTAGAAAAGGTTGTCCTGAGATGCTAATGAGCGTAAGAATTTGTCAGGAATTTTTAAAAAGGCTTAGCCTTTTATACAGGTAACAAGACTACCCGGAGCTAATGAAGTCAATACCTAAGAGTAGCTATTGAAGTCAATACCTAAGAATGACTTTTATTTCTCTGCTGCAGTGTTTGGAGGGCAATGCGACACACCTTGGTAATTACATTACTTAGTGGTGTTAAACTTGCACATCAAGGATTGATTGTTGCATCTGTGAAACTGCAAGGAGAAAAAGCTAACTCTTTCTTGTCAACCTTTATTTTAGACACTCAAATCTCTGACCATCAGTGTGGAGTATCCTTTCAGTAATCTTACAGTGACGTTTATGCACAGAAAAGTCACAAAAGAAAATCAAATCTGTTTTCTTCTTATCGGTGCTCAGTTCTTGCTCAGGAGTGTGTTTTTTTCATCACCTTTCAGGATTGTATCAGGAGTACATTTCAGCTTTTTCTTAAAAATGTCAGAAGTTTGCTCTTGTTTATGTTCCCCCTTTATTCTTAGTTGAGAAGAGTTTCAAGACTAGTGAGTACCTGTCCTCTAGTTTTCTGGGAAGGATAAGATAGCAGCAGTCTTTGCACGTGAATTCCTTTTTTAAGTTTTTTGCATTCTTTAATATACTAAGACTTATTGCAAATATTAGGTTTTGACATGTTTTACAGTTTTCAATTTTGCTAATTTGGATACAGTGTTCATTTATAAAATGATATCAAAACTTTACAAAATTCTTCCAGGCAGTGCGTGTTTTGTTGAACATCAGAGATGGTAATTTTAACAACATTCTCTGTCCCCACATTTGGGACACCATATTATCTTACTTCAGAGCACTCTGAATACACATCTTAAGTAGACTCATTTCTGAATCCTTCCTGCTGAAGCCCCAGCTTTAAAATTTCTCCTGAAACTAATGCAAAGTTGTGAAATTTAGTTATATTTTTCTTAGATCAAATGATGATTTGTAGAGCTCTTTAAGTCCTGCAATGTGTGATGCTAAATACCTTGGTATTCATTCTTCTGATACCAACTATCTCTTTTTCCCAATCTTATTTTTCACAAAGTCACTTTCTGGAAGTTTTTCTTCTTTATAGTGATCCCTTTAAACAATTAATATTATCGAAGCTTATTTTTCCACCACTTAATGAAGGTTTAGGTTCTTTAAGCCACCAGAAACAGCTGAAGGTGCATTATAAAACTAGGTTCAACTTGCTTGCTTAGATTGATTTACTCATTCTAGCTATTATGTATTCAGGTAACCTGAATGGTGTCTATATTTTATTATTGTTGTAAAAAGAAAAATGCAAAACCCTGAGATTCAGCATGTGTCCAAAGAACTATTTATAGTTTAAAAAAATCAGAAGATAAAAAAGCTGATATACAAAGCATTAATGGTTTTCAAAACCATACTAACATGATATAGAAACCAGAGTATTTATTAAATTGGGCCAGATATGGAATTCCCATTCCATTTCCTATCAGGTCCTATTTCAAGCAAAGTTGTCACTGGTCTGAAGTTTGAGAGCTGAGGAGACAAAAAAAATAATAAATCTATATACAGTTTATTATGTACTTTGCTTTTTGATACCCATTTTTTACACCATGGGAGACAAAATCTCCAGAGTCGATGTGATTTTCTTCTGTCCCTCTCTAATCTACTTCAGATTTCACATAATTTTTTACCACGATGAGTAGCATATTCTGGGGCCATGTAAGACCTGCTTGATAAATATTCTTTGAAACCATTCACAGGACTCCTGCCCTAGTATTAATTCCTGGCTGCTGAGATTGCTTACAGAAAAGAAGACCCAACCTGAATGGTAGGGATTTTGTTTCTTAGAAAATCTCGATGATTTACATAAGTAAAGATGGCAATAATAGTGGCTTAGCAAAGTGACTGATTATGGTCTACCTTTGCAGTCACTTCAAATCTATACGATGAAGATACTTTCTGCCTGAACAAGGAAAAACATGACAGGTAGATGTTGAGAGAAAAAAGACTGATACCATCAGTTGCACTTAATGAGTTCAAACAGCCAACACACTGTCAAATGCCATCACCAATTACAGTCTTTAGTATGTAGGTCTTAAATCTTTTAACTTTCAAATAAGTGTCTCTGGTTTATTTGGTCATCTGGTGTTTCTTGGGTGCCACTAATAACACTGTGGGTGGTAGACTAGTTGGAAAAATGTGTAGTCCAAACAACAGATAGATCGCCTTTGCTGTTGATGTCTACCAATAAGGAAGAGCTATTTTAGTATTTTTATTTATAATGTACTATACTTATATAATGCGAGGCAAAGAAGTCATGGACAAGGTTGCAAACAAGTGCTGAAAAAGAAAATCTTCTTAGGAGCACGTGCATGCTTCTTTATTAATCTGTTTCTACCATTTTGTCTTGTCTGTGTTCATAGGAAATGTGAATAAAAAACATGGTAAAAGAACCAAACTTTCTTCAGTGGGTTTGTTCTTAAATAATTCTTACACGTTGAACTGATGATCTCAGAGGAAGGACTGCCGTCTTAGTCAGTAAGAAAGAAAGCTAATGGCCATGTACCGCAAGCAAATTTGAATCTTGGCAATCTCAGTCGGATCTTGCCATGAATCTCTTGGTGTACAATGCTCAGCTCCTGCACAGAAGAAATTTAAGTGTAAATATCAGGTCTCATTTTGTTAATCAAGCAGCAAACAAAAAAATTACCCTAGAATAACTATGACATTTGTGGTTTTAAAGGAAAACCTTGATTTCATTAAAATAATTTAGTTTAGATCTTATTAAACATTAATAAGAAATTAGAAGTATATTACCATTATTTTTAAACTGCAGAATCATTAGATTGTTCAATTTAAATTGTTAAACTGCGAAATATATAAACTAGTCCCATGAAATAAGGAATATGGACACATAGTGTTGAGAGGAAAATGGACCAAGAAGAGCTACCAGACATAGCTATAATCACTCAAGAGATGAATCCAAGACAATGAAATATTTCTTCTGATGAAAGTGTAAAATCTGAAGAATAACAAGATCATGAGAAACCTACAACATGGATTTGTCAAGACAAATCCCATCTAACCAATCTGTTTTTATTTTGTTACAGAATAACTGATTTAGCTAATAAGAGACAATTATTTGATAAGATATATGTTTACTGAAGTAAGAATCTTGCGTAACAGGGGAATTTATGATCTCAATGAAATTGCTGTAAAATTGATGGATAACTGGGTGAAAAACTACAGTCAGAGAAAATTATCGGTGAGTTGCTATCAACCTGAAATGAAGAAATAGTGATCTTTACTGTGTTAATTTTGCACATTTTCCTTATTTTCTTAAGAAATGTAGTAGACTTCTACATCAAAATTGGACAGAATTGCAAAGACTTTGTCATTAGAAAGAAAATATGAACCTAATATTAAGTGAAGAAATGCTCCAAAAATCCATGAAGGACATTTGCTAAAGAAAGTACAAAGTATTTCTGTATGATATAAAGCATCATCTCCATTAGGAAGTAGAGGAAAACAGGCAGGCAACAACAGTTAAGAGTGGTCCGTAATTTTAATACGGGTCAAAAAGATAATGAAAAAAGTAGTTTGTACGTAAATAAAAAAAGGAAAAAAAAAAAAAGGTCTTTGCACATGTTATCTGGAAGAAAAAAACTCCATAAAAGTGCAATAACTATCTAACAGACTGTAATTTTGCAAGAACAAACAGTATTTCTAGGAACAGCATACTGCTGTATAATTGTAAAACAAATTACAGGAAAAACAGCGTTTGGCAGATGGTGTTTTACTTTTTGTTGAAGTGTCTTTTGAAACAATAACATAATTCAAAGGATCACTGAAGCAACAACATGAACAGAAAAATAGACAAAGAGAAATCAGGAAAATCAAGGTACAAAGCAAATTTTGAAAAGAATTCAGTTTTATATAGTGGTAGCCCACAAAAGACAGTGGATGGTAAGTCATTGTCGTGTGATATCTTCCTCCTTTACGTTTAATATATTTCAAACGTGTCTGTGGGTACCTCCTTCAAAGAGCCATATGTACCCTTAGAAACCTGAGCCCTCCCCCGACATGTGGAAGTGGCGCACATGCACACACACCGTTTCCCGTGTTGAAATATCTTGTGTGCTGCTGCCCACACATTTTCACAGCTGCAGTTCTAGCATTCCTAGGTCAGAAGGTTTCCCCCGGGTGCTCCTCAGTCTCAGAGATACTAGTTCAAAAGCTGTTCACTTATTAACAACAACCACTGAATCCACTGTGGCAGAGAAGCTCAAATCAGCTGTTAAGGATATAACCCGTCACCAGGCAAATTAGCGATATGGGTGCTGTTTCTCTGTAAACTCTGCCTATGTGCCATCAGGTAGCACTCAGTTAGCTATTCCTTAACTGTCAATATTTCTAAGGCTGGATGTTGTTTCCTACTTTTTTATTGAGAAGTTATCTGAAGGTCATTCTCTCAGGATCTATGTGGTTCCTCCCCACTTTGATCTATTCCTTATTTAAAATCTGAAGTATACAGAGGCTTGGAGAAGTTCATTGTTTGTTAATTTTAATTTTTGTAAGAATTTAAGACACAGGTCACAGGACACCGCAGCAGATAACAGGTTCAGTGCTAATGAAGGTTGCTGTAATACAGTATCAGAGCTTGGTTCAATCATATTATTAGACTTCTGACTGAAAAGCAAAAATCATACTTTTTTTCTGAAGCCTAAGAGATGCCCTGCAATCCACTGGAAGTACATATCAAACTTTATTCAGTAAAATATCTGAACACATGAGAAAGGATGCATGGGGGAAATATCTGCACAAAAGATATAGTGGTACATGACAGTACTCACCTATTCCATACCTGGGGAAAAAAAGGGTTTTTCTAAACTATGACTTCTGTGTATTAACTATTTTTTAACTCTATTATGGGAGCTTGATAATCACATCCTTCTTAAGTTTTCTTTCATGAGAAGAGAAGATAGCTAGGTGATCCACTAGCAGATTTGCAAGTAAATAAAAGTACCTCAAACTTTGCTTATTACTAAAGACTTCAGCAATTAAATGGCTTTCTAATAACATTCTGGGCTGAAATTCCTGCCACAGAGATTTCAAAGTTTGGCCCAGATTTTCTGGTTAGTCTGTACACCACTGATAGATACATTCACTGTTAGGTTTTGGATCAGGGAATAAAGGCCTGATTATAAAGTAGTGTTTAAATGAATTTTGGCATGCAGTTTCACTTAAATGTTAACAAGCACTTTTTTCTGTGTCCAACTCAGATTTTTCTTTTAAATGTTGCAGATTTAAAACCTTTTTTTTTTTTTTTTTAAAGTATCTTGCTTTGTCATCTTGTGCAATACCAGATTAAATGCCCTGCATCCAAAAGTTTTAAAAGCTGAAGAAGACTATCTCTTCTCTGGTTGTTTGTCTTCTGAGACTGCAAATGAGTTGATAGAATAACAGCACTGCTTATAAAGATGTACTGTTTTGTAACATACTTTGCATGTTATTGTGAGTTTTAAAAGTGGAGACTAATACAGCTTAATTCTGAATTGCATTATTTAAGATATGGATAAGATGATTTGAGGTAATTTTTTATTCTTCTTCCACTTGAAGAGATTTGTTTTCCTTTGTTGTATTTAAAAACAGCTACAGAGTAATAATGATATTCATCCTTGATTAAATGTACTAGATAAACATAAATAATAATAATAAAAAAGTAAGCCATGTGTGTATTTCACCTTAATACCCTGATTAAAAAGTTAAAAAAACAATGGTGAAACCATTATATCTTCTCTGACCATGCTGTTAATTTATTTCCCTGTCTTTGGGGACAGAGAAATACACAGTGCAGGGAAGAAGGGTAAAATCTACAGACAGTTGTTATTAGCTGATATGCTGCCTTAGCTATTTCTGTGCCCTTTGATCAGACTTTAAAATGCCATGGACAAAATTCTGCAGGATCCAATTCTGTGTTCTCTGACTCCTTTGCAGGTTTGCTGCCTCCTCTTTGCAGATTGATGCTCAATCCATGCCTACTTAGCACAAAGGAAGGGCTCATAAACATGGTACAGAGTGGAAAAATTCAATTTCTTAGAGAAATACTGTCTGTCTCTTACAGGAGTGTGATCTTTATCAGCAGATGTAGGGTTGCTATTCTGCAGGCAAGTATTTCTTGTTGCTGGGAAACAGACCTTGGTGAAATGATAAGTGACAGGTATTAGCGTATCATGAGAAAGAGTCTTGATTTACTAGTTGTGGAGACATGCCTTTTTACATTGTGTCAGTGCTTGACATAAAAAAATAAGCCATGGTTTCGTTTCTTTGAGGGTGATACTTCTTTCCTATAAAGCCATCTGACTCAAACACTCTTTCTGAAGTACCTTCCTTGCTGTTTGGACTAAACCGGCTGGAAATGGTGGATTTCTGTGTTAGGTGGGAGATCTAATTCCTAGTGCCTTTAGTCTGTACATACTAAAACAAACATAAAATGCTCATACAATATATTGGTTCATCCAGATTAATTCTACAAAGAAGATTTAAGTTGTGGGTGTTTAACCTTGCTGCTTCCTCCCTTCCTCTTCTCCATTGCTCCATGCTTGAATCACCAAATCTCAGAAGACTCCAGGTCATTGGAAATTATGTCTCCAAACTCCAGACTGTGTTTGCTTTGAATATATTTTTAATTTCTCCAAAGCTTAGGAATTCACATTCAGGTTTCATAGGCATTTTTTCCTGTCTGTGAACGGCTTCTGACTATAAGTAGTAGGACACTGCAGGATACAATTTCAGCTTGGTATTTTTCCAGTACAAAAGGTTGAACCTCTCATTAAGATTTCAAAATACAAACAAAAAAGGGAGAAATCAAATAAATAAAATGTCTAAAATGTCTTTTCCCCTGAAAGTATCTTCTAGACGATTCTTTTCCTTTCTTTTCTTTTTTTTTTTTTTTGTTTGTTTGTTTGTTTGTTTGTTTGTTAGGTTGGTTGATTGCCATGGAACCACATGAAAGCATGCTTTAAGAATAGGACTCTCTCGTGTCATGGGTTTTCATCCCCAAACACATCCATGGTACAGTATTAACAGTATTAATATCAGTTTCATTAAATGACAAGGTGGCAAGCTCTATAACAGCCGCAAGGTTTCTATAACTCTATTGCAGGAAAGGTAGTAATAAGTGGTGCCTAAGGACAAAAATGAAGTGTTTGTCTTTCTACATGAGAAGTGTTCCAAGGACATCCCACACAGGTTGGTTTGGCATCACTGAAGACATGTGAAAATCAGCAACTTAGATAAGACCAGAAAACCTGTTCTGAGATGCCCATACATCTCAAATGTAGCATCTAGGACTTTTAAACATAAAGTTTTGATTTTTACCCATCTCCATTCAGTAGAAAAGGAGAAAAAAGGGAGAATGTGAGAAGGAAGGCTCTAAGTTTAATTTTGCAAAATCTCTTCAATTTATTTCATAAAACCAAGCCAGTCACAGATCACATCTGAAGCTTTTTCTATTGAACAGCTCTGCATTTCAGAGTAGAGAATTAATATGTAAGTTAGACAAATAGTCCTAGTCTGGGGCCTGGTTTGTTGGTATTCTCACTAGCTATGTCTAAAAGGTGTTGGAATAGAAGACCTTGAACAAACAAGTGGTGAGAAATTATTTAAAACTGAAAATAATGCTAGTACAAAAGAAACCCTTCACAGTCTACAATGACAGCATAAAATTTAATTCCATCTTCCACTGTGGGATTCCCTCTCAATTCTAAATACAGAATCTGTTTTACAGCTAAGCTAAGTGGTAGTCTAACCATGTCATTTTTAAGTGCAATGCTTGCCTTGTAGTTGGTGCAACTGAGTATAACACCAAGGAATTGGAATAGTGTCTCTTAAACACAATATTTGGAGAATGAGCAGGAAAGGATGAGGGAGAGAGCTCCAGAAACTGGTGCTACATTTGGTCCACATTTCTGTCAGACAGTTCAGTGGGCCAGATAGGCTAAAACTAGTCAGCTCAATAACTTATAGCTAGTTTAAAACCATGGATAATTATTTGCCCACATCTCTCTAGTAGTTAAGCATAGCATAAAGATTATAAGAGAATTTGAATTGCTTACTGTCACTTTCACTTTATGACTTTTAGCTTTGGCCCTACTTTTAAGCCTTCCCTATTGGCATGCATGGTGTCTATGCATAAAGCCATTTAACTCACTCAGGTTGCGTGATTACCAGTTGCCTTTCGGCTGAAGGTTTTTCTATTGATGTGGGGCTGACAATTCCAGTCTCTTGCCTCAGTGTCTCCTGTGCTGTGCCAGTAATCTCTTCCAACATGTCATCTATTTTAAAGTAATGTCTCCTCATTTTTCATCCTTCTGTTTTGACTCCTGACAAAAGCAAATATTCCTCTGAGAGATGGGAAGGCAGGAGAAGAGGGAGCATCTCAGAAACAGTGAAAACTTTGTTTAAACAGCATAAATTAATCCCGTGTCACACAATGTAAGTGACATGCAACTGCTTGTTGTTATCAGCCATTAAACCTTGAAAGCTATTGTATGCTAAAAGAGCAAAGCACATGAGTAATAGAGAGATGCTCTTCAAAGCCCTGTATGCTTGCAAACCTTTTGTGAACTCTATTCTCACTTCCCTAGATGAGGTGCATCACAGCTATTATACTTCAAATAAGGCAGTGGATGGAAACCCAGATCTTGTGATTTGATTATATACTAGCAAATTCATAACTGCAGTATTTGATGGTCTCGCAAATACTGATGATTTTGTCTTTGCAATGCCTTTGTGACTTATGGAAATGTGCAGATAGGGAATTGGTTCACAGAGAGATGAGTGGACCTTCTGCTGCTGCTCAGTGAATCTGTAGCAGATTTAGGAAGAAAGGAAGAGTTTCAAAGTCTCTGAACAGGCGCCTTGAACAAGTGTTGGAGATAAAAGTACACCTTGAAGTAGGCATGACCAACACAACAACCCTCAGCAAGTAATTGCCTGGGGGTTCCCCCAGTCCCACCCCACTGCAGCTCTATATGAGGCTATCTCCAATTCCTGTACTGTTTTCATGACTTGTTCCTGTGGTTCATTCTGTAAATGCTTTACACCACCACAGCTTTTAGAGCAGTGGTGTCCTTCACCATGATGGAGCTCAGGAATAATGACATACCCCTGTAAATTTTATAAACTCAAAGCAGGCTAGTCAGAAACACCGCAATCCCAGCTTTCTCATGAACACACGCCTACACTGAGTTCTGTGGAAGGCCCCTGAGTAATAACACATTGACACATCCATCTTAGGTCCATACGATGTATTCAAACACTTACCCATTTTGCTCATCCTGGGATTCCTAGAATTTATGGGCTTTCCTGTGATGTTTAATCCCAGGTTCCCTTACACCATACAGCATTCCTGAAATCAAGCAGCACATGCATTTTCTGAGTCACCTTGAAATGCAAGATGTTGAAATGCAACTGTGGAAGCTGCAAAATCCGGCTATGACACCCTGCTTATGGAGAGTTAAAGTACACGTATATGGGATTTTTGGTAAGCCCATGTCAAGGTTTCTGATTGTAGGGTAGCCATTCAGACAGGCCCTGGAGAGCTGCTGGAGCTCCTAACCATCCCTGCTAGGACAGATGATGTAAATAATAGCAAAGCAATCAGACGAAATAGGCTCTGAAACTCATAAAGCACATGTGGACAATATGATTCATATTACTTACTGTTGTAAATGCTATTATAGAATTTCAATGCTTTGCAGATGTGAGACATCTAGGCTTCATCATTTACAGTTTTTCTCCTCTCTTTGTAATGAACACAGGACCATTCCTCCACAAGTCAGTAGACAAGAAATTTTCCTTGTAATTTTAGCATCTGCCTTTAAATACGAGGAAACATAACTTGATTTTTGACAGATTTCAGCAATTGTGTCACAAGATGTGACGATGGTGCTTTACAGACTGATGCGTATCTGTTCCCACATTTCTCCCTAAAATCATATTTCTATATGTGAATGCCACACTCCGATTTTAAAACATGATAAGGACAACTTTTTGGCTGTACATTCTTTTTGTGGCTGAATTATACCCTGGGATGAGTAAGTGATACTTTTAGTGAACTCAGAGTCTCTTGTTAATGCATAACAAAGGGTTGTGTCTTGCCATCCAGATTTAATCACACATACTGACTCTATAGGTCAGTAACAAGTAAGCATTTTTCTTTTGTGGCTGACACACAAATCTATTTGATGGAGTTTCTTTTTAAAGTGAACTTATTGTACATATTAACCTGATTCAGTGTTGTGCACAGTCTTTACATTTAGAGGTACTAAAAACATGCCCTTTTTACAAATCCTGGCTCAGTTCAGCCTAGTGCAATAGATGTTTTGCGTTGTTAGTTGCTTCTAGAAATTTCTGTTTTATCTCCACCACTGCATTTTTGCATTTTAGGTTACTTACATCTTTTGAAATTGTTTAATTTTTCAATAACTTTCTACTACTTTTTATCTTCGTCTTGAACCAGATGGCTATAAAGACAAAAAAAGCCTACACAGCAGCTTTTTAGCTTGTAATTAATAAAACCAGTTCTTCTTTTGCTGCTGCAGCTATACATCAAAAGAAAAACAATTATTGCTGCTGCTTCTTAGAATATTATCAGAACAGTGTTTGAACTGCAGCCTTTTGCTCGAACTGAGAGGAAATGCAAAAATGAGATTTATGTCTCAGGTAATTTCCCCCCTTTCAGGTAATGCACATCTGTGTCATGTTTCACTTTTAAGATCTGCTTATCAACATAAAGAATAGTTTATTTGTTGCACCTCTATTTGAACTTTGTTCCTGTGTGAGGTGTAAAAGCAACTGCTGCTGTATTCTTAGCTACCAGTATTGCCCATGAGAGATATTATGATCCTTCCAAGGGCCCTTCTTCATCTAATGTAATCCCCTTGAGGCACTTTAGCAATTAAAATGAGTGACTAGATGCTTTCATGGTTTAATTTATACACTATTCAAACATTACTTAGGCAATGCTTTCATTTGGAGAAATTTGCTTGAGCATAATGGAAATTCCCCAGTTTTCCCTTGAAAATATGAATTCTTCCACAATAATAGTCTCTCCATGCACTTTCTACCCAGTGATTTGCATAGAGTGGGACAGTCATGCACTTCTGCATGTTCATAGTTACACCACCGATGGGTGAAACTTTAAAGGTCCAGTGTAAAGGATAACTAACAAAAAATAATAAAAATCCAGATAGCAGGGCTTCACTTAAATTATTCAGGTCTTTCCAGTGTACAAAGAGGAGGTTAAATCTCAGGACAATAATCTTCCCTGTACTACTAGCTTTGAGCTAGGCTGATAATACTTTTTTTGCTGTAATTCACCTCCTGCTGTTCACCACAGCCTTTCAGAATTTCTTAGTGAGTATAACAACAGGACTAAGTAGAAAGGATAATCTCTATTAGCAGCACAGCTACTGTAACACACTATTGGTTCAGCCTGTTTCTGCAATATGAAGAGCACTGTACATATGCCTAGAAGATAACTAAATACACAGTATTTACGTATTAGGTATCCACACTGAGCATATGCTATGAGATGCATTTCTCTCTGAGTAAGGCATTTGGTCATTCCATTAATTTATGGAGAAATTGCTTAAATTTTCCAAAGAAAATCTTCAAATTATATTCATATGCCTCTTTTCATACATTTATACACATATCCCTCTTCTTTTGTCCCTTGAAAAAAGAGACTGAAAAGATAAAATAGGTAGTAATCCCCTTTTTGCCTTGGTTCTCCTCAAAAGGCAATTCTTTGATTCAAGCATATGTGTATTTTGAATGAAAAACAACTGTATCAGAGGTAATACTTTGAAGTGAGTGTAGTTCCTGGCTGTTGTTCTGCTACAAAGGTAACCCAGATTTTGCACATGGTTGCTAGAAATGGCAAACCGGGAGGCTAGCTGTCCTGTTTGCCTGAAGAGAGAATGCAAACAAAAATGATTGCATATTTTGTGTATGAACTGTTTATTCTACACGTATTTTGAAGGTATCTATGAAAATAATCCTTAGAGTTGCTGAGACTAAACATAATACATTTCCCAGAACGCCTACCGAGGGAAGCAGGATTGGCCACATTGGTAAGGATAAAGAAGAGCATCGGGTATGTATAGGAGAGTAAAACTGTGTGTGAGACGGAAAGATGCTGCTGGTTGCTTCTGTGTACCTGACTGTGCTCTGTTAATAGATTTTCATTGCTTCTGGAACTTAACGATCACAACCTGCTAGGCACATCTGCTGCACTTCTGGCCACAGGCTGGCTGTGGTTCAAAGGCAGAGGACTGCTGGTTTGCGCTTTTACCTTGAGATCGGGTCTTCATTCTCTCTGGGGGATTTTCTTGTCTTAGGAAGAGTAGCTACACAGATACAGAGGCTTATGCATACACACATATGCCCACACGCACAGAGTAGGATAGGATAAGGATGACAGGGAACAGAAGGCCCAAATAATTACAAAGTTAAAATGCAGAAATAGGAATTTTAGCAGCTAAGCAAAAGAAAAGGCAAGAAGCCCTCAAAAAAGCTAAATCTTTTACGTGGGATTTAATTCAAATCACAGAGAACATTATTTGTAGCAAGCACTACCCAAAAAGCACCACAGAATGACACCAGTTAAAATTAGCCTTAGCCAGGGAAATATTTTAAGCAAGATTAAGCAGCTTGAACAGGTGAAAATCCGTGAGTTTCATGCAGAGAAAATGAAACTTAGCTATAAGCATTTTCCTTGTTCGTGACCCCCATTAATGACAAAAACCCTTGGTATCATGATTAAAAAACTGGTATTTTTTTACTTATTTAAACCTCTTACACATTTAAATCAGTTTTACAAGTGATTGATTTTCCCTAAAGCCTTGGATTCTGGGCTGCGTGGTTGGACCTCCCACTAAACACTGCAGGTGAGGTCCTCAGCTGGTGTAAATCACTGTAACTCCCCTCATTTCAGAGAGGGAAAGCATCCAAATTATTGACCAACAGGGATAAGTATCCCAGCTGTCATCTGCTCAAGCTATTTTTGTCAACTAAACTGTTTTTCAAAGTAAGTTTATTTTTAATTAGTGCATTTACGTAGCTATATTCGTCACTGGAGAATGGCTGATTTACACTAGTGAAAGACCTGGCTTGCTGAGAATGTACTTTGCTGCACTGAACACATGGCGGTAACAGCCTGTAACTATCCCTTTGCAACCCTGATCACATTTCATTTGTGCCGAATTTCCCATAGTGGCTGGTCTCATAAAAGGCCTAAAAGGATTATGGAACATATGATTTATTTTTTAATTTTTTTTTTTTCTTTTGCCTGAAGTTGCCTTCCTGCACTGAAAGACACTGGGTTTATCATCACCTTGTGAATATCTCGTTGAATTAGTATATTTAAACTTTCTTCACACAGATTAGTTTCTCCACGATTGTCGAATCTTTTGTTAAAAATTAATTTTGCCTACAGTTATATGGGAATCTTCCAACACTGCAAGAAACATGCACAAGGTGTGTGGAAAAGGAAGACAAAAAGAAAAGACACAAGAAGCATGAAATCGTAGGTTTTAATGTTAAAAAGAGATCACATTTAAGTGAATATTGTGTTCCCTTGATGACCTTTTTCTCACTGCCAAGTCTTTTAATGTTTCAATCTTGATATATTTTATCCAGACTCACTGAATTTTGAGAAACAGATTAAAGGTTAGATTTAATCTTGGATTCATTATAAAACTGAGACCATTCCTATTAAATACAACAGTGATGAACAGTGAATGTAAAAACCTCCATGATACCAGCTCAATACATCAAAACAATACCTGTGCTGTGTAAAAAATTGAATCCCCATAAGACCAGTGATAAGCAGAGGCAGGTGGAAAATACTTATCAAAACATTTCAGCATTTTAGTAAAAGTGTCTTTTTCAATGTTTTTTTTTTTTTTTTTATGAGGAAGGAGAAAAAGAAGTTTTCACATTATTCCGTACCGCTTTATTAAGGTTATCAGAAGGAGAGGGATGTTAAAATTTGATCATTGTTACTGAAAAATATTTTTAATCCAAAATTTGTCTTTTAAAGACTGAAAAAAATATGAAAATGTATTAAAACTTATGCTCTATTCTTCACAAACTTTCATCTAAAAATGCTTGGCAACATTCCTATAATTCTAAGGAAAAGTTGCAGAGGGCAGAGGAAAAGTATAAAAGAGCAGCAATGCAGATCCTAATGACTATAGGAATTACTTTTACCTTCTGTGAATTAGGGTTTTTCTTGCCAGATTCTGTCAGTCATCGTCACAAGGAATTTTATTTGGGTAATTTTTCTAGCTGTTGTAATCCATGATGCAGCAAAACTTCTAAACTCATGCTGAACTGGACCAAAATTATGTTGTAAAGGCATTCAAACAGAGGTTTTTGGGATTTGCTGAATCTGAGCCACAGAGAACAGAGCCAAACCCAAAGTCTTATTTTATGTGCTGCAACTTGGGCTTGAATTTTGTGGGAATTTTCTGGTTCTAACATACTGGAAATTCCCTGCTAGCCTTTTAATGAAAGAAAATCTACAAAATTAATCCTAAAAGGTATATTATGTAGAAAAGCTGAACTGAACAATTATTTCACTTGCCTGCATGTTTAGTTTGTTTTATTTTCAGGTTAAAATTACTAGCTTCAGCCTGACCTTGTAAACTTTCATTATACCAGAGATTTTTGTGTGAACAGTTTCTAATTATAGTGCAAAATTTGCCAGCTCGAGGTTAGTGTTTTAGTGTCTGGAAGAAACATCAGGAACACTCAATATCTGCATGGGTTGCTGTTTGCTTTAGGACTTGCAAATAGTTGTGGGTTGTTTTTCTTTTCTTCCTTAAAGCTATTATGATGAAGTAGTGTTAGAAATTAAACAGTCTTTTGTCACATTCATAACCGGGAGACATGCCATTATAACCCATGGGAAAAAATGCACCTTTCACAGCTGGAGAAGCTTTTAATCTGTCTCCTTTTTACTCAGTCATGCTAGAAATGGACACAAAACTCCCTATTTATCCACAGCATGTTAGCACTCAGATAATCTTTTCTTGCAAGCAAAATGCTCAAAGACAAATTTTGCAGCAAGAAATACTGTCTGTGGAGGATTCTACAGCCACGGAATCACAACATACACAGGTAAGACTCTAGGCAGCCTTTGCTTTGTAAAGAAAGCAAGTGATTGTGGCCTTCACAGTGCTGTTCTGGTCTCTGCCTTCGTATCTAATAGGCTTAACAAAGAAGAAACATCATCAGATTTGTTATGCAAGATTTATCTTCTTGTATCTGATATAGAATAGAAATGCCCTGTGATAATTAAACCAAAATAAAAGGTGACAGGGAAAACAAAACGAGTTCAAACAAATGATTGCATTATAACAACTGTAATTAGACTTGAACTAAAATTAATCCAAGTACTTATGCACTTGAAAGTGTGGTGTGTATGATGTACTGGGGTCATTGCAAGTCTCTGCAGTTTAGGCTGGGGGTGGCACCATCGAGGCTCATGCACTGCCAGTGCTACTGGGCTGCTAACCTTGGAACTCAGCATTTTCTTTCTTTAGCCTCTTTGGAATCATAAAGCCACAGAATGATTTGAGCAGGAAGGGACCTTAAAGATCATCTAATTCCAACCCTCCTCCCATGGGCAGGGACAGCTCCCACTAGACCAGGTTGCCCAAGGCCCCATCCAGCCTGGCCTTGAACACCTCCAGGGATGGGGCCTCCACAGGATCTCTGGGCAACCTGTGCCAGTGCCTCACCGCCCTCACAGTAATCTATATCTACCCTCTTTTGATTTAAAACTGTGACCTCTCATCCTATCACTACACTCTCTGATAAACCTGTAGGCCCCTTTTAAGTACTTGAAGGCTTCTATAAGGTCTCCCTGGAGATTTCACTTCTCCAAGCTGAACAACCCCAACTCACTCATAGGAGAGGTTCTCCAGCCCCCTGATCATTTTCATGGTCCTCCTCTGGACTTGCTCCAAGACATCCACGTCTTCCTTATGCTGGGGGCCCCAGAGCTGGACGCAGTACTCCAGGTGGTGTCTCATGAAAGTGGAGTAGAGAGAGATAGAATCACTTCCATTGACCTGCCGGCCACAATTCTTCTGACTCAGCCCAGGATGAGGTTGGCTTTGTGGGCTGCTAGCACACATTTCTGGCTCATGTTGACCACGACCACGACCACGACCACGACCACGACCACGACCACGACCACGACCACGACCACGACCACGACCACGACCACGACCACGACCACGACATTCTCCTCAGGGTTGCTCTCAATTCACTTATTGCCCTGCCTGTATTTCTACTTGGGATTGCCCTAAACCAGGTGCAGGACCTTACACTTGGCCTTATTGAACTTCATGAGGTTCACATGGGCCCACCTCTCTAGCCTGTCAAGGTCCCTCTGGAAGGCAACCCTTCCTTCTAGAGTTTCGACCACACCACTCAGCTTGCTGTCACCTGAAAAGTTGCAGAGGGTGCATCCAATCCCACTGTCCATGTTCCTGACAAAGATATTAAGTAATAGTGATCCCAGTATGGACCCCTGAGGCACACCACTCATCACTGGTCTCCACCCAGACATCGAGCCGTTGAACACAACTCCTTGAGTGCAGCCATCTAGCCAATTCCTTATCCACTCAGTGGTCCACCCATGAAATCCTTGTCTCTCCAGTTTAGAGACATTGCCAAATGCTTTGCACAAGTCCAGGTAGATGATGTCAGTTCTCTTCCCTTATCCACCAAAACTGTAATGCTGTTGTAGAAGGCCACTAAATTTGTCAGGTTTGATTTGCCCTTAGTGAAGCCGTGTTGGCTGTCACTAATCACCTTGCTGTTCTCCATGTGCCTTAGCATAGTTTCCATGAGGATCTGCTCCATTATCTTGCTGGGCACAGAGGTGAGACTGACTGGCTTGTAGTTCCCTGGGTCTTCTTTTTCTCCCTTTTTAAAATGGGGGTTATGTTTCCCCTTTTCCAGTCACTGGGGACATTACCAGTCTGCCATGACTTTCCAAATATGATGGATAGTGGCTTAGCAACTTCATCTGCAAGTTCCCCCTGGACCCTCAGATGCATCTCATCAGATCCTGTTGATTTGTGCACATTCAGGTTTCCTAGAAGGTCTTGAACCTAATCTCCTACAGTGGGCAGCAAGTACTTCATTCTCCCAGTCCCTGCCTTTGGATTCTGTGAATTGGATGACATGGCTAGAGCCCTTGCTGATGAAGATGGAGGCAAAAAAGTTGTTGAGTACCATAGCCTTCTCCATATTGGTTGTAGCCAGGTCTCACATTTCGGTCATTGGGGGGTTACACTTTCTTTCATTTTCCTTTGTTGTCCTATGTACCTAAAGAAACGCTTCTTGCTATTTCTCACATCCCTAGACAAGTTCAGCTCCAGTTGTTCCTTGACTTTCCTGATCCCCTCCCTGCACTCTCAGGCCGTATCACTGTAATCTGCCCAGGATTATTCCTGCCTCCTTTGTTTTGTGATTTAGTTTGGTGAAGAGGTCTTGATTTAACCAAGTTGGGCTCCTGCCTCCTGTGCCCAGCTCCTTGTACATCAGGATTGAGAGCGCTTGCACCCTAAGAAAATTGTCTTCAAATATCTCCCAGCTCTCATTCCATCCTTTGCTTCTGAGGGCAGTTTCCCAACAGGTCCCCCATACTAGCGCCTTAAACAGAAAAGTTTGCCTTTCTGAGGTAGGTCAGGGTCCTGGCTCTACTTTTTACCCATCCTGTACCCCTCAAAATTGAGAATTCCACCAGGGCATGACCACTGCTGCCCAAGCTACCTCCAATCTTGACGTCTCCAGTAAGTTCTTCTGCAGAAGTGAGCAACTGGTCCAGCAGTGCCTCTCCTCTGGCCGGGCTCTCCATTATCTAGGAACAACTAGGAAGTTATCCTTAATGCACTCCAATAGTTTTCTGGACTGCTTGGGGTTGACTGTGCCACTTTTCCAGCAGATGTCTGGGTGACCAGGGCCTGTGAGCGTGATACTTCCTGCAGTTGAAGAAAGAACTCTTCATCAACCTCTTCTTCTTGATTGGGTGGCCTGTAAGCACCAACCACAAAGTTTCTTTTGTTGGCTTGTCTTTAATTTTCACCCATAAGCTTTCGACCTGTGAATTGCTGTTCTTCAAAGATAGCTCAGTGCAATCAATTCCATTTTTGACATAGAAAACAACTCCCCCACCTCTCCTTCATTGCCTGTCCCTTCTGAATTGTTCATAGCCATCAGTCACAGTACTCCAATTGTACTATTCATCCATGCTTTACCAGGCTCAGCAGCCTCTCCATGACATCACTTAGTTTAGCTAATAGTTGCCTTGACGTTGGGCTAAGAATCTTAAATAAGCCAAAAGTTTTAAATCTACATCTTGTTTTCATTAAGAAAAGAAAGATTTCCAGCTGTGTTTCCAAATGGCTGATAGTGTTAACTATCAGGAGGTCAGGAAAGACTGACAAAAAGAAGAAAAAAAAAAAAAAGAAAAAAAGAAAAAAGGAAAAAAGAGTGGGAGGAAAAGACTTGGCTACATTTAACAGCCATAGGGTCAAAGATGATTTGAAGAGGATCACTAAGTGTAGGGAGAGGGGGAATAATTAAAATCTTGTAGACAACAATGACACTGACTCACCAGATGTGAATTATACGTCTATGTCTTATTACATTACATAATTCCTATTACTACTATACCACAATCTTTTACAAAGTTGATGTAATTATACTGGGAATATCACTGTGACATAATAGAATCTGTCATTCTGTTGGACCATATGATGGCCCATGGAAAACAGGGAATTAAATGTCTTTCCTAAGGGAACTGAGCACCAGCTCCAATATTTTTTATTCATCAAAGATCAGTCATTTTCAAGCTCTGAAGTTATGTATAATTTTAATTGATTTTACAAATGACAGCAAGTTTGTGAATTCATAGTCTTTTTTCCATACATTATTTTATTAATTAAGAAAGAAAAACGACAGCAACAGTTTCCATGGAGTGTGTATTTCTGAGTTGTTTAAATCTTAACGAAGGATGTAAAGTGTGGATACTTCTGTTGTGCTCATGAGTAACAACACTTGTTCTGTGAGAAAGTATTAAATAACCAATTTTCTTTTAAAAATAAATTGTCAAAACATCTAATATCCCATTTTCACACCTGAGAGCCACCGAAACTCTACTGGCTTCCTCTTACTATTGGACTCAAATGCTTTTCCAAGTGTTGTACTATTATTATCTGCTGTTTAGTATTCTCATCTCTGCTGTCCTTTCTATGTTTTGGGAATATAGCTCCAGAAAGTGGGGAACTGCACTCTTGTAAAGCTTTTTGAATGGAATAACACTGGGAAAAAGAGTTCCCCTGCTGTGTACATCCAGACTGACGTGGTAACTTCAGTGGTCTGCTGACATATTTTCTATGCACAGCAGCATGCAAATCAAAGAACATGATCTCTCCACACCTCTTGCATACGAATGTTTCCTTATGTGTTGTAGCTCTTAAGTTATGGTTTTTCATAACCTTTAAATATGTTGGAAAAGACTCAACTTCTTTTTTTCTTTTTTTTTTCCTTTTCCCTCAGGACCATTAAAATATAAATAAGCGCGGTGATTATCACTGCCTACATGAAGATGCATTTCCATAACAAGAATGACACAGTTGCTTGAAAGAACTCACTTTCACAACTATAAAACCACCTTCCACTAAATTATAGATATTTAAAACTTAATTAAGTTGTAATACTTAGATCTATTTGGAATGGCCTGAAAGTAATATGAAGTGCCTTGAAGGTCATTTGTGGTTCTGAAATGCCAAAAAGTGTATAGCCACAGGCAGAGGCGTATTATGGAAACACTAATTTCTGTTTATCACTAACAAAACTACACCATCTCCTGTTGTAATACGTGGTCTGTGTTATGGTGGAAACTTGATGCTGCAGTAATATGAAATATGAGTTCAGAATGGGGGAAGGATGCTCTTCCACCTCTCTTTTTGTCTTTGTTGAAGACCGTGGTTTTGTTAAAGCATCTCGAATAATTACCTGCTTTGGGACTTTTAGGTAATAACTAGTGTACTTGCTATTTGGTTTACCACGTGTACTTGCATATTTTTATACTAAATCCCAATGATATAGCATACATGTACTATATTTTTCATGTCATGTACTGACATAACTCTACTGTAGAGCTGAAACAAGCTTCAACTGGAATCAAATAAAAAGCCTGTTGTATGTAATAGAGCATTACATACCCTCCCTGAACTCTATTCCTTAGCACCTAAAATTTTCATCCTTTGCTTTTCCTCCTTAAGATCAATGAAATTCTCAAGTTCTTTTGTACTAAACTCTTTATGAACCGAAATGCTTATTAATAGAACTAAGGACTGACTTAGAAAACTTTACTCTTACTTAAGGTGTGAGCCCCACTTGCATTTGCAAGCCTACTGGAATTATGCTGTTTATGTTCATATATGATTATAAAGTTTCAAAATATTTTTCTGAGAAGAGAATAGGGTTTTTTTCCTACTTAATTTTACTTTTTTTTTGAGGTAGTTATTAAGGGAATGGAGCTTACACTAGCAGTTATAATTAGAAAAAGATAAATTTTTCAGCAAAAAGTCTTTAAAGAAATTCTAAATAACAGTTTCTGTCTTCAAAAAATGCATGTTCTATTTCTTGATGGAAAATTGAAAATGTTAATTAAAAGGTGTTCCAAGAAATATGACATCTTCTCTTAGATATGTTCCTAATATATTTCTCTTGGTACTAGGCATTTAATGATTTCTCTACCTGGCACTTTCGACACCAGAAGATCAGATATTCAGCAGTGTGATCGTATTGCTGAATATGTGTTTTAGCTCCTCCCAAGAACAATAAATGTAGGATTATAAGTCATTAAATTGAAAATTTCATTTCAGACTGCTGGTTCTGATTCATTGGTATTATATACAGTGAATTGTCAATTAATACTTCAAGGTATTTCAGGCCTTGTCTGTTTCAAACTTCTTGAAAATGAACAAAAAAAAAAGTAGGAGAGAGGGAGGGAAGGAAATTGGGGAGAAAGGAAGAGATAAGCATGTGAATCTTGATCCTTTCTATGGTCACATAATGGTAACTTTAGAATTCAGAATAATTTTTATCTTATTTTCACCCTCTCTCAAGCATAGCATGCACTGCTAGGAAGTGCCAGACAATGTCCCCTTTGTGTTATCATCCTTGTGTTTACAGAGTGATCAGTAAAACAAAAAGGGTTTAGTTGGCTAAATATACATATAAGAACACTTCTTATCACACATGTATAAACACATGGCCTGGAAATCCTTGGAAACCTGGTGCAAGTTTTACAAACCCATCAGGATGCCTAAGTCTTCTTAGATTCAACAGATCAAGGAATGCTGTATCAAAACCCTTAGAGAGAGCCCATAAAGAAAGAAATACACTCCAGTATTAGAATTCCTTTGTGGGAATTTAGCAATGCTGTCATCTGTGTATTCACGGTCTAAATTAGCTCACATTTTAGGCAACATTTTTCAAGGAACATTACAAAATAGCAACCATAAGCACTGCATGTTATGCACAGTCAAAGCTTGGGTTTGCACTTACCAACACTGATAGGTGTGTCTGTCTGTATCCATGTCTACCGGAAAATCAGTTAATGCATATTGAACTTATGGAATAGGAGGGAGGGTTGAATCTGGAGACAATCTCAAAGATCTTTCTCTAACTTCTGGGGTTCTATTGCTAGCAAAAAGGAACAGTTCAGTTTCAGGAATGTGGAAGAAAAAAAACATGCTCTATTTTTCTCAGCACAGCACTCTGAAAATTCATGTGTCGAGGAGCACTTCTTGCCACATATAAACTGCTTTAGTGTTTCAGAACATATGGCACGTAAGATCACACACTGTTATATATCTCCTACCACGGGTAAAAGCAGCAGGGTGAGTGGAGGAGCGTAAGGTAGGATTAATTCCAGATTTGCAAACACTTCTATTTGGATAATATTCCCTTACTTTGCTGAAAACGGTACTAATAGGAAAATAAACCCAGTGTCACAAATAGTGTGAGAACACAGCTTCAGAAGGGAAGCTGATCTTAGGAAGGATAGTTATCCTGCCTGCTTTCTTTAGGAAGTCAGTGATCCACTCTGGGACTGATGCGCTGATGCGTGGTGCTATCATTAACAGATGAGGGAGGGGAGTACAGACAGAGGCTGAAGCCTCATCATACATTTCCATCCACACATGAGATATTTGTAAGTCCACCTCCCTCCCTCAAGACAAATAAGCTCCTTATTTTCCCAAGGTGCAAATGCATCTATAAGTGTTGTTCTTTGTGGCTCAAAAGAGTATGACAATGTGTACTTACTCATACCTTCACTGTAGACAGTCTTCCATGTGGTGTACAACAAGGTTGTACAGGCAGACAGTGTAGTTATCAGCAGATGCTTCTGCCTTTGGTTTCTATTTCAACGTGTTTATTGCAGTAAAACAGACGGAGAATGATGGAAAAGCGCACTTTTAAAAATCCAGTCTCAATGACAACAATATTTTGGACTGCCTAAGCAATATACCGTGTGCAAAGTTCGTGGTCTAAAACAATACCACTGTTGGGCTTTCTTTTTTACATTGTAAGGCCTGTTATGTGTTTACAAATAGGCTCCTGCTACAGCACTTTCTGGGTATTGTCAAACCACACATTAGTTATATCCAAGGAAGCAGTGTATTTATGATCTAGAATCTATTTAAGATGTTTTTTAGAAAATGGAATAAGTGATAATGTACAATATATCTTTAATTCATACGTTCTTACACAAATTTACCAAATCTGTTTAGTAAGCAAAATGCAAAAAAAATCATGGCGGTAGGAGTAGGAAATAAATGATCATGTTAGAAAGTGGGAAAGTACAGGTATTCTGAAGAGATAAAATGAGGGATAATAAGAGAGGCAGAGACACTAAAAACCCTTTATAGAATTCAGGTACTATAAAAAAGGTTTTCATAAAAACCTCTGGTGATCAAGTGTGAGGGACAGAGATAAATAGGTGTTAAATGATGTAGGAAGACAGATGAAAAGAGGCAGAAAGACAGGGGGAGAGAAGGAGAGAAAAGGTTTATGAGAACATTGGTTTGGTTTGGAAAAGTGGAATTTTAAACACAGAACTGAGGGGTAAATTGGTATAGAAATATTGCAGAATGGATGTTCCTGGGTCCTTTTTCCACCAAGAGCTTGGTGTTTCAGATTAGCAAAGACTGAATACATGTATTTAAATACTTTTAACTTCATGATGATTAGTCAACAAAGTATAGGCTTTTGCTTTAGTACACATAAAGTTTTAAAATATAACTTTTAATTTTATTATCATTTTTTTAAAGGAAGATTACAGCAGCACAAGACAATTCAGGCCAGCAGGGAAGTCCGTGGGGCTGGAAATCCTTCAAGCAGGGAGACGGCACCATCTCCTTGTGCCTGTACACACTACCTGGCTGTCCTCATAGGGAGGAAATTTTCCCTTATCTCCAGCCCCTCTGGCCCCGCTCAGCTCACCGCCCACCAGGACCCAGGGCCTGCCCGAAGCTGTCCCCACCTCACCAGAATCACTGCCGGGGCTCTGCCTACCTGGCTCTTGCTCCTGCCCCAAGTGCACAGGGGCCCTGTCCTTTCCTCCCACCAGTAGCCGCCCTTCCCTCTTGCATATTGACTGGCGTCTCCCCAGTTTGGTGTCACCTGCAAACCTGACAGGGTGCACCTTCCCAGGTCATGGATAGAGATGTTAAGAAAGACCCCAGGGCAGACCTTGTGGGCCCCCACGAGGCACCAGCCTCCAGGTAGATAAGACCCAGTGACCATCACCTCTGAGCCCCACCACCCAACCAGATGTTCACTGCTGGTGGGGCACCCACCCAGACTCTAACATCCAGTTTGGCTACAAGGACATTGTGGAAGAGTGCTGGAAACCCAGCTGAAGTCAACGTAAATGATAACCCCTCTTCTCCACTTGTCTGCAATTCCAGTCATTTTTTCACAAAAAGCAAATGAGTGATGTAATTTTTACCCTGAGTAAATCAATGCCCACTCTTCCACATGACCATCTTCTTCCTCAGCTGCTGAGATATATGCTCCAAGAGGATTCCCTCCATGATTTTGTTATTCTTTGATGTGAAGCTGAACAGCATCATCCTTCTACCCCTTTTTGATTACAGGTACAGCAACTTCTTTCCCTCTGTTGTCACAGACTTTCACTGCTCTTCAAAGCTGTTAGTGACTTTGTGAATGTATCTTCCAACTTGCTTGGCACCCTTGGATGCAGGCCATCTGCTCCTATGGACTAATTCATGCAAGTCATCCCTGATTCAAACCACATCCATTGCTAGTTGTTCTGTTAATTGAATTGAATTCCTAAGCACAGAGCCATAGGAGACCTTGCCGAGGCACAGAAAGCATGGAGCATCTCGGCTTGATCACTGTCACTGTCCCCTGCCATATTCAGCAATGGTCCTGCATTTTGTTTTGCCTTTACTACCAGCGTAGAGGTAGAAGCCCTTTTCTTGTTACCCTTGACCTAACCCACCAGTCTCAGCTCCATTTGAGCTTTAGTTTTCCTCATACCATCTCTGTGTGCCTGGGCAATGTTTCTAAATTCTTCCCTTATATCCTCTCCAGGCCTCCAGTCCCCATATGGTGCCTTTTTTTTTGTTGGAGCTCAGTCATGAGTTTCCTGCTAGCCAAACCAGTCTCCGGAGATGTCTGCTTTTCTATCGAAGCACCTATTCCTGTGCATGGACTTCTCCATCTTTGAAGCCTATTTCTTAGTATTAAGCTGTGTTATAGATGGAGTTTCCTCGTTCTCACTTATGACATTGTGCTGTATTGTTTTTCAGTATATTCTGTCAGTGTAGGAGCCCAACACAATGGCTGTAAGTATTTTCTGTTTATTTGTTCTTATTCTACTTTGGAGGTGGCATGGTTAGATTTAGCGGCTCCAAAGAGTTAACTGCTGACACCCCTTATCTTTTTTTGCTTTCAGAGCACGTTTTAATATAATCATATAGGTTGCTAGGCTGTGAGCATTGTTGTTGCAGAGTGGCAGGGCTTGTTAATTGTTATTAGAGTTGCAAAAACCCCTTCTGAGATAGAAATCAGTCTGTACAGATTGAACATACATACACAATCAACTTACGTAGGTTAGGGCAGGTCCTCCTATTGAAAAAAATTCTAGAAGATTTAATTGATTTTTGTTTGGTTTTCATTATTAAACTGCTTTTTTTTATGGTAATTACTCTGTGAATGAGAGGTATAACCTATGTGAAAAAGTAAGCAACCATGTAAAGACAGTTTTACCCTGTCTTCCCTCTTTGCTCATTCATTTTGCTGAGGATACCTTTGCTCTTGCTAAGAGACAAGAACATTAGCTAAAAGGCCCTGACCTAGGATATAGTAGGCATTCAGTTGGAGAAACATCCTTAGATGAACACTGTTAGTAAAATACTAAAAAGAGAGGAGAGACTCCGCAAATAGTAGGCTGTTCCAGATGGATAAGTGGCAACTTCAAGTTGTTCCTATTTTGCTGGAACTAAAGGGTTAAGATTAACAGGAATTAGGGAGTTTTGGATTTCATTACGTTTTTTTAGGGAATAAACAAGTTTTGTCTGTATATCCTTTCTTACCTGAGTCTCTTTTATGACTGCTTGTGACTAGCACAAATAATAAAAGGTATATTAATTTAAAATACTTTGCACTTACAGAGAATGCGTTTAATCTAAGCACTCTGTCTTCTCCCCCAACTTCCCCCCCTCCCCCCCCACCATCCCCGCTCCTTGTTCTTTCTTTCTGATCTCTTTACCTGCCTAATATATAACACAAAAAGATACTATCAATATATCAAGGCCACACTTTAAAAGAAAATATTCATTTGCAGAGGTTGTGATCTCCATTCCTTTTTTGAATCACTTCTGTCTAACAGTGTACATCTCACTTCTATGGCTTGCTAAATCCCACAGGATGCCGCATCAATCCTCGCACTGAACAAAAATTACTGTGTGTTTCATTTTGTTTCCATAGCTGGCAGCTGGAACCGCTTTAAATGCTCAGTGATTATGAAATAATTGGAGGTTAATATGTGATAAGGATGTCTTTCAGTGGAGGGTGTTTTCTCTCCTATCTTTTCACATAAAAACCTGTGAATCATAATAAAATTTATAATCTACCAGTTTCAGCTCATGCTTTTAGACTTCTTTCTGAAGTACTGTGACACCAGCATATACACTTCTGCAACATACTGGGAATGGTGATCAAGGAGGATACATTCTGGCTCCTCGGTTACAGGTGTCCCTCTCTTACCTCTTGTAGCCATCCTGAAATGATAACAAAGCATGTTGTCAGCAGACTGGTTCAATTGTTTCTTATTTTTTCTTGTAAACATTATGAGTAAGTGAAAACTGTGAGCTGAACTCATCAAATGATTCAGATATTTTCACTCAGAATAACTGTGCAAAACTGATGCAGTTGTGTTAATCTGCCAAGTTACAGATTCTTACACCCTTGGTAATGTCTGTATCAAACTCCAAACCTCTGCTTTATTGTCATTCTTAATACATATGTTCTAGTTTAATTGTGAAACAAAGACTTCAATTGACATTGTGGTTCTGTACAGATTGTTGCACCACAATTGGCCTCTTTTCTGATGCAGTTGTGTTAATCTGCCAAGTTACAGATTCTTACACTGGTTGGAGTTTGATGAAGGAGCTGGAATGTGGTTCTGTACAGATTGTTGCGCCACAATTGACCTCTTTTCTATCAGAGACGAAATATTTTTCTTGAGTTTTCATTGGAAATTTTTAGATGCCTAATAAAAGGCTAGTAGTAAATGCTTTGCACTTGCAATTTTTTTTTTTTTTTTTTTTTTTTTTTTTTTTTTACTGCCCTCACTTTCAGTTAAGGAAGACAGCCACCTAATTCATCTGCTCTCACACATGTCTGACCTCTAACTTATAACAGCCTGCAGAGACAATATTTGTAAGAGAGTATTTATAACAGATTATTTGTGGATAATATCCATAGATAAAAAGTAAAAAGGAGAGGTTTGGGCTAAAATCTTCACCAACCCATATCAAATGCAAGAAAAGACGCTTATACCGAAGCCCAGGTTTTTCTGCTGTGCTTTGTTTTTTAAAGAAGAAATTAGAAAACAACACCCACAGACAGTCCTATCTACCTCAGGAAAATATACTTTTGGTCACTTCAGAGCTTTTAACAAGGTCAATACAATTGAAATACAAGGTCAATAAATTTTAGGTCTGCTTTTCATGGTTCCTGATACCCACTGCATTTAAAATTTGCTGGTGTATTAATAACAGAAATAATACAATCTACTGTGAACCTCAGTGAACTCTAAGCACATCGAGTTTTATTCGTTTCTTCTTCTATTCCTTGAATATTTTTAGGTGATGAGTGCTTTCTGAGAAGTGATCGCAGAAGTCAGCACTTAACACAGTAGGGCCATTTGGGAATTATGTAAATATGTATGTATATATATAAATGCAATAGGTGAAATTTATCTGAACTGTTAAACCTATATAAAATTCTCCAGATTTCCTTGAGAATAGCAACTTCTGCTTTGTAAAAGGTGTGAGTTTTGCTACAGCATTACATGTCCTCAAGTATGTCCACATCTCTCGGTAGTAATGTCGAGGAGAGATGGTAGCTGTCTTGTCCATTTTGATGATTCTCTGCTGGTTCTTCCAAGTAGCTATGCCCTTCATTAGGAGCAGGCTTGTTGAGGGGAACGAGGGTCAGACACAGATCCTAAAGAAACTTTGCTGAAAGGAAAAAACAGGTTCTAATTACACTTATCCTTGCCTTTCTCCACCCTCTTGGTCTTAGGATTTAACTGCAATATCCTTCTCATCCTTTCCTGAAACAAGGCATAATATCAGACCATATACAGTTGCTTGCTACACAGTATATTTTTTAGTCATACCTTTTTTCTTAAACATAATTCAAGTCACCTAGGCAAAAAATATTTGCAATGTCTGGAGCCCAACTGCTGTCTTGGCATCCTTGTTTTTGCTCTGGGATGCAGGATCTCAGTTTTGTGTCCATTGCCCTTTTTTTTTTTCTTTTCTACATCATCTTTGATTCTCTAGCAGAAGTCTTTCCTAGTAAATGTTGATGAATCTTGAGTGCACCATGTTTATCCATCTAGTGATGTATCACTTTTCACCACTATTACACTTAGTATTAGCTGATGACTTGAGACATCAAAGCATTCGCTCGCTTTTTGCAAGTGAGATACTACAGAGTGTCATTTGTATTCACCTCGGGCAGACACTGAGCCTCTGTTCATTTCATCAAAGAACTATTTATGAGGCTGTAAAAAAGATGAGTTTCTCCGAATAGTCTCCAAATTAAACTTTTAAAAGTTTAATGCTGGCACACAAGAATAATTACAGTTATAAACCATTAAACATTTAGAGGAAATTTATAGTATTGGAGGAGAAAATTTACAGCTGTGGTCAAATGCAATAAATTTCCTCTGAAAAGCATTTCCACAGAAACATTTCCTTCTGAGAATTAAAAAATGCAGTGCTCTATTAACAACACCAGAATGCACAGGTGATGTCCTTAGACATTATTTAGATTGGAATATTTGCATCTTTATAAGATGCTGCCAATTAACCCTGAAGAAGTGTGTACACATATACATATATGTGTACATATGTTATGTGTTATTTTTTATTTGTTTGGGGTTTTTTTACATCAGTAAGTATGGAGCTCTGAGTTGACTTGTTATATCAGGCTGCATATGCTATGTGATCCTAGAAGGCAGTCCAATAGCTTGCAATTTTCTCCCAAGAATTATGATGTTGCAATTATCACGTGCTTGTAGGGCAGTTATCATCTATGAAGCTTAGTCAGTCCTTTAGCCAGTCCTTAGACTGCTCCTATTTTTCTCTGTTACCATGTCTGATTTAACATTATACAAAATAATCTCACTTTGACCCTCCAAATCTTTCTACTTGTAGAACAAAATTTATGGGATCTGTCTCTGTACAGCCCTCATGCCACCTAGTAAACCTCTGTTTTCTAGAAATAACCTCAAATGAAATGAGCTTATTTGAAGCCAAAGCCTATGGAAGGAATTAAAAAAGATTTCCATTAATTTCTCTGGGCTTTGATTCATGCTGTTTTTCACTTTAATTATTTCATGCAGCATCTAGCTCTCTTGGAAACATTTGGATTTTGTCTTTTCAAACAAAATAGGGATTAAACATATTTATTTTCAATATTTTATGCCTAAGGAGAAGTAGAAGCATTCCAGATTCCTTAGCTACCCTTCGATTTCACTGAGTTATTATAATTCATTATGCATAGCAAACAATCATATATTCCTATTTACAATTGTTTAGTATAAAGAAGATAGTAAAGCATAACACTGAAATAGAATATATCAGAAATATTTAACTGAACATGTAAATTAGACTGTAAACATTTTGGAGCAGAGCCTGTACTGTTCATGATTATAGGTTTGCACAGCACAATATGGCATGGCCATGACCTTCAGGTGATATTACGGTATAAACAATGAAGTTAAGGTATTTTGCAGTAAATAATCACAAAAATAAAAATAATAATTGAATTGACAGGCAACACCATCTATCACAAAAATCTGAAATTAACAGCTCAGTGCTGTCTTTTGCACTCCTTTTTTACTGAAGGCCCTGGGATTATTAAAATCTTATTGATAAAAGCTACTGGTTTGGACAGTAGTTAGTAATATTTGAATGTGCAAATAATAAATAAGGAAATAAATGTGAATGAGGAATCAAACCCTTAGTTGTCTTCCCTTGGTTTAGATACCTTTTTTTCAAGAGAACTAGAGTCTCCTTTCCACAGCATTCCTGCTAAGACACTTCAGATGTCATAGGCTTTGGCCCAAGGGCTCAAAAGAATTTAAACCGTTAAACAAAACAGTTTCCTGTAAACTGTGGGACACCATCAGCTGGCAGCCAAATGGAGTGAATGTAATACCCCAAATAATTAGCAGGGTGTACATATATGAGACTACAACTCACGGGGTAAGTGCAGGATCCAACTGACCTTTGTATCTTCTCTTTTTTTCCTTCTATCCTGCTTGTCCGTATCACTTTCACGCATTTCATATCTTTGCAAATTTGTATGATTTTTTCTTAATTAAAATCATTCCTGTCATTTCAAAAAACAACGAAAAATGTTTTGAAGTTACTTTTCTGCTCAAATATGGTGATTTTGTCTGAGCAAGGATATATGAGAAGGTGAGTTGTCTCACACAATTTATTTGTCTACCCCAGCTGACGGAGCAAATGAATCAGAAATTGCTGCCTGGCAGCATTTATAATTGTTCAGATTGATCAAAAGGTCTGGACAGGTGTAATCAAGTCATTCTAGCAACTTATTGATAGTTATTGACTGCAGTCACAACTGCAGGCTTCCTTTGTATGACGTGTTTATGACTCTAGCTTTACTTTAGACACAAAATCCAGGCCAGATAGACCAGATAGATATTGTTAGAACATGGTTATTTTATCCAATGGGAATTTTTAGCTTTTTATCTTTGATTTCCCCACCCAGATAAGCAAGAATACAATAACAGTGATAATTTCTACCGAGTGTCAGTAAGAAGGCTCAGTTGTATGCCTCCAGATTTACAGGAATATGTATTAAGCACGCTGCTGATGTATGCTTTGTAGAGAATTGAGAGGAGAAGTGAAAAAAAGCAGAAAAACAAGCCCAGTGAAAACAATAAGGGAAAAACCTTCAAATAACTTCAGCAGTCTAGGCTTAGTTCTGAAAAAAAAAAAAAAAAAGAAAAGGAAAAAAGAGAAGATGATTGGAAAACAGAATCTAACTGGCTTTAACACTTTTAATGCTGACTTTTGTAAGGTCTGTATGGACAGGATTTATTTGGCAACACAATCATCTAAATACGGTGATGGATGACAGATGATTATAATTTCTGTGCTGCAAAAACCAATGTAAGGCTGAAATGCTTTCAGAAGTGCCACAGCTGCAACTGATACCATGATCTCTGAGCAATGATCACAACAATTTGCAAATATATATTGATTCATATATTACTAATACACAGCTTTGAAATCAAGAAGTAGGGCAGCTGCTCAGTTGTAGCTTCTGAGTGTCTAGTCTGCTGAGAAGTGCGGCTATTCCAATCTGTGAAGGCGGCTGCCAGAGGCTCTTTCAGGCTGATAAAATTGTAAAGAATACAATGACTATCTATTTAAAAAACACCCCTCTGCCTCTTCCTCATTCCTACAGTGAAAACCAAACTTTTCAAGACTAAAAACTGTCTTTTTCAGTTTCTGTGCGCAGCAGATACGTGAAACTGCTGACTGACTGATTGATCTAAGCTAAAGGTAATAATTATAGCTTTTATCTTTATGTGACAAAAAAGCTCCCAGGGAATCTATGCCTCATAAGGGTAAGTTCTTTTCTTTTATTGGTTTGATACATAGTCAGCAGCAAAGTGTAATAAAACTAATTTTTTCTTCTTGCTTATTTATCCTAGCGATGGTTATAGACTTTATCACATGAGAAGAAATTGGTTCTTTGTTTCCTTACTTATGCATACAAAAAAAAAAATCATGTATGGGAAAGCCCTGTGATATATACCAGCTTCTCTAATAATCAATGTGTCTGTGTGTGTGTGTATGGGGGACATAGGTCTAATTGAAGTACTTTTTTGTTACTTTCCCATTCAGATCAGAGGTGTCACCTCCAAGGGGAATCTTACAGTAAGCATCCAAACTAAGATGAAGAGGCCAACAAAGCAATATTTGGGTCACTTCAGCAATCTTCTGGTCAACAGAACTTGTTTTTTATGGGTGACTTCAACTACCCAGACATTTTTTGGAAGAACAATACAGCAGCTCGCATGTCACACATCAAGTTCCTGGAATGCATAGAGGACTGCTTCCACATACAAATGTTAGAAATTCCAACCAGGAATGAGGCACTGATGGACTTGCTACTCACAAACCAAGAAAACCTGCTCTGTAATATCTTGCTTAGTGATAGTCTTGGTTGTAGTGGTCACAATATTGTGGAGTTTGGGATTCTGTTGAGCATGCTGAAGGTTGGGGGGAGGAGTACTGGCTGACAGACTGCAGCCAGAGGGTGGTGGTAAATAGCTCTTTTTCAGTCTGGCAGCCTGTCATCAGTGGGGTTCCCAAGGGATCAATATTGAGCCCAACACCGTTTAATATCTTCCTAAGTGATCTGGTTGATGGAATCAAGTGTACCCTGATGAAGTTTGCCAATGACACCAAACTGAGTGGGGAAGGGGACATTTCGGAAGGGAGAGCCACCCTGCAGGAAGACCTGGACAGGCTGGAAGAGTGGGCTAACAAAAACCTTAGGAAGTTCAACAAGGGCAAGTGCAAGGTCTTGCACCTGGGAAAATACAATCCAGGAGTGCAGCACAGGCTGGGATCTACCCGGCTGAGGACCATCTCTGTCGAAAGGGACCTGGGTGTCCTGGTGGACAACAAGTTCAATATGATGAAACAGTGTGTTGCAGCAGCAAAGAATGCCAGCTGGATGCTGGGTTGCATCAACAAGGGTGTCACCAGCAGAGATAAAGAAGTCATTATCCCACGCTACTCAGCATCTGTCAGCCCACACCTGTAATACTGTGTTCAGTTTTGGTGCCAGCTATACAAAAAAGATGTGGACAGGCTGGAGAGTGTCCAGAGAAGGGCCACCTTCTAGTCGCTAGTTAATTTTGTCAGATCTGTGCTGATCTTGTACCTGTCTACCTGTACTATGACCCGGGGAGGCCAGAGGACTTTAATGTCTCTTGGCAAAGATGACTTCTTCCAGAGGAACTTCTGAACTTGGTCAGCTGAAGCTAAAGGCAAAAAAATATAAAAATCAGGCAGCAGTAACCCCAGGGCAAAGGACAGGCAAGGGGAGAGAAAATGGGAGATAATGGCAAATGGGAAATGAAGGTGCAGTGGCAACTGGGTGAGATGAATAATCAAGGAGGCAATTAGCAAATTTTGTACAATTTTATAAGAGGGTTCTCTTTCAGTCCTTTGTGAAAGGAAATTCTGGGCCAGACCTCCTGCAGATATTTATGAAATGCAGCAATGCCTCTTCAGTTTAGAGAGATTGCACTAGCTCTAGCTCATGGTTGTTCTTCAGGTCATTAGTCTTCACCTGCACTCAGTTATTTGGGCCTGAAAGGCCGACCTTCTCCCTCAAATCATTTAGGAATTAGGTCCACAAGGAGTTGCTAGCAAAGAAGAGGCCTCAAATAGAGCATAGTCAGCAAGCTGTGATGTTCATCTGCAGTGAATGGAGAAAACAATACATCCAACGGTTTGCCTATTCATGAAGGGAAATAAATGTCTGTGGTTTTATGACAGTGATGTCAATTAAGCTTCAATTGATAGTTAAAAGAGCAGTTGTTGAGACTTAATAGGAAAGATGATGTGTAATCTTTAATAGAAAAGAGGATGTGTAATCTAGTCAAAATTATAGGACACAAATATAATTAGATTTTCCACACATAAAATTGTAACGAATATTTAGGGTCTTAATTGAATTTTAAAAAGGCAGCAATATCGAGTTAATAATTGTGACAACTAATAGAGTATCTAACTAAATGTCTGTATTTTTATTAATTGGTATTTAATTTTCTGTAGACTGTCTTGGCAAATGTTAATTAAATGCCAGAAAATTCCTTACAAATTTTAACATATTAATAACCTTAAATTATGCTTTTATTGCTTACATAATTGTAAGTTAATTACACAGCTACAGACTTACTCTCTACCCTTTACACAGAGCTCAGGAGGACAAGGTTTCTTATGGGTAAATAAACTCACCATCTTATTACCTACACAAATGGAAAGCAAAGGCTGATCACGTGTATCATGCTCTTTCTGTGGTGTAGCACATATTAATCTCTGGGCAAATCCTAGTTCCAGACAAAGGAATTTGAAACAGGTGCAGTGTACATTTTTCCCTATTTCCAGGATATATATGGTAAAAGCTCATTAATTAAGGCTGGTAAAAGTCTGGGATTCAAAAAAAACCAATGAGAAGTTAGAATACTTACATTCTTGATAATCAAAACATTGTAGCTGCTTTTGATGACTAAAGATTGCCATTAGCTAGCTTCAGCATTTGTAATTCAAGTCGTTCAGAACACGAGAAGAGAATTCAGGTCAGCGTGACCAAATGCTTTGTCTTTTATTGAATACTGCACTTATTCATCATTCGGAAAATTAGTGAGCATTTCTGAGCAATGCTGTACTTCAGCCCACAAAGTATTTCTAATCTCCTGACAAAACAGCTTCCTCTTTGTGAGCAAGGGCAAGCTAATCAACTACTAATCAAAAATACGAGAAAGTCCAGGACTCTTCCTTCTTAAGGCCAAATATTTTCAGGATCTTTATTTAGATACCTAGAGTCCCACATCTAAGAGAGAAGTATGTACATTAACCCTTGTTTCTGTTGTATTGTTTAGATGTTTTGGGACTGCTCTGGTTATGGCTTCGTGCTCATTCTACGTTGTCTTACTCGCAAAAGGGATAGCTTCACAAATACTGACTTATATTTGGGTCTCCTTACATACCTTTTTTTTTAATTAAAATACAGCATGCAGAATAATGAGCCATCAAAGATATAGACCTAAATTCTTGGATTAATTTTTTTTTGGTATTTCACTGTGTGTATTAGCAGCGTTCAGTTGTACCTCAGTGAGGTACATGAACAATTTCAGCTCCAGTGGCTTGATTTCTGTTTTCTGCAGCTTCTGTGCAAAAGTAATCTATGGCTATTTGCAGAAGCACCAGGTGTGAATTTTGAGGAAAACTGAGGAAAATTGAGGAAAAGTGAGAAGGCTGACAAGTCAGATCTGTAACTGTAAACCCCCTACTTTTCAGAAGAATAATTTCCTGTATTACTGAAAGGGTGAATGTGCTTGCATTGTTTTTCCATTTTTTGGACAGGAATATTATTTCCCCTAAGCTACAGTAAAATCCTGTAATCAAAGCCTGTGTGTTGACATTTTGGCCAATGGGCCAAGTTTTCCTTGCATACACATGTCATGGTTTAACCCCAGCTAGCAGCTAGGACCACACAGCTGCTTGCTCATTCTCCCCACAGTGGGACGGGGAAGAGAAACAGAAGAGTAAAAGTGAGAAAAAAACGTGTGGTTTGAGATAAAGTCAGTTTAATAAGTAAAGCAAAACCCTTGCATGCAAGCAAAGCAAAATGAGGAATTCATTCGCTACTTCTTATTGGAAGGCAGGTGCTCGGCCACCTCCAGGAAATCAGGGTTCCATCACGTATAACAGTTACTTGGGAAGACAAAGGCCATCACTCCAAACATCCCCACCTTTCTTCTTCTTCTTTCAGCTTTATATGCTGAGCATGATGTTGCATGGCATGGAATATCCCTTTGGTCATTTGGGGGTCTGCTGTCCCAGCTGTGTCCCCTCCCAACTTCTTGTGCACCCCCAGCCTGCTCGCTGGTGAGGTGGTGTGAGGAGCAGAAAAGGCCTCGACAGCTTGGCAACAACTTAAAACATTAGTGTGCTGTAAACAGTATCCCCATCCCAAACCCAAAACATAGCACTGTATCAGCTTCTAGTAAAAACGTCAACTCCATCCCAGCTGAAACCATTACAGCACATTAGACAGTCTTCAGAAAAAGTAGGTGGTGATATCTGGTGATGATTTAGCTACTATGGATGCCTGTGGAGGTCAGTATGTAAGGCACATATACTGTGGTCTCTTAAATACCTGAAAATATTGAAAGTTTGTCAGCTGAGTGAAAAAAAAAAATGCCATCTTGTTTGGGAAGCAGAGTTTCTTAATAATTTAGCACAAGGATCAGTATTTGTATTAAAAAGAGTAGTCTGCTAGAAAAGTCACTTGGGTGCAGTCATTTTAATCCATGCCCTATCTTTTCTCAATATGGCTGTTTACCCAACTTGTATTATTCTCCCCCAACAGATCACTCCTCCTTTGATTTCTGGGCAGAATAATTTTATTTCACTGAGTGAGAATTAATAATAAATTCATTCTTTTATGATTTTTTGGCATCTGTGCCATAATAATTACATTGCTGTTGATTAGGTGTGGAAGACTTCAGTGGACCAGGCTTCTGCTTCCTCCTTTTTTTCAAGATGGCACTTCTAAATTCAAGACTGAGTTCTGGTAGGTAAGACATATATTCAAAATATCAGAGAGGAGTTTGCTTTAGCGTTATGGATGCAGTTAAAAGTTCTTTCAAAAAGCAAATTCAATGAAGCACATTAAGTGAAGGACATGGATTTCCCTGCATCTTACAAGTGGAATTTCTCTGGGCACAGCACTTACAACCAGATTATGTGATCTGCTGTAAGGTATTGAAGGAGATCCTGATATGAGGGAAGTTGACAGGTTTGTATAACATCTCCTGCTGTGTGCTGAGAGTGGATTTTGGTTAGTAAGTGAACTGGTTCTCTATTGAGTAAACATACTGCAGCTGCAGAGGTTGATGTACACACAAGCAAGTTCCCACTGCAATTTCTAAATCCTTCCCTACTGGAACCTCAGAAAAGCTTTCCCTCCTCCCCGTTCCAAGCAATACAGCCTTTGGCACCAGTCCCCTGCTGCAGGTAAGACGACCTGGCCATTCAGGTGTGACTGTCCTCTGAACAATCCGTCTCCTCCTCTGTATGCTACTGCTCTTAATGAGGAGTTTGCTTCCAAGCTATTCTCTGATGGGTTTTGTCTGTCCCTGCAGGTGACCTTCTGTTTGTTTTTGAGCCTCTCTTCACCTCATCTATGCTATAGTCCAGAACAGGATGGTTCATCAGACTGTAAGATTTCTGTGTGGTTTATGTCACGTTGCAGATGTATTGCTGTAGTTTGCTAGGTTTTTTGTGGCACCTGTGTTCAGAATTACTTCCTATTTGCTATAGCCCCTTCCTTTTTTCATTGTAAGGAACAGGTCTCCTAGCTTCCTTGATAAATAACACACTGTTTCTTGCTAGTAAACTGGGTTGCGCAAAATGTTCCTCATGTCAGTTAGTGCTTTGGTTTTCCAACTAATCTGTTATTAGTCTGAATTACTCCCTGGACTTTTGGGAAGAGGTCTATTAGAAAGATCAGAATTTTCTTTCACCATGTCTCTTTTTCTTAGTCTGTTCATCATCTGGCTGTTTTTAATGATGCTCCTGTTTCTGGTACCTACAGAAGGAAAAGCATCTTTTGTTCAGGCTCTGAAGGGTCTCTGGGCACAGATGAACTGCACTGCTGCATATTTCAGGGGTACAGAGGGAGTAACACATCTTGCAGTGCACCTCAGCTTCTTGATTGTTTTCCACCCCATAGAAACTGAAGTGGTAGCTTCCTGTGAGGTTGGATCATCGTTAGCATCAGTGGCATTTTACTCTGAATCTACAAAAAGAAAGTAGGATGGGATGGATATGTTCCCTATAGAGATCTCAGTGAATCATAATGATTTTTAGGCATTGATTGATTTCAGTAGCAGGGAAGACACTATCTTCTCTCATGTGACCTACTGTTTTTATTTTCACTTTATTTTCCTCCTCAGTGACACAGTGGCAGAAGAAGTATTTTATCTATTTCATTTATTTGTGATTATGGTCACTCATTGCCCTATTTGGGCTTCCTGTTTATAACTTACAGAATTAAAGAAAGGGGTCACCACAAATGGGGATGGTGAAAATTAGCTATATAATAAACGTATTCATAATTGCCAATTAACTTGCCCTTAGTTAAATGTACCCTGTGGTGAAGTGCTCAGCTGGAGGTGTTTCAGAGGAATGTACTTTCACAGACCTATTCTTGCTGGCAAATGGCATACATATTACCATTGGTGAAGATCCTGTGTCTACTGGTGTATCAATAAGAGCAAGGATATTGACAATTTAGCTCAATAAAACTGCAGACAATCCAAACGCACAACACATTGATGTGGAGACATTTTCACCACGTATAAATTGTCACAGCATTACTAATTTCAACACAGTATCAGTGATTTCCACCAGTGTCAGGATCTTCAACATCTGGACGTTGTTCTCTTTCCTTATTAAAGTAACGTGAGAATGTATGAGAGAGAGAGGCACAGAGAGATATTCTTATATACTTGGTCTCAGTAGGTGCCTGGCCCCTTTCTGGTTCAGGGAACAGCAGTGATTCAGGCAGAAGTCAGGCAGGTGTGTGGGGTACTAAGCTGATAGAAATTAGCATAGCTCTTCAAAACTAGTAATTTGGTTTTTTGTTTGTTTAGAGGGGGGAAAACAAGTGAAAACAAGCTCAAAATTAATACTGGTTTCATTTTTTCTCTGTCCTTAGACAGTGAATTAAAAAAAAGGGAATAATGGTAAAGGCTTTCCTTGTCTTTTCTTTCAGCTTTATAAAAGCTTTAACTTTTTTCAAAACTCAAGTCAGAAAAGAATCAACGAGGCTGTGGCTTTGACACTTTGGCTATTTACAGGGCGTGGTGTTTAAAATGTCTGAGGAAGGTAAGTTCAAACCAAACTAAGTCAGCTATTTTTGTTTGGTTTACTTGTAATAAAATTCCCCAAAATTTGTGATAAAAAAATGTCATTGGGGGTCTTTTGTTACCAAAAATACTTCTTGTTTTAGCCAGCTGTGCTTTCTGTAACCGCTGTGTGTTCAGGTAGCTCTTCTGAAGGTGTATTCAAGGCAAAGTATTGAACAGTTTGCAGGGAGATTTAATTAGTATAAATCAATGCCACAAGCAGTGTAATTTTTATAGTATGTCTGACCTAAGTGCAGCTTTTATAAATCACAGCTGGTGAAATCTCTCCTGCTGTCTGCCAGTTGTATCCTGATTTTACATTGACTTAACTGATGAAGGTGATTTCATATTTTTGATATGATATGATTGCATATGTGATAATGCTATCTTATTATTTAATTTTCTTTAAGCTTCTAGCCTAACATCTGTATATTTCTTTTATAATTCCTGTGTTCTATGTTCTTATGTGGATTTGTAATTTTCTCCTTAGGTTTCCTTCAGTTTCAATCAGAATAATTTTCGCTAATCAGCTTGCTTATATTCCAGATCAATAATAATTGCCACTGTTTCTTGACCTGTGTGGTTTATTGTACTCTTTAATGCATTATGTTTTTCTAAATGTCAACCTTTATTGTAGAAATAGTACACCCCGAACTAATTTTACATGAACATTAAAAGATAGGCTTCTACATAGGCTTGTGCATGATTTTCTCATTTTAGTATTTAGACGAAAATATGCAAATAATTTCTATTAAGTGTTTCCTGATTTCCCACTATGCATTGAATATATTGACCTCAATCAGATGTTTTCCTATCTCATTTTGTTAATCAAGAATGAGTGAGAAAATCAGAGAGCCTTTAGTCATGATATACAGTATTGGAATTAAAGCATGCTCGAGTGCTGACTTTCTGAGCCTAAGAAATATTTTGCACTCCCCGTTAGAAATCCTTTGAAGTGCTTTCACAGCCATTGAAATCTTTACATTAATATAATTACACTGATGGACAGTGAAAATAAATTTGTACACACACATGCCCAGAGATGTACCCTTACGTGAACACACTTTTACTTGGTGTAAATCCTGTAGGTTAAATGCGGTTATTACAGGTACTGGGACTTTAAACAGGCTAAGACTGAAGTACTTTAAGTTTCCAGGCTCTGTTATGTCAAGACACATGTAATAGCCCTTTATTTAACTAGGTGCTGCTAAGGTACTGCCTTATATATGTGTATTTCTAATCATTGTCTTGTGTAACAAATATAAAAAGTGAAGCTAAAACATGCTATCGCAATGCGTTCTTTGGAACATATTCTGAATAATATTGAAGTTGTGGGAAAATCATTGCAGTGCCTCAGGACAAAATTTCAGATTAAATATTTGTTTAAAAAAACAGGGTATTGAAATTTTCATGTTTTATTCAAATTGCTGTCTCCTCCAGGAAATCTGTGAATACTAGTTTTATTTTCAGGTCAAGTAGTTCCAGAAGTGCAAAGTCCCATATTTAGAGTTTCTTTAGCTCTGACCTCCAGGTGATTTCTAGCAGGAAATTATAATTTTTTTTCACTGTTTAGGTAAGTTTTACAGAAAAGAATTTTGAGAAGACAAGTAAACTACAGGCAAAATGCACAGAATAATTAATCAGTTCTGAGTAGTGAAACTATCCTTAGCTATCCTGAAGTGCATAATCCTATGTTTTGTTTTCTCTCTGCCTGATGCTGTTCATGGTTTCTTAAGGATAGGGCTGCTTGTGTTTGAGTATTTTGACTTTTTTTCCTACTCATAGGGGAAATATTAATGAAATAACTGGTGTGTTATTTTGTAAGAAATCTTATAAAGATTGTCACCATTGAGCTGACATTGTTTCTTCCTAAATCCTCCATGCCATGTATGCAAGTGACTGAAATCCATGTACACACATAGAACACACAGTACTCTGCAATACTCATCTTGCAAAGTCCAGAATTGGGAATATTTTCAACGTTACTCAGTTGTCTTCTGTGTCGATTTACAGTGCCAGTGATTTCGCCCTGCTTTCAAATATATATATATATTTAATTCCAATGAAAAAAGGCCCTTTTTGTATAGAGATTTAAATTTTATCACTTAAAATCTTATGTCAGGCATATTACTCTTCCCTTGAAAAGAACAAGCTAGCCTTATTCAGGATTCTGTATATGTTCTGATACTTTAAAAAATGATTTTATTTCATATGGTGGTGACATTAGTGAATTTATTATAAGAACTCTGTTTCCCTCTGAGCTGCTTACTGGCTCATTAGGTGTTAATTTTATGAGCGTGTAATACGGTTTTTATTTTTAAGGAAACAAGTTAATCCAGTGAATCCAGTGGTTTAATACGCAACGGATAAGCATAAATCACCATGCTCAGTAGCAGAGGTGTAGGTTTTCTCTGCTGTGTCACTACAAAATATCTTGTTAACATTATAGACATTAAGGATTATCTGCTGCACTACTGAAGCAGCAAAGATTTTCTTGGGATCTGCACTACGTGTAAGACAGTTCTCAGGCTGTGAAGTGGTTAGTCCTCTGCTAATCGTAAGCAACCGAGACAACAGGAATATCACTGCCATCAGATGAGTACTTTTGCCTTATGTGGCACTTTTTTTTAATGTTGGGTAAATAAGAAAGTTCAGGATCTGAGAATTACAGGCTAAGCTTTTGTAAGGATTCTTATTTACAGTTGTATATCAGATTTGCAATTTAAACCGAGATAAGCGTTCTGCAGTTTTGCTATTACTCCATAAAAAAGGGAAAATTTTTGGAGATAAGCCATGAAAGTAAAAGAGCCGTTCAGCGACAATTTACAGTTGTCAAGGATATAATGTGAGAAGACAAAGGAAGAAACTGAGAATAGCAGTTACAATCAGAGATTTTTAAGTTACATGAAAACAAAAGCATTTTACAAGTTGTGCTGAATAGGTCTGTGTAATGGGGAAAATGGAAAAAATATATAAAGTAGATGGTTATCAGGCAAAACAAGGTCTAGACAAAGATGTAACAAAACTATTAAGTAAAATAACCAAAAAAATATTTTGTTCCTGTCAGATCAATAGGGATCAGAGGCCAAAAATTAGAAATGGGGAAAGAAAAGTAGTTGTTGAGAAGATGGTAATAAAGCGATATTTATTCTGTAGGCCTTTTGGAACTCATTTCTCCATAATGGACCAACTGGGGCAAAAATTGAGCATAAATATGTCTAATAAGAAAGTCTAAACATTTTATGAAGAGTAGAGGAGTGGATGCATTTTTTCTCCTTATAGACTTACCGAAGTTCATCAGCTACCCACTGAGATCAATAGAGAAACATCACTTTATATTTGTGGACTCTGGATCATAACCTGGGTGAAATAAAATATTAAACTCAGTAAAACAGTATTATACTGCTTATGTAACAGTCCAGAGTTGTTTTGTAATGACTCATTTAGACTGCAGGAAGAAGTGGGTTACAAAATATGAAATTTGAACTTGCAGAATATATGCAAGTAAATTACCTTACTCACTCTGCTTTTTTTCTTAGCCTGGGTGAAGATCAGGCAAAGATTATCCCATTTTAGAAAATAAGATCCTCACAGCTGTTTACGTAGACAGATTTACTGAAGCATTGGCAATATCTGCATCTGCTCCTGCCCTTACAATGGAAATCATTTCACACTCATTGCCCTCTTTGATAGGGGTAAGATGAACTTGTTCTGTAAACCGTCATGGTATCACCTGAATTATAACAACCTGCTGGTCAGGTTTTATTGTATGTCTGCATGCTTTAAACAAGGTTCCACAGGGTATTCTTTCTCCTCTCATTTTCCTCTCTATCTTGACTCTGCTATAATTTTCTCTCCCTCCCCCACCTCCCTGTTTTTCCAGGGTCCTCTTTACTGTTCATTTAATCTTCCTCAACACATAGTTAAAATACTGTTTAACTGCTAGTATGCATTGGATGTTATGGCCATTAGCTGTCAGAAACTGGGATTTGCGGTCGCCTGTAGTGTTTGCTAGGAGCACAAAGAGCTTAAACAGATTTGGGTGTCATATAGACCTAACCTAAACACAAAAGGGATATCAGAGATGGGCACGGGACCAATGTTAATTTGTATAAATGAATGAAAGTTATTGTCACTATAAACTGCACGGTAAGGAGCACAGCTACAACAAATGTGAAAGGCATGGATCCCCGATCACCACAAGAACATTCACAAGGTTCTCAATATAAACTGGCTTTATGGCAATTTTAATAAAATCCTAATTTGTAAGCATTAAGAACATACCAGACCACTAGTGATGTCAAAGTTGGATAGCTATCTAAGTATCTGAATTTCTAGGGTTAAGGAATCTTTTCAAGCCTTGCTTAAACCCAGCAGATCAGAAGAACAAGGAAAAGAGCAACAAAAGTTCAATACTTCAGAATTTCCAATCCTTCTTAAACCAAACTGAACAAATAAAAAACAAAGCCAACCACCACTGCAAAACTAAATCAGAGGTTAGTACTAAATTAATGCATTTCTTATTTTTCCTGGAGCAGGGTTATTTATTCTTTATCCAGGTTAAAGTTACATGACTTTTCTCTTTAAGGATGGCAAAATCAAGAAGAGAAAGTCAGCAGGGTGCTGTGAAAATGGCAGACAGATACCATCGTTTGCCATCAGCTGTGGATGTATTCACATCGCGTTGAACCTGCAACCGAGATTAGTCAAGTACAATTCACCGTTATTGGGGCAGCACAACTCACAAGGCCACAGAGACTCCTGTGGGTTCATGAAACCAAAGAGGAAGCCATCAGCAACCTTGATATAAAGTGAAGAGTTTACATCATTTTTTAAGGAAAATGCATGGAATATCAAAGGCAAGTATGTGTATTTGAACATGAACAACTCAGGCATCAGTACTGCAAACATTCATTCAGTGTCCACTTACACCATTTACATGTGGAAAGTGACTCTACAAAAGTTTTTGCAAGATCTGAACTTGTCTTGATAACGCAAAGAAAGAAAAGTACTTACAAAAACAGTGTGTCATTGCTACAGATATAAGCTTATTTCTTTTTAAATTATTTAACCATTTCTTATTTGGCTTTAGGCAAAGTCCTTTCTCTTGTACACAAATATAAATGCCTTTTAAGCCAATGAATATCTTTGATTTTCATAATTTATATACACAAAACTTAAATCATAAATGCATCTTGCAAGCATACCATCTATTTTAGCTATTGTAAATACAATGCAGGTACTCCTCATAACTTCAATATGCATATTATGGAACAGATAGCAGCCAACAGACAGCTGGGAGATAGCAGCCATCTAGGAGTATTGATAATGGGCAATTTCATATAACAGAGTCCCAACAGGCATTCACGAGGAGTCTTCCAAACATATTTAATGCAGTTAAATGAAGATTCAACAATATGGTAGATTCCTTTATTCAAATATGCATGTTTTTAAGGTGTCTGTGTAGTCTTTCACATTTTATGCCTCTGTTTTTACTCTTTTACAAAGAAATACAATATATCGGTTTTTAAATCTGGAATCTTAAAGTTTGTTGATGTACCTTCTGATACATAAGGAGTTAAACCCAAGTAAATTATGTCCAATATTGCAGTGTTACATGGAACTGGTGAAAATTAGTGTGAATTGGGGTTTTTTTTTGTGTTTTGTTTTGTTTTGTTTTTAATTAAGCATTCCTCCAACTGCAGGGATGTTACACAGTGACAGCACTATACTAGCACAGAAATAAAACAAGTACAGTCGACAAGCTAGTAGTATTTTGCATAGCACTGCACTGTAGTCTGCAGAGAGCTCGTGGCTTACTTTGATGTTAATAGACCTTGTACAGGAAGAAGAGACAACTGTTCCACTATTTTTGTACCTTCGTAATATTTCTCTTTATTAGAAAGCAACTGTAGATACCACTCAGTCATGTCCTTCTTACTTTTTTTCTGCCTGGCTGGGAAACCAACTGCATTCCTTTTTTCTGCCACTGACAATATCTAATGCACCTTTGTGTTCTTCCTGGAGGAAAGGTAGACCACCAGTTTCCAGCCTGGAAAATTCCTCTGTTACATCAGAGATAGCTTAGGACAGTCGTCTGAATTGTTAACATCTGTTGTAAACTAGTTCGTTCTTTGAACTGTCATGCCAGAGGATCATTCCTTTAATCCTTCTCATTGCTGTCAGATATACTGACATATAGCTGGTCTTGCAAAGGACTGCTGACTGAAGCAACTATCTATCATGCTTTTCTGTCTTTTTTTGTCCTCCCACAACTGGGATTGACCATTGACTGGCATATGGTTAGACATCTTTTTTCACTTCAAATTACTGCAGATTACAAGCAAGATTACTTGACACCTGTTGCACTTGCCTTCCCTCCCCCTCTCTTCTTTTAACAAATCGGTACAATTAGGCACTCTATTCAAATTGTTTGAGAGTCTGGAAAAGGGTGGGAATTTTTAGGGAAGAGAAACAAATGATTAGTAGCTGAAAGGGAATCTTGAATGGTAACATTATCTGCTTGTCCAAAACTGGACTTTATAATGGCAGAGCACATCACTGAAGTGGAGAAGTCTCTTTGCTTCTTGTTCCTTAAAGATACAAGAAATCTAGAAAGTTTTCTATTATTGGTTCTGCTGCACAAAGAGACAGCACAAAACACAGCAGGTCTTGAAACAAAATGCTTTATTGAATAGCAGAAGAAGGATGATATCAATATGTTTTTATCTGTTCAAGAAATTTCTCCATAACGGCTTTTTGGTGCCCAGTGCTCTAATACTCTGTATGGCTACTAATGGCTTTCTAATCTCATCATCTGCAATGCTAGAGTTTTAAATCTATTTACTTCAATTTCATGACATGTATCAGGGACAAAAGGATGTATTTACTGGCTTTCTGTTACCTGTTTTTATTAAATTAGAAGGTGGCCAGACGTCTTCATCAGAAACTCCCATTGTAAGTTCTCAGAGAGAGAAGGAAATTAAAGGTTACTTTATTAATAATTTCAATAGTCAAATAAAAAAAACCCAGATTCTTGATGTAATTTTGAGTTACAACATAGCCGGCGCTGGTTTCAGTCTGAATTTCTCCTTTCAGTAGTCTGAAGTTTGCCTCTGAAGTATTGCCCTTTACCACCTGAATCTCTTTTTCTTTTCTTTTATGGGTTAAAACCAAAATTGCTTTGTGTTTTTTTTTCCTTTTCAGGAGGTACAGCTCTGCCTAAACATTTTGAGCATGTGTGAGTATTTGGTGAAGGGAGAAAACCTGTCAATACATTTCCTTTAATCCTCCTGATATTTTTGCCCAAGAGAAAGCTTAGCCTAGAGCAGCTGGGATACGTGTAGGGAATATCAATAACATTTTCAGCCCTTGATAGTTGGCTTGCTTTTCTATAGATCCCTACCATCTCAGTACAGAATAAATGACTTCTCTTTCTGAGGGGATGAATTTTGAACAAGAATGAGGAGGAAATCATGTGAAATGCACTGTGCCTGTTCTGTCCCAAAAGTACACAACTCTATCACAATCCTTGGGTATAAGAAGGATCTTTAGCTCAAAAGTAGATGTGGGTTTTAGGTCCAGAGATTTTCAAGTTAGTTTGTCAACTGGCTGACATAACAGCTGTTACAAAACCACAGGCCATAAAAGGGGAAAAGGATGGATTTTTCTTCAGTGCATAGAGACTTGCAGGCTTGACAGTCACTCTTGCTTATTCTTCATTGGAAAAATGCAACAGAACATCTTACCCCATGGAGGCACTGGAACAGGAGGAACCACATATTGATGTATTCTTCTGAGAGAACATTCTCAAGTTTTCCAGTCAAGATTTGTCTCTGCAATCCACGCTGTCTCTCTGCCGGGCTTCCTTATGCCGAATGTTCTACCTGAATGCGAAAAGGCACCTTCCTCACGTGTTTCTGACAGAGCAAGAGTAGAACTGGGTATTCCTTCCTCCCCCTTTGGACCTGATAGGTTGGTACAGGTATTTACTAAGCACAGTAATATGAATGTAAAACTTGTCTGCTGAAGTTCCCTGCTTTGGGAAGTGTTATCAGAAAAGAGAAAAACAAAAATTGTACTAAAGAACCACTTCTGAATTTAGGAAACCTTTGACATGAACCTTGAAAAGTACTGATACTGGGTCTTCATGTGTCTGCCATGAGGGAACAAGTGTTTTCAGTAATTTTACGTTGAATTCAGAAACTTTTCAAGTAATCTGGGGGTTCTAGATGAATATCCAAAGGTTGTTATTGCACTGTCCAGGAGAAAGCAAGTTGAAAAAACACATTTCTGTTACGGCTGCAAGAGCCAGTTCAGATTCTAGAATTCTAGTTAAATCAGTTTCTCTCTGTGCAAGAGGACACAAACCTTTCATACCCAAACCTCGTCTGGGCCTCTGAATTTTTTTGAGCATTGTTAAAATTAGATTGTTGCTATTCTGATGCAGTGCATGAACCTTTAGAGGGTAAGAAGTTCAACAGCTTCTTTGAACCTCTTTATGTTTCAGTTTAATGTTTCATATGCCATTTGTTTGTTACAGCTCTATATCCTCATACCAACCTCCATGTAATAAATCATGTTTGTGCACTGTAGTAGTATTTCACTTTGTGCTGAGAATCATTAAAATACCTGATAGTTTTTCTTAAACATCTCCTGTCCTGAAACCATTCAGGAGAATGAACCTCACATGCAAATTATAAACTGTGCTTTTAGTCCTTGTCATTTCAGAAAAAATATGTGCTCGCATCCCAAGCACTTTATAAGGTAATAGTAATGTCCATAATCTTCTCTAGTTTTACAGGATACCCTGTGTACCTTAGATTAAATTGTTGTCTTTTCAGAAATAGGGTTTAATGAAAAGTTAGGAATTAGTACATACTATAATTACAGTAAAGAAAAAAAAAAGATTAGCCTAAAAATATCTTCAGTTTATTCATACTTTGAATACATTGAAAAATTGCTACTGAAAGCTAGAAGAATGTTGCAGCAAATTTTGATAGTACTCTTTGCTACACCTTCATTAAAAAAATGTATTAAACTTGGCTAGGATTATTATTTCCTACGCCTATGATGCTGAGTAAATATGTTTATTTTATTTATTTATTTGTGGAGGGAGAAAAACATCCCATGTTTCATTAAAAAGGCATAAAAGGGAAAATAGCACCATCAGATATCCTAAGAAGTATTTACCACAGCTTGTGTTCTAATCTAGGTTTTTGCACTTACGTAACACCAGTTTTTAAGTAGTACAAATCGGTACAATTGCATTGAAGTTAATGGAGCTACAATTGGGTAAAATATCTCAGAATATACTACTTGGTTTGGTTTTTTTTTTTGTTTTTTTAATGTAGAGTATAGCACAGGGCAGTGCCTTCTGGATCCTTCCTGATCTTTCTTAGAGGAGGATTTTGCTTGTAAGGACTTTCTACCTGCTTGTTTTTCGTGGGCTGCTCTCTTGAACTTGGTGATTAGCCACGTGAAGTCTCTGTCAGAGGCCTTTTGGGAATATCTATTGTTAACTGTATCACCCTCTCTTTTAGCAGTTAGGAAAAGGTCTTTTACTCAGTGTGTTTTCCTCCTATTTCTCCTTTATACATTTTTTTTAAATAATATTCTTCTTTTACCCTATAATTTGTTTTTTAGATGATTGTAAAGATTACTTGTAGATCTCAGATCTCTTTTCTCATTGTAAATTGCGAAAGGAGCAAGAGGCTTGGGATTTTGAATAGAAATTTAGAAACCGCTACCGTCAAGCGAAATGAAAAATGTGGCTCATGCAAAAGAATAGGCTTGAGACATAGCCTCCACAATTTATAAATTGCCAGGGTCTACATATGTGAACTATGGCCTATATGACATGTGATGAATAGCCATAATGGGGAGTATTAGGAAAACAAATTAGAGCAATGATTTTCCCATGCTTTGGCAGAAATTGGGGCTAATCTGCTAGGGTAAGTGGAAAGCTGGCAGATCACAGGCACCAATATTAACAAGTTGGGTTTTTTCTTTAAAGTCAAAGTGACTGTAACCCTGTTCCTATTTAAAGACATTACTGTAGAAAGAGAGAGAGCTTGCTGGACTGTTAGTTTAAAAAGCCATTCAGAATTCAGATATTTACCCAATTTCAATGTAGTTAGCTGTAACATCTGATTGTGCTTTCCTTCCAGCCTAACCTTTTCCTGGAACGAAAACACTCATCCCATTTCTACTGGATTTTTTATGGTTTATACCAATGAGACCTGAAATGAAAAGCTGACCAGTGGCTTGCATTTTCTTGGAACTGTAATTTGATTTTGATCGGGATATTTATGCCATTTGCTGCTTCCCCTGACATTAAAACATCTGCAAACAGTCACTAAAATGAGAAAAAATTCCAACTTTTTATCCTATGGACAGCAATAATAACCAGGTAAGGAAAGCATACCCACACTGGTTTAACTTGTTTTCTGAAGGTCAGACTCTTGGAAGAGACCGTTTTGTTTCACGTAGAAACTTAAAGAGAACACCTAAGTCAGTGTAATAAGGAATGTTTGTGCATGAATTATTTGTTTTCTTTCCTCCTATTTTGCATGCTTTAAACACACACATTCAAAACCTTCAAGAAAGTCTGGCAGATGACTTCTTGAAGGCAGACTTCTTGAAGAAAGGTAAAATGTCTTTTCTTTGTTCACCTTTTACACTGCTATAGGAGAATGGCTGTGTGACACTTGCTGCACTGAAGAGAATTACTGCAAAAGGTAATTAAAAGGAGACTACCAGAGAGAAATTTGATGTTTGCTTTTCCTTGTCATGGCTGTCTTTTTCTGCTTCCCTCTCACTAGTGTAAGCAGTATTGCATTTTTATTTATATTTGTTGTTGTTATGAGGTATCTCCCCAAAGGATACTTTGACTGCAGAAGCCTGATAACTTTTAAATCATCTAGCTCTCTTTTCTCTCTCCTTTTTTAATATAGCATGTTTTAGATCCATTTGGCACATCTCTAGATATAAGTGCTGCTGCTTTCCAGCTCCCTGCCTCAATTACAAGGTAAGTCTTAGATATTTTTCTGAGTTGTTCAATAAATTCTCCATTGAAAGCTAAGGGCAACTGGGTTAAATCACTCTTGAAATGATTTACCGTTCTTCAATGCCCTTTCCCTCATATTGAAGAATATGGAGCAAATACGTTTGCTGCCTCAAAATGAAACAATGATTAATACATGAAGACAAATAGTCAAGAGAAATGGATGCAGGTTTAGCAACAATGGAGGCAAAAATAGTAACTTATGAGTGATGATGATTCCACATATTTCCCCAAAGAAATAGATACAGTTTTAAGTGGTTCAACAGGCTGCAGTAGGAGGAACATATTAAATGTAAACAGCTTGGCCTCAAGTCATGAATATTGCATTTCCGTGCATTACCTGTGAGATTGACTATCACTCTAAAAGGGGTCAAAGTGTGAGTGAAAAGACAGCTCATTCTAGCGATAAATAAACAACAAACAGGCAATGGTAGGATGAATTCAGATACTGTTTTGGAGGTTAAACTCACCTCTCATAGCAGAAGGATCACCCCTTTATTACACCACAGTGAGTGAAGGAGTAGCTCTGCCCTGAATGCTCCTTTCATTTGTTCTTTCCAAGATCCTCTTAGCACTTTAGTCTGTGTTTACTAGCAAATAGTAAAAGTTGAAAAACAATGTTATCAATTAACCACTTGTTTTCAAATACTAACAATTTGGTACAAAACTCCCTTTTGATCTTCTTTTTAAATTATTATATTTACTGAATAGATTTTTTTAGAGGTTCCTATTAGCTTACTCAGGATTCATGTTCTAGCACTATAAAAGTAATGTGCTTTTTAATCACAGAATCATAAAATCATTTCGGTTGTCAAAGTCCCTTAAGATCATCAAGTCCAACCATCACCAAACACTGCCAAGTTCACCACCAAACCATGTCCCTGAGCACCACATCTACACATATTTTAAATACCTCCAGGGATGGTGACTCAACCACTTCCCTGGGCAGCCTGTTCCAATGTTTGACAACCCTTTTGGTGAAGAAGATTTTCCTAATATCCAAGCTAAACCTCCCCTGGCGCAACTTGAGGCCATTTCCTCTCATCCTAACACTTGTTACTTGAGAGAAAAAAACGACCCCCACCTTGCTACAACCTCCTTTCAGGTAGTTGTAGAGAGCGTTATGGTCTCCCCTTGGCCTCCTTTTCTCCAGGCTGAACAACCCCAGCTCCCTCATGGGAATTGCACTCTAAACCCTTCATCAGCTTCGCTGCTTTTCTCTGAATTAGGGGACTGGAACATCTCTCTTTTGAAGAAAGGCTGAGGGACTCGGGTCTCTTCAGTCTGGAAAAAAAAGAAGATTGAGGGAGGCTCTTATCAATGCTTATAAATACTTAAAGGGTGGGTGTCAGGAGGACGGGGCCAGGCTCTTTTCAGTGGTGCCCAGGGACAGGACAAGGGGCACCAGGCACAAACTTGAGCATAGGAAGTTCCACCTAAACATGAGGAGGAACTTCTTTACTTTGAGGGTGCCAGAGCACTGGAACAGGCTGCCCAGAGAGCTGGTGGAGTCTCCGTCTCTGGAGACATTCAAAAACCGCCTGGACGCATTCCTGTGCAACCTGCTCTGGGTGACCCTGCTCTGGCAGGGGGTTTGGACTAGATGACCTCCAGAAGTCCCTTCCAACTCCTATCATTCTGTGATTCTGTGAACACTCTCCAGCTCCTGCAAGTCTTTCTTGCAGTGAGGGTCCCAAAACTGGACACGCTACTCAAGGTGGGGCCTCACCAGTGCTGAGTACAGCGGGACCATCACTTCCCTAGGCCTACTCACCACACTGTTCCTGATACAAGCCAGGACGCTGTTGGCCTTCTTGGCCACCTGGGCACACTGCCGGCTCATATTCAGCATTTCACAGTTTTTTGACAATTTCAAACATTTCTCAATTCACATTTAGTAATTGAGGCATTACTAAAAATTAATTTTAAATACAAATTCAATGCACATTTGGATTCATATAAAAATGTGTATTATAGTGATTTCATACCCTTAAACATTTGTCCTGCTTATGATAAATAGAACTGATCATAACTTAATTATTATTCTGTAATTAATTTCCAAGAATGTATTGTGAACTTTTTCAGGGAGTTCATGCACAATGTGTGGGATTCTTCAGAAAATATTTTTTAGTCTCCTGAATAGACACTGCAAATGAAAATACAATTCACTGTTCATCGTGGCACTTCATTGCTAATATTTAAAATGTGAATCTCAGATTTTATTGCATATTTCAATTTTAATAAATTTTGATGAATTATTTTGTTATAATAAATCATCCAACAAAAAGAAGACAAAGATTGATCTATGTAATACATTTACCATTCTTAGAATGGAAGTAAAATTTTAAACCAAAAAATATGGTTCAACACTAGAGCACTTCTTCGTGAATATTTGCAGTAAGCAAGTGTAAGCGTACTCTGATTGCTCTGATCTGCGTTTTAAAACAAATTATTTTAAAACAGTAAGTTTTTAAAAAGCAAGAAGAGATCATTGCTGTAGCAATGATGTATCATTGCATGACATAAATTTAAGTCTGAATACTTGATATTACATGACTGTTTACACAGGATTTTTAACCTTTTTTCATTATATTCTGCATTTGCTATCTAACTCATTCTGAGACATTTCCTGTACCATACTTTTATGGTCAGCTGACAATGACATGCCATCCTTTGAGTATTTGGGGAAAGGCAAGGAAAGAAAAACCATGGCTAATTTAACTTTAATCAGGTTAAACGTGAATCACTGACCACTTCAAATCTGATGTGCCCTATAGGTAACCAGAGCCAGTTTTATCAATATCAGTTTTCCAGTTCATTAACTGTATTTAACCAGGGCAGGGCAGGGGGACCAGAAAACGTTTTCATGCATCATTTCACCCAGACTGTTATGTTGTCAAGCTTTATGGAAGATGACAAGGAATTGTCATAAAATAACATAAATAGCATAGTGGATGCTCTACTTGCCTTTTACTTGCAGGTTCATTTGATGCTCAGAATCACTGCAGAAAGAGCAAATGTTTCAACGGAGACAAAATCTACTTCATATGATTTTGTGCCACATAGTGAGGAGTTGGACACATTTCTTTATTTAGCCTCATGTGAGTTACAGCAAAAGAAGAATACAATCCATTTTGAGTGAGTGAAGTATTCTTGTGAAAAACCTATTTTTATTTTTAAATTTTTAACGAACTTTAGGTTGTCTGTGGTCTCATTCTGACTGGAATTTCTACCACTTGTGACAATTCACTGGTCCTCAATAGCTGCTGCTATTCAGAGCTTAATTATCCTAGGAAAACTGAGTGTCTTGAAATTTATCTGGTTCAGTAAGAGAAAACTAGTGTATCATTTCTATCAGTGCTGATAAACCTCGGGTACCCAAGTTTGCGTGAGAAACTTTCCTTTGAAAAGTAAGTGCTAGAGAACGTACTCTGGCCAAGGATTTAGCACAGATACCCACTAGGAATTCAGTAAATCATCACAAGTTTTTAAAAAAGACCCATAAACTGCTACAGTAACTGAAATCAACTGTTATTAAATTTCCCGCATACAAGATTTGTGCAGTTTCCTAGATGGGTAGAAGACAAGGTCACTGTCTAGCTAATCCCGCATCTTCCTGGTTCGTTTACTGAAACGTTTAATAGTGAGTTGCTTATTAGCTCTTATTTTCTGTTGAGAGAACAATCTGATAAATGCTTTTCTTTCCTGTTTTAAAAAATTGAAAACAGGAATGCAGTCAAAAAGAAATCTAGCCAAATGAAGTACTCAGGAAAAATCACTGAAAAATCTGGGCAGCTTGTCAAGCTAAATTTTCAAACTGATATTATTAGAAGTGATAACTACTCACACTTTATCCTATTAAATACAAAACAATGTAAGTAGCCTTTACATCCCTGAAACACAGCCACATACATGGGACAGGCTAGAGTGGAGTTGTGGAGAAGGGACAAATGCAGTGTTCTCCTTTGAAGTTTGGCCATTCAAGATCAACAGTGCTGTGAAAGCTTACAATGCTCAAAAGAAAAGGCAGTACTTGTGTTCCAACCTGATACTCAGTTTTAGCAATAGCAGGGCCCTTTCAGGTTTTATTTTTCATCTGTAAGTCTAATACAATGCCACTTAAATATATCCTGTTTCAGTTTCTAAAGTGAGAGGAAACTATAATGCTATCCAGACACTGAATAAAACTGGAAGTTTAAATTTGAAAACCAAATTTTCAAAAGTGTGGAGTCATTTCAGATTCCTAAAGGTACACCTACACGAATAACAGAACAGCTATCGGAGAATCAATGTACAGTCACATGCCCAAAAATCTTTATGTGTAGACTTAGCTCTCATCCAAATGCAATTTAGCTGTGTTTCTTTGGAGACTCCCATATTGGATCACAGAAGAAAGAAGCTATCTTCTAGCTACAAGGACAATTTAAATTTTTACATATTGTGCTGGAAAAGTTGCCAATGTAATGAGTGCATTGAACTGGAACAGTGAGAATGGGTGGCAGAGGTCTAACACAAAAGCTTGTCTGCTAGAAAAAGGAAATAAATTTATTGACTGAATAGTGATCTCAAAGGGACTGAATGACAGACGCTATTAGTATTGGAATAAAGACCAGCTGATAACTCTTTGAAACTTAGAAAACGTAGACATAATATAATGATTTGTGGCTTCAGTGTCTCATTTCATTAAAACACTACTTTTTTCCACATCCTTGGATAGTTTTTAGTTGTTCTGTTCTTGTAGATGTGTATTAATAATGCTGTGTAAGTGAAATTGCAATATGAGTCATTCAGGAGAGAGTAAGAAAGGAAAGAAAAAAAAAAGTGAAACACAGTTATCAAGTTAAGAGTATAAACACAGAATTTTCCTACTTCTATTTTAAACCCGGGTTTAATGACAAAAATTCTGTTAACTAAATAAAAAAAAAAAAAAACAAACCACCAAAATTTAATGTCAGAGAAAATGAAAAGGACAAAGGTAAAAAGTTCAGTTTTGGAAGCTCTTCTATATTTCTTGTCATCTTAACTGGATTTTATTCCTTCTGTGAACCTCAAATCACTCAACAAATCCAGCCTTTTCAGGTGTATTACAGTAATATTGTAGAAAGTCTTATTATGATAGTTCACTGAAATAATTTATTAATGGAAGTAGAAGAATATGATTAGATGAGGGAGACAATGGAATACACTGGATTTAGTTGTGGACAGTTAAAAAAAAAAAATAATCTCTGTCAGGCTGGTCACAACAGTGTATATTCGTGGTGATAAACTGGTAAAGTGTTCCAAAATGGTCAGCGTGTATCGTGTGACTTCAGTTTCGTACCTGGCTAGTGAATGACACTGAACCTGTCACATGTTAATCTCTAGGAAGATGAGGACAAATAGGAACTGCACTCATCCTAGGCAGTCCTCCTTAGGCAACAGCATTTATTTCACATGGGATGAAAGAGGAATATAGTACAACACACATAGTACAGGAGCTCAAGCCGTACACAGCAACAGTTTCAAATGGGGGAGCTTTTCATCCGGCATTCATTATACATGCCTGACAGATAACCTGTCACAAAAGAAGAGAAAATACCTTTTCTTACTCTAACTGCACTTTCTATTAAAACCAGAAGAAGCCTTTGGGAACAGTTTCCTGTGGAGTTGTGTGGCAAGTTTCCTGTGGTATGATTTGTGATTCTCCACTCATAACTCTTTAAATAATTGAATAAATTTTAAAAATAATATTTAAAACTTTTTGATCATTCATTCTGTGTCTCACTACTCCCAATTTTGACTTGTTCATGTCACCTTGCCATCTAATTGCTCACCCAGTTTTCCTAAAACCAGCTTATAAAACACCAGAAAGATGTCTAAGAAGTAGGGGCTGTCACACTGCTATCAGAATAACAAGGAGGTTAAATGATAGAAGAGTGATTTAAGGAACTGAGTATCCTGCAGGAATCAAGCATTAAAAGGTATCCTGCTGGTCCTCATCAAGCACATTGCACAACATTGACCAGTCACTAAAAGGAGGAGGAAAATATTTGCAGCTCCAAGCTCTACAACTGTTCTGCATCTAGCTATGTGCCTGGCCTCAGAGTCAAGTTCCCAGACTACATTAAGACGCAGCCTTAAATATTCTCTTCTGCAAGGTTTATGCTACACAAGTATCTCCACATTGCATACACTGTACACTTAGTTGGGTATGAGGTACTAGGTGAGCACTAGGTATCTAACTCCATTGACTATGATAGCTGGATCAAAACTGGCTTTGTGGTGACTCCTCTCCTCCTGGCTGCAGGTAGACACACACAGCATTTCCCCACTCCCATCCTCAGTATACTGGAGTCTTAAATGAATGGTCCATAATAAAAAACAGCCAGTTCTTATTGTCGGGTTTAATATAAAGCAGCTTCTGAATAGCACTTAGATTGGAGGAAGGGAGAAGACTTTAACCTGCATATTGACACGAGCCACCATGGTCGCACTTGCTTTTGTTACTTGATGCACTTGATGGTATTTAGACAGGGAATTCATATACCATCTAACTCTGCTTTGAGCAAAGCTCACTCACCGAAGTAGGATGTCCTCAGCCTTTTTCTCCAAACATAACTGTGATTCACATGTTCTCACTTCTACCCAGTGTTGGGCACTGCTGAACACTAGTTCTCAAAAATTATGACCCCAAATTTCTGAACATTTCCTATACACATACAGTTACTGGATAACTACATCTGAAATGATCTGAAAAGAAATCAGCAGTGTCCTATCAGATTTCCCCACCCTCCCCACCCCCCCACCCCGTGTTAATTTGCTGGCCCAGAACAAAAGAAAGCCCTAAGAGGAAAAATTAACTGTAGTAACATCCACTCCGAAGGCTGTCACCACACTACAGATTTATAAAAATAAATATGACTGGACTTACTGTATGACTGGAGTATGATTAGGAGATTGATTCTTTTAGTACTGGATGTAGAGATCTGTGTTTGCCTAACAATCAAACAACAAAAATACATACGTATCCTATTATTGATTGCACGAAGGCAAGACGAAAAGTTCTTGCCAAAGTGTTTCTTCTAAGCTGTTCTCTCATCACTAAACAGTCTTTTAAAGTGTGAGGAAGACTCAGAGACATTGTGCTTCAGCATGTTTCCTTTCCTTGAAGGGTCTCTCATTTGTACACAGAGTAGCACACCCCCCCTCTCCCTTCAGATATCACTGGAAATTGTTCTTATCCTTGTTTTTTCTTGAATGGACACTAATTTGGAAAAGAAACACTTAAGCAATCTTGAACTCAGCTGGGGAGAAATTTGTTAACTACACTTGTAGAAACTCCGGGTAACCACTAGTTTACTACCCAAATCCAAAGACTTTTCCAAGTCTGTTTTATTATGGTAATTTCAGCTACAAAACATATCCAATTCATTCATGAATAAAGAGCAAACAGTTTTAAACAATTTAATGAAACCCTCAGGCAAAAAAGGCAAGAAGGAGAAAAGAGTAAAGGAAAACCTCTTTGGAATGAAGCTTTGATCCTGAGCTGAAAAATGAACTGTTGCTCCATTAAAAGGACATGACTTTTCTTCTGCTTAACTGCAGAAAAAAAGAAGGAGGGGAAAAAAACCCCTCACTTTACATACCCAAAAAAACCTTGATACTTCACTACAGCACATGCCGCAGTTGTCTTCACGTACATGTAGATTTGTGACACAAATTTGCCATGGCTGAACAAAGTGGATTTTTTACACTGCTGTGCACCATACATCTCTGTCATGTTTGGCGTATTGTCCTCAGCTCCCAGGTTTATCATTTATGTACGGCATCTATCCATTAAAATGTAACTTTTGGCATGTTTTCACAAGCAGGAAAAACAGTCACAAGCAGGATTCACATTGCTGGTTTTCATTCACAGGTGTATTTCTGTCTGAACTCAAGGGATACGGGTTTTGCCATTTGATGCTCAATGTTGTATTTACCCTCATCTTCTCAGACTTAGGCTACTATCACATCCCTAAAGTACGTTCTGTTAGACAAACATCTGATGAAAGGAAAAAGATTTGCATTGTTCTCATGTTATTGTTGCAAGTGTAAACGTTTTTGTGTCTCCAGGGCTTATTACTTCATTGGTAGCTCACTATCTGGATCAGACAGAGTGTGTGAGGAAATCTACTGGGCTAGTTTAACTGGTGTTTTCATATTATGTACTTCTTAATTACAGCTGGCCAAGTTACCCAGACAGGAGCGAGCAAGGTGCAGAGAACTGCACGGTTTGAAGCTTTACCTGCGAGATCAGAGTGACATTGGAAATTTGGCTATGGAAAGGGTGCATTTGTACAGTATTAACCTCTTCATCTTTCATGCATGTAACATGAAATCCACATTTATGTCTCAGACGCCAGGACACTGTTATTAGAAAGGGGAGATGGGAGGAGGCTCATGCACAGATATTAACTTGTGGCTGTGGAAGGCCCTTGATATTTCCTGTCAAGGCTAAATGCAGAATGGTTGGACAAGAACTTTTTCATACAAGACCATCCTCTATAACTTTAGTCTGCTGCTTTGTAAACAGGGTGGAATGAGGAGTAATACTTTGTATTTTAAAGACTACATATATATCCTACATAACTGACTCCAGATTAGCAGGCAACAGCTACTTTCTGTCTGACAGACAGGGCACTGAACTGCAACATGTTGTTTTTACTTCCATAGGTGTTGGCCTTTGTCCACTCTGTGCTAGGATTCTTCATACGTCACCTGTCAAAACAGTGATCCAATAGCCATTTCTTATTGCAGCACTTGTGTCTCTGATATTTTCTAAACTTGCATATAGCCTGATGTTCAAGTTTTTAAAGATATTCACCTCTTTTCCTCTTCTCTGATGTTTGCTTAATTTGTACAAAAATTGCACAGGCATTTTACTAAAAAATTTTTTCTGCTTAGTTAATTCCACAATTTCAATTAAAAAAAAAAAACATTTGAAACATTAGGTTAAAAAAAAAGAAACAAAACAACAACCCCACATCTATAGACTGAAAGAGGCTTATTGTGCCTGGCTGACAATCAAGGAAACAGCAGAAACTACAGAAGGATCAGATTCGGAATATTGGGTCCTCCAGTACAAAGCCTCGGAGGTTCAGTATTGAAACACATTAGTCCAGAGTCAGATGCATATGTAAAGGTTAGTATTTTTGTTCCTGTGGCTGAAGATCTTCAAGGACATCTCATTTCGCAAAATGTTCCAGTGTTCCAGATGGTAGAAATATCATGAGACCAGAGGGAATTTGAAGGTTTTAAATGGAAGTTGAAGTGTCTTCCTGTGGGAAAAAATTGGTGTTACATATCTGACTCATTGCTTTGTTGAGGCAAGATAATATTTTTTTTTTAAAGTAGTAGCAAGTTGTTTGGGTTTTTTTTAGGGGGGGGGGGAGGGTTGTTTGTTTGTTTGCTTGTTTTTTTAAAGGCCATTTGCTATAAGAAAATGAATGGTAACAGAAGGAGGAACATTCAATTGGCCTAGCCAGAGATATGCATCTGTCTGATGCTTAATGGCAGATAGTGCAATCCAATTTAGCATGGGAAGAACTGAACAGCACGGCAGCTTTTACACAGTAACAGTAATTGCTGTTAGGCTTCTACCTAATATTTAGACCTAGGAAACAATCAGTGACAAATGTGTATACTATTTATAGTGTAGGATTATTTGATATAGTCCGGATACTGTAGCATCATTAAAATGCAGGCAGCTAAACTGCACAAACACAAAGGCTGACTGGCAATAAGGAACACTTGTTTTGCTCAGCGTGGTTTGGAAATCCCCCAGAACAAAACTATATGGACAGTTAACACCAAAGCAAGCAGACAAGGGAACGTATGTGGAAATGTAACTTCTTTAGCTCTTTTCTTGAAGAAGCCCAAACCTCAATCAGGGAAGATGAAAAGAAGAAAGCACACTTCAGCTGTTTTATGAGCGATTAAAATTCTCTACCATGTACTGCTTTGATGCAGTGATGGCAGACACAGAACAAACTCTGTCAAGATTCTGTTCAGTTATTTTTTCAAAGCTTTAAGATTGAATTTCTGACTATATCTGAAAATCTTTAATCATGTACATCTAATTTACAACACTTTTGTACAGAGGTAAAAAAAAGAAAAAAAGAAAAAGAAAAGAATTGTAGCACTGAAGTAACCAAGAGAGCTCCTGCTGTAGCTTTTGTGATCTACCATTTACGTGCCATCTTCCAGGCACCCTATAACACTACCCCAGCACCCAGCCCTATTCATACTATACACCAGCCTTGGAGGCATGCTCCAGATCACCACTGAGGTCTCAGCTTCAGTGGAAAGATGGCAGACAGAGCCTGAGGTACAGTGTCATGGCTCTCCATGACTTTTAGCACTTTAAGTCTTTGGGTCAGTTCCCACTGGGTCAGCCAAGATGGCAATGATCGCAGTGGCATTGCCTCCCAAGCCTTTTCTGCAGTCTATTCCCTGCTGGCAGCCCTGGGCTGGTTTCATTGTGGGTTTCTGTGAGACTTTGACTCATGGCACAAAGCCCAAGCTTGCTGAGTTATTAGCACGTCCTTCACCACTGCCTTTCAAAAATTGCCACAGGAATCAGAGGAGAGGAAGTAGAATGGCATGTTTTGCCAATTTATAGAGGTAATTTTGGCATGAGTTCGATTATGTTATTTGCAAAAGCAAAATGCCAATAAAACCAATTCGTTTTACTACCATGTGTCTATCTATCCCATTTATGTCAACTTACTGTTTGTATCTTTTTGCTTAGCAACAGCTGTCTTCATTTTTGGCTGCCAGCAAAGATAATATCAGAGCTTGAGACTTCAATAAATAAAACTGTATGCTGTAGGACTATTAAGTCTAGTTGCTAATAACAAAGGTAAAAGCAGAAATACAGAAACACTTCTGCCCCAGTCTGACCTCTTACAGAAGCTGGTGTGTATATTTATGTGACTAGGTGGAGGACAATCATATTGTAGCTCTGGCCCTGAAACCATATGGCCACAGTAGTATCCTGTTGTAGTTGTTACTGCACCTGAAAAATGCACACTACTATTATACACCACCAGCTCACAACAGAGTCAGAGAAGACACACTAAACAGTGATCTGACTTTGCAATTGTACCTGCAGTGTGAAAAACATATGAGTGTGCATGGCTGCTTAAGTATTTTCTTCCTCCCTGTTCTCCTTCTGCACAACAGTGTTTCCTAAGTTCATTTCTATGGTGTTTCTAGGTGAAGCAGCACTGGAATTAAAAAAAAAGTCACTCAAAATCTGACACATTACTGGAATCTGAGGGTGTCATGATAATCATGAGGGTCTGGCTGGGATGGACTTAATGTTCTTCATAGTAGCTCCTGTGGTGCTGTGCTTCGAATTTGTGACCACAACAATTTTGGTAACACCATAGTGTTTTAGCCATTGCTGAGCAGTTCTTGCACAGCGTCAAGGCACTCACTATGACTCTCCAGCAAACAGGTTGGGGGTGGACAAGGGATTTGGAGGGGGCACAGCTGGGATAGCTGACCCAAACTAACCAAAGGATTATTCCATACTGTGTAACATCTGGCCAGCAAGGAGGAATGGGGAGTTAGGGTAGGGAGGTATTGCTTGGAGACTCATTGTGCATCAGCCTGCTTGGAGGAGGTGGTGAGTGATTACCTTTCCATCACTTATTTTTTGGGCTTGGGTTTTTTATTTTTGGTTTTTTTTTTTTTTTTGTTTTGTTTTGTTTTGTTTTGTTTTGTTTTTTTCTCTTTCTTATTCCTCTTTCCTTTGCATATTAAAGTGTCTTACTCTTGACCCATTACTTTTCTCTCTTTTGTTTTTCCTATTCTGCCCCCTGTCCTGCTAAGTGTGGGGATGGAGTGATCAGTTGTGTGTTGTTTATCTGTTTACTGGGGTCTACCCACCACACATGATGTATACATATTGCTTGCTCTGGAATAGAAAAGTTAAAACAAATTTTTGCACAAATTTCTCTTTGTTTTAACCTTAGAGGAGGACAAGAGAGGGAAAATGAGCTCCATATTCCTCCCTCTCCCCCCCAAACCAAACCCAACAATAGGAATTTACAAATGACAGAGAAGTGCGTTTTCCTGGAAAGTGACTCTTTCCTCCCTCTATGATCATTACTCATAAACAGTAGTAGTGTAAGCAAAACTGCATCAGACTTCAAGATTTTTACTAATGCAGCATCTCTGAAAGGAGTAGTTACTGTTTCTATGTTACATTAGGCTGTCCAGAAAGTTTTAAAAAACATTTAGCACTTACTCTAAACAAGAAGCTCATTCAGACCTTCATTTTCCACAGTGTCCATAAATATGATAATTTTAACATTTGCCACCTCTTTTCCTCCCAGAAATGATCCTCTCAGCAGACCCACCACTTCTGACATTTTCCTTCATTTTATAGAGATAAGTAGCAACCTGGAAGTGCCTTCCCCAGGCCCCTTGTGACAAGAATTCGTAATATTAATTGCCAAAAATTACCAGCTGCAAAGAGTTTTATCTAACAAAGCTGCTCTGCGGCTTCCTCAAGACAATCTAGTACCATTTATGTTCCAAGCAAGCACTTAAGTATGTCAATGGGAAGAAGCCCAAAGTATAATTAATATTTAAAAAGTAAAATGTCAGGCTCCGCTAAACAGTTTTTCAACATCCATCTTTTTCTTTTTTTTTCTTAAATCACATTTTCCTCAGAGAAATGTGTTTTGGGACCTAACTGAGCAATTTTCAATTGATCAGAGCTGAGTGTTTTACTCCAAAGGGCCAAGAACTACACAGCTCTGTAAGACTCAGATCTAGAATGAGGGAAAAATACCACTTAACTCTTAAACATCTGATCATGTAGAATCATGGTTTCTGCTTTTTTTTAAGGAACATAGAAGCAGGAAAAAAACCCAAAACAAATAAAGAGAGAAAACATGATAGGAGGAAACTATTACTAGATACAGAAAATAAAGAGGACTGCTTATTAAGTGTATGTAAATGAAAATATTTTTACAGTTTTCTGGTGTCCATGGTAAAATCAAAAGAACTAAAAGTTCTTTTTGCTGGCGTGGGCCAATAATTACAGCTTTTATATTCCAAAGTTACCTCATTGAATTTTTAGCTTCATATGACAGAATATGAAACCGCGGAACAGAGATCTTCACTGAGGTATCCAGCTTCCTGTACAAAGGCAGAAGTCCTCTAATAGAGTTTGAAGATGAACATAATTCTAGTGTGCAGTCCTAGATTTCAGATACATAATTAACTCTTCTACTAAAAAAAGTGAGAAAAAAAATCTACTTTTTATAAAGAATTCGGCCCTTGCACTAAATTGAATAATTTTCTATTTTGTCCCAGCAGCACTATACTGAAATTATGATATACTTGAATTAAAAATCTATAAATGACAGTCAAAGACCCATCAATCTGCCCAAATGAATAATTACAAGTACCCTTGGGTGGATCCCATCCGTCCCCATAGACTTGTGTGTCTAAGTGGTGTAGCAAGTCACTCACCATTTCCTCTTGGATTTTATGGGGGTTTTGTTCTACTCCCTGCCCTTGTTTTCCATCTCAGGGGCCTGGGTACCCTAAGAACTTACTATTAAAGGCTGAGGCAAAGGCGGCATTAAGTACGTCATCCTTTTCCTCATCCTTTTTCACTGTGTTTTCCCCTACATCCAATAGAGGATGGAGATTCTCCTTCAATAGAAGATGGAGATTCTCCTTAGCCCTCCCTTTGTTGCCAATGTATTTATAGAAACATCTTTAATTGTCTTTTACCACAGTAGCCAAATTAAGTTCTAGTTGGGCTTTGGCCCTTCTAATTTTCTCCCTGCATAGTACCATGACATCCTTGTAGTCCTCCTGAGTTGCCTGCCCCTTCTTCCAAAGATCATAAACTCTCCTTTTTGCCCTGAGTTCCAGGCAAAGCTCTCTGTTCAGGCAGTCCAGTCTTCTTCCCTGGTGGCTCGTCTTTTGCCATGGGGATGGCCTGCTCCTGCATCTTTAACATTTTCTTCTTGAAAAATGTCCTGCCTTCCCATACTCCTTTGTCCTTCAGGGCTGCCTCCCAAGGGATTCTGTCAACCAGGCCCCTAAACAGACCAAAGACTGCCCTCTGGAAGTCTAAGGTGGCAGTTCTGCTGACCTCTGTCCTTGTTTCTCCAAGAATTGAAAAGTGAAATTTCACAATTGCTCTGCCCAAAACAACTTCCAACCATTATATCATCCACAAGTCCTTCTCTGTTCACAAACAACAGGTCCAGCAGGGTGGTGTCTTCCCTAGCTGCCTCGCTCACCAGCTGTGTCAGGAAGTTGTTATCTTCCACACACTCCAGTAACCACCTAGACTGTGTCCTCTCTGCGGTGTTGTATTTCCAGTAGATATCTGATTACTTGAAGTCCCCCTCAAGAACAAGAACCAGTGATCGTGTTACTTCTCCCAGTTGCTTATAGAATATATCCTCTGCCTCTTCATCCTGGTTGGTTGGTCTACAACAGACTCCCACTGTGATATCAGCCTCGTTGGCCTTTCCCCTGATTCTTATCCATAAACACTTTTTCTTCTTTCATCACCATCATCAAGCTCTAGACAGTCAAAATACTTCCTAACATACAGGGCTACCCTGTTGCCTCTCCTTCCTTGCCCATCCCTTCTAAAGAGTTTATAGCCATCCATTGCAGCACTCCAGTTGTTTGAGTCATCCCACCATGTTTCCGTGATTGCAACTGCATCATAGTTTTCCAGCTGCACAATGGCTTCCAGCTCCTCCTGTTTATTGCCCAAGCTGCATGCATTGGTGTAGATGCACTTCAGTTGGGACGTTGATCCTCATACTTTTTTGGGGGGCTTAATTGCTATGTGACTGTTCTCAGGTGCTTCTGTGTTTTCTAACACATCAACAACCCTTGTGTCTTTGCTGCCACCATGGATCTCCATCCTCTACACCCACTGACATGACTAGGGTGCTGCATGCATCAGTACAGGGACATTTCAAACCTGATCGAGTGTACTCAGGACATCATGGAGCAGACTGAAGAACCTTGCTAGCACACTGTCCCTCCAACACAGGCGTGCCGCTCCCAGGTTTATTTCTAGTGAGCTTGAGAAGCATAAAGCTACTCATTTTGTGGTATTCTTGAAAAGCAGAGGAGACATTATATAATGTGGTAGAATAAAGCACGTAGTCCAGGAGGAAGAAATAAAGAATCCTAAACAAAACCAAAGACCAGATGCTTTCCTTTAGAAAGAGGACTAGATTTTATTTAACTGTTTCTAAAGTGTTCACCTTTAGGCACAGAGGGAATACGGAAAATGTCATTAAAAAGGTCGAAATTTTGAGTGACTTGGAAATAATAGGTTATAATTGAAATTGTTTTGCATAGTAACCACTTTCTGCATCGTTTTTAACCTTGAAAGTATTTTCATGTTTTAAAAGTAAAAAGACCTAAAATGACTTGAGGCTTTCAAACTGTTCTTGTTTAAGACGAGAGATGCACCATACAGTACCTACCACATGTTTTAATATCACACCTACAGAAAAAGGTCATTCTACTGAGAGATACTTATTTGATTTGCAAAATAAGATTTACAGCAGTAACAATGCAATAGAATTACAAAATGTCATGATAGAAATTTCAGTCATTTATCACTGCAGAGTTACCATTATTGTCCATCTAATGTACTTGGGCAAGTGGTACAGTGCTCTTGCGGTTAAGTACTGCATTAGAAAAGGAGAAATACTGGGTGAGTCACGTATGATCTTGGAGAAGGTCTAACCACTTCTCACTTAATTGCTCTTCCTTACATCACATTAATTCATTGTATACATATCTCTCCAGATGTTTTAGCCAGCTGCTACAGTGGAAAAGTCAGCTAATACAGTGATTTCTACCTGAGACTCTACGTATAAATTTTTGGACATCAGCTACAAGATGAACTGTTGGGAAAGAGAAACTGGGCAGATCTTCTGGTTGATTCCTAGCAGAAATGCCCCCCAAAGTTCCAGTTGCTATTTTTCTCCTTTAGAGTATTTGTCATTACAGTGACACAGATACTATAATAGATGTCCAGTTTGTCTTTGCAGTATTGTCCTATGATAGCAAAATAATTTTAAATACAGCATTTTTCCTTTTTTTGTCATACTCTGAGTGACTGTCGCATAACTTGGGAACATTTCTTTGATGTGATGGAGGCACTTAGTGCTGGTAAATGGTTTTTCAGAAGGTTTTACTGCCTTCTTTTATTAGATAATACTATTTTTTTCCTGCACATTTACAAACAGTAGACCATTAGCAGAATACAGGACACATAAACCATATGATACTCTATGAGTCAAGTCCTTAGCTCATGTTAATGGACCTATTTATCCTTCTGGAGGGTCTAGGTCTACCTCTTAAGTGATAAAGTTATTTTTTTATAGGTTATAGAAGGCCTTTTACATCAATCAGTAGGCCTTTTACATCAATCAGTAGACCTTTTACATTAATCACTGTTGCAGAGTGGTAGGTATAGCTGGTGAGGCAAGAAAAGACACATATGCAGAGCTTTATCAGAAATATTTAGACTTTTCTTGACATCTAAAAAATTACTACATGAAGCTTTTGAAATGCAAAGAAACATCTAAACCACAGTACCAAACACCCTTCTTGGAGTCTGTATATAACATATTCATATTCAAGCAATAAGTAATGTTTAAAGCTGGGTTGCAAATGATCAAGGAACAAACATAAGCAGACCAACCATATCTTAGCCAGGTTCCAATGAGTGTGTGTATTTCTTCCTCAATGAACTGTCAAAAAATAACTCTTTCTTTCCAGGAGCATAGATTTTTGTAAGTTGTGGGAGCTACTAAACTGCTGTTCAGAGTTAACCTTGTAAGTGCCCTGAAAGCTCAGTTCCATTTATACATATGCTGAGGTGTACATGTATGTATACACTAATGTAAATTCCTGTACCATGATATTTGAAAAAAAAAAAAAAAAAATGTCACCTGCCCTGTTTTTTGAACCAAGTTGATGCATTTAAAAGTGCAGTTTAAGCCCAAGGACCTCTCTGACTTCAGAAATATTAGTCAAGCCATACTGGAATGTAGGAGCTGGCGTGACTTTGCTTTAATACACTGATTCAGACTTGCTGGATCAGACAGAAAGAAAATGCAGCTGTCGTAGTTTAACCCAGCAGGCAGCCAAACGTGACACAGCCACTTGTTCACTCCCCCTCCTCCACCCCGCAGGGGGATGAGGGAGAGAATCAGGGGAAAAAAATGTAAAATTTGTGGGTTGAGATAAAAAAAGTTTAATGGGACAGTACAAAGGAAGAGAAAATAATAACAATCATTATGATAAAAGTATATACAAATCAAGTGATACCCAATGCTCACCACCCACTGATCAGTGCCCATCCCATTCCTGAGCAGCAATTGCCGATTCCTGCCCCCCCTAGCCAACCCCCATTTATATACTGAGTATTCTGTCTATAGTAGGGAATATACCTCCTGTCAGCTTGGGTCAGTTGTTCTGTCTCTGCTCCCTCTCAGCTTCTATGGGAAGCTTAGCAACAACTAAAAATATTAGTGAGTTGTCAGTATTATTCTCAGCCTAAATCAAAAGCATAGCACCATAGAGGCTGCTAGGAAGAAAGTTTACTCCATCACAGCCGAAACCAGGACAACTGCACAAAGTAACTGCCCTGAAACTGCACAGGAACCTTGGCATGTGGCACAGTGTGTTCTCCCCAGTGCATTTGGAGAGTGATAAGAGACTGGGGTGTTCCTCTGAGTGACCAGGTGTGCCTGATCTGTTGGGTCTGGGGTAGCCCTCGCACTTTCTGCTGTGAGTGATAGAGAGAATCCAAGGAAGTGAAGGTGCTACTGTCATTGGAGGTGATCTTGGCAGAAGCAGCCTGCAGATGAGCCCAGGAGCAGCTTGGTCAAGTGGCAGAGCTGCCCAGGTGGGAGGAGATGCCTGCAGGGACGGGGGGAGCAGCAGATGCTGCCTGTTGTGGAGCTGTTTCAAACAAGCCCTTCTTAGACTTGTCCTTCTAGGCTGTTGTGATAAAATCTATATTTATTCCCTCACGCAGCCTTTGGGGGATGACTGCTGGAGGAGTAGGCACGTGTACCTCAGGGTTCTGCTTGCAAGCAGTCCCCACAAAGCGGTTATCCCACTGAGGCTATTTATGGTTCCTGTTTCACCAGGCACCCGGGATGTTAGTGAGAAAATGCTATAGGAACCTGGCATTTTCTGACTGTGGGGCGGTGACAATAGTTTGTATCTTTTGTTCAGTCTAACATGGCATGAATCTTTCCCATCCTGATCACTGCAGAGAAGTTTTTTTCCTCCTTACCTGAGTAGCAGAAATCACTGCAGGTAATTAGTGGCAGGTGGTACCTCTGATATCATCCCGGAAACCACTTTCTTCTGCCCCAGGGTCCCATAAGACACCTCCTATCAGAAACCACAAAGGCTTTGGGAGGTTTTTTGTGTGGTGACATATGCCAGCTGAAACCAGTGGGCATTGGTTGCTGAATCTGTCACCCTCAAAGGAGATCCAGCTGCATGGGTTATCCGTTACTTTGACTATAAAGCAGCATTTCCTTTTTCCATGTAGTGGTCTGATATAATACTACAATAATGACAAAGCCATTAGTGAGCTGAAGCAAAATCACGTGATGGTCTTCCTTGCTGGCCTGGGTTTACTATATGGTTTAGTTTTGCTAATGCTTTCTCTGGGCTGCTTTACCTAGTTTGGTTTCTTCCCTTTTTTTAAATAACTTCTATTGAACTTTTAAATAATTACTACCATCTGGAATAAGATTTACATTGTTTGCTACTTCCAAAGCCAAGCCTTCTTAGTTTTGCTGTGTCTCAATACAACACTGATGCTATCAAAAGCCTGTGCTTACTGTCCTGAAATTTATGTTTGTTATTTACCAGGGGAAGGAATAATACTTAAAAGTTCTCTTTGCTGCCTATATATATTAAATGAACTAGTTTTTTGTGCTTTATAGGCAAAAAGGAAGACAAAATATTTTGTTTGGTGATCTTGCCATGTAAATAGACACAACAAATTTACAGTGATATATACAACATACCTTCTAAAAGAAAAGGAAAAGACACAGACAGGACATTGGAAATGCTAAATAATGATTGTCTCTTCGACAGTTATTTCCTTCTGTGGAGTATTGCACCAGATGTGGCTATTCCACTTCTGTGCCTAGACATTTTTTTAAATTGCATAATTAATTGCCAATAAAGATTAGTAGTATGTTATCTCTGTAGCTGATGTGGCTCATTAGTACGCTTTTTGTTTGTAGTTGTAGGATTAAAATTTTTTAACATAGTTCTTGAGACTCCTTTCTGAAATCCAAGCCACAAAAACTTAGCTAAGTCTTTCATCACCTACTTTTGGAGCAATATATACAGCATGCCAGGCAAGGTTATCCCAAGAATGGAGTTTTCCAACTCACCCATGAGCACTTATTTCTAACAATTACAGTCAATAAAATATTCTTAAATGTTTCAAAATGCTGTGATGATCAGCAGGGGACTGCACAAGGCAGATGTGTGAGGCAATATCAAAACAAGTAAACACATTTTCTGGAGTGCTTCATTTGTATTCCTTCATTTGAGTCACTTCTCCTAATTTTTTTCTAATACTTTGGTTTTGAAGGAAAGAAACCTCTCCATACTAGAAAACAGAAGTGAGAAAAAATTATTTATTTGAGAAGCAGTCCACAGAGTCCAACATTTAGGCTTTTTTTTTTTTTTTAATGAATTATTCAAGCCAGATATTCAGAGAGGGGATTGGCCCTGAAGACCAATTTAATGGCTGGCTTTTTAATATTTTATTTGTTGGAAATCTTATCTTTAAGGTTGTTTTCTTTCCTTTCTGATGTGTAGTATCAACTGATTTCAGGTTCTTTTATTTGTCATTATAGGGCAGAGTTACATTACCAGTAGCTTTTTGTCCTTTGCATTTTACAGTGCTCCTCAATTAGAGAGTCATAAGACTGTGATTTAGTTACTGTTTCTTTCCATCTCATGCTGCTAGTAGAGGTGATTGAACTTGCAAAATTTCTATCTGGATTTTGTTTGCCCCTCTGCTAGATAACTTATCATTGTGAGTTTTGATTCTGATTTTAGTGTTGGTCACCATCTAAGAATTGGACTGAAAAAAGATTTCAGACTGGGCTCTGACACATTCTTTTCTTGCAACATATCCAGACATTCTGAGGCAGAATTTGTTTTTGGACAATATCTCTATATTACATGTCTTCCCAATAAAATAACTGCACAGAATATAACTGTTATTATACCTTCCATGTGGTCTTCCATCAGCTAACTCAAGTTACTCCTTATCGCAACAGCAAACTACCTTAATAAATGACAGGTTTCTTTGGTACAAAAGTAATGAAGCATTTGTCTTTTCCGCCACCAACAAATTTTCATTTTTAGTGCTACATGAGATACCTGGTTTGAGACTCTGCTGAAATCAACAGATTCAACAAGATAGGGGTCTAGATATTTTGAGTCTGTGCCTATGTGTCTAATCCACTTTGTTCAGTCATCATTTTACTCAGAACGAATACTTTAAACAAGAGCCAAGTGCCTAACTGCTTTGTCAAATCTGTCCAGCAGCACACTCAGTAGTGCTGTTTGTCTCCAGTTCACGTTGTGGTTTAACCTCAGCTGGCAGCTGAGCCCCACGCTGCAGGTTGCTCCTCCCTGGCAGCTGGAGACGAGAATTGGAAGAGTAAAAATGCAAAAACTCTTGAGTCGAGATATAGGCAGTTTAATAGGTAAAGCAGTTGGCTGATAGGTGCTTAGCCATTTCCAGGAAAGCAGGACTTCATCAAACATAATGGTTACTTGGGAAGACAAATACCATAATTTTGAATGTCCCCTCTTCCTCCTTCTTTCCCCAGCTTTTATTGCTGAGCATAATGTCACATGGTATGGGATATCCCTTTGGTTAGTTTGTGCCAGCTGTCCCAACTGTGTCCCCTCCCAAGGCCTTGTGCACCTCCACTGGAGGTGGTTTCCCACAGTATGAGAAACAGAGAAGACCTTAATGTTGTGCAAACACTCTTCAGCAACAGCTAGAACATGGATGTGTTATCAACACTGTTTTGGTCAGAAACCCAAAACGTAGCACCCTATGAGCTGCTATGGAAAAATTAACTCTATCCCAGCAAGTTTTTAACAATTCTGTTTTTCAATTAGTTTGATTTTCTTGTAATCACTTTGTAAATTGGTAAATCATTAGTTAAGCATTTCCTTGACTTAGATTTTGGAGATATTGTAGCTATTCCAGCAAATGATTCACTTAAAGAGGAGTATGAGATTGGGAATTCAGGACCTCATAGAATTCATTATGCTAATACAAACCTGTTTAAATTTCACCCTTGTAAAAACCTGAGGAAAATAAGTAAATTAAATCTGTCATAGACCATAAAACATGAAAAAGGAATCAATGAAATTTTGAAAAAAATAGAGCTATTCTGTTTTTATTAAGGCCTTAAAACTCTTGTGTTAATTTCTTTGCTTTATTCAAACATTTAAGAGAATTCAATGATCTCGTCATGAAGTATAGGATAAGAAGAAATTTTTCAGGGTAGGATCTGGGATAGGCTAGGGTAAATTCTTGGAACCAGACATTTGATTTCTCTTCTCAATACACAGAGTACCTGCACACATTTAATCCCCTCCCGTGTCAGGTAATTTACAACTGGTCATCTTTTGCTCTGCAGAGAGGGTGATATGCAATTGATGTTACCAATTAACTCACGGTTAATGGACAGAAAAGGTGGCTAGGGGGAGCATGCTAGCTCACGAAACATGAGTATGTTCACTCTTCCTGCTGAAGGAACCTAAAACACTTGTGGTGGTCAGGCAGCCATCAGTCAGGTAAGACAGTGCTGGCCTCCATCAGATCAGTTTCAGGTAGTCCTTGGAAGGTCTCATCTCTGAACTTCCTCAATTGCTCTTTTGACTCTGTTGGTTTTCTTGGAGCCTCATATACAGTTTTGTGTTGGTACAACTGGAATTGTACTGTTGCTTGCCAGGACTGTTACTCTGCAGTGTTACTTTTTTGTTTGGACTTCTATGCTGCATGTCTTAGCTTTAGCCATCTTCTTGCTAAGTAGTATATAAAGCTGAGCCAAGCCCTCAAAACAGAACACAGTGCAAAGATTGCTGACACCCCAGGCCAGGCGTTAAGAAAAAAGAAGCACACCAAACTGAGTTTTGACCACTACATGATACTTAGCCTACAAAAAGAAGGCTGAAATTAGGGATGTTAAATCCAAGACAGCTGTATTTTTCGGACTAAGCAGTAAATTCAGTGGGTATGTACAGCTTTGATGTGGTCAGAATACAAATCAAGCTGTGAAGTTTTTCATGGCCAGTTCTTTGTAATCTTCATAAGACCAACGCCTTTTTATTTTTGTGCATACTAAAAGACCTAAAATTAGGTCTTTTCAGACTACAAAAATCTTTTTTTTTCCTTAAGTGGGAGAGCTCCATCACTTGATCTGCTCTGATTTTACTTGATTTGGAGAACTATTTAAAACTTCTTACTGAAATAACAGGAAAGGGCAAATCCCTTTTACTAGGGTATAGATACTTGAAACAGTTAGGTATTAACTTGTTCTAACATGGTTTGTAGCTGGCATATACATGCAGAATGTAGTGCTAGAATGTCTCAGGAAAATTATAATCCACTCTACTGGTTATCAATGCAGTAAGAAAACAAGAAAGGGCAAAGTTGAAGGAAAGAAGTTAAAGAGCAGGAGAAAGACAACTGAAGACAAAAATCCTACCTGAGAAATGCAAAATCAGTCACCAAAAAAGATCCCAAAGGCAAGGAAAACAAGATCTGTAATTTTCTTTACATGTTCTTTTTACTGTTTGGGGATTCTCTATAGAGAATTTAAAAATGTATCGTATTTATTGTTGTTTTGTGCGCAGATCCTCCAAAGCATTCAAGAGCCAAAGTTCTGTTTGGAATTTCAAGGGAAATAGGACTCCTACACAGGGACCAAAACACCATAGAGAACATAAGGCCACGGTGGGCGGGAGGGTAATGTTTATGCAGTTCCTTTTTTTTCAGTTGCATTATAATTTTCATGATAAAGGCTTGATCTTGGAACATATGTATTTTTCAATTAATGCGGTTTGCAGCATCTACGGTGGATATCAAGTTTCCTGAAGTGCATAGATTCCTTTGGTTCCAAACATCTACCAATTTCAGATGTAAGTAGCTCAAAATGGAAGATTTTTTTGCTTTAAACAATGTTGCCCCAAAGATAACCTCATTCTCTTTGTAGTACAGAATATATTTATCTTTCAGGAATTCTAGGAAACCTAGCTGAAAATACAACCATCTAAGCTGGTCTTTACTGAGTGAAACAGCACATAAGTAGTATATAAGTGGAAGTCACCTGAAACAATTACTCTTTCTGATTTCCACATCATCATTTAGTTTAGGTGAGTCGATGTACTACTGAATATAGAAGGTCATCTGTGCATTGCAAGTTCAATTTTAGCTCTTGTTGTTATTTGCAATGAGGGATGCATTTGATGTAGATTCAGGTTTAGATGATACACTCCCTTGACTTAGAGGCAATCAAGAAGTGTACAACACCTGATAAAAGACCACCTAACCTATTCCGGATAAACCCATATAGCCAGAAATTTATAAGTAATGCCACCTTACATGGAGATGAGGCTTTTCTGACCGTTTTTTAGTATCCAGTACAGAATATCCTAGCTGTTGTATGAAGTATATGACTCTTAGTGGGAATAAACAGCTCAAAAATGACCTTAAAAGTACTGTCACAAAATCACAGTCTGCTGTTTGCATAGGAACCCTTTTCCTCTGTAAGACTGGCAGTAATGCTTGATGCTTTTAGTTACCCCATAAATGGTCCCAGAGCTCTCAGTGGCACATTTAACAAACTGCTTATAACGTGCAAAAAATCTGTAGATCCCTTCTACAAATCAGTCCTCAGTGCAACTGATTATTAGTAAACAGGTGTCCAGGTGCCGGAGGTTTGTTTGGCTCTTCTAACTCCTTGAAATGTGCAGAAGTTCCTTCTCCCTCACCCCAGACCATCTTATTCTTTCACTTGGGTACTCTCTCCTCAGCAGAGGTGTAGATGGTTTTGACTGCCTCACACTCATGTCAAAGTGGATTTAGACAACGATGCTGTCAGCTATTGCTATGTTGAAAGTCATTCAGAGCAAATGTATTATTTTCAAGTGATGTGGAAACAGTGAAGAAGAAATAATTCATAAGCATACAAAAGTGGAGGTGATTTCCATAAATATTTAAGCATGCACAGCACTGTGATCTTGTCAAGTGACTGAAGAATGCACATGATTTATCTTTACCTACATTCCTTCTGAAATAAGATTAAAAGAAATGTGACTTCTATTAGCTATTGCACACTGTTCATCACAGTCTATGCCAGTAGCACCTACCTGAGTCCTATGAAGAAAGAAATTAATTTTAAATACAATGGCTCAAGTGACCTTAAAACACTACCAATAAGCATAAGTTTCTCTTGGTATTTGCCTACCAAGGACATACTTAGTAAGTGCATTCATCTTTTGAAAAACAAATGTTTGCTATCATATTCCTGCAAACAAGCTAATAAAACATTAAACAAACAAACCGACAAACAAATTAATACAAATATGGAAAAACATATGGGTAGACAATTTCTTCACTTTAAGTACATCTGAAGCTACTTTTCTGTGCATTCAGAGTTCATCATAAATCAATGGTTGTTTTCAGTGTGAGACAATGCAGACAATTGTAATTGTCTGTCTTATTGTGTGGCAATGACTTTATTCTCAAAATATTCCAATCTATCTGATACGTTACATGTTCCCATTTTCCTTGAAGGATCTAGCGGTCAGTGAGGATAAAAGTAAGATATTTATGAAGTGTTTGGGTTTCCAAAAAAATTCGTATATAATAGCTACTGAGATTTCAAAGAATATCTACAGTAGAGCAGTATCATGAATCTAATTCAACAAGTTAACAGTACCTATAGCTTATACTATACTTCTACTTTACATGGGACCATTACCAAACACTAAGAGCTGCATAAGCTAAGACATGCTGAGAATTTGTTCCTTCTATCTGGAGTGTCTCATGGCAGTGACAGCTCCTCAAAGAATATGTACATCAGCATAAACTTGTGCCTTGACCCTGCTCCAGTCTCTGCCATAACAGTACTGCAAGAGAGAATGAGAGAAGGATGAAAAGACTATCAACTAAGGTAAAACTATGATCATTAATAGAGATTTCAAAAGCAACTAAAAGGATTTAATGGGGCTTTAAATAATGGGTTTGTTGTCTACTTACAGGGATTTTATCACTGTCTTAATTCTGAACATAGGGCTTAAACAAACTCACAATTTAAATGAGAAATTCTTCTCGCTCATCTGAATTTTTAAACCATGTAAGAGAAAAATTCAACTCACATTTCAGATTCAGGTACGGTACAGGGCTTGTTTTTCCTTCAGAACTTTTTTTGGCAATAAAACTTTAGTAAAGTTCTGTGTCATTCTTTCAGTTTTTATTTGAATATTTCCCGAAGCTGCCATAACTGCAGCACTCCATTGCAAAGGCAAAACTTCTCGGGAGAGCACTCAGATAAAGACTGAAGGGTATGTAAGTTAAAATAAGCAATCAGAAGAAAGTGAAGGTGAGTACATGATGGCAAAAAGTGTCAATAAATTCATTACTGCTTTGTTGTTCCACTTCCAAACAGAAGCTATACTAAATTACATTTAAGCTCAGGTCTTGTGAATAAATGCAATCATTTTAGTTTCTGAGATAATTAAAGTAAGACTACCATATTTGAATCCTCTTTTGAAGGAAAACATTAAAATAACCGTATATCAGAAAAAGATCTGAGAAAAAGAGAATGACTGAATACTTGGCCCAGGCATAAGTTTTTACATATATTCTGTGAAAGAAGTTACCATATTTACATTAAGTCTTTTAAACAGTAGCAGCTGTGGATATATTCAAACCAAAGCCTCCAAAATGATACTAAGGACTTTCCAGAAAATAATTCAATAACAATGAAGGAACAGCTGCTGGATTTCTTTGGAAAAGCTTTGACCTATTCAAAGACAAACAATACAACTTAAGCATTGTCATTAACTTCAGAGGGGTTCTTTGATGATATCTGAGAGGAACTAGAAGCTTCGAAGCTGAACGGTAGAAAAGATGTGTATGAATTGTGCTCTAAGTATGCTGTCATTGCACCATTATTGCCAGAATTTATTGTAAGAGGTGACCTTAGAAGGAAAGTAGTTTGCCTTGCTGCCAGAGCAATCTTTGTAGCAATATATGGAAATGCAATAGAGTCTACATATCCACAAAAGCTGATTAGTCAGGATCTTGAAAGTGTTTATCCTGCACCTAGCCCTCTATCTGATCATTTGGGTCTACTATTGGCAAAAACCTGGGTTCACAGTGATTGGTTAAAAAACCACAAAATCAAAGACATTACGGATTAGCCATTGCGCTACAAATAACTTTCCTTCCCTGAAGACCAAATTTACAAAACTTGTACTTTTTATTAAGATGAACAGTATTAATAACTATGGTGTATAAAACCAGTAAGCCAATGAAAAGTCTCAAAGCAAATAAATAAACAAATCCACTAAACCACTCCAAACAAAATTAAAAATCCTCAAGCAAAACATTGCAAAAATACTTGGCCAAATTAAAAAAAAAAAAAAAAAAAAAAAAAAAAAAAAAAAAAAAAAAAAGAAGGAAAAGCAATTCCTCAAATTAATTCAAATTCCTCAATTTAAAAGGAGTCTGAGAAGAAAGAGACTCTTGCTATATGACAAGCAGAGTCTCTGTTTCTATTTTTGTTACTTTGTGCATGATTTAGGGCAAATGTGCACTGCAATTTCTCCAGTAATAAGACTGAGAAAATGACAGTTGCCTCCTGCATACAATGCTTTGGTCCCTGTGGGCTGTTGCATGCATTAAAATACACAAGGAGATACAACCTAATAGGTGACTTTTCTATAGAATTCTTGGAAGAATATTCAAAATAAGCAATTGTTTTACGAACACAGGGAATTAAAAATATATACGTATACATTGCAGTTGTATTGGTATTCAATGGTCTGCAAGTAGAAGTTTTCGTTAAGTTGTCTCTTCAGGGAAGTATTAGACAAGAAGGGTTTAACTAAGAGCAATGGTGGAAATGGGCATTGACCTGAGCTTCATTCGGAAACAAAAGAAAATAAATTATGATGTCTCATCATGAATAATGCTTTCCCCACCCACAAGGACAGATACTGGCTTAAAACAGACAGAAATACTTCAGAGAAAAGAGGGAAAAAAGGAAAGTTTGAGAAAAAATATATTTATATTTAGACGATTTTACCAACCCACTAGGATACCTTGGCAACAGAGCTGATGACTCAGAAGATAATTGCTCATTCCATGTCATACACTGCCCCTCAGGATGAGTTGCTCAGAGTGAAAAAGTAGATCTGGGACAGGTTCGGGTTTTGACTAGGGGAAGGGCATGATCACATATCCTGAACAAAACAATTGGAAGTTGAGATATTGTATAAGCAAGGTGTCACTGATGTGGTTTTTTACATTTAACTGCCTCTCTCCCCATCTCAGTTCCACTCACTGGTTTACAGTTCAGCTCTGTTCATTGTTTCTTAGCAACTTCTAAGTGACTGTGGTCTTCCTTGAGGGGTCAAAGGCAAAGGTGATCTCAAAAGAATTGTCCAACAGGGATAATAGTTAAGTTTCAAAGCTAAAGGAAAACATATTCCAACTACTGCCCTCTTGAAAAGCCCAAAGAGCCTTTCCAGTTCAGAAACTCTTTGCTGTTCTTCTCCATACAGGTTTCAGTGCTGAACCTTTACTGTTTTTAAGAAGACAGGTTAATCTAAGATTCCTTTCCATTGGGTTTTCAGTCATTCCTTATGCCAAATCATTGCAGCCTAGGAATTCTTGTAAATTGTCTTAACTTTATATATAACAGAGGCTAGTTTTCTTTAGACAGTTAATAAACTAGATGACACCTGAACATACTGTTCATTAGTCATTGAGAAGGTGTCTTTTCAAACTGTTGACAGTTAGGTAAGCCTGAATAGAAATCTTATTAATAGGATTTGTGCTTCTCTCTCCCACACAGGGTTTTGCAAATGTCCCGTAGAAAAAAAAACTACCCTTCTCACAGGGAGCAGAGACGTTATTCACAGCTTGTTTCTCAGACTTAGAATTAGTGGGAATTAGTGTTAATGGCAAAGTTCTTTGGGGGAAACTTAACTTAGTACTCTCCACAGTTCATGTATGTAATTTAAAACTGCTCTGTCAGACTCCATAATTGTTATTCCTCTCAGAATTTGGGCTGAGTTTGGCCCTTAAAATACCTGAATTTACTCACAGAAGATCCTGAAAATATGATTGTATGGAGTAGGTCACTGTCCTGATATTTTTTTAGGTAGAATTCTTATGTGTCAATTCAAGCTGGTCCACTAGGAACTTACATGTCCAGGAATTCAAATAGTACTTGCATATCTTTATTACAAGTTGTTATTGACAACACAACCTTCATCTGAAAATGAGATGTTTCTGGTCACTCAGTGCCTAGTATATTATGCCACAAAAGTTTTTTGTATTCACAGTGAAAATGACAGCTTAATTAAACTGCTTCCGGATTCCTTGTTGACTCAAACTTTGAAGTGCTAGTGGGCATAAGTGACTTTCTCCTTGCCAGACTGTAAATTTAATTTTTACCTTTCAACCCAGTGTTCTACTTCTTGCCTGAGGTTAAATTGAATGAGCGCTGGTGACAATTCAGTTCTCCCTGTAGGTGTTCTGCCTCCACAGCAGCTGTAATATCAGAAGGTTTGATGTCTACCCCAGAAAGCAAATAATTTCACCCCAAAGTAGGAGAAAGTGTATCGGTAGACAAGGAATGGATTAATGCATGATATTGCCTCAGTACTGGTAGTAACAGTACATAGGCTCATTTAGAGCTCCAAGTCCCTTTTCCTTTGTTTGAGATACACTTGCATAGGGAAGACTCTTTGCAGGTTTTCTGGAAGATTAAAGGAGAGCAGAGGTCACTGGGGAGTGCACGTTAACTTTCCATCCAGCAACTCCTTAAGGAGCTCAGGGTTGGTGGTGGGCTACTGGCCCTGGGCTTGTCCTTTTACACCCACACTGGACTGATTGCTGCAGAAGCAAAGCAATTCTTTCACTGGCATTTCCCTAAATGGAGGGAGAGGAGCAAGGGCATCTATCCCTATTCCAGGAATGGCAGCAGTGGGAGAAGTGTCAGCTGTGGACAGAGTACCTCGTAAGCATTAAGACTTAAGACTCAACTTACGTGTAGGGTTTCATTTCATGATTAAATACATAATTTCATCAATATACATTTAACTTTGAGACTTAGAGCTCTGCTGGACCACACAAAATGCACAGTTCTGAAGAAAAGGGATTGGTTGAAAAAGATACTGGCTCCAGAACCAATAGCATGTTTCCTATAGATTGACAGGTAGTGCATGATGAAAAATAAAATAAACCCCAAGTTCTTTAGAATTTTAACAGTATCACTTTTTCGTTTGTCTATCCTAGTAGAAATAGAAATCCAGTTCCAGTTTTTGGTTCTGTTTTTTATTTTTTTTCCACCTTTCTGTTGCTTTTCTTGCTATGCCCTTGGAGGGAAAAAAAAAAAAAAAGTGTTCATTAAGTGCATTTGTCATTTCTTTTTACTATTTAGAAAAAAGTTGATGAAATATCTTGACTACTTAAGAAATAGATACTGAGAACTGGCTTCTCAGTTAAGTGGGACAAACAGCATTTGAAATCAGTGAACTGCACAAGTTTACACTAATTGAAGCTCTTACTGTGTATGATTAAGTTCCTGCCAGGTAGTTAAGCATCTGAGAAATATATTGTGAGAAAAAGAACTGTGACAACCGCAAAGGGCTTTCAAGCTTCTTTCTTCATCATACACTGATGTGGCAAGAAAAAAGCAAGATAATACCTGTTTTGCCAATGTAACTGCATCCTGTGTCACAATGATTTCCTTATGTTGGTAAAAATAATGTGGGTACATAAACATAAACATCAAATGTGGGTAAACATCAAGTTGTGACTTATGAAATAAACACATGTGATATAGGAAAAATACAGAAATTCTTGTATATACAAAATACAAAACTACAGCTGCCTTTCTAGTCATGTTAGGATTAAGACAACATTTGTAAAACTTAAATTTTACAGATTTCTGAAATGTGGGTAAATTAGTAATTATTTTTTCATCCATCCCCAACCAGAATAATTTCCACAAAAGTGGAAGATCAGATTTATGATGTTCTTCCCTTCAAAAACAATGACTTAATAACAAATCAGAAGGAGAAGCTGTAGATTTTTTTTTTTTTCCGTCTTGAACAAGCCATGAGCACCTCAGTTGTTGAGTTCCTTTCCTTATCTGTCTATAATTCTTTCCGAAGTTTAACATGAAATTGGACTTAGGAGAGGTTAAGAAAGGAGTTTTGAGGATACATGTAGATACAGGTCAATAAAAACCACAGAACAGACGTAAAGGTCAGTTTTCCTTTTTTCATCCTGGCCTTGGTGATACTGTTTATTGAGTATTGCCTGCCTTGCTGAGGTTGGCCTAACTCTTCTCTGATGTTCAAATCACTGCAAGAGAAAACAAAATGTTTAACCCACATTGCCATAGCGGGGTTGGGACCCTGCACCATCCACAGCTAGGCTGAGAAAGAATAGGAGCATAACATTTTCCTCTTCCTACTTATTTCTGTATGTGTTCAGACATGTGGCATATAAAGAAATTAATGCTGCTGCACATTAGATATATTCAGAATATATGACCTTTCTTCAGTCTGTTTTTTAACACTGAAAAAGCTCAGGAAAAGTCCTTCTGTGACAGATGCAAAATATCTCGTGTCTTAAGGGGTCATTAGTAGAGTTTCATGACCAAATAATGATGCCAAACATATCATCTGATTTGCAGACCACTACTTATGTGCTAAAATGTGTACATGCAGCAAACTTTTAGGGAGTAAATTATTCCAAGTTATTGTAGGCATCAAGTATCACAAGCTTGGCTTGTCTGATGAGCAAAATACATGCAGTCAACAAGCTCCTAAATCCTGCTACAGACTAATGAAGCTGCTTGAAATTATTTTGGAATATAATGAACTATGATCAGTTATTAATTGCTGGACATCTTGGCCTATTATTCAGTCCAATGTAAATGCAGTTGTGTTATTGTAATGATACATGTAGTGGTTCACAGAGATAAGCAGATTAATGTATCTCTCAAAGACAATTACATTCCATTGTACATTAGCAAAAATGAAGTAAGCTCAGTTTTCACCAGAGACAGCCTCAGACTCTGACATGAGAGGGCAAGAAGGGAAAGAGATGATACTCTGGTGCCCAAGTCCACTCTTTGGATAGCTTTCAGCACTTAACCGACTCACAAATACAGACTTGCAAAAGACGCCCTTTCTCTTCCCATCTAAAAATCAATTATGTGTTACTGGTAATAAGCCAAATGGTTTGTTTTTTCCTGGCTGGGCTGGTGACTTGTTGCTTTTTAAATACATTTTCTTCACCATCTACTAGTCATCAGTGTTGGGAATTTAATTTACGTTTCGCATGATGGTAAAGTGATCTAATATGATTGGTTAAAAATACACTTTTATGTCTTGCACAAAACTCTTCCCAAAACATACTTACTTAATAAAAAAAAAATTATTACATATTCAGAATTGTTGCTGGGGGTTTATGAGTCTGAATTTTGTTGCATACTTTACTATCTCATCTCTTGCTATATACAGTAATATTGTAGGAACAGATGTATACATAAACGCATGAACCTTCGAAAAATCCATAAACCCTGATGATAACAAGATAAGCCCAATACTATTAGTGCATCGGTAACACATCTTTAGGACAGGGAGATGCAGTTATTTATTCAAAACAAATGCTTGTGTCTAAAATAACCCCATCATGAGATTTTTCTCCAGTGAATTGCACCCATTCTCTTGAGCTGAAAAAGTACACAGCTAACTCAATAAAATCTTCTGCAGAGCTCAGCTGAACATAATCCACTCTAATGCAATTATGCATGTTTCATTTAGACGAGTGATCCTCCTGATGGCTTTGAGTATTTCTCCTTTAATAAGTGAGAGCATTTCTATTTCATTAACATGCAAAGAGTTTCCTCAGAGTATTTTGTGTGAATGAAAAAAAAAAAGCCCAACCCAAAGAATCCACACCTCAATCCTTTCTTTGTGCGATCTCAGCAGCAGTAATAATACGGTAAGTTAAAATGTTACACTGGAAGCATTTTTTTTTATACTTACATATATTGAATCTGTCTTTGCTTATGTATATAAAAAATAAGAAAGGTGTTGTTAATTTAGGTTAAAGATTCTATGAGTTTTTTACTGACAAGCCAGTGGGAGTTTTATTAGGTAACGGTATAGTAATATACATGATGCTACCATATGGTACAGAATTCAGCAATGCATTCGATGCTACAGTATGAATAAGAGTCACTTTTGGCAATGACCCCCTTTGTCGGAATCCCTATGTGCCTGTGTAAGCAATCTCCTTTCTTGGTTTCTGGGCACAGTGTTGACAGCATGGATGTGCAGTAGATAACTTCAACTTCTTCACCAGCAGAAGTGCAAACACTTTCAATCTCCGAAAACTTAAAAGGAATGCAAGTTCAAAGAGACATGTTAAAGTTTTCTAAAAAGTAATTATTTTAAAGCTATGCAGGCAGCCAGAGTTATGTACAGGGTCTAATAATAACAATATTAAGGCTCCTTCTCTGAGGCCAAAAAGTTGGTGTGAGCAACTGAGCAACAGTTGTCAGTGTTACTCCTAGGTGGATGCACGGTGCCCAGGACCAGCAGAGCACCATGGTGGAGCTAGTTTCAAGGGTGCAGGGCATGGTGTAAATATAGGCTGCTTCATTATGATCACAGTGAAGGGAAGTATTGATTACAGGTCTTCTTCTGTTGTGGGTGCATTGGTTAGAAAGAACAGAGGAAGTACAAAACTGCATTCATGGAAGAGCAGTGTAGAGATTCTTCTCCAATGGAAATATCAGAAATAGAGCTTTCTCATGTGCCTTGGTCTGTTTTGGGGAATGCAAACCACTTACTGCAGATTTTATGGAAAATTAAGGATGGGAAGTGAGACATGAACACCTTTCTGCTTTCTCCTGGACTCTACACAGCACAAAATGCTTGCCTCTAGGAAGAAAAGATTTATTTTTCTGTTTTTAAATGAATGTCTGAATGCTTTGATTAAAAGAGATTCTACCTTCTAACACTGACTAACAGCCATGAGGAAAACAAGATGGGGTTCATCAAGATAAACAGTGACATTTACCTTCATGTTTATCTGACATGCAGTGTCCTTCATGCTACTTCTGTTCTTGCTATTCTTCAGCTTTCGCTCCTGAAAGTGGCATTTGGACTTGGATTTGTAGATAATGTGTCAGCAGGGTATTTTCTCGGGTGCGAGGTGTGTTAATGTTCAGCTAATTTCCTTTACGTGAACATGTCTTATTAATATAGCTTAAACTAATCTAAAGCAAAATATATTTACATAAACTATATAAACTTATAGAAGTTACGTATTAGACAAGGAAAGAGAGAGCAAAGGAAGACATATTTAAAGCTCTGCAATTCCTTTTTTCTGCAGAAAACTTTCATATGAAGTCTTGCTTCTCAATCAGCACAAGGGTGAAACAGAACATAGAAAGAGAAAAGCATCTGACAGCTGATGAAAAACTTGAGCTTACTCTTTGCTTTGCAGGAAGCTACATATAAGCAACAATAAAATACTATATCATTTGGAAAAGCAGCTGTCTGTAACTCCGTCTAAATGGCACACCAAACCTTGTGGTTATGTCATTCATGAATTATTAGGCCTGACAGAGTCCAGAGTGACTCTGCTGCCATGCCAATGAGAACAAATCCTGGGTCATTAGGTAGAGTTAAATGTGGATCATGCATGGCTTACCGTGAATATGGATAGCTCCCTGAACTTCTCTGCAGATTTTGTAAATTGTTATGTATGACTTTCAAGAAAAATAGTTCTATGTACTAATGCATTTGTAGACCTTACTCTAATTAAGGTAGTCCTTGAGAGCAACAGGCGTGTAGCACTTAGCCTATTTACTAAATGTATGCCGGCAGCTACCCTTAAATAACAGTAAAGGTTCAATGGAAATCAGCAAAAAATTGTGATACTTCAACAAACTCCTAGTAAGGAGTGACAATTTGTTCTCCCTTTGTACTGAGGAGTCAATACAAGCTACATGACTTTAAGAATATCCTGACAGTGTTAACTTTGGAGTATGAGGTATATTCCTGCTTACATCTTTATTGTTATTCAAACATTATCTTCTATATTGCTCTTGAAAAATGAAATGAAACTATGTAGATTTAATAGTTTCACTTATCTGGTAATTCTTTCTTCTATAAGTGTCAATTCTGGCTTTTTGCAGTCAAAGTTTTAACCTGCATAATAAACTCACCCTTAATTAATTGCAATTTAATAACGTAATGCATTGTTACTGAGTTGTAGTCTTGAAGGTCATGCTGAGCTCTTAAACCTTTCATCGTTTTCAGGAGGTGAAAGCCATCTTACAGTTCTGTAGTTGTCACATAAAGTAAAGGCAAACCTGAAACTTGCTAGTTAGACAGGTGCAGAAGATAAATTCTAGTTTGCAAACAGGAAATTCCTCTCTTGAAAATGTGGTTACTGTCATGGAAGTTTTGCCAAATTACTCACTGCAATATTAATGATCCCTGCTTAGTTCAACATTCAGGCTAGTAGTCACGCAGTCCGACTTACGTTGCAGGGCTGTACGATATATTCTGCAAAGAAAGGGTCTTGCATATTGTTATACTTTGTCACAGTCTAGTCCAAATTCAGCAACATTTGCTGTCCTGTTTGAAGATAATCCTGGCGCTACACTAATCTGATTTCTGTTGTTTCAGTTTCCCTAATGGACCAAAAGAAAAAATATTTGTTATATTTCTGCTGCATATTGCCCAAAATCAGGGGTAACACTGTGCCATTTGTGATAGATTCTTCAAGTTGTTCTATCTTTAGAAAAAAAAAGTGTACACTTGTGTGAATTTTATTTTATGCAGAATCCAGAGACATTTCACTGGAAATAATCACTGGAAATAGTGTTAAGATAATGACATTCACGTGATTTGGAAAGGTTCAGGACAGAGCTCAAAGACAGATCTTTGACCTTCACATTTTTTGCTACACGTATGAGCAAACTCATTCTTAGTCCCTTGTCATGGTTTAACCCCAGCTAGCAGCTAGGACCACACTGCCATTCACACAGTTCTCCCCCTCCCACTCCCCCACCAGAAGGGCAGGGAGAAGAGAAAGAAAAGGAGGGGAAAGGAAAGGAAAAAAACCCCTCATGGATGAGATTAAGACAGCTTAATAGTACAATAACAGGAAAAAAACCCAAACCAATAACAATAGCAATAATGACACAAGCCATTGTCACCACCCAGTGAACTGGCGAAATTGGCACGTTATTGAGTAGCGATCATGAAAACCCCTGGCCACCTTCCCATTTATATACCTTCCCACTTATATACAGAGCATGACATCTATGGTACGGAATACTCCATTGGCCATTCCATTGTTCTGTCTATGTTCCTTCTCAGCTTCTATGGGAAGCTGAAGAAAAGTCCTTGAATAGCATAAACATTGCCTACCAACAACTAAAACGATATCCATTATTGACATTCCTTTCATATCAAATCTGAAACACAGCAATCACTAGATAGAAAACTAACTATATCCCAGCCGAAACCAGGACATCCCTGTAAAATCTCCCCTACTACCAGGCTTGTCACTGTTTTACTGGTCACCTATGTGGTTCCATATAAGTATAACTAAGGTATGTTCACTTCTCAAGGCATTTTCAAGCCTCTGTTTTCTGGCTTGCCTTATGATGGGTTAATGGTGTATGAACCAGCTCATTAAAAAACTGTCTCTAATGCTGCTGCTAAATCCAATATCAGTTTTCTTCTTCAGCCTCAGGGCTTTTTTCTTTCTTTTTCTTTCTTTTTTTTTTTTTCTTTTCTTTTTCTTCTTTTCCACATGAAAATGCATCTTCAGAGTCCAGCACTGTATAATGAGTAACATAAGCAGTCGCAGGATTATCATGCATTCATTGGTATAATAATAATGTTTTCTGATGGTTTCAGGAATTTGTTTTAGCCTCAGACTAGTCAAAGTACCTCTGTCAATATTTAATCTGTATTGACTCATGGCTTGATTACAATGCACAATGCTGACCACATCAATCTTCCCATAAAGCCTGGCTTCTGCTTCTGACAAAACTCTATTGATGCATTTGATTAATCCTGACATTGCAAAGCTGAAAAACAAAAACTGCTGAGATTTTCACTCTCTATAAATTTGTGTATATTATTACCCTGAAAGGACACACAGCAGCATCCCGGTAGGTTAAATGTTGCTTCTGTTTGTCCTTTTTTGTTTCAAAAGCAAAAATGAAACAAAGCAATAACAAACATACAAAACCATGTAAGGATCTAGAAATAGGATTTAAATTGTATCTTCTCTTGTGAACAACTTCTCCTTCCTCACAGAAACCCAAAGTAAACCAATAAAAACTCAAGCCTTTTATTATTTGTTCTGGCATTAAACTATTCTTTCCAGAAAAACATCTTGGCATGTGCTTAACTTTGTAATATTACAAAGTCCTTTGCTGAAGAGATATATGTTTAGGTGCTAAAAGCTTTTGTTGAGCTGTGTCCAAGATTACTTGCTGTTTTATAATCTGAAGTATTATAAATTGATGTATTAATTTGCTGTCTTTTTTTAAAAAGGAAAATACAAATTCCCTATTATGGAAATTCACTTGTGAATTTTATGCATATATTATTTCCCCTTTAGAGGTTTGATCTCTAAATCCAGTTAATTTGTATGAAAAATAACACGTACATTCCCATGAATATGGAATCACATAGTTCATCAGAATATGTCTGTTCTAGCTTTTGTATTAGATAATTAGTAGATGGGAGAGTAGATGGTGGTAGTCTGATAAATGCTGAAATCTGTTGCATGCAAGTATTAATAAATATAGAACTGATTTGTTTTAAGACAAATAAATTCAAAAGGCAAAAGGTTAAAACAAACAGGAGATGATGAACTCACTGCCACAAGACGTGCTTGAAACAAATGTCTCGGACTTAAAATAGACAATTTACATGTGTCTTATGTATTTATGCTTACAGAAATAATACTCAAATATATGGCAACTCTTCCTTAAGAGAGCAGTAGATTAAACAGAATGCATCCCCACAAGTGTCCGCATCCCAGCTCTTGCTGTAACAGATGCACGCCAAAACTCTGGCAGAACAAAGAAGAGCTGGTATATCTATCACTGTTGAGCAGTCATAAATGGATAAGTATCTGCTCTGTTACTTTCACATCTTGGTTACCTTTACATCTTTGCCTAGAAAGTATAAGAGCAAGTTAGAGTCACAAATATGTTTGTAGTAGGTCACAGAAACCTACAGCAACATATAAAATCAAATAGTTAGAAATAACTCTTAAGGACTATATATTAGACCTTTGAAAAGGAATCTGGAGTACAATTGTTGTTACTTAGCAAATGTGCACTGCTTGATATTCATTTTTCAATAGTCTTTTCCTAGGAGTCAGTTCTCCTTTGGCTGACATCCCATATAACTTCATCGACTCAGATGTGATTACACATATGTCAACTTGAAACTGAAGACTGGTTTTGGCCCAAAATGTCTATGGTACGTATCACCAACTAGTGTGTATTAACTTAGACCGACCAGTTTTGACTGATAGTAGCTCACGGAGTGTCCTTTATTTTTGTATTTCATTTAATTCTTGACTCACCTCAGAGTAGTGATTACACTCACCTCAGCAGATTTCTAATCAGCACTGCATATTTGATTAAGGGTTTGAAATTAGTAATATATAACAATGACTCTTCATTGTCATATTGTCTGCAATATTTCTGTTTTCTCCAGTAAACAGAGACATTATTAAAAAATCATGCTTGTACAGTTAATCTTACGATTATAATGATGTTTTCTTGTCTGCTGGCTTGATTTCTAGTTTAGGCATCAATAGATAACACTTTGTAATGTCACAAAAAACAATGACTGTAAGGGTGCTCTGACACATTAATATTTTTTACTGTCATAGTTTACCATAGGAAGGGTCAGGTTGTGGCCTGCTCATAGGTACCTGATTAACTTCCTGAATTGTTACGAAATCTGTTTCTTTACATTGTCTGTACTTTTCTGCTTTTAGACTTGTGACTAGTTGTTTCTGAGTCTACACATCCCTGGAGACACAGGGATCCTTAGAGTAAACACAGTAGCACAAAGACAAACAAAGGACAATACATAAAATCTATGACTATAACAGCAAAAGGTTCAGGTGTAAAGATGACAGCAAACTGTTGCCAGCTGTTAATTTAAAGAAATAAATAATTGCATATTCTTACTGTCTTTCAGAATACAGAATACTTTCAGAATACAAAATACTCAGAATGCTTTCATAATACAAAATACTCAGAATGCTTTCATAATACAGTTCATTGACAAGGAATCCCAACATTTTTCAAGTATCCCTCTTAGTAGCTCAGGAAGCCTGATTCATGTCTGTGACTAAAGGTTGTGGTCTAGCCCTCAGGGGTAGGCTCCCTGGCCATTTTCACATGTGGATTTTTCCAGCTGTACTTTGTTAGCTGGGCCCTTCTTAGCATTGTGAAGAAAGCCCTACATAGAAATAAAAATCTCCCTGTAGAAGTTGGGTTGAAAGTGATTTACAATTTGTCATAAGGGTTGTCCTGGCAGCACAATTTGGTATCTCAAGTGCAGAACAAAGTTCTCCATCAGTAGGGTGAAGTATGGTTACGCTTCTGTATTTCTGTATGTCTCCACTTCTTGTCTCATCATGATGAATAATGATCCCAGGCTGTCAAAAGGCCATGCTGTAACACACAAGCATTAGAATATGAAGAAGTCCTTACTTGCCTTCTTTGGCATCTAAGAAAGAGTGGCACCTCGACATCTCAGACTACAAAAGATTTTGCTCCACACAAAAGGATCCTCTAATTCATGGTGAAGCTACCTTAACAAATATACAGCTCATGCTCAGGACAAAGACTCAGGCCTAAATGCTTCTCTTGCAGAACAGCCAGGTTATCCTCATACTGCAGCCAGCAAAAAATTTAATAGCAGACCTAGTTTATTTTGAAAATAATTTACATTAAGCCCATGAAGAAATGACAGCAGTTATCAAAGTGACAGACTTCATATGCAACAGCTATTACAGTAAGCAACTATTTATTTCCACGGTATGACGTAAAACATGTATATGAGTATGAATAGTTTATGCAGTGAATAGACTATTGTATCACCAGCTCTGGGTAAAGAATTAACCAGTGTAAAAAGCATTTTCTCTTAGTGAGGGTCTTCAGAAAGACTGAAACACCAGGGGCAAACCTGGGGCTGGTTATTATTAAGGCTTTTATTAGGACTTCTGTGAGTGAAAATACCTTTTCTTTGTTACTAGAATATATTAGTCCTGGTCTAGAGCAGCTGAAGTCTCCGTGGGAAACAAGCAGCACATTTTAAAAAACAGTGAAGGAAGGCAGGATTTTTTATGTAGAACTTCCACATCCTTTAAACTTGAAAAATGTGACTTTACTGTAATCAAGGGTTAATACAGCATGTAAAATAGAGTGAAGTCCTATTCCTGCTCAAGTTAATGGCAAAGTTACTCCTCATGCACAGAGTTTCATTTTCTCACAGAGTTTACTGTCTCATGTTCCCTGAATGAGCTGTGAACTATGTACTTTAGAGAGGATGACTACTTCTCCTGGTAAAAATACTTCATTATGACTACAATATACAAATTCCAACTAGGAAACCAAGTAAGTACTTATTTTAAGGTGCCTTTATGAGGTTAAGGTTGAATATACGCTGCAGCTCTCACACAGGAATTCGTGGCATTTATAGATTTTGCTGGAGCTTGTTCTTATACTTCAGGAACACAGTGACAAGCAGAGTGAAAACAGGAGAGGGTCTCTATAGAGCTTTTTTCTACCTTACCCTTATAATGTTACTGTTCTTTGAATGTCAGGAACAGAGCCATTTGGTACTGTTTGTTGATGAAGTAACAAAGCACCTCACGCTCCAGGAAGAAGAGTTAAATCTTGAAGTGGTAACTACTTGGGAATATCCAGAAAAATTGGGAAGAATGTAATTTATCTTAACTCAATTCCTTGTTTTCCAAATAAATGAATGGAACAAAAATATATTTGCCAAGATAAACTTTTAATTTATATAATTAACATTGTAATTGTGAAATATGTTTTTTAAAATAAAACATGATCTCTAAATTAAGGGTTTCTACTTACCAGTACACTGTAGTATACAATTTGCATATAAGGAGCCATTTATGCAATGTCATCTTGATTGATGACAATTTACTTTTTTTCTTGCAAATTATCAATTTAAACAATTTCAATATACATTGGTTCACTCTAGTGTTCTTAACGTGTTTCAATGTCATAAATGCACTTGGCAAAATGTTTTCTGAGGAATACATATTTATTTTCAGACAGAAGGAACAGCTGCATACACAGAGTGGGCTCATGCAAGATATAGGTGTCTGGGAAAGTCCAGGTTTTGGGGACAGATGATCTGGTAAGAATATAACCTGGACCCAAAAAAGTATGGTAGTTGTTGAGAAGATTTAATTTTTACTGATACCTGCTGAGATGGGTGAGGGAAGGACAGGGATATCCAGTTTCAACACAGACAGTGCTGTTTAGACTGCCCAAAGCACGAGCTGAGATGTCACGCAGGTGAATGCACAAGCATTGGCAGCACAACACACTCTTGAACTTACTGATATTTGCTTGGCTTTTAGGAGGTTCTGACACTTAAAAAAAAATCTGGAATTATCTAAAGCCTACTGAGACCAAAAAGGATCTTTTCCAAGGAAAAGGAACAGGAATTCATCATATTCCCTCCATACAGAAGGTTCTAATGCTGCCTCAGTGAATTAGAATAGAATAAAGAAGAGGAGAGGAGAGGAGAGGAGAGGAGAGGAGAGGAGAGGAGAGGAGAGGAGAGGAGAGGAGAGGACAAAGCAGAATATGATATTTCAGTTGGAGGGAGTCTACAATGATCAACTAGTCCAGCTGCCTGACCACTTCAAGGCTGGCCAAAAGTTAAGGCATGTTGTTAAGGGCATTGTCCAAACACCTGTTAAACACTGACAAGCTTAGGGCATCGACCACCTCTTTAGGAATCTTGTTCCAGTGTTTGACCACTCTCTCTGCAAAGAAATGCTTCCTAATGTCAAGTCTGAACCTGCCCTGATACAGCTTTGAATGAATCCCACACATCCTATCAGAGGATCCCAGGGAGTGGGGCTCAGCACGTCCCTCTCCACTTCCCTTCCTCGGGGGAGCTCCTTTTCTCCAAACTAGACAAGGCCAGAGTCCTCAGCTGCTCCTTATAGGACGTGCATTTGGGAGAAACAGAAAACCGCTCAAGTAAAACCTCTCCTGAAAGCAGAGATGACTGCTGTGAGACAAATCTCATTATTCTAACCTAGATACTTACGTTGAACAGGAACAGAGAAAATATCTGAGGTCATAGACCTGTGCTGAGGGAAGATCCTTCTTGGAAGATTCCACGCGCTGTTCTGCAGGTGGAGGAATGCTGCGGTAGCTTGTGTATGGCTAAATGTGACCAACCTTGTTTGATTCAGACCAGCAGACTTGCTAGTGTACCCACTAAAGCAGCTGAACCCACTAAAGGCTTGAAATGTACCTGCAAGTGGGAAAGCAGATGAAATGATTGGTTTCATTCAGCAGTACAAAGAGAGGGGAACAAAGCTAAAAAAAAGATGGGAAGCTGACAGAATACCCAGTATACCAGGATGCAGATTTAGACTTCCTGTTTTTCTTCTGAAAAAGTTAGTTGCTGAAGAGAAATGGAAGATTGTGAAGTTAAAACATCAGACAAGAAGGACAATTTTTTTAAAGTATGCAGGAGTCATGCTTAGACTGGTAATAGATATGTGAAATACAATAGTGATTTCCATCCTGTAGCCCAAAGATGTCTTCATCTCCAGAACAATGTACACTGTAGATTCAGAGAAAGTTTGCATAAATGTTTTAAATTGACACACCAAGGAATCCGCAGTAAAAATTAAAATGAACTCTCACCACTTTGGTTCAATATTTTTTCTTTGTTTGTTTTAATTTTTGAATGGGTTTTACACTTTTTATTTTTGATGGCCAGTTCTTACATATGTTTATACAATCTTTAATGGTTATATTTGTCTGCAACTTCTATTATTTTAAAATCTGATTTCAGGAATAGCTTATTCTTATTTGCCAAATGGTCACAATATTTCACTTTATTTATCCAGGTCTTGGGAAATAGAAATTTGAAGGATGACACAACTTTGGTTTCCCTGGAAGACAAAGGAGACCTAATTTGGAGACAATTTAGCTGTTCAGAAAACTGTGTTAAATTCTCAAACACTTTTTTCAAATCACTCTGTAGTACTTGTTCAAGGCGTGACAAGACTGGCAGCTCTAAGGCCTCAGCTTAGAATCTTTGTTAAGATACAGAGAATGGGTTTCAGCCCCTTCAGCCACAATGCATGTAACCTATGTAAAAAGATGTTATGAGAAACTATACCACGAGCTAAAGCCTGTGAAGACTGTTGCTTGATTTTTTTTTTTTTTTTTTTTTCCCCCAACACCCCTGGAAATATCCTAGTGTTTCTGGAGATCCCTGGTCAGAATACATCAAAGCTGGAATTTTGTGGACCAGACTTGATATGCTAATTATTCACATCCTGGAGCACCCCTGGGACAGAGACAACCAAAATCAATACTTATAACTTATTTGCTTATGGTGGTGGCCAAGACCCAGGAGAGGGTGTCAGAAATGCTGGTGGCCAAGCATGCCTGACACTGGGGTACATTTGCAACAGTAGAGATATTAGGAGTCAAAGGAAAGCAAAGAAGAGCAAGTCATATGTGTAAAGAGAGCAATCATGACAGCCAGCCAAGACGGTGATAAGGAGCAGAGGATAACAGCCCTGAGACTTTAGGACTGGAGCCAGCCTTCAGGAGTTAAAGATCAGGCGTCAGACCTCTGAAACTCGATTATGTCAGGCTTCCCACTTCTTTGGCTGAGATGGGGAATAATGTCAGAGGATGAACATATACTTCGTTGAATTCTGAGACTCAGTACTGATTTTTTAATTTACTGATTTTTTTTTAATTCCTCACGGCAGTTATTTTCTCCCCAAAAGTCACTGTGTCGTAAAATTACTCATAGTTATAGTTATAAATCGTATTGATCCTTTTCCTAACCAGCTGAAAATGAAGTATACTTGTAACTATACCTGCACTTCACTCCTGTTTATAGTCTCCTCAATCCAAAATTATATGTGAAACCACCTATTGCAGTCCTTGCAGTGCCGGTTTGCTGATGTCCGGTTGTTTTCCACATCATTGTTGCTTAGTACCAGAAGAACCTCATCACTTTTAAAACCTCTTGATTGTCACATTCTCCAGGAAAGTATAAGCATAAAGGAAACAATTCAAACGTTCAAAACAGATGTGCTCCAATCAGTGGAAATCCACCCACAAGCTGCAACTGGGCCTTCCTGAACTAAGTGGCATGATGAGGAAAGGATACTTGAGGTTCTTGGATAGCTTGCGTGACAGTGTGATTTTTTTTAATGAATTTTTTAAAAAGGAAGGCAAAAAAGAAAAGGTAGCATCAGATTCAGTCACCCATCCTCATGCTCCATTCCAGATCACGTTAGTCACATAATGTCCCCCAGGTGGGTATGACAGCAAAAGAAAATTAACTCTTGTCATTTAGTATCCTTGCTTTACCTCACATTTGAGGCTAAATTGAACAACTAGAGCAGCAGATGCTGTTTCTGCCTCTATTGAAAATAAAAGCACTGTGTTGAAATTAAAGTGAGAGGAACAGTATAAGGTAATGAGATTATGCTTCCAATTTCCCATGTGCATAAAAAATACATGGAATTAGCCTAGTTCTGGGTATTTATATCTTCTTGTTAGAAGCTAACATACAGTATTAATGCAGAAGACTCAGGTCAACTCAGGCTTCACAATGTTAGCAAGGAAAGGCATCCTAGGGGATAACAAAAGTATTTCCAGGGGATTCATATGCTTTTATTTTGTATTTCTGATGGAAAAAAAAAAGAGATGCATAGACACTCAGAAATTCTACCTTTGCCCCTAATCACAGGGAATGTAGTAAATGAACAGGAACAAGGAAGGGGAGAAATACGAAGAAACCTTCTCTAGTCACATAATATTCATAGATTTAAAAAAAAAAAAAAAAAAAAAAAAAAAGGCAACCAAATCAACGTGCCCAGAATTTTGTACACTAAAATCTGCTCCTACAGACAACTCACAGCACATAACAAAATATTTATTAAATTTATATACTGTCTCATGAACATAACATGAAATATTACGTATTGAGAAGTTTGATTAGTTAGTGGTGGTGTGGAATGATTTCTCAAGAAGCAGCATGGAAGCAAAACTCATTTAATGAAAAGACAGTTTGATACTGTGAACTTTAGTCAGCTTAAATTTCTGTGAATTGCAGAAAGGAAACAGATCGAGATTACATCGATATTTTTAAAGTGGGGAAACAAGTTTTAGAACTATTTGGTTATATTTTCTGTCTGAGTTAATTTAAACCTGACTTAGGCCCTGATAGGTTTTTTCAGTTTATGTTTCTCACTGTTTGTCAGTATCCTCCATCAGGTCTGCAAGCATGCATCAGCAGTGAAGTATAGGTACCCTAGCCTATCTAAAAAGGCTTGCAAAAAGTACAAGGGAAATAACATATACATACAGACCCTCTCTTGCACAACTCTTGCATCCTTCTTATGCAAAGTCTGAAAAATAGGAAAATCTGATCATTCAAAAGACAATCAGCAGAGAGCTCATGGTTCCATCAAGACTGCTTTTTTGGTCCTCTTTCAGACAATGTGCAGAAAAACAGGTGACAGCAAACCAAAGGAAGTAAAATTGACTTCTGAAACTAATAACATGTCACTGTTTTTGAATAGTTTAGCAGTCTGTTGACAGTGCATCTGTTGACACCTATCACAGTGATGTTGAGGCAGATTTCACTGTGAATGTTACAGGCCGGGGTGGAACTCACTACAGACACAATGTACACCATGAGACAACAAATCTGGCTGCAGGATGCTTGATATGCCCTAGTGCAAAGGTCTTTTCTTGGTGGGTTGGTAACATGGGGGTGTATCTGGAAGAATGGCTATTAGCTATCATAAATCAGAATATAGTTACAAATGTATAGATATCTTGATCCATAGGTTGCAATTTGGTGAAATCTTCTAGTTTTCTGCCCTTAGTAAAAACAGTATTTACTCAAGGACATATATATTTCCTTAGAATAACTTAAAAATATCCTAATTTTGAGAATGGCCCCATCTATCCTTTTTCTTTCTTTTTTTTTTTTTTTTTCCTCCAGAAAGAGAATGCCATCAACAAGCTGATACTGTGCAATTTTATTGCCCTGGTGGAACTGAAGAGCCTACATTTCTTTGAAACTAATAGAATTATTTCACTATTGGATAACTGTAATCCCAGTCCAGGACCATTATTAAACTTTTTAATCTACAGTTGATATATGGTTGTTGAGTAGCAGAAAGACTCCCAGGTTCCAGGGTTAAGCTGTACTTCAAAAAATATATGTGACTAAAAAGCGCATACACAAACAAGTACATCAAAATATACTTCCCAATGCTTGCAAAGTAAAGATTCAATTTCTTGCAGATCTGCCTGCACTGTTTCTGCATTTTGCAGGCATTGAGAGATCATATTTCCTTTGCACAACTGGACATTAAAGGTCTATTCAAGAGCACTCGATTAAAACCGAGTCTGATGCCCTCAATATGTTTGCTGGTAGCTTGGGCTTGCTTCTGTATTTGTCAGCAAAAATTTCACCCAGAATATGATTGCATATCTTTGTAGCTTAACAAGGTTTTGTTTTTGTGTGCAAGTATTGTAAAAGTGAAAAGAGGAATTAATTATCTACGTAGTCTAATATTTATAATAATCCAGCCTAAGGAAAGATCTGTGCAGACTTGGAAGATAAATACTGAAAATTCTCTAATATTCTCTAATTTTGCTTACCTGTTTCCTATCTGAATTCTCCCACTGCTTTCCTCTTCCCCCCCCCCCGCCTCCCCCCCAAAGATTCAGAGTATGTTTCCTAGAATCATAGAATTGTTTAGGTTGGAATGGACCTTTAAGATCACCGAGTTCAGCCATTAACCTAGTACTGCCAAAACCACTACTAAACCATGTCCCTAGGCACCACGTCTACACCATCTTTTAAATACCTCCAGGGATCGTGACTCAAGCACTTCCCTGGGCAGCCTGGGCCAGTGCTTGATAACCCTTTCAGTGAAGAATTTTTTCCTAATATCCAGTCTAAACCTCCCCTGGTGCAACTTGAGGTGGTTTCCTCTTGTCCTGTCACCTCTTACTTGGGAGAAGAGACTGACCCCATCTTTCTACAACCTCCTCTCAGGTAGCTGTAGGGAGTGATAAGGTCTCCCCTCAGTCTCCTCTTCTCCAGACTAAACAACCCCAGTTCCCTCAGCTGCTCCTCATAAGACTTGTGCTCTAGACCCTTTAACACTTGTACCCCTAGACCCTTCTCTGGACACGCTCCAGAAACTCAATGTCTTTCTTGCAATGAGGGGACCAATTTCCCAAATTCTTTTCCCAACATTTAATATGAAAAAAAAAAAAAAAAAAAAAAAAAGAGATGTTAAATCACAGCAGAAAAGTACCTCATATATGAAAAAAACCTTGTATTAACTAATCAACATTGTTGAAATGTAGCAAGCACAGAATTGCGGTTAAAAAGTTATATATAATTCAGAGAATAAAAATTTATTTGAGAAATCTCAGTCCCAACAGACATTATGAAAACAGAAAAAGATGGTTATTTCAAGGTTTATATTAGTGGGAATTATCTGTTCTAAACTTTTGTAACATTATCACCCTTCATTTTGAGTCTTACCAAGCAAATTCTTCATAATCACTGTGACAGTAGGATAAACAGCAAGTTGTCATTTTAAGTGTGCACTAAAATTGATCCTCAAATGAAAGCATGAGTTAATGGAGACACGTTGACAAAGCAACCACTAAATCTTCACTGCGCATCATTTTTTAGCACAGGTTTTTCTGTCGGTATGAAGCATTGGGACATTTCAGTCTTTAGTGACACTTGGAGTAGTGCTTCAACTCATGTATAGAAATAGTGAAATTTCAGTATTTTCACTGATCTTTCACATAAAACAGACCTATTTAATTTTTCAAAGTCAAAATTGCTCTTGCAACCTTTGGAATATTACATGAGGAAAGACCGTGGATTTGAGGGACCATCATTTTTCTCTTTGTATGATTTTTTTAAAATTTTTAATTAACATGTTGTTTTCCTTCAGCATATATAATAACACAGTTAGAGAATATGATTTTTTTCACATGGAGACACTAGCTTATACATTAAATAACTTTGTTATATTCATGGAGATCTGTGCCTGCAAACACAAATACTCACATTCAATCTATGCTGCTTCTCTCTCCTTAACTGTCTATTCATGAGTTCATGGTTACTTGATATTTTCACCTCAATTATCACACATTGGAAAAGCTTTGATACTGAATAAATACAACTGAAACAGAGAATTCAAAAGGGATTTGCTGGTAATTTTTTTTCCCCTTCATAGGAACTGCATCCACGGACATGCAAGTCTTCATTAAATTACATTTTATTTGCAAAATTTTGTCCTATACGTGATTCCATTTTTCTGGACAAAATCCAGATGTCTAGGCAAATTCCCAAGCTGTTTTTGTGATAAAATATTGAATCAATTTAACTAGGCATTGCCACATCGCTGGAACCAGCTGGTATTTTCTCTGTCTCCTGATTATGACTTCCTTAATGGAAAAGGAAGAGCAGGAAATGTTTTGTCTTTATCTTTCAGAATTCTAAGGCTATGTTTTTACCACATGCATCATAACATTTAAAAAAAATAAATAAATAAGGCAAAATAACTTACCTAGTCTTTTTCTTACATTCTGCGTGTCCATAGTCTCTGTATCTTTTATGTGCTTCACAAACCACCTTTGTCTATTGCCAGTGAATCCATATGAAACTAGAGTGTGGTTTATTATTGTTTTTAGTGATCATTACCTTGTTCATTGATAATTGGCAATTACAAATATGTTCACTAAGGTTCCTCTTCTAAAGACAGCAACACAAACAAAAAATCCTACTTGAAAATAATGGTGGGTTTTTTCACCAATATTGTTCAATTCAAGTCTGCTGATGTGAGAGAATAATAAGCATAACAATTCAGCGTAATATTTTGAGGTTTATTTTTAAGTGATGTCAGGATGATTTTTCAAAACTATTTCTGACATGTCTAAATTAATTTATATGAATAGTCAATCTTCCAGCAGTTTATGAAAAAGGAGATTGCTGGGACCAAATGCTACGAATCTTGCTTTATAATAAACTAAAACAGTTTTTATATTGCAACATATTTAATCTGTGCATCAGTGGGGTGCACTCTGGCTACACTTAGAAGAAGCTGACTATATGAAATACTGATTAAACTTAACTCAAAAGTATGGTACAGAGGCACTGTTTCACTTTCATAAGATAACTTTTCACTTGATCACCTTAACTTAAAAGACTGGTTTGTTTTCTTTACCTAAAGTACTTACAAAATTTTTTTCTTGCCTTTTCAGTCATCACGTGCTTTACTGGCTTTACAGTGGTGGCTAGGAACAGATAATTATGTTGTACTCCCATTCTTGTCGTTATTTCTTAGAAAAGTTTTCAGTTGTTTGACAATTTATACCACAATAAGCTTTGCATCCTATTAATTGGCCTTTTCTCACTTTACCATGGGTTTTGTGGAAGTTTTTTTGTCTCACTCTGTAAAAGGAAAATAATTTGAGCAATAGTACAAGTTCTTTAGTGAGCGTTATATTTACGCCAATTGTTCATCTTTGGTATTGATTTGGTGTTGATACTTCGGCTGAGTAAGTCCACCGATGTGATTTTTACCTTATATTGGCTATTGGAGATTACACCGCCAAAATACTGCTGTCTTTTAGTGGTAGAGTTTAAATAGGGCAATTTTTTGTGTGGCAAAGACTTTAAGAATTTCTCATAGATCAACTGCAGGCATGGTGATCACCCAGTTTAGTGTGAGCAATGCAGAAGGGATACCAGTTTTGTGGAGAAGGTCGTGTTCATGTGCACAAACAAGTGCAGCAGTGGCAATTGCATCTGGTTACCATGGACTGCAGTCCAAGTTTCCATCTCTGCTGAAACAGAACTGCCCTGTTTTGTCAAACAATCGGAAACAGGAAAGATTTATATCCCCTCTTCAATCCACATTGTGTAAGGTGGTTCAAAGAATCTGCTAAGAAAGATAACATTTTCTATAGGCTTCCTATAGTTCTGTAAAACAATTTAGAATCATAGAATCATAGAACACCTTAAGTTGGAAGGGACCCATAAGGATTCAGCTCCCTGCTTCTCACAGGACTACCTAAAACTGAACCATATAACTAAAAGTGTTGTCCAGACACTCCTTGAACTCTGACAGGCTTGGTGCTATGACCACTTCCTTCGGGAGTCTGTTCCAGTGTCTCACCACGCTCTCAGTGAAGAACCTTTTCCTAATGTCCAATCTGAACTTCCCTGACGCAGCTTCATTCCATTTCCTTGTGTCCTATTGCTGGTCACCAGAGAGAGGAGATCAGCACCTCCCCCTCCTCTGCCCGCCTTGAGGAAGTTCTAGACTGTGATGGGGTCCCCTCTCAGCCTTCTCTTCTCCAAGCTGAACAAACCGATTGACCTCAGCCACTCCTCCTAAGTCTTGCCCTCGAGACATTTCATCATCTTTGTCACCATCCTGTGGACACACTCTTAATAGTTTGATGTCCTTCTTATATTGAGGCGACCAAAAATGCACACAGGATTGTGGGGTGGGGCAGCACCAGTGCAGCGCTGAGTGGGACAATCACCTCCCTCGCCTGGCTGGCTCTGCTGTTCTTGATGCACCCCAGAACACGGTTGGCCCTCTTGGATGCCAGGGCACACTGGTGACTCATATTCAACTTGCCATTAACCCAAACCCCCAGATCTTTTTCTACGGGGCTGCTCTCCAGCTATATGCAATTTGCATATAGCTTCCCCCTTCCCCCTTCCTCAACCCCAGACTCACCAGCATCCAGTTTTCTGGATAAAGGCATAATTAACAGGAGTTGTTATGACATCACTGACAGTTACAAAATGTTGCCAGAGTACTCACTGATTATTTCAAGTGGAAAAACTCAAAGCTTCTTTGCTGTGTAACACAGGAAGACACAGTGCTAATTTTCAGATACCTCTCCAGCTCAGCCTTTTTGCTCTAGGAAAGACATTGGGGTAAACTCTGTGTCGTATATCACCTGAAGCTGTAACTCAAGGTACTTCAACATTTATTTACACCCCAGTATAGCGTAAAGTACCATGCATACCCACTGGAATTTAAAGATGAGGAAATAGTGTAAGGGTAAGTAAGAGCTCAGACACAGCCCCTTTCTCTCCTTTCATGGTAGATGACTGCTCCACCAAAACAGGATGATATTTAAAAACAACAATTCTTTTCTGGTTAAAGACAATCCATTTAAATTATTACTGGCAAACGCACCAGTGTTTTCTTCATGGACTTTATGCTTGTTAGCTTCCTCCCTTTTCGTCCCCTCTGACCTGACTGATAGGAATGAAAAGTGGTTATTATGCATCCCAAAGCTATTATTAGAGCAAACACAGGAAGTATAAGAGATGCTTAATAGCTTTCTAAAGAGTTTCATATTAGTCTCTATGGGAGGAATGTTTGGTCAATTAATCAAAAACCTTTGCAGGTTTTTTTTTATTAAATTAACTGTCAGCTATCCCAAAATGCTCTAACAGTATTTTAACAATGTTCCTTTGCCTTTATCTAGGAATACTTTTGATAAGATTTTAATTGACATATTTATGAAAGCAGGTTAGCTTCTGATGACTACAGTTACAAGTAAATTATCACACAGATTGAAGTGTCCTATTTTCCAAAACACCTCATTCTAGAAAAGCTCTGTTTCTTTCTGTCTGCTGAACTGTGTAACAGCTCACAGATTCTCATCATGTAGCTATCATCATGAGAGAGACTTTGCTGTGGCAGATATCTAAAAAGCGCTGACAGCCAACAAACCTTTAAAAGTCACATTTCTAGAGAAATTCACTGAGTCATCATATGACAAGTGCATGTTTTCTTTTTAAAACCTAGTAGCTATTGTAAAACACTAAAATTATAGACTTCATTTCAGTGAGATTGAATGAGACTGAACTCTTTGAGAACAGAAAAAGTTCAAATGGCAAGGATGAATAAGAATTAAACAGGAGAAAGTGTGGGGAGGAAATCCAGAAACAAGAAGAGCAGAAGAAAGTAAAAAAAATCCCAAGCACGCAAACCCAAAAAAACCCACCCAACTTGAAAGCAAAATATGAAGTGAGACTGAACTGATATACTTTCAATAGGCTGGAGTGGAAGGAAGAAACATTTTAGTACAATCTAGAAATAGTTCTGTGTTCCTCCTGAAAATACAAAAATTATAACAACTTCAAAACAATAAGCACTATCTTAGGAGGAAAATACCTAGAGGCTGGCAGGTTAAATGTGCATCTTGATTAAATATGAGTATATTATGGTATTTCTATCTTCTGCCCAGCATAACTACCAAAAATTTATAAGACCTTGCAAACTACCACACACCTTAAAATAAGGACATTTCTTTTCATTGAATCTTTTGTTTTCTATTCCAGTTGTTTTTAATGGAGAAATCAAGTAGTACTACATACATTTAGCAAATGAGAGCTCTTCTCTATTGTCTTAAACTTTTTCTTCTGATCAGCTTTTCTTGACTAGGAAACTATTGGCCTGTCTAAATTCAGACCTCTGTTTCATGCCTATACAGCATTGCATTTCTCTCATTTATCCAAATGGATAAGAAGGAAAAGTTGCTTTAACAAGAAGGTCATACAAAACTTACTTCAAGGACTGGAGCTTTCCTCGTGAATATGGAATAAGAAGTGGTATTTTCCCCATTTTATTTAGCTATGCAAAGGCTATCTCTCCCAGGTGACCTGACACAGACCCAGTCAACACCATCCATAATGAAAATCAATGGCACGAAGTCACTAAACAATTACTCCATCTTCTTTAAAAATGCACAAGTCTTCAAAAAACAAGGATTCAAAGACTGATTAATTTGCCATTTGCCTGGGAGATTGCACAAGTTGCATTATTTAAGAAGTTGCCTTGTCTTTGTGCCCTCAAAGGATGGACCAAGATCAAAGTCTCAAAGATTGTTGTGTCCCTGAAAAAAAAAATGGTGACGATATGACGGGAAATACAGATCTGTGCCACGGTTATGGAAGTTTTGTAAATACTTGTTTGTGTAGGTTCCTAATGAACTTTGTTCTTCTGCACACAAAATCCGTTGATTAAGTTTTGCAAAACCCCAAATTTGAGTTGGTATTGGAGAAGGCATTTTATGTACAGTAATTTAGGTGCCAATCCAGAAAAATACCAGTAGAAAATATTTAGAAATTAAAACCAATTTGGACTAGGACAAAGCACTAAAGGACCACTTTAAGGGTGATATTTTCATCAGTGTTTTTAAACTGTTTTTTAAATTTATTTTTAAAATAGTTTTGAAACTATCCAGGGGGTTAGGCATTTTGTAGGCTCCTAAAAAACGCTAAAATCCAAACCAATTGATGACTTCATATTTTCATCACAATGTACTGAATGAAGATACTGCATACTTTTTCGTTTCACAAAAAATCATCTGAAGTCTCTGCTATGGCGTTCAACAGATATTTGGAGGAAACTGCATATGTAAGATAATCAGAGAACTGAATGCAAAACCTTTGTAGTAGTTTCTTCTGCCTTGGTACAGAATTAATTCCTAAACCTATTGTTCAGAATTAATTCACTATATTCAGAAGAACCCTACCTTGCTGTCAGCAAAATTACTTCACAAGATGAAGTTTTGTGACAGAGTCTCAAGATGGAGGGAGAATTTTTATCAGGACAGGACAAGGAGGAATGGTTTTAAATTGAAAGAAGATAGACTTAGATTGTAAATAAGGAAGAAATTTTTCATGGAGTGGGTAGTGAGGCACTGGAACAGATTGCCCAGAGAAGTTGTGGATTCTCCATCACTAGAAGTGTTCGAAGCCAGGTTGGACAGGTCTTTGATCTAGTGAAAAGTGTCCCTGCCCATGGCAGGGGCTTTGAACAGATGACTTTTAAGTATCCCTGCCAACCAAAACTATTCCCTGACTCTATGATTTCATGATTTTTCAAGTTATTTTGACTTATCTTTGATGCTTGAATAACATTTTCTAATTATGTAAGCAGTTAAAGTAGAAAAATTTTTTCAGTATCAAAGAATCAGTAAAAGATTTTGAATATGGCCCTTAAATGGAAAGAGTTCAACACAGGGCAGAAAACATTGCTCTTATTTTGCCATGTTGCTGAGCCCGTACAGGCATGACAGCTATAGATTGCCATATTTTTTTCATAATTATGCAACAATTATGATTAGTCTAAGTAGACACGAAGAAGGACATGAAAGAAGTGTAATAAATTGTTTCCTTGACAGAAGGATGTGCTGCTCACTTCTGCAAGCAGCAATATAACGTGTCTGTGAGCATGTTAACAGCCAAGCTTCGCCCCAGCTGCAAGGGATGATCCCAGCAGGAAATGGGGGAGGCTCATACAAAGTCTTTGCTGTTCACTTCCTCTACTCCTTCTCCTTTAAAGGATCATCTAAACAACTTTGGACCTAATCTTCAGATTGAGCTTGGGTTTTGTTTTAACATCGGACTATGTGCTTTAAATAGCAGTTTTCTTTCCAGTGTGTTTGACTTCTGTATCTGTACTCTACATCTATTTGTATCTTAAAAGATAAAGGTACCAGCAAAAATAGTATAAATTTATGTATATGTGCGTCTTTATATGTGTATGTTTAGATAAAAATATTTATATTGTATATATACATTTATATATGTGTGTGTGTATATATAAACTTTAATATTTTCCTCTATATAGTTATTTCATTCTTTTATTCAGTTCTTATGAAAGCCTTACTAAGTCTTAAAACAGCTGATATAATTTATAAAAGATTGGAAAAATCTCTTCTACTATTTTCTCTGTCATACCAAACCTCATACCCATGTTGGGTTTTCCTTTACAGCCTGGATACTTTCCCCTCTCAGCACAGAAGTGTATATTTGGATGAATTTCTGTTTTTGTTTCTGAGATGATTATTTCTGCCTTTCAACAGGTGAGCGGTTCAATTGTCAGTGACCTTTTCTGCTGGAGAGTTTTTTGTAATCATTACAAAAGCATCACCTATGTGATCTGATTTCTGTAATGTCTGACTAATTTACTTCAGATTAATTATCACGGAAATAGGGATCGGTCCTGCAATATTGTTGGCTGTAGCTGAAATCACAGGATTAGGCCACACACTGATGTACAGTAACAATAAAATCTCATGCACACTGTGTAGTGAGAAGTCAAAATAACTGGTCACCACTATACAGCATTACCAGACCCACCAGAGCCCTGATGCTGGAAGGAGTTTAGGCACCTAAGAGTATTGATCTTGCACCGTGTGACTCCATTATGAAATCAATGGGAACTGTTTGATGCTCAAGGCTTTTTTAAAATCAAGCTGTCAATTCAGGGACATAAATATAGATTTAGAAATCAGAATTGAGACACCTGTTTTTTTTAAAACCTTGACCCTGAGAGACCAGCACAGCAATATTAAAGGTCATGTGCAAGCCAAAGAACATCGACGAGAACACTGTTTTGGGCATAGATTTTAAAGGTTGGCTCCAAAGTGGTAGGAAATTATAAGTCATAATGTAGTTTCCCTCCTAAATCAATTATTACTAAAACCACATGATATGACACTGAAGGCAACTTTGAAAATAAAGGCATTTCTTCTTTGCTTTCAGGAAGTCACAGTAGCTGATTTCTTTTTCTTTTTTTTTTTTTTTTTTTTTTTTCTGGTGCCAGTTTGAGTGAGTTCTCTTGATATTTTCTTCAGTTAAAATTAACGCTGTCAAAAATCAAGGACCTTTGTTTCTTTGAAACCATATTAAATAATTCATGCAGCAAAAGAAACTGTAAGTCTTTGTTCAGAATAATAAAAAAAAAATCATTAGATGATTGCATTTTGTCTAGTCAGTGCTTCCAGCCTCTGTCTAAACCAAGCAAGAGCTATGCAGGAACTGTGGTGGCATATCACTCTGTAGTGGTAGTGCAAAAACCTTAAGTACAATGATACTGCTGGACTAATCCTGTGAAGTTGATGGATCCCAAAAATAAATCCATGTGTCTTATGAGGAGCGGCTGAGGGATCTGGGGTTGTTCAGCCTGGGGAAAAGGAGGCTGAGGGGAGACCTTATCACTCTCTACAACTGCCTAAAAGGAGGGTGTAGCCAGGTAGGGGTTGGTCTCTTCTCCCAAGTAACAGGGGACAGGACAAGAGGAAATGGCCTCAAGTTGTGCCAGGGAAGGTTTAGATTGGATATTAGGAAAAATTTCTTTACCAAAATGGTTATCAAGTGCTGGACCAGGGTGCCCAGAGAAGTGGTTAAGTCACCATCCCTGGAGGTATTTAAAGGACGAGTAGATGTGGTGCTCAGGGACATGGTTTAGTGGTGGACTTGGTAGTGTTATGTTAGCAGTTGGACTCGATCTTAAAGGTCTTTTCCAACCTAAATGATTCTATGGTTCTACAATTCTATTTATTGCATCCATAGATGAGTGGGATTTTCCCTTTGATGTTAGTTGTTCCAGGGAACAACACAGTTGTTCCAGGGAAGTGCCTGTGACTGTACGGATTTTTTACAGCAAATATTCTTATTAGTTATTTTTGCTCATACAGAAAATAATCTCTGGGTCAGTAAGAAAGAAATCAGGATTGATCCTAATGTTGGTTAGGGCTGGGCAAATTAACAACAAATTTCTGTATAGATTCCTCTGAACCTCCTCTGATCCGAGGAAGGGAAATGCTGCATCTAGTCTCCAGTAGCTGGACTAAGCAGAGGGAAAGCAGTCTTGCCTTTAATACACATAACTGGGGCTCATGTAGTGGGAGTTCGTTGCTGGCTTTACCATTTTTCTCCCTCAGCATGGATCCCTCTCCTGTGCCTGAGCTCTCACTTACACCGTCCCTCTCCAGTGGTTTATTTTATCTATATACAGGGCCTAAGGCCAAAAGAAAAACCAAAGGTGCATATTCAACTTTAAAAGCTTAGTCGTCCCATGTGGTTACTTTCAGATTTTGACGGAAAAGTCAATTAAAAATGCGCGTAGCTTTCTGAAAGATCATGGTGCACTTCCGGGCAGGTAGGCACCGTGGTCTCAGTGCTGGCACCCAGGCACTCGCCCTGGATGCAGCCGGGTGGCAGGTAAAAGCATCCCCGCAGGCACCCTGCAAGCCCTGCCGCCAGCCCTTTCCGATGCAGCATTCCTGCCCGCAACACCCCAGCATCCCCCACCGGCGTGCAGAGGGATGGGGCAAGGCTCTGGGGCAGGTGGCAAGGCATGCGTGTTGGGAAACACACCTTGCACACTGCAGGCTTTCTGTTGTCATGCTTTCATGCCGTGCCTAACACAATCTTAGTTGAACTACTCACAGAATATCCTCCACTATTCCTATCCTGCTCCGTACTTGTCAGTTTACAGCATTTTAACTTTTTTGTCTTTTTCATTCTGAAATATTAACACAAATAAATACTACTGAGACTATTTGCAGAAATTGCAATGTGTATTCATATCGTGGCTTTTTCATGTAACTAAGTCAAATCATTTACATTAATTTTAAAATAATACAATGAAGTAAAACCCAACTTGGTTTAGCCCTATGCTACACAGCGATATCACTGTAAGATTATACAGTCCCCTTGCTTACAAATACCTCTACTACCTCTGGGACAGAAGAACTAATTAAAAATAAAATTAATAATTAAAATTTCCAAGCCTATCAATAGAAGTACAGAATCAATACAGTTTGAAGCGTTAGCACAAAACAATGTAAGTGTCATAGATCCTACAGAAGTTCTACCTTAATTGCCGATGGATTAAAAATTAGAAAGCATTAACTGCCATCTCTAAGGGATCTACACATTTCAATATAGATATACTTTTATATCAAGAATTTTCCAGCTTTTATTTCTGTTTATATAAGTATGGTATAGACCAATAATTTTCATTATAATGTAAAGGACCTGTCATGAAAGCACAATAACTTCACAGTCGTGTGTTTCAGCAATGCAGGATACTGTGTTTATTTTCCCTTGGCAGGTGGTGATTTTGAAATTACTTTTCTTCAATGAAAATATCTAAAAAATAAATAACTCATTCCTTTCTTCATCTGCCTATCTATGTGTTTTTTTAAATTCTGGAGGCAAGAGATTTTGTTAAGGAAAAAGAAAAAGGCTGAGCTTCGTATGGACATAAGTGGTTTTGGGAGCGGTGTTATGAAACCTGACTAATTGAGAGTACTAAAAATATGGATAGTCTTTGTGAAACAAAGGTGCTGTAGAACTGCTGTACAATTCTTGACATTTTTTCTCACAGCAGATAAGACATATATAGAAATCTTAGACACACATAGAGATCTTTTCATGTAATTGACACGATTGGGAAGGATAACTGATATTATTCAACGAAGGCATGTAAAAGCAACTCAGACTTCAAAAAATTGCCATGATCTTTCTGGGTGCTATGTAAATTTGCTCGGCTATAACAAAGGAGACTCCTGCTGTGGTTGAACTGAACCGAAATGACTACGGACTCCAAGCTGCAGATCTTTGCCCAACTTCTTTATGAATCCTGCATTGATGATATTATTTCCCAGAATTACAATCAGATGCGTATTTCACATATCTCAAGGCCCTAACACTGACCACAACCTCTTTGTTGAAGAAGGGGTTCCCTTGCAGCTGTAATGTTTATAACCACAAACATATTGTCAGTTTGCAAAGAGTAAGAAACAAGAGACAGCAGTCCATAATACTGTGAACTAGTCACATTTCAGTAACTAACCCTTCACAAATATTAATAAAAACTAACCGGTATCCTTTTAAGAAATCCTTATATTGCTCTTTCCTTTGTAAAATATGTCAACATGCTTCTTAATGCTAAGCCCCCATGGTTCTTTAAAATAAAAAGTAATAAAGTAATATTGTGACAGAAATGGCAATTAACATGGATTTTAAACATCTGTAGCAAGTCACTACATTGCACAACTTCTTTATGCTGTTTAAGACAGGCTGGCAGGGGCGAACAGCTGTTATGGCACATGCCTGAAGGAGACTTTACAGCCCAGACTGTATTTAGTAGGTGGATCATATAGGACTGTATATATAATTTATTTCATAGTATTTCCTGGTAGTGCCATCAACCCTAGATGTGATACAAGAGCCTTGGTGATATTCCCTGGCTTTTCCTTTTTTTCTTCCCTTGGAACTGCTCCCCATGAGTCTCAGGCTGACCTACGTATCCCTCCAAGGGTGGAGAGGAAATCAGTGCCCTGCTGCCTCCTTTGCTCATGCTACACAAGCGGTCCAGGAATGTAGGAAGAGGACTGGCTCCACCACAGCACTTTTATCTTTCCCTAGAGTCAGAGTACTGCAAGCAAACCCATCCCTCTGATGACCCATAACTTCTCAGAGTCAAGTGGGACAGAGGCACCAGCAGTGTGTGCCGTATATATAAGCTGTATCTCACAAACCCACTGAGAAAGGAAGCTGCGGCAGGAGAATTGTCATTTATTTTGAGGAAACAATGCCTTCCTGGGTTACTCGAGGGTTCATTCAGCTTTTGCTCAGCCCTTTGTCCTAGACTGGCCCACAAGGAATTCCCTAGCAGCTATTATGGAATGTCATCGTAGTTAAGTCTCAGGACAATTCTGCAAATAAATTAGACCTTTCAAGGGTGTGACTGTATCAGAGACTAATTCTAATACACCAGTGATAAATGTCTGATTCCTTATGTGCAAGGTTTCCAAAAGTGGTTTCATTTCAGGTTCCAGCTTTTCATCTCTATCTTATCAATCTCTAGGCGTGAAAAAAGCAAGTCCAAAATGTCTCCTAAAATGACAGCCAGCCTGCCCCTGACTGTGGAGCTTCTGAAATCATGCTGAGCATCTCATTAAAGGACCCTCAATTAGGGTTGGCTTTCTGCCTGAAATTTGCATGTGAAGGCTGATGGCTAGCCTCAAGGAACTACCTTTTTCTTTCACCCTGAAAAATGACAGCTTCTGAAGAGAGAACTTTGCAAACTGTGCACGCTTATATAGATAGCCAAAGTCTTCCCTTTAGTGTTCAAGCTTAATATCTGGAGGAGTACATATAGCCAGGGGACGAAGAGATGGGAATGTTGGAGAAAGTAATTCCGATGCTCATGGGACTGAAAATGGATCATTGCAGTCATTGTTACTAACTTGGCCCCAGGCTTGTCCTCCAGCAGAGGAAAGAGCAAAATTCACCAGAACCTTTCCGAAAATGAAAAGGGAAAAAAAAAAAAAATAAAAAAAATTTAAAAAAAAATGAAAAAAATAAAAGAGCCACCTCACAGCAAACTGTTATAATTTCTTTGGCTCAGCAGTCCCAAACTGTACACACCCTTCTCAGAGGAAGCATCAGGCTTCTACTGAGTGCCGAACAGGATTTATTGACTCCTGCTGGTAAGCACTAGTGGGGTGCAGGGAGTCTGCAGTGCTCATGCCAGCGTGCCCACTGACTTCACTGGTATCTCTTACGGGAGGAAGGTAAACATGGACTCAGATTGCAATTTTCCCTATATCTTTCACATTGCTCTTTTGCAGAAGGACAAAATATCTTCATTTCACAATATTCTTCATCTTTTTTCTTTCGTTATATTACAGCAAAGCGCCTTGATATGAGCACGATCTTATGTGAAGGGACAGATCATAACAGACTACAGTTACTACTCCTCTTAATAAAAAGAAATTGCTGTGGTGTCAGGTGGTTTTCTAATAAAATAGCTGCACTAGTGCACCTGGCAGGAGAATATGCAGAGAATGTTAACAGGTGCAGTTTTTTCCTCTGCCCATGCAAAGGAACAAAATTAATTAATTGTAAAATGGATAAACGATAGAATCTTGAAAATTGACAGTGATTTAAACGAAAAGAAAATGGACGGACCGTTATTTAATATTAGTACTATGTTATTAGTATAACGTTATTAATACTACATCAGTACTAACCAGTGTAAAACTTATACCACATCAAAGGAGAAGTAAGGAATGGCTTTTTTTTATTTGCTTTTACCAGCAACATTTCCACTGTAAATACTAAAATGCAAATCTCATACATGAATTGCAAAGAGAATGTAAAACTAGATTTGCAGGTAGTACAGCTGCATTAAGCATTAGAATAAAACTGGTTTACTGTCAGTAAAAATATTTTTAACATTGAAAATAATTTTAATTTCAAAATTACTTGTACTTTAAAATTCAGTGAATTAAAGCTGAGACTTCTACATGAAAACTGAATTCTGTTTCACATATTTTTATTTAAAATACACTATATTTGTTGCAAAAATATGTATAACAAGGCACTGGAACACTCTAAATATTTATTAGCTATATTATGGTTTTGTCCAATATAAACTGTGCCCATTTTGTCTCTAACAATCTAAATGTTTTCTATTCTTTCCCTTCAATAAAAAAAAAAATCCTTTTCAAGTGAACTAAACTAATCTGTTTTGATAGTACATGAGCATTTAAGAGGATATATTTAACAGTTTTCATACACGACAAACCACAAACTGGATTAAGGACAAAGCAGTTCATTTAGTGCATTTGCTATGTTTCCATCTTCCCAGTAATTTCAAAATAAGTTTATGAGGGGGTTTTGGTATTGGGTTTTTGGTTGTTTTTTTTTTGTTTTGTTTTTACTCTGAAGTAGTTTAAAACACAGTAGATTTGAATGTTAAAATGGTTTTGAGAAATATTAATAATGTGGAGAAGATGCTTCTTCCTTTGATTTGCAGGAAAACCTATTCCATAAAAAATGATTGCTTTTCTTTTGGAATGCCCTTGATTTTTTTGTTTTTTAATGATTTCTGATAATGTATCTGTAAGACATTGTTAGGAAAAAGAATAAATCTCCTCATCAGGTATTCTGTGCAAAATGCAAAACCCTCCTTCTGATAAATCAGCTCTATTCTCAAAGTGACAATTCTTACTTTGAGTTCCGGGCTGTACTGCAGCTCAATAAATTTGGGAAACAGACAAAAAAAAAGCAGAAAAACACTCCAGAATGCAAACTCTCGGAAGAAAGAAAAAAAAAAAACAACTATATATATTCTCTATGTTGCTTAAGGATGAAGAGTTTTGTTCTAATATTTAGTTTCTTCTACTTCATTTTGTGCCAATGTTCTTCCTTCTTCAAGTCCCTAGTAGCTATTGTCATTGACTTTAATGAAACTGGTCAAAATGAAATAAAAAGAACAGAAGCCTTTCCTTCTGCTGAGCTCAGCCCAGCCAGCAAGCAGCCAGTGCCTTTAGCAGATGTTTCTGCTTTAAACTTAAGACAACTAAAACTTTAGGTACTTCTTGTAACTATCACTTGGGGTGCAAATGCCACAACAGATTAGCATAGAGATTTGCCACCAGGCACCCACAACAAACTACTGACCTTTGGGGCAATATCACAACAGGAATTTAGGACTGCGAACAACTGAACAGGTTTCTGAAGGCATGATGTTAATGTCTGACCATTGCACAAAACAGGGTCTCTGTCAGGCCAGCCCCAAGAGCTGCCATATGCCTTTGGTCTGTGGGGAACAGCAGGAGAGGGGGCACTTCCCACGCACATTATTTGAGCAGCTCCAGTATTTACAGGGACACAGCACAGCATCACGATCTGGGATGGTCTGCACTTCTGTCCCTGCCTCTACTGCTGACCGGTCGGGTGATCTTCAACAGTTAATTTTATTCCACATGTTGAGCAGTGTTAGGTGCTTGGGATCAGCACTTATCCAATGGAGATGGGTGGCTAAACCTCCCTGAAGATCTGGGGCTTCATGTCCCTGTGTCTGTGTTGTTCCACCTTTAAAATGAGGAAAATACTTTTTGAGGAAAAATGGTTGCTGTTGACTAAAAGACAAAAGATAAGAATGGTCAGCTACCACTGCCCGACCAAGCTCAAACAGCTGACTTTCCCCCATTTATCAATAATAGATGCTCTTCCCTATTCATTCTCATAAAGCTCACAATGCCAGAACCCCCCTGCGTTATATTTAAGATACAGTTCTTTAATGTTTTCCCCACTAGCACGAATATGTATGTACCCTTTGCCCTGTTCAGCTCAGTAACATGGCAAGACAACCCCTGCACATTTTTTATTAGCAATAAATCATTGTTCTATTTGATTCTGTGTTCTCTGAGGGTATGGAGGAATACTCATTTATTATTTCATATAGGGAGCAGAGATTTGTCTCTAACAATTTCATTGAGAAGGACAGAAGAGGAAAGAAGTAAAGTTTCTGTTTAACAAAGAGCTTACAGGCATGTTTAATTTCAGTGGGATTCCTCTAAAAATCAAAAATGTTCATGATGATTTTTTCTGGATTGAGTCTGTATTTCAGTTTTTAGGAAGTGAAAGAAAACCGGATCCAAAGGGCAGAGCACCCAGCATTACAGGTACTAGGTTAAATACCTAGATTGATTTTTGTTCACCTAGCTTTAAAATTCTCAGTCTTGACTTAGCACCAACAGGCATGTTTCAGGAGAAGTCCCTCATTCTTTTTCACTTTCTTATTTGGTCTTCAGCAAATAATAAATCGTTTTGGATAACAGTAAGTTCTTGGACACCATTTAAAACAGTTAAAAACAGGAGGATTCTTCTTATGAAATCTACCAGCACCTGAATGACATACAAAATGTAGAAACTATGTAGTAAATAAAGTTTGGATATTTCCTTAGCAAAAAGAAAGGACAGCAAACCTCCTAACGTATGATAAAAGCCAACCATATAATTGTCATTAACAGGTAAATTTTTGCAAAGTGAAGCAACCATGGTTTGGCTTTAGATTTTATGCCATGTTGTCATGTACTGCTTTTAATCCTCTGTTCTTCTCCCACCACCTTGCAATTCAGTGAAAACTTTGATTAAATTGTACTACAAATACAAAAATACCTTTAAAGTGTCTCGAAAGAACAATTCTTTTTAATAGCAGTGATATTCCCCCAACAGAAAAAGATGGGTAGGTTAGAGAAAGGTACTCACCTGGAAGTGTGGTCTAGAGTCTATATTTATTCTGTATCACAGCATAAGTGTACAACAACAACATAGTCATTTTATTTTTCTAGGCGAAATATTTCTCATTAATGTTTTTTTTTAAAAAAAAAAAAAAAAAAGTTATAAAAAGGGGAAGAGAATTTTCCTGTCATTTGTTTCTCAGATGGTTGTTTAGTAGACAGGACCTGACTGAGAAAGGCACTAATTAGGTGGTAATACTAGGCACAACCATAATCCAGTTCCTACTGAGCCAAGAAACTGGTATGAACTTAAATACAACTGAAAATGAATGTGACTTTATGTGAGTTCGGCAAAACGGTTAGTCATATCCTTAGAGTTAGATACATACCCACTGCTTTCCTGAGTTAAGACATACACGACACAATTTCTGATCATTATTTTTCAATGTGCTAATGCTTTTTTATTGTTTTATTCTGTTGTTATGAGCTTGCTTGCTGTTTCCTTCACAGCTGGGAAAAAAAAACCAAACAAGCGGCAGCAGCAGCGGCAGCACACAAAGCAGTATCTTGGTAGTGCTCTGCTCTGGTTGCTGACGGGGAAATGCAGCAAGAAGTAGCTACAGACTTTTCTGACTCACACTGGGCAAATACTTCTTGCCAGAGTAGTTGCCCAAGGGCTGAATGGGTAATGAAATACTTAGAGCACAATCTTTTATTGATGATTTTAATACAGTGTTAGTTTGAAGGGTTTTGCATAGCAACACGTAAGACAAAATGGTATTGTCTTATTTAGAACCGTGACAATGCAACATAGTAACATCATTTGCATACCAATTCTGAGCAATTAAAAGAATCTGCAGTTTTGTTAGGGACAGGACAGAATATGCCAAATAAGGCAATATCTATATTTCAGTGATTCAAAGTGATGCTGGATTTTCTCAACTAAATACCAAATCAATTGCATGAAAGACCAAGGCTAACCTCAGATCTTGGATTCAGAGCTCAGATTCATCAAGCTACTATAGGTATATTTAAAATTTTGTACCAATATACCTAAGGTAAGTTATAGATAAGAAAAAATCTTTTACTTTCACCAGTATGGAGTATGTCTGTGGATGCTGGCAACTGTTTTAAAAGAATTTTTCAGATCTGGTCTAAGTACTATTTTCGTACCACTGTTGGGTCTTTCTGTTCCTTCCCCCACACTCTTACTCTCCTCCATTCTATGAAAAACTGGAAAGAAAATTCAGTTATTCCTTTGAATTGTCTGAGTACTAAGTATTTCCCTGGATAATTAGAAGTTACACAGAAATATAAACAGAGCAAAAAGAGTATGGGAGGTGGAGCAAATGAAGAAGGTATTAAGAACATAACAGCTTTCATACAAAGTTTGAATCTTAACTTTTCCGTTGTTTTAACACATGATCACTACAAACCTTTTTCCCGTATGGTCTTTGTTATACTTTATACTTTCATCCATGTCCATTAATTGCAAGACTAGTATCACAGCTTTTTGCTTGCTTTCACTATGAGCGCCTCTGCGGTCTTCCCATGAACTGGAAGCAAATTTGATTATACAGTAGAAGAAGCTATGGTTACACTTTAAAAGTGTTGATCTGAACATCGGGTAGCCCCACCTGCAAGGCTGATCTATATCTTCTTTCCCCAAAACAAGGCAGACATTGCTCAGGTCCTGTTTTCATAAAGTTAGACTCTGGATTATTTTCACTCGGAATAACATATTTTTCCTTCTGATATACCAAAATCAGCAGGAATAGAAAGAACAGAGTCTAAGAAAAGAGTATATAACACTTTTTTCATAACTCATTGTCCTGGTTTAGCCTCAGATGGCCTCGCCTCTCCTCTCCTCTCCTCTCCTCTCCTCTCCTCTCCTCTCCTCTCCTCTCCTCTCCTCTCCTCTCCTCTCCTCTCCTCTCCTCTCCTCTCCTCTCCTCTCCTCTTTTCATCCTGTTAGGCAGCCCCTTCCTAACTTAAATAACTGCAACCTTTGGCTTTCTGTCTTGCTTTGATGCCATGGCATGTTTATACAGCTAACCCCTTGAAGAAAGCCCCCAAATGGGTATCACAATAAATTTTTTACTCCCTACCAATAATATAGATGTGAAGACAGGCGTTGAAAGGCTGTAGTAGACATCTTAGATCTGCCAAAATATAAATACTGCAGGTACTGCAAAAGAGGTCCTTTGATCAAGAGGGGAAATTTCAGTTCAAAGAATAAGGGCTTCATATCTAGTTTAAGTGTGTGTGAACAGCTAGCTGGCACTGTTACTTAGAATCAATGGATATCCTTTTCTTTTTCTTTTTTCCTGTAAAGTGTAACCAGTTTTGCTTGATGGATTCACATTCCAGATGAGAAAAAAAAAATGGTTTTTTTTCTGTACAAGGTTTTATTTTTATTTTTTATTTTTTTTTAACAAGTAACATAATTCTACTCTATTTTTTTTTTTTCCTAGAGAAGCAACTGGATTATTCTGCATACAGTTATCAGTGTAATCAGATTTATTCTAAACACAGCCTGGGTTACCCCTCAGACCTACCATGAGAACAGAAGTTCCTACAAAAATGTTGTAGAATATTAAATGCACTTCTTTGACATTTTCTTATAATAAGACTCAGAAATGAGGCTGGGTTTGTTCTGGTTTTTTGTTTGCTTTTTTTTCTTTTTTCTAAGGAGAAAGGAAAAAATCATCCAGTCACATTCCAACAGGTTAGTAATACCATTTTGTTTTGTTTTATTTTATTTTACTTTATTTTATTTTATTTTATTTTATTTTAATTTATTTTATTTTATTTTATTTTATTTTATTTTATTTTATTTTATTTTATTATTATGTGACACATGTAACTTGCCTAAACTGCTGTTCTGTGTTCATAGTGTGTATAATCATGTGTGAGAGAGTATTAGGTTTGTAACGTCAGCTTTATACCTGACAAACAGCACCAACCACTGGGATAAAAGCAAAAAGAAATTGCACAAACCTATTATTTCTGGATCTATCTTATTGTATCAGAAATAAAAATAGTAAGAATCTCCAAACACTTCTTGTGTTACTATCAGTCACAGGGGTAGGAATGTTATTTTAACCTATTGTATAGCCCTTAGGTTCTCTTTGTTTAATGCATGCAGACCTTTTTTGGTAGATGTCTTTATCTAAGTGCATTTATTAAAGAAGACATACTGGGTCCTCAAGCCTGTTCTGTAATTTGAGCTCGTACAATTTAATCATCAGCTTTGTACCCTACTGCAAAAGTTAAACCCAGAGTTATACTCAGATATAAATGTAAATATCTTTCTGCTCTCTGAAATTTGAATGCCTTCTGCAGGTCACAAGGCTTGGGTTTGGAGTTTAAAGAGGGGACTGAAAGATCCAGGAGGGTTTTCTGGAGAGCTTGGGAGGGTGGGACTCTTGGAAACCTGCAGTACCTTTCCTAAGTGTTGTCCAATAAGAGCCTCGTAAAATGCAGAACTTTTATCTGCTTTCTGGGACCCTTCTGGGGAGGACTGAAGAATCTCAGTAAGATTTAGAAATTAAATGAAGACTGTAAAACAGTCATGAATCATTGATGACATATTCTGTTGCCCTCTGTAGGTTATTTTTCCCCCTCAGATTTAATGTCTGAACCTGTCTGTTTAATAACCTAACACATTTTTAAGCCTTCTGTGTTGCCAGGTTTCCTTTCTAAAGTGCATGCATGCTGCTGTAGGCTCACCTGCTTGCAGAAATGTCTGAAGAGGGAAAACCTTTGCACTACTCTCAATCATCAGTTCTAACCTGCCTTCAAAAGCTAATCTTTCTCCCTCTCCTTTTATCTGATTACTCTCTTCTTTTTCTGATTTTCAAAATCCCAGAGAAGTTTTCCTTTAGAGGTACTTCCATCTGAAATTCATTTTTTTAACCGTCAATCTCATCAGCTGTCATTTGCTATCTCAATCCAATGCACATCTTCCCTGTACTCGTGCAGGCCAGTATTTCTTTCACTTAGTTACTGATTTTGGTCTCAAGTTTAGCATGTACTAGCATTGCCACTCTACTGTTTGAATGGTGCCATTGATTTAGTTTTGCAGAAAAAATGTATCATAGGTACAGTGGAAAAACACTTGCTTTGTGAATGCTGGAATCGTGAATGAAACTCTCCAAAAAACCCGGGAAGTTTATTTTGCAATGTATTAATTTGCATAATATAGGCTGTTAGGGTGCTTTATTGGAATACTAAAATGGAATAGTTTTATCTTCCAGTTTTCATGTAGCTTTCTCATACATGAAGATTTACTATATCTGTAACACAGAGCCAGTAACTAGAAATACTTAAAGTCGCTAAATGGGGATTAGAGAAATGGACTGAGGTAGCACAGAGGTACTCTGCACCGACGGTTGTGCTCCTACTGAGCAGGAGATAGATCATTAGCTGGTGTAAATCAGCATAGCTCCAGAAGGCACTGGAGCTATACCAATTTGTGCAAGCTGAAGTTGCAGCCCTGGAAAACAATAGGCTAGTAAAGACAGAAATAATGGAAACCAAAATTAACATCTTTTAAAAAAAAATTCTCTTTTCCTATTCATTATTCTTGCTAATTATTATTCTTCTATTGTTGCACTGAAGTGAAAGAGTAATAACAGATAGTCACTCTGAAAAGATAAAAGGCAATTCTGACCAATAGGAAAAAAGGTCCTGGATCACAACCCAGAGTCAAAACACAGCCTGACTGTGCTGCTGAAAATGGGCCTTTTTTCTATTAACGAGAATGTATACAGTGAATAGTCATAATAACCAGGATATGTCAATGTTAATCCATCTTCTGATACAGAAACACTTATACTGGATCAAGCTATAGCTGTAGTAGCTGTAATTCAGTGTGTCTTTGAATCTGTCTGGTACTGTATCTTATGAAATAGAATGAAGCTTGTGAAGGGTCTCAAGCACAAGTCTTATGAGGAGCAGCTGAGGGAACTGATGTTGTTTAGCCTGGTGAAAAGGAGGCTGAGGGGAGACCTTATCCCTCTCTACAACTACCTGAAAGGAGGGTGTAGCCAGGTGGGAGTTGGTCTCTTCTCCCAAGTAACAAGAGGAAGTGGCCTCAAGTTATACCAAGGGAGGTTCAGGTTGGATATTAGGAACAATTTCTTCACCAAAAGGGCTATCAAACACTGGAACAGGCTGCCCAGAGAAGTGATTGAGTCACCATCCCTGGAGGTATTTAAAAGACATGTAGATGTGTTGCTCGGGGACATGGTTTAGTGGTGGAGTTGGCATTATTAGGTTAATGGTTGGACTTGATGATCCTAAAGATCTTTTCCAACCTAAATGATTCTATGATTCTATAAGATCAGGTAATGCTTCCTCTGATTTTTGGGACTTCTTGAGACAAAAGTTACTTTTACATCTGCAAAAGTCCCACTAGACATTTCTTCCATTAATTCTTCTGATTTATCGTTGTCATAGTACTAGACATAATAGCAATAACTTTTGTGGCTGTGCTGGTCATTCAGTTTTAAAACTCGTTCTTTAAAAAAATTAAACTAAGTAATACTCTGTACTTGATTATATAATCTGATAATTTCGATTGAATTCTATGCCATAAAATATGCTAAAAAATTATGCATGTTCAATATTTTAAAGAAAATAGTAGTCATCTCTATAATAAAAAAGTTTATCCAATCTCCATTGGCTTCAGTTGAGGAAATCAGTCTTGGGAAATTAACAGCGCTGAGGAACAGCCACCTTGATATGTACCTGTTTATAGGCTGTGGTTTCTATGCTCTGGCTATTTGTCTACTTCAGTACATTTATGGAGATACGTTAACCCAAACTCACTGGTAACAGAACAAACATTGTTACTGCAGCTCTATACAAACATCTTATGGTGTCTGTGATCTCTCATCTTTACTACTTATTCCATTCCCCCACTACCCCCTCAAAAACAAAAACAAAAACAAAACAAAACAAAACAAAAAAATCCAAAATTTCCAAATACGGTCTCAGATGATGCTTAAAGTCACATTTTTGGCATGAATTTTGCAAGAACGTTTCAAGTTGCCACAAAACACAACAAGCTGGGATAATCTCCTAAACCAGACAGTTAACAACAGTTACTGATGCTGTTAGCAACAACTTTCAACTTCTTTTTCTTCCTGATTCTAACTGCAATAGTTATTCTCCACACTGCACAAATCTTTGGCTAATAACTGTAATTAATTTCATACATTTTCATGTTATTTCAAAGTGAATGTATCAGTTAGTAGCATTCTGGATAAATTTGTGTTATGCAGGGTCTTATTTTTTAGCACTGTTTCTAAGGAAAGTACACTCAGAGGTCCCAAGTTCTAGCATCAGAATTATTCCTGTTCCACACTCAAAAGTGACTTCCACAGAAAGTGAAAACTACCTAGAAGAATAAGTCAAGTTATTTAAAGCAAATGTAAACAATTTATTACTTTACTTATCACAAACAGGCAATTCTGTGGGTGTTACTTGACAAAAATACTTATTTAAGTGGATGAGTATCATGCAAGCTAAAGGATATAATTGATCTCAGTTCACCAAATTCAGTTAATAGTAATATGCAACATTCATTTCTGTAAATTTGTCTGTCATGACTTTGTGAATCAGAATTATTCAAATGTAGACTCAGAGGTATATATAATGCACAATTTTGGCTCCCCGTCTGTCTCCTAAAATCTACTCTGTTCAGCGTATTTGCATCCGGCGTTCTGTCTTCTTCTGTTGTTGGTGTTGAGCTTGTTCTCAAGCAGTGATGTTCTTAAGGCTGAGCAGTGTTCAGATCTGGGCTTTAAAATGAGGATAGTCTTTGCTTATACTGTGAAACTATTGTGAGTGCTGTTATTCATAAGACCTGCATTCTATGACAAATCTGAAATACACCAGGCAAAAAGTATTAAAAAACTAAAATACTTGTTTTTGCCAAGACACACTGGAATGGATAAAGAACATTACTTTCTGTTTCACTGTGCTTCTGGTTCCAGGCTATTAGCTCAGGTTTGCAGACAGAACTTATTCTACGTTACTAACTTCAATAGCTTTGTTATGTATCACTGTATGGTGGAAAAATACCTGAAACTTCTGGTGGAAAATACCACATCACGCATCTTTCTAGTGCTTAGAAAATGAACTATTCGCTGGAAAATAATCACACTGCTATCTCTTATAAAACACGTGTTTTTCTGTTCTTTTCTACTATTTTATGGTCATTCTGCAAAGTCTCTTTTGTATATATTTGATGAACAGTTGAAAGTCATGCTGCTAAATATTGTTTTGTTCCAACAAGCCTTGCATTGTTCAGTAAAGCTTTTTATTTTAAGATTCAGGATTTGTTCTTATAGGTAACTTGCTCACTTTACTGTAGTCAAGCCATTAACAGGTTTCTCTCCTCTGATTTTCTTTAGAAGGGTTTTCTTAAGAAGGATTTTCTTTATGGTACTTTTCACCTCTTAGACCCCATACTTTGGATTCTGGTTCACAAATAAAAGTAAAAGTGATTACCATCAAGCCTACTTTAAGCCAGGCTTCCAAAATCAAACTGGTGTTACTATCAGGGGTATTCACCTATTTTAATTTCAAAACTCTGCTCAGTGGTATGCACAGATTCTGGAATCCTGCTTCTGACTCCTTGCTGAGGAGCCTCTCTCAAACCCTGGCTGTCAGCACTGGTAATGGAGAAGACCTTCATACTCTATATTGGCGGAGTGTGAATACATATATTATAATTATGAATATATTATAAATATGAAGCACACTATATAGAAAATATCATATCATATACTACTCCTTCCCTTCCCTTCCCTTCCCTTCCCTTCCCTTCCCTTCCCTTCCCTTCCCTTCCCTTCCCTTCCCTTCCCTTCCCTTCCCTTCCTTTTTCCTCTCCTCTCCTCTCCTCTCCTTTCTTTGCCTTGTCTTGCCTTTTGCCTTGCCTTTCCCACCCCTTCCTTTTCCTTGCCTTTCCTATCCCTTTGCCTTTGCCTTTGCCTTTGCCTTTGCCTTGTCTTTCTTCTCCCCCCATATTGCAAACACACCTCTGTGCTGTCTGCTCCTAAGGCTTTCTTTTTTTGTGTGTGTCTTCTGCCTATGCATTAAGACCTGCCTTTGAACAGACATCTTATAATTAAAATATTGCTCAGTCAAACTATGTGAGCCCATGACATACACAATCCCAAAGAGAAGCTGAACATCCCGCTGCCCCTGGGTGAAGGCCAGAGGCTTCTCCCTCCAGTCAGGGACAGACTGCATTCCACCTCAGTCCCCCGGCTGAAGGTGTGAAACACCGTTTGAAATGAATCAGGAAAAGCGTTTAGCATCCAATTACAAGACATTTGTTAAAAAGGGCAAGAGAGATAGAATTGAGGTTGTGGATAGATCTGTCTTATTTATTCTAGATTTCTTTTGGGTTATTGGGGACTAAGCAGAAGCAGGCACTGCAGAGGCAAGTTTCTGCAACTGCAAAAGCAGTTGTGTAACTGCAAAGGTGCTGTAATATCCGTCAGGCACACTAGAAAGTACGTACTTATAAAATAAAAAGAATAGGGATTTAGAGGTGTGGTGTGACAGACCACAAACAGCTCACACAGACTGCTGCAGTTAACATATAGATAAAGCACTTTGAATGCATTATTAAAAATAAAGCATTAAAATTATTAAAGCATTATCGCATCTTAATAATGAGTCAATGCTGAGCTAAATATGTCCCAAAGCCCGAGCAGCCCTTCAGTTTTTCCCACTACCCAACATTTGAAAGTACCATGAACATCACTATTAGAAATTTCAGCTCCTTCTTTTCTTTTTTTTTTTTTTTTTAAAAGCAGGCAGCATCATGACTCAGCTTGTTTCCCAAGTCTTAGAACAATTAACGTCCACTGAGTAGAACCTCAGGCTTTGCCAGCCCTTTTTTTGTGGATAGAGCTACAACCATAGTATCCGGAAGCTTTGTTAGGCCAGACGATGACTTGTAGTAGCTTAGGTCAACGTGGCTAAGGTTAATTAGGAGATAGGGACAGCTGTAGCCGGTAGTAACTGTTCAATAGGCATTTTTTATTGAGAGGATAAAGATAGATTGTGTTTATTTAGAAGAACTGAAATTATGCCGGTACAGGAATATAAGTCGCAATATCTGTGGCAGAAGTAACTCCCTTTGAAAACTTGTATATCATTTTAAATATGCGAAAGTGTTACAAAAGGAAAAGCCGGGATGTTAATTTCTAAGAAGATTTATAAGGTTGAGAGTGCATCCTCAGAATTAGAGGAAATCTCTTTATAAGACTGTGAGATAGGAGCGCATGGTGACTGATTTGTGAACTGAGTCACGTTTGACGAAGAGTCTAGTGCTGTTGTGTAATAGAAAGTGTATAAAGTATATAGCAGGCCTTCCTTGTACAATGAAGTTCTTGCTTATGGGATAGCTCATCTTTTGCCATACAGGTCTCTCAAATAGCAGTCTGAAAGCATAACCGTTAGGTACTACTCATGCTGCCCCACAGATAACTTGCTAGAGTATTTATGGAGGCATTAGTGCACTCAGAGGCACTGGGTGCCAGATTTCAGAAATTTGAATGTCAGATCAGATCTTACAGTCACTGTAAGATCAGTTACTTCCATGGAATTATAGCAAGAATGACATTGTTTCACTCAAATTTTACAGAATTAGAGAATAACCACATTTCTGTAAAGTAGATAGAAAGTTTATCTTTGATTGCTTTGTCATGCGTAATTTATGCGCTCGTCTAACACTGTAGTGCTCTATGAGAACACATACAGCACAGGAGCAAGAGAACACTCCCTTACACAATATTTCAAGTATGTTTTGAAAAGGTATAAAACTGCCACAAACTGAGTTCACTTTTTATTAAAATTATCATATCAAATTTCATTTTTCATACAAGTAAGAGCACAGACATGCTTGCATTTACATACACAGAGACTGTGTCATGCCTCTGATTCCACACAGTAACTCCAAATGCCCAAGGTAAAAGAGCTGGGGACCAGTCCTGCTATCAAAATCTTATATTCCAGTAAGCACGTATTTAGAGATTTTCACTGAGCTATATACCTGAGCTTTAGTGGAAAATTACTTTTCTGACATGATATTCAGTATTTACCTGTGCGAACACGCATTTTGAATAAGAATCTACATGGCAAAAGGTGTTCATAGGAGTATAACCTGGCTGAAATAACAGTTTCCTCATTCAGCTGGATTCACTACTGGCTTCTTATACTACAAGCTGTTGCTTAAAAAGTAAGCAATTATCTCCAGTAGCAAATATGCCTTTAAAAATAACTGGAAAGAGTTTGTTACTAAAAGCTGACTCCAAAACTGCAACTTAGCATGTCTGAGCAAAGGACACAATATTTGTCTTCTTAACAATGCAACACTATGCTACAGGGAAATTCAGGTGCCTGTTTGCCAACCAGTGAAATTATAGCATACTGCAGAAGAGCTTGGCACAGCTCCAGATACGATCACATGGCATTATTTCTTTCAATATGTACTTTCAACTAACTTTCTGTGTCTGATGACCCTTTCATTCACTTTTATCTACATCCTTGTTCTCTCCTTTTGTTAAAAGGTGAAATGTCCTTTTGAAAATCAGTCTTCTGTAGTGAGTGCGAAGTAATTGGTTTCTTTTATGTCAACCTTTTAACCAAAAAAAAAGGTATAGGGCACTGTGAAATTATCAAGGCAATTGAACCTGTGTGTTCCACACAGAGAATTAACATTGTTAGGTGAAGCTGTGAAGATAAAATCTCCAGCCCTGAGAAATTTTTATTGTGAAATGGTTTTCTTATCAGTGAGGTTAATGAAGATGTCAGCAAATGGGATGAGGTTTTGCCAAATGAAATTGCTTTCACCTCCAATCCAACTTGGAAAAGGTGTTAATCAGTACATTAATCTTAGCAGCTCAGAAGACTGCTTTGAAACTGGCCATTTCTGTTTTTCATTAGGAAAAACTGAAAAGATAATTATTCTCAAAATCCATATTACCAATATTATTCTTCCCTCTCACTCTACTTCAAGTGCATACTTTTGCAAAGATATGACAAGGATGGATGTGTGGGCAGTGGAAGGGTAGGTGAAAGGATTACTTGCAAATAGAGCTGAAATTTCTCTGGAGTTTTCAAGTCATGCTTGAACAGCCTTTTTTGTGAACAGTTATGAAAATGCTTGGGAAATCTTTGCATGTATAGCCATCCATAACAGAGCAGTATCGCTTGTAGTAAAATACTGTATAGTATGACTTCCTAAAATTATAATGGTAGTATGACATGAAAGAATATTTATAGCATCACACATGCCAACCAATATATTGGTTGATTAGCACGGAAAATGGAATTATTGTAGTTGATCTTGTGATTGTGTGATTCTGTTATCCTTGTGAAAGACCTTAGTCACGTAAAGTGCTTATTTCTAAGCGTTTAGGAAAAACTTTGTAGAGAACATTGGAACATATTGTGCTTGGATTATGTGATACCTTCAGATAACCTTGCTACAGAAATAAGATATTGCCATTTACATCTGTGAATCTCTTGCATCTCTTACTCTGTACTAGGAATGTTCTTTGAAAGTAAGATGACATGAATTCGCCAGTGCTAATCATCTCCTGATGCAGCTGAAGGAGATATTAAAATCGTTTAAGTTGTATAGCACAAGAAGTTTGATATTTATTCTGTTTACATATGTAAACACAGATTCTTTGTTTTAAAATTAACACGTGAATAAAATATCACTTTTAAAGTATTTGTTTGTTTTGTTTTAAATAAAATACAGGAAGAAAAAAAAAAAACTGTTTGAAGGTCTTAGCATGAGGGCCAATAAATCTGAGTCAAACTTCTAACTCTGTCACTAGTTTTCTGGCCCTGAACAAGAGAGAAAATGTTTTTAACCTTTGAAATGACTGGGAGCAGGGTGGGAAAAGGTTGTTCTAAATCTTCTGCTTGAAAGAGACTTTGGCACGTAAAGGCAGGCTCAGTAGGAAACAAACTCCCAAATAATGCAGCTTGAAACTCTGACCTTAACCTGCACTTCAGTTCCTTATCTGAATAATAAATACAACAGATCTCATACAGACAGGGATCCTTCACAGTCAAATTCATTCATGACTGTAAGGTACATAGACATGTTGATCTAAGCAGAAAGAGAAAATTCTCCACCTCAGAGGAAAGATGAAATTCAAACTTTTTAGTATTATTTACCAACTAGTTACACTCCCTTTACTCACAGGCCAACATAGGGTAGTTACACATGGAGGTTCTTTTCTGTGCTTCCCAATTTTAAAAAAAATAAAAAGATTGACAGCCCCAGCTAAAAAGCAGTGGTCTTGGCAAGTAATGAAGTCATGTTTTGTCCCATTTGAACTACCAAAACTCCCAATTACCAAGATTATTCAACAGATGGGGAAAAGAAACAGCAACAGTCAGAGAAAAGAAGAGTATTATTATTCATTACTAATGGCTCCTTAGTGGAAAAGAAGACAATTTAATCTAATTTATGCTTGCACAACATAGGCATAGCTCTTAGCAGAGCTTTTATATCTTGTACAGAATTGATTCTAAGTTGCCACCAAGTTGACATTCAGTTTCGGCGATTCACTCAGAAAAAGACTCCAATTCCTTAAAATAATATTTACCTTTCATTAGGTATTTCTGAGGCTTTAACCACAGTCTACAGCATTAGTGTGGTGGGTTGACCCTGGATGAATGCCAGGTGCCCACAAAACACTCTATCACTCCCTCCCCTCACCTGGAAAATGGAGAGAAAATATAACAAAAGGCTCACGAGTCAAGATAAGGACAGGAAGATGGACATCACTCAGTAATTAACCTCATGGGCAAAACAGACTTGACTTGGGGTAATTGGCTTATTACCAATCAAATCAGGTAATGAGCAAATAAACCCACATCTTAAAACATCTTCCCCCTGCCCCTCTCTTCTTTCCAGGCTCAATTTCACTCCCCATTTCTCAACCTCCTCCCCCCGAGCAGTTCAGGGGGACGGGGAATGGCAGTTGTGGTCAGTTCATCACACGTTATCTCTGCTGCTGTTTCCTCCTCACACTCTTCCCCTGCTCCAGAGTGGGGTTTTATCCATAAGAGACGGTCCTCCGTGAACTTCTCCAATGTGAGTCCTTCCCACAGGCTGCAGTTCTGCATTAACTGCTCCAGCGTGGGTTCTTCCATGGGGTGCAATGCTTTAGGAACGCACTGCTCCAGCGTAGGTCCCCCATGGGGTCACAAGTCCTGACAGCAACACTGCTCCAGCATGGGCTCCTCTCTCCATGGATCCACAGGTCCTGCCAGAATCCTCCTCCAGCACAGGTTTCCTACAGGGTCACAACCTCCTTTGGGCATCCACTTGCCAGCATGGGGTCCTCCATGTTCTGCAGGTGGATATCTGCTCCACCATGGACCTCCACGGGCTGCAGAGGGACAGCCTGCCTCATCATGGTCTTCACCATGGACTGCAGGTGAATCTCTGCTCTGGTGCCTCGAGCACCTTCTGCCTCTCCTTCTTCACTGACCTTGGTGTCTTCAGAGTTGTTTCTCTCACATATTCTCACTCCTCTCTCTGGCTGCTGCTGCACAGATCTGGGGGCTTTTTTTTCCCCTTCTTAACTATATTATCCCAGAGTCGTTACCACCATTGACGGGCTCAGCCTTGGCCAGTGGCAGGTCCATCTTGGAGCTGGCTGTCATTAGCTCTGTCGGACATGGGAGAAGCTTCTAGCAGCTTCTCATGGAAGCCACGTCTTTAGCTCCCCCTGCTACCAAAACCTTGCCACGCAACCCAAATACAATCAGTTACTACTACAGTCTTTTTCACTATGTGGAAGACTGAATTCAACTCCTGAACAAAATCAGTTATTAAATCTTGCTAGTACCAAAATACTTTAAATTGGGACAACTCAACAGAAGTGAACTGCATAGGAACACAGACAATACTCTGTCTCTTTGCCAATGATTTGTTTTGCCAGCTGAGTAAATTCAGCTTAACCTTGGAAGTGATGGATTCTTGATCTCTTTTAAATTCAGACCCTAACTAATTTCAATTTCAACACTTAAAACTAAAAATTTAAGCGTGCAGAATTAAATTAATTTAGATAATTTTGCATATTATGTGCCTGAGATATCAAAGCAGATCAGTAATAAAGTCAAGAAAAAAGCATGGGGCCCCTGAAGTCAGGAGCATTGGCATCATGTGGCAGTTGCCAGCACTCCTGACTAGAGCTTACACTCACCAGAGCAAAACTTATCCAAAAGAGCAAGTCCTTCCACTAAGTAGTGAAATTCCTCTTACTTCAAAGCATGTACTCATGACCCCACCTCACCCAAACTTCATGGTCATGATCCACGTATGCAAGTCCATAGCATGGAAAGGAATGGTGCCTGACACAGGACTGATAGAGGACACATGATCTCTGGGCCCAGACTCTGTTCAGGACTGAAGAAGAGAAAAAAAAGGCATTATGGACTTGACCTCGTGGGCTGTGAGTGCCTGTTATAATCTTAATTACATTCAGGAAAAGTGAAGCTTTGCTGGCTTCACTAGACCGTGTGGTGGTTTGCAAGAGTACAGAGAGATACAAGGAAAATTCTGGGCCTGTAAATGCTTTATGAAAAAGTACTGAAAACTACTATTAGATTTATTAAAAAAGTAATACAATTACAACATTTTTACAGAAATTAAGACAGCTTTTCTTTCATTGGTGTCATTTTAAATTGAGAAGAGTGGAGCAACAAAAATAGAATGCTGTAGGAGCCATCAGTTATACAACGATATAATGTGCACTTTGCAGAAAAATTAAGAGAGTTGGGACTGTTCTATCAGTGCAATGATTTGATTCCTTAACATCATTAGAGTGGTCTATAATCAGATTTTGGATACTCTCACCTAAATTCTACTCTAATTTTTTGTACCACTGGTGTCAAATAAGTCATCCTCATATAATCTGGGGCAGAATCAGACCTTGTGCCATACTGTTCCATTTTGATTAGAGCAATGCTTTGACCTTCCATATTATTCTGTCTTTGTTGAACAATAACGGCTAACAGTGTAACAGCATTTTTCTTGAATGAAAGCCTCATTTACGATATGTATAACTCAGGCAGATAAATGTTTGTGGAGATATTCTTTCTCAGTATCAACAGGGTCTGCAAAGTTCCTGAGCATACACTTACTTATGATATTAACAGAAACACAGAGTTTTGCAGTAACGGCCCATAAATACAACTGGCATGAGGTGGTAAAGCTATCTTTTTTTTTTTCTTTCTGTGTTTTGGTGGACTATTCAGAATAACAAGATGAAGGGAAAGGCGGGCCTTCACAATGTCCAATTCCTATGGTCAACTCAGGAACTGTATTTTTCAATGCCAAAGGAGTTCTGCAGGTTTGCTGCACTAAGATAAATAGCTGGGGGAAATCTCCTAGGAGATTTCTCTGCAGTGTGCTAAAGTAGAGCCTTTCTGAAGGCTTTGATAGCAGCCTAGAAGAAGCCAGGAAAAAAAAATAATTGAAGAAGAAATTTGATTTTTATTGTCTGAAGCATGTGGAGCAATTTCGATCAAAGTATGTAGTAGCAATAATAATTATTATTTCTAATGAAAGTGTCAAGTGCTTAAGACTTTTTTCTTCAATAATTAAAAAATATCATCCTAAAAAAAAACAATTTAGCAGATTAATCTTCAATGTTCACATTACAGGCTAATCGTTCTGGTCATTATGTTGTTTTCTGAACAATTGAGTTATTTCATGTTATAACAATCTGTCAAGCATGTTCAATACTTTTTATTTTGTTGTTTGGAGAAGCTGTGATCTATTGAGGCAATAATCTGCCAAGTGAAAAACTGAATAGCTCAGCCTTGGTATGATAGGCCATAATGTGCATTAAAAGGACCGTTATAGTCCACCATGTCAATGGTATTGACATTGATCTGACAGTTTATGACATCTCAGAATAAGCTGGCAAATTTGAGTAATATTATATGTATTTTTTTTTTAAATGGAAAAAAGGCAACATATTAAATCTTTATATGGTGGTCAAAGAGATGTCTAATCACCAATATCTAATCAAAATACCCAGTTCTACACATAAAAAAAATAAATTAAGAAACTCAATAACAAAAGTTATTGTACTTAGATAACAGAATTTATATTTTAATAAGGGAAATTTCTTCCGCTTTGCATGAAGGAAGTGTCCTCTAAAGCCTCGTATTCAACCATAGGAAGTCATCATCATCAGTGTTTTCAAGGGAAAGCATAACTACAAATCATAGTCCCAGAGTCACAGAACCATCCAGGCTAGAATGGACCTCTGCAGAGCTCCTGTGTAACCTCCTGCTCAATGAAGGCTGAGCACTGCATTTGGATTAGGGTGCTCAGGCCTTCTTCCAGCCAAGTCTCGAAGGCATCCAAAGATGGAGACTCTACAAACTCTCTAGGCAACCCGCTCCATTGCTTAATTATCCAAAAGTTCTGCCCCCCGCCCCCCGCCTTTTATATGGTAGAAACTTCTCTTGCTTCAGACTCTGACCAATGCCTACTGTGGTCCCACAGTGCATCTCCTTTGTCCTCTTGACAATATCCTTGCAGGTATGGGTAGGCTGCTAATAAGTTGTTCCCTCCATACACCCACACAGCAAAGCCCTCTCTGTTCCAAGCTGATTCAGCCCCAGACCCTCGTTCCTTTCTCACAGGGCCTGTGCTCCAACCCCCAATCATCTTGGTGACTGCCACTGAGTTTGATCTAGTTCATCAACACTTTTCTTAGACAGAGTGCAGTATTCTAGATGCTCACTGGCAGAGCTCCCCACATCTGAGCTGCTTCACCAGAGGAAGGACAGACCTCTTCTTCCCTCTCCTTCTAAGAGGATCTGTATCCATCACATGACAGTATCCTCACAAACAGTCCCACCACATTTCAGTTACTCCAGTGGTGCTACAGCTCTGCACCTACACAAAGACTTCTGTCAGCCACTGCTTGTCACCTGGACTGCACACATTTTGTATGGGCATTGAAGTGTGCTCTCTTTTGACCTGTTCTATTCCTTCTGAGGGCCTTCTCACTTACGTCACCTTCCTCATGTAGTTAACAGCCTGGCCTCCATTTCTTCACCACCCTTTTGCTTAAGGCCCACTTCACCAGGCTGGCAAAGTTACCGGAAAACATAAAAAATCAAAAGAGAAAATCCCACAATACTTCTGTGGATGTGCACTGCTATATATTGCTCAGAAAAAATCCTTCCTAATTCTATTCACTGCAGGATATAAAGTTACACTTGGAAAGAAAGTGATCTAAGAGGTTTTGTGGTACTTTTCTAGCAGGAGTCAGCTGCCTGTCTTTTTCGATCATGAACATAAGTGATATCAAAGGAAGAACATGGAAGAAAACCTGTAATCTACTTTGGAAGACATCTAACAACACACAAACATATCTGTGAAATTATAAACCAGACTTCAGATAGCTCTTTGGAAGGGCTTTGGTCAGAATACATGAAATGATATGAGGTAGCAATATTTTTAAGGTTTATCAGTGAATAAGATGTTACTCCAGTTCTTAGAATGTTGAACAATATGTGAACACACATACACATACATGCACACTGGTTTGTATAAAAGAGAATTAGTGTACAGTGTGTCATCAAATACATCGAATCACAACCACTAGGCCATTCCATGACTACTTCTCTGCAAGCTGTATAATGTCTTGGCTTAATGAAGGTTCATTTCCCTCTGTATTCTTGATTTTTCTTACCATTTTTCTCACAACTTTTATTTCATTTTCTGAACAATCTTTTAATTACTCAGCAAAACCAAACAGGACATAATTAAGTCAATGTGTCTTCCAAGAGGACTTCAGGAGTGTTGGATAGTGGCTGTATTTACAGGTGGCATCGCACCACTGTAGTCAGCACACCAAGATGTGCTTGCAACTCCATCACACGTTTTACTATTCTGTTAAATTAAGCCCCAAGAATTACATGGAACATGGACCTTTCCTTTGTGATTTATTTTGCTGGCTTTAACCAGCAGTGCCATAAATTGTATGTTTTGGTGTGCAACTTGAAACACACTATGCCCTCACCAAATGTCTGGAAAGTGTTATATGGTGTTTAAGTGCAGAAAGCTTCATAATCAGAATTTAATCAAACCTAAATTATACAACTCTTTTTTTTTTTCAGTAATTCATGCATTAAGCATATAAGTATTGTATTGTATGTCACATATATTATATGTGTATGACGCATATATTATATGACACATCATAGAAAGGCAACCAATCTTGTTCAAAGACATTAGTTAGCAGAAAACCGATCATAACTGTGAAGTCGAATTAATTCAGAACTGGATCCTTGGGAGATGTTCAAAAACTGCAGCAAGGCAGTTGACAATACATGTATGCATGTGCTTTGGGCTGCACAGAGCAGGACTGGTAGCGAACTCCAGTAGAGATTGCAACAGCTAAGGCAACAGATTTACTGTCATTACAGAAAATAAATAGGCACAAACCCTTCAAGAAGAACTTGTATTGTAGATATCCTAGCAAAGGTTGTCTTAAAGTTACTTAGTCATCATCTCTAAATAGTTAAATTTATCCTGAAGCAATCTAGAGTTCAGAGGGTAACAAACCATCCCCTAAAACACAGGCTAAAGATACATTTGCAAATATGGCATGAATCTCAGACTGATTCCTTCAAGACAAATGCAGCTTGTTGATTAGTGTGAGTGCAGTTAATTTCGGTTTGGAAAAGAAAGTAGAAACAAAAAGAAACATGAGAAAGAACTTATCAGCTTGAATAGTTTTTCTTTTGTCAAATAATGCTGTAACATTCTGAAAGCTGCACAGGCAGATTCTTATCCTCTTGTTGCTGCACACTAAAGGTGAGAGGCAAGTTCAGAGCAGTCTTCTCATGCTCCCAGGTGCAGACCTTTCACAGCAAGTTAGCTAAGTGCTTGCATGGGTGACTGGTAATACTTCAGATATCCAGGCTACTTTTCTGCTTTGCCACTGTCCTCACCTTCTACAGTAGCATGAGTTTCACAGAGCACTTCAGTCTCCTTCTTCAGTGATTTTATGCAAATTCTTCTATATAAAACTGGATTTTTCTCTCTAGAGGGTCTGGAGTTTTCTTTAATTCTGTGATCAAACAGAAAGCTATACAGCTTGGCTATACTGTGCAATTGTCATAAGGTGGTATAAAAAGCTCTTCCCATATATTAATTCCCATTTTTGTATTTCTTTGCATTTATACCCCAGTTCTGTTTCTGTATAACTTCTGTGTAACTACATAGCAGTACTGATGTACAGATTCTGCATAAGTTTAAATTTCGACATAGTTTGCAGAATTTTACCATGAAAATTGGCAAGTTCAAGACTAATTTTTCTTCAGACCTTAGACTAGCAAGTGCAGGTCATCTGTCAAGGGAACGTGTGTACCACGATGCACTTGCTGATACATTCATGAAGCAATTGAGGTGTATACTTGCCACAAATATATGCAATGAGCAACAGTGTATGTTTGAATAGTGGCCCAACTGCTATCATAGAGAGATATGACAGCACCATAGATGCAGCTACAGAATTCAGCATGACGAAGTGTCATAAATGTGTCAAGTGGCAATACTGACTGCAAAACACCGGTCTTGTATTTTCAGGGATCCTTCTGCCAGACAACATGACTGGACAGAACAGTCATGTTGTCTTGCTAGTTTCCATGTTGTTTTTTAGTACAGTTGGTAAAATACTTTACTGTACTCATTGCAAAAATTGCCTCTCTCCCACACTCCTGCTGTTCTTATCAGTAGTATGAACTTTTGCATTGTTCTAATGAAACGCCTTAGTGCATTAATTCTCAAAATATGCTGCTATCAAGATCTTAACACAACCAACTCCTATTTTGTGTTTTCCAGAATAGACAGAGTCATTTTTACCTTGCTATAGTAAACAAGAAATTTTCAGAGTAATTCAAGAATAATGTAGTGTTGGACTGAAACCCCTTGAAACCATCATATCTAGCTGCCATCCATCCTCTGAAGTGGTTGTGAAGAGTCATTAGAGAAGCAGGCAGCTAAAATAATCACAACGTCTAACATATTTCATCATAAATGTCTAAGCAAAGGTGTGTGTTGGTTTTCAAAGCAAAGGCTGTGTGAACCCCCTTGGGATTTCAATGATTCAGGAAGAAGAAATTTGCATTGCGATTATTTCAGAACATGAAAGTTTGCCTGTGCAAGAGAAAAACTAGTATAAACAGTGCTAGGTGTTTTTATTAATGGCTAAGGTCTATGTCAAGCACATTGTTAGTTACCTGACAACAAAGCTGCTATGGGACTCTATCTAAACCCACCTCATAAACTGGAAATAAGTGTCCTAAGCACCGGAAAACTGGCAAGGGAAATGGGATAGATTTGCAACTGTGTTGTCATTTTTCACCTTCTTCATGAAGCAGTTTGACATTTAAACACACAATTTCTGGCAAGTTGAAAATATATTTTATCCTTTTTTTTTATTCACTTCTGTGTTCGTATTCTTAATTGTTCTTTACTTTCAGATATACTCTAAGAGTAAATATCATTATTTACAATACTAACTAAAGATTGGTAAAAGTACCTCTTTCAGGCTTTTCCAACTATTCTGATACTTCCACTGGTTTATGTCTAGGTATAGCTCTGTGAGAATATAAATTGTACAATATAAAGTACATTTTCTTGACCAAGTACCAAGCATGTGCATTTGTCCACCTCGGCCCTTTGGAAATCAGATGCAATATATACCAAAATATATACAAAATAAATGCAAAATATACTAAAATACCAATGACATTTAAATCCAGCCATTGCCAATACAAGTCCCTAACTCAGTGGAGGAAGTTTTTGCAAATTTAATCTTTAACCTAGAGGTATGTCAGTACTTCACGTTCTGAACTAAATACATTTATAGCAGGAAAATTAGCCAATGCAAGGCTCTTCTATTGCCAGAGCTAACGTAATTTTAGCACTTACTGTACCTGGCTCAGTACTCCAGTGTCACTGGATCACATCATGGTCTATATTCAGAAAACCCACATATTGTCTGGTGGAAATTTTAACCAATAGCCCTATAATACAACATTGACACTGTTAGTCACAGGCCATAACCTTTGTAGCAAATTTGGAAGACTTCAGGAGGGAGGCTTTTCAGGCTTGCTCTGCCTGAACTTTTCTTGACCTGCCTCCGGCTTTATTTTCATTTCGTTTAGCTGTGACAGCAATTTCTCTAGCAGACCAGGTGTCTGTGGCTGATTTGTTTTACATCTGCGTATCCCTGTGTGGTACAACCATATTTTTACACGAATAGCAGCAACAAGCAGTGAGTCTGTGAATAATGAGGTATTTGTGACCCTAACTTTAACCACACAGTGTAGAGAAAGGCCTGGAACGACAGCAGAAGTGGAGACACAGCACGGGGGACAGAGGAGCACAGGTATGCATTGCCAAGAGATGGGGCACAGGCTTGGCACTGGTGACCCCACAGATATAAACAACTCACCCATGGTCAGTTAAAGAAATACAGACCTAGAGTGGGGAAAAACTGGTTTTAACGGCAACAAAGAGAAAGAAGAAATTGTTCTATGTCTATGTCTAATCTGTATTAGGCGTTCATATAGCAAATTCAAACATGTAACCTGGAGCTGCAACAGCAAAGAAAGAGGTATGTGTAAAAGTATGGTAGTAAACATATAAAAATATCTTCACATAGACCCTACAGTGAGGAAGCAGAAACCATCGACATGAACACCATATTGTTCTCAGCAAAGGACTCCAGATGGTGAAATCCACTCCCACCACCACCATCAGCATCAAACCATCAACCTTAGGATCCAGAGGAACTACAGGAGGATTATCATAAGATGAAAAAGGATAGAAACAAAGGATAGAAACTCTTTGTTTATTTTAACTGTTATTTATTTTTTTTTTAACTATTACATGTAGACTAACAATGATTCTCGAATTAGACTAAGATTTCAATTATACTATCAATAAATTCTTTGCTACATACATAAATATATGCAGATATATATGGCATGCTTCCACTCTGTCCTTGAACACAACAAAACACTATAGCTGAAGAAAACATAAGAAGTGGACAAGGCATATTACTTTTCAGTCTTTATTTTTAAAACCATGTTTGTCATTTAACAAAAGGGGTTCTAATTCAGATAATAAGAACATTTGCACTTAAAGCAGCTGGAAAGAAAAAATGGATAGATCATTCTAAATGGCATAATATTTTATTTTGGAGCAGTTCGAAGATCAACTGCTATGCAATGGCATTACATTGCATCTCTGCTGAGTCTTTATGACAATGACTCAAAATAAATAGCTTAATCTCAAAATTTGAGACACAACTGGAGGCCAAATTAGGCTGAAGGACAGCTTGCTAGTGTTTCAAGTTGTATAGTATTCCAGTTTATTACCAAAATTGCCTTTATCATTTTAATCCACATAACATTTTCCTCATATTTATCAATCAAATTATTATTCACTGGGGGACATGCATAATTTTAAGTAATTTACTGAGAACTTATTTTGCTTCTTCTCTTGATATGGAGGCCACAGTTTTGAACTAAACAGGAATTAAAAAATCCCTAGCTAAATACACTGAAATCTTTCTCAGGTTGCCAAAGCGAGATCTGATCCTCTCAGCATACAGTAAATATTTAACTCCCTAACCTTACACTACTCTGAAATTTCCTAACACTGCCATAGATCATGCAAAGATTTATCTTTATTTTTAAAAATCTGGAAACAAAGTCACACTTTAATTGTTCAAAGAATCCTCCTGCCTCGTAGCAGAAAAAAAGGCTCAACCCAATATTAAAGGACCACAGCTTTCTCACTTCATTGCCAAATAATTTAATCTGACAATGTTTGTAACAAGATTTCCCTTTCACTAAAATGTAGTGGTGAGATCCCGAACATCTTTAAAACAAGCAATTTTTCTCTTCTACTCTCCCCCCGTTCTCTCTGAAAAGTTAACTTTGAAACCAGTAATTATGAAAGGAACACTATATCCTAAAGAAAACAGCAGGGAAGCTCTTTGATTATTTATTGAAGACACTTTTAAAGAGGGTGGTACTTTGATCATGCATGCCCATTTTCAAAGACTCTCCAACCCTGGACAAGAACTGAGGACTGTATTGTGATATCAAGCAACAGTTTTTTCCCTAACATTAGTGGGATCTTCTGTGTCTGTATATTAACTGGAGAAGAACAGATATTTCTCCAGTATCTCCAGCCATTCCTATGTGTCACTTTTAACAGACATTTGCCTGACAATTTTGATATGAAACTGCTTACATTTAAATATTTGTAAGAAAACACTTGTCTTATTTATGCATATCATGCATTAGAATTTTCAAGAAAGTGCCACAAAACTGCCGATTTTCTTTAGGGTTTATGCAGTATCACAACATATACACCAATGTTTATGAGCTTTCTTTTTCTTTACAAGAATAAATTTTGTGCTATACAAAGTATTCTGTGTGTAAAATTGCTAAATTAAGAGCTATGGAGAAAAGAGATAAGAACAAATCTCAGTTTAAGATGGATCACCTTTCTTCAGCAACATAGGAAGGGCAAAGATGGTAAATAATTATAATTTAGATCTGCTCAAGACATTTATGAATTTCATGTTCCCTAAACCATCTGACTGGTCCTTGTTTGTTGTTAACTCTGAGAAATCTTTCTTCTGAGATGCAGCAGCTGCTTCTGCACCTTCTACAATATCTGATAATTGAACTTCAACCTCAAATGAGTCGCAGCTGACCTGAACAGCAGTTTCCAACTGAGACCTTAGTAACTTCTCTGAAACTGTGTATGTGAGTGTGTGTGTTGGGGCTTGGGGATATCTTTTTAATGCTGTGAGTTTTAACATTTTGGTGATGCCAAGAGTACGAGGGCACAGTGGACATGCAAAATACTCCCTATCTTCGTCTGGGAACCCCAGAACTGGTGTGAGGAGCTTCAATAACCAACAATCTGTTTAAAAATCCACAGGAATTTTTCCAAAGGAAATCAAGGAGGCATGGAGGAAAACTTAGATTATATTCAGACTTCTAGAATGCAAAATGACATTGGGTTTTGAAAGTATCCTTTGGGCACGTTTGTTCAAAAATCACAGCACCTTGTTAGTCAGACACCCTGCTTCATAATCTGTCCTGTAATGAGCCTGTTTTTCAATTTTTTTGTTAAAATGAAACTTCTTACAGACATATTTGAAATGTTTATGGGTCTAGAACAGTAGGATCTAATCTCTACTGACAACTTCATGTCAACAAATAAATATCTTTAATAAAAAACAATAATTACATTGTGCCCATTAGATATATGAGTGTATAGAAATCAGAGTGAAGGATAAGTCATTTGGCATGAAATATTCAGCACATGTCTGCTCTACCATTTCAAAATCTCCTTTAGCTTTGTCCTAGCTATCTTCAATCTGTTTTTCTGGTTCTTCTAAAATATTCATGAACTTAAGTGAGCTATGAAATTTTATTTACAACAAATGTAGTTTAAAACCTGGTCCCTGCTGTTGTGTCATGTCTCACTGCTCCAAACTAAGTCATTGTTTACAAATTTTAGAAAGCAGAATGAGTGCAGAGCATGCTAGCAAGGACAGAGTTTTTCTCAAAAAATAAAGCGTTGTTATGATGTAGCCTGAGCATGTTTGTTTGCTCATAAAGTGCAAAAAAGCAGAAAAGGATTAAAAATTAAGAGGTTTTGGTAAAATTATTGGAAATTAGAGGTTTTTATTACATTGAATGACTAGATTTTTCTTTTCTTTCCTCTCCCCAAACAGCTGTACAATGAAGCTTAAGAGCTAAAAAGGTCTAAGACATAAATGAAGAAAATTAAATTAACAGGAACATCTGATACCCACTTTACCAAATACTAGTCTAGTCCTGTGAGATATTAACGAGGGTCTTGTAAGGTATTCAACTACTTATTATGATGCTGTATTCCTGTATGAAGACTTTAAATTTTTATGCCTGAGTATGTTTAATAAAATAAGAAAGGTGTGGACATTATATGACTTAGAGTAACATCTTTTACATACCTAACCGTGACTACTTAAAAAATATCACGCAACTTTTGTTCATTCTGTTAAAGAAGTATAATTTTAACTTTACTTTAGAGTATGAACAACACAAGATAAGAAATACATTTAACAAAATGTAATACACTGAAAATATACTGCATATTGCCACATTGAGAAAGGGCTAGTTCTGGTAGACTTAAAGTATTGTGATGCAGAAGGCTTAAGTGTGGTATTATAGGACTTCAGGTTCTAAACTGGACTTTTATGTATGGTAAAGTTAACAATGGGAACCAGTAACAAATACCATCACTGCAGGGCAGCTTCCATAAAGTTCATATGTCTGTAACTGGTGGAGCCAAAGTTGCTAACTCTGAACTATTTGTGCTTCAGCGATTTGGCTGCTTGACTTCTCAGATATCAAAATAAATGTCGGGTATATTTTAATAGCTAACAAAGAAGAACAAACATATGTTGCCATATTAAATGTGTCCAAAGAAATTTAATGAATACATAGTAAAAAGTCTAGCTTTTATGGGTAAAGTTTTGTCTGTCCTTTAACATTCTTGAAAAACCATTGGCTGTACTGAGATGGTATAGTTTGGTGGAAAAAAAAAAATATTTTTATCATTTTGGTAAGAAATATGTGCCAGGTTAAAACCAGCAAGGTAGTGGGGGATTTTGCCATCACCTTGTAGGAAGAAATGCAATTATCTCACCATAAAGTCCCATGAATACTTTCCAACCCTACAGGAGGACAATTTGGAATTGACAGAACTTCTTAGTAAAGCTGACCTGAAAAAAAAAAAAAGGCAGGGACTGGAATCTAAGCTCTTAGGCAACCCCAGTTCACACTAAGTTTAGCACAGAAACAACTGCAATATCCTTTTCCATATACTATATTTCTTAAACCCAATCCCACATTTGGAGCAGAAGCAGGTCCTAAAGCAGATCAGACTTTGTCCCCAGGAAATAAATATGACTTATGAAACATCATTCCACATTATAAATGTTCCACAATTTTTTTCTTCAGTCTTGGCTGTATTGCCAGTCTGATCCATTGATATAAAAGAGAGAAGGTCTGAGGGATATTCAGCAAAAAAGCTGATGAAAAATGAAGTTGTAGAATAAGTCATTAGAAATGTCTGATAACATCATTCATGATGGAGAATAGGCAATAGGGAAACCTGAGTATTTACTTAACTGAAGAGTGGTAATGGTTGATAAGTGAAATCAAAAACGTAAAGCTGATAGTGAGGCACAGTGGTGGTCTTATAGTTATCCAATGTAGCTTTAAATTAACTTAAACTAAATGGAATACTATGAGATTTTTAAAGCAACTGTTATCTGATAAGTTTATTCTTTCTCTTGTTAAAATATTATTTTTTTTCTGCAAGAATCCTTTCTCTATGAAATGGTACAAAAAACATTGACAAAGGAAGGGACTCAAACTTTAAGAATAAAATTAAAGAAATTCAAGATGAGACACACTTGTGTTTGTAAGTGAATTTAAACTGAAATTTAAATAAAAGCTTCAGAGAAACTGAGTTACTGAGATCCCCTTTTACTGAAAGCCATTTTTTAAAATCTTTTTAATTTCCTCTAAATTTCTCCCTGCAAGAACCTTTGTAACTCTGTTAATTTCAGTGTTGTGCAAACATTTAATTTCACTGTTTAAACGGAAGAATATACCCTCAGATCTTTGAATGATCATTGGTCTGTTATTGTAATTTCTCACCTTTCCTTTATAATCCATGCATTTTCTGTTTTCAAGAATATCATTCCTCCAATCTATACCTTTGTCACAGCACAACCTTTTTTTCAAGCTTCAGTCTATCTAACAATATCTAGCTATTGTTTACATTTACACATAAGCTGTTTTTTCTTTTTAGATCTGATAGAAAAATCTGTACTATGAAACCAGATCGGTAACTTTGTTCTGCTAGGCATTTTCTAGGTTATGATGCCGCAACAGCAGCAAAGATTTAATTTTTTTTCCACTTTTCTGTACTAAGAGTCTATAAAAAATCTCATCTTTTGCTACAGAAATTTAAAATCAGAGAGGAATTACTATTCCTAATAAAGAATCTTAAATATTCCTAATAAAGAAACACTCTTTCATGACAGTCATTGTTTTAGTCCTGTCAGAGCTAAGGTAAACTGGACGTGGTTAAATGAAGTTGCACATCAAGTGATTACTTTTGAACATGTTGCCATCTCCTGCCAGAAATGATCTGTTCAAAGTGACAGTGACTGGTGTACGCTTCCCTATGCTATCTAAACGGAGTGTCTCTGTGAGAGGTGCATAACCATTTTTTGCATTGCTACTAGTAGAAGTAAGCATATTTATTAGAGGAAAGTGGACTGGTGTAAATCAAAGTGTGGTACGTATTCTGTGTGCGTATTTAAGGTAAAACATATCCAGCCAAAATCAATCAAATGGTTATTTCACGGCCATTCTTTGAGGAAGGTTAGTCTGGGGTAATGCAGTAACCATATTGATTCATCTCATGTTTAAAAAAAGGCTGAAAAGGCAGCCCTTCTGTGTGTGTTTTTGCTTAATGCTTTCCAAGTCATAATGGAAGCATTTAGGATTTTGGGGAGAAAAACAAACAAACAAAAAAAAAAAAAAAAAAGAAACAAACCAAATGAACCAAAACTGAAAACACTTAAAGTGCTTAAAAAGCATAAATGGAATTGGAAAGATTGTGTATAAGAAAAGATGAAGAAAGAATTGGACATTTTTTTTTTCTATTCCCTTTTCTATGTACCAACTACTACCACTCCTTTACGTTATGATGATACATGTATTTTTTTTCCCAACAAATCCTTTACCCCAATCCAAATCCATGGTTTCTCCATGCAACAGTTTCCTTGATGCTTTGCATATCAGGAATTTGTCAGTACACCTGTTTCATATGATTTCATTTTTTTAAATGAGTACAGAGAGCTGTCTAATATTTTACTGATACATGTAATTTTCTGGGAATTGTTCCTCTGTGAAAAGATGTACACATACACTTCATCCATTTTACCAGTTCAGCATCCCAGTATCAGCAATTCAACCACTTAGGGGTCAATAACAGAATGTCCAAATATCTGTTTGCACCTCTATACACACTACATTTCACCAGAGTTATTACCATATTTTTTTTACTTCTATCTGCAGGGTGGCTTCTATCCAAATCCAGTGAGACATGTATGGTTTGCAGAGGGGAAGTCTGGGTCCAAATTAGTAGAGTAATATGTCATTCTGTTGTTACTGTTTACTTCATATTTCTTCCACTTCATATTTCTTCCATTTTCCTTTCTAAATGAAGCAAGAATTTGAGATGAGCTTTGCATATGACTTCAGATGTGCATGCATCAGTGTCCAGAAGTATTATAATACATAATACAACAAAAGAGTACATGAAAGATTAGCAAAGTGGCATAGTCAGTTACTAATTTCTCAGTCAGCAAGTGTAATGAGTGGCCATTATGGTTGCTAGTTGCTGATTGCCTTCTGAGCCCCAATTCAATGCCATGTCAAAAAAAATTATACTAGCAATATAGCAAAACTAATTAGACAGCGATAACCTCATTGGTGGACGAATACAGCTAAAGTCATCTGGCTTGAATATGCTTGATTTTTTCAAAAAAGTTAACAAAATGCAAAGTTACTTACACTTGCAAAAATCTTAAGGCAATTATATTTTATTTAAAAGGACGTATGCATAATTAGTATATTTATCAACAGTCAGTTCCTGACATGGAAAAACTGGAATGCAGTTTTGTCATATAATGATTTTTTCAAGTGAAATAAATATGCTCATCTGCAAATTCAGTTTTGACTCTTATTTTCTTCTAATTTTCATAAAAATGTAAACCCATTGTCATTTATGCAGTCATTTCTGTTTCACACAAATACAGATTAGTGAACAATCAAACCCGATCCATAAGTCAAGCTTTCTGAATGGTGTGACCTTTTTATATCTGCAGTTTACACAGGAATCTTTTTATATTTGTCCAGTTTACATCTGTATTACATCGCCTCTCAAATCCATTGCAAAGGAAAATCAAATTGTTTTGGATGGCAGCTTTTAAATAAGCATACAATTAATTATAGAATAAGATTGGTTCCAAACCTACTGGAAAACGGAATTTACTACTCAATGTATCCACCCACCTCCTGTATCACACAGGAGTTCTGCCCATTATTTAGGTTTCTGTCTGTCTTTTTCATTATAAAACCCGCAAAGGATCCTGAGACACCTTTCTTTGGGAAGTTCAGAGAACTGTTCCTTTTTATAGGCAAATAGAAACAAAAGAGCTGGAGTCTCTCCTTTTTCAGATTGCTGTGTTTTCCGCTACAAGTTCCTACAAGAATGGTATTGATTGGAAGGTGCCACACTTTAGCCCAGCAGATGGGCAACAGTGAGGGGAATGGTACATCCCATGTTGATTTTGCTAACCATAGACCCCACCAAAAAGAGAAAAGTTACATCCACAGGACAAATGGGCTGGTCATCAGTCTACCCATGGGAGGTGGTGAGTGATTGCCTTTACATCACTTGTTTTGTTTTGCTTTCTTTCTCTCTTATTCTACTTCATCTTTACTTATTAAACAATTTTAATCTTGACCCTCAAATTTTCTTGCTTTTACTTTTCCTTTGCTCTTCCCCCATGACTTGGCGGGGAACGAGGGTGTGAGTGAGTGGCTATGTGGTTCTTACCTGCCTTCTGGGACTAACCCAAAAGAAGGTAAGAGAAATCTGAAAGTTTGAAAATTTCTGATCACAGACTTAGCTAAACAAAAGAATTATGTTAAATTCCAATGCCTATATATAATTTCCAGTATTGTTATGTATCCATGCAGCATTCAGAGATATCAGAAATTCAGAGATGGCTGCAAAAGCCTTTGAAAACCTTATTCTGGCACCTGCAGATTTATGGCTTCCCATCTGCTGTGGAGCTGAAAACTCAGGTTTTAAACCACTCAGACCTCTGTTGTCTATTTTGCCAAACGTATTTAGGTGACAGAAGGGAGGAATAATGAGAAAGTTCACCTTCATTCAAAGTAGGGAGTACAGCTAAACTGCAATAATTTAATTTGTACTATGCTATTTATTTTCAGCCATTGTCCCTCACTCCAGGGGATCAATATTCTAGTCTTGGTCTTCAGCAGAAGAAGCATAACAGGTGAAGAGACTAAACTAAAATTAAAGTTACCACAGGGACTTGTAATAATCTTATTAAGACTTACTTTTGTTTAGTAGTAATAATAATACAGGCCATAATTACAGTTCTTTAGTTTTCAGCAGAAGTTATAAAGTCTTAGTTTGTAAGAGCCCCTGTTTCAAGCAGCAAGTGAATAGCAGCTCTATGGCTAAATGAAAGTCATTTTCTTATGCGTGAAAAAAATTTCCACACTATAGATTACTGGGGAAGACTTGGTGGCTCCATTAAAAAAAGATAGATTTTGAATTACAAAACTGAGTCAGTTTGGGACACGGCACATTTGATTGTCATTTCAGTACCACCTGGATGTAAGAAAAAAGGCAGTTGAACCACCTGTGTTTAAAAAGACATAACCTGATGGAAATCCATGATAAACAATTCTGTTGGAAAGAATTCGCTTCATCTCAACTGTTTTTCCAACTCCTCTTCATCAATAAAAAGCTTCCGTGAGAATATGAACCCTGTTCTCTGAGGAGGTTGCCTGAACACACACGGGTGTAGGGAATGCAAAGCAAAACTGAGGAAAAATTTCAGAAGATGGCATAGATGAGCTGGAGAGCAAAAGGGCTCTTTTTTACCAAGGAAAAAGGAAGAATAGGTAGAGGGTAGAGAGAAAACTGGTCAGTAGTGGAAGCAGAAAAGAAATTGGTTATGGAATGTAGTTGGAAATGATATGAGAATTTCATTTGAAGTTGATCTGATGGGATGGGCTTGAAATATTGAAAGGAAATTAGTCTATAACTGAAACAGGTATACCCCACTGTGACTTCAAATCCTATTTGTATGATTTCACTCATGTAAGATGCTTGAAGAGTAATTGAAGACATAATTCGCATGCACATTTACAGTCCTCAGATTAGTTGCCATAAACATGAAAGATTTTTACTCCATCTGTAACGAATACCATTTTAATATTATTTTCAATGTTTATTTGAAGATTATTGTAAAGTCAGCTCCTCCCTCCTCCCCAGTTTTTTCTTTCCTCACCTGAAAAGAATCCAGCTACGATGTGTGAAAAAAAAAAAAAACCAAACCACAAAAAAAACCCCAAAACAAACGAACAAACAAAAAAACCCCACAAACCAAAAATTAGGGAAAACAGTCAAAATAGGTATAACTAAAATGCATACAAAGACTAAAATAGGAACTTACCTCTGCAATTAAAAAACCAAATTGTTAAAGTAAGTAATCCACTTCAGGTAGGCATAGATAAATTCAAATAAATTCTTGCTGTTTTTCACAAACAGGAAATTGCTTTAAATATTTTGTGAAATTGCAAGAAACTTTCAGTACTTTTTGTTTTGCCATTGCCTATAATACCATACTCTCTGTTTGTAAAACTGATAAGAGTTTGAGATAAGAATGAAGTTCTAAATTAAAGTTTTTTACTTAACCCTAAGCATTTTGAGTTTTCAGCAAGAAATCTTAACATTTTTTACCTCTATTTAGCTCTCTTTAACACTGCAGCTTATACCATAACACAAGATAAATAGCCTATAAAAATGTTATCTTTTTGCTTGAAATTTAAATTAGTAGCTATACCAAAAGAAAATCCTTTAGATGAATTTGAGTAGGATAGTGAAAAGGTGAAATCAATGGAACATTAAAAGTCACAATCTCTTTATGTCACATTTTATGACCGCATCACACAGAGCCCCAGGCTTATCATTCTCTGCATTTCTTTGTTAATGGAATGGGCTTGATCAGCCTCTTTTCTGCATTATCATTTGAACTGGTGTATTTTACAGTATGGCTTTGTAATGATCTCTAGTTGTTTTTATGGCTACAGTAGTAATGAAATCCATAATATGATGCCATTAGCAATCTATATAAAAACTATGCATTCAAGGTCAGTTCAGAGTCCTCAAAACAATGATAATTCAATCAGTTGATTTGTAGCAACTTTGATTTTTTGTAGCCAAAAGTCACATTGTCAACAACCCACAGAGGAAGAGGCTCATCATTTTATAGGTTCATTTATAAGGCAAAAGCCTAGAAGACCTTCTGACAGGCCTGGATCTTGAAGAGGAGAACTGGAAGCTGGTTTTTAGCACAGCTGAGCATTCTTGGCAGAATAAGACGTCATTCAATTTTCCTTGGTTTTGTTCAAAATTATGTTTTCTATGGCTTTTTCTTTTTTTTGTCTGCCACCATACTGCAGATTATATTTAGACTTTTTCATCACGTAAAGATATTCTGCTGTTGGCCAGGTAACTCGGTTTAGAAGTACTACAGTTTTTAACATGAAAGAAAAATATTTTACATAGGCTTGACTGTTTCGTTTGGTTTTTTTTCATTATGAAATAAGCTCATGCTTATAGTGTTAATATACCTCAGAACTGATAGTAAAATGGCTGCAGTGGAGCAATGGAGCTACCTATAGCTACAGTTAAAACCTCTGAGAATCTGAAGTCTACTATTAGGGAAGTATATCATTGTCCAATGTGTTGATGTCAAAACTGGCCTTTTCACTTTTCCTCTCTTTGACATTGCTTTGCATGAGGTAGATGGAGTGATAACTTGCCTGAATATATTTTAAACATGCTGAGGTGTTCGACCTATAGTTGCATGACTTCAACAGGAAATACCCTGTGCAGCACTTAGTAATGTATAGGCAAAGGATTTCAGTCTTAATATATTGGAAAATAAATACATAAGGGCAGAGAAAGTCTCATTCCAGAATTTTTTCCTTCACTGAATTTAATGTAGATTTTACCATTAATTTCAATGTCTGGAAAAGCAGATCTTCATGAATCTGTGACAGTCCTCAACAAAGAGTCTGAGGAATACATGTCAGCTACTCCCATGACAGCTAAGACATACAAGTAAGTTACATAATCCATGCTGATAATGTTTTATATCTGAGTATATTTGTGCCCGAGATGAGATCTTTTTTTATTGGGTTTTGGTTTTGTTTGTTTTTCTGTGGGCAAGGCAAGTAAAATTTCTTAGAGAAGATACTAACACAAAGCTTAATTCCCTACATAAAGACTATTATAAATCTGTGTAATGAATCATTTTTTTTTCTGTGGAAGTGTTAAAGTCATTAAAAAGAATGACATTTCCACAAAAGCTTATATATATCATACTGTATGCGTGGTGGTCTGAAGTTTTCAGAATGTTAACACTTGGCATGAAGAAACCAAGGAAAAAAGGTATTTTCCACTGCAGTCAATTCTTCCCGTGTAAAAGAATGTCTTAGAATAAAGCGTCAGCATTGTCCTGATGACACATTGCAAACTTCCCATTTGGATTTCTCTAAACCAGACTCGGATTGCACATAGGATTAAGCATCATCACTGAAGAAAAAACATAAAACATAAGTGACATACCTACATTTTGACAGTATCTTCTGATGCAATTGAAAGTTTAATAGCTTGCAGCCTCCCTGACCATAACTGAGCAGTTCAACAAACTGATCATTCCGGGTCCAGATATGATAATTCTTCAAAACACGTCTGGGGGTGGGGGCGGGGCGTGGAGAAGAAAGGAATAATTCACAATTATCACCTCCCTTTCGTCTCAGACATCCAGATTTTCTGTAACCTCCAGCCACTTCCTAGTAATATATTGGGCCATCAGAAGTTTTGCTGCTCCCCTTCCCCAGCAAATTATATTAATCAAATTCAGGACATTTACTTGCTTGTCCATCAAATGATTATGAAGAAATCTTCTAAAGGCTCTAGTTCGTGTTGTGAGGCTTGGGAATTGTCAGTTTGCTTTTAAGTGAATAGCAGAATAGAACATATGAGCATCTGAGGGGCAATCTGAAAAAAGCAAGCTAAAGACAAGAAGATGCTAAGGAACACAGGGAATTACGAAATTAAACGAAGAGATTAAAACAGTGATCTGGTGTCCCAGAAAAAACAGTCCCTTATCAATTACCCTCCCCTTCATAAGCCTGCTAGCCATTATAAGCCTGCTAGCCATTATAAGCCTGCTAGCCATTAACCACTGAAGTTTATTTTCCAGAACTGAGTTCTGCAGGAAATAGTGTTGTTAATACAGAAATCCACCGGAAGCAAAAACTTCACAATCCCACTTCACAAGTGTACATAGAGCAAAGATCAAAGGATCAAATTAACTCTGTGCTGTGTCTATATTAAGCACCCAGCCTATTTCTCAAAGAAACATGTTAAGACCACCAATAGTTTTAAGAATGACATACAGCTGTCAAACAGAAATATTCAATTGCCCTCAACACGAGCTTTGTTCAAACCCAGAACTTTTCAGTGACCAGAACATCCCTGTATTCCTTAAGTCCCATAACTAAAAGCACTGAGAAAAACAGTTAGTTGAAAACACGTCTTTGTTAGTGGTTACATGAAGAGTTCACAATTGTGTTTCTTAGTGCTCCACAAAAAGTACTTTTCAAATGGGACTGCATGAAAGACACCTCAGTTAAGCAACAATAACAGTGAGAAAATAGTGATATTATGTGGTTTTCCTATGTATTTAGTTCACTGGCAATACTGTTATTTTCAATTCAGCAACCTAAGTATGAATACTACTCCAGTTGTCTCAAACGTAATGTCAGTATCTTCTGCCAGTAAACATGACAAAGTAAATCAAACAGTGCCCTCTTCTTCTAAATGGGGAAGCTTATCCATTGTAATCTAATCTAACGTACTTTTGTATTTGTGGTAACCTTGTCCTTCAACATCAGAACAATGCCAGAATAAACTGAAATACCAGTGGAAACTTTGTATTAAAATTAGCCTCCTCATAGGACTTTGTAAGGAAAGGAAAATGTAACATTACTTATCAAAACAGAAATCTCTGTTTGTGATAGATTCATTGTTCCAGTATATCTGTGTGCTGAAACCAAGCTATGAATAAATCTTAAGTGAGCTAGTGTTAAAGATATCCCAAATTAATGTAAAGCACTGAAAAAATCACTTGGCATTGTTGATTGTCTCAGAGACTTTCGAAACAATTTATGAAATCCGAAGACATTCAGTGACCACTTACTTGGTGTTGTTCTATGTCTTTCTTGATTTAAATTTGCCTCACATACTTTCATATAACATTGTTTCTTCCCCAAGAAATGCTTTTTGGGCACTGCTTTGGATGCAGCGGTCTTTAAAGTCTGTCAATTTCTGTAGAGACACTAGCCTAGAAGGACTAAGATTACAGAAAAACTTGTATATAAAACTAGATTAAATAGGTTTTTACAAAATCCATACTTTATACGTATGTTGTGAGAGTGGACATGGATCACATTTTACTGGAGAAGGTCTTGAGGCTGATCAGGATTTCCAATGCCAGATGAGATAAAAAGGTATGTCTGGAAGACCTTTCATCCCAGCTTTCATCCAAGAGGTGGCACCCAGAAACAAGTAAGGATTGTGATGGAGACTCAAAGTAAGCTCACACATGGCAAGACCACTGAATGTAGAAAAACAATACACATGTGTGCAACAGCTGTCAGCCCTGATACTCTTTGTGAATTTATGTGTAAATCTGCTTTCAAAGTCTGTATTTTTCTAAGTGCTACATTTTAAATCACAGTACCCAGCAGACTGAAACCAAGCTGGTTGTGCAAGGCATTGGTTATTGAGAATGTCATAGTGTAAGAGGATGACCAGTGGGTCTCATGACAAAGAGGGGACTCAAAGAAGAGAAGACAAAGGGATCTTATGGAACCTCAAGGAAAAGTAAAGCACATGGATCTGATTATAAGGTCTGAATATGGCAGTCTTGGGAGAGTTTTAAGACCACTGCAGAGCTTCACCAAAGATGTGACAAAACTAACAAAATGTACTTTCAATCTTTATAGCACACCTGGCATCACTTATCTGACATTTAATGGTACCAGATTTATCCCCTGTCATTGATTTTTATACCCAGCTTCCTTAACTGGAATATAGGGGAAAAAAACCCTACAGGTAGAAACCAGTCTGAAGCATTAGAGTTCATCTAGGCTCCTTATCTTGCACCATCTTCAATAAAAGATGTGACCAAAACTGAGTCAACAATGTTGTTCATCCTTGACGCATAACAGCATCATGAGGCTGGAATTACTTGGTAACTGCCTCATGTAGTTGATGTTCCTAACATACAGTTTTCACCAACTTGTGTGTAGCAAGATTACAATTTCTCAACAACTACAGTGGAATGAATTATATATGAAATGATGAATTCTATATGAAGCAGCAAGGACAATAAAAATTAATTCAGTCATAAATATCTTTCAGCTTTTGGAGTTAGTGATACTTACTGTTATGAAAAACATTTACAATTATGAAATAAGAAATGATACCCTCTCAACAAGGTCATGTATGGTCACACTTATGCTGATGACCCCCAGTTGTCTGTAGATCCTATCTCTCCTACCCCTTTTGGACTTCCAGGTCTACCACCTGGATGTACCACCTGGATCTTCTCTTTGGTATTCGACTCTCAGGGTGATATTAAAAGACTTTATTAACAGTTGTCTGGTTAATCTTTGTTTATATGTATTTCTTATCTCACCTTTATTGCTCACTAGATTACACCACCACACTTCTGGTCTTCCTGCCTCAAAATTTGTTCAATGTTTTCTTGTCAGGTAAGTATTAGTTAAGAATATCAGACACTTTGAATGAAGAAATACCAGTGAAATGATGACTAGTGACACTGGTTGAGGATCTGGCTTGCTTTAACTCAGTTCATGCTGTTTTAGACACTCTATCAGCTCCCTTCTCCTACATATTTATCTGGAAATCTGAGAGTCTTTAACTCTCATAATGGGCCTGCAAAGTAAGGCATTTGCATCACAACCACAATAAACCATATAAGTAACGCACAACAAACGTGTGAGCAGTTTAGATACACTAGAATTAAAATTACAGCTGTAAATAAAACTTAAGCACTCCATGCTTCTTGATTTCTGTGAACTTTTGAGACTCATAAGCTTAGTTCTTTAAAATACGAACCATGAAATGTATTTTCTTGTTTCTTTTATTTCTTCTGTCCTCTTTTTCTATTTCAGTCTGCATATATGTATATTTTGAAAGCTCAGTAGTTCTAGTAGGCTTTCCACTATAGGCAAAGGTGGTATTTAGTGCTGGTCAAGATATCACACTGGTTTAATCTTCTGAATTTTTATTTTTGGTTAGCTAAGTAGGTGTGGCTAAAAACTTGTTATTAATAATTATTCAAGAAGAAAATGAAGAATTTAAAATACAAACTGAAAAAAAAAATTGCTATCAGTATATACTCGTCCTTCTGACTTCTGTCTTACAAGATACTGTTATGCTCCAAACACAAGCAAACACCTGTCTTTGGTTACTCTTAAATTTCTGCTCCTAAGACAGGAAACCTTCAGCTGTGTATTTATTCAATGGTGGACAGCAGTTAATTCATGAGATATTTTCCAACAACAGTATCAAAAAAGCTTTTATTTTCTTTTTAATTTTCCTCCTGTAGATGGACCCATACTTTGAAGAGCTCATCAGACTTGGTCAAGCACCTCACATGGGTGGAGAAGGAAGGGATCCACCTGCGGCACTGTTCACTAGGGACATCAGTCCTCATGGATGTCACTTATTTCTGCCAGGTGATGAAAATTTGAATATTCCAGGAGAAAAGTTTGGACTATATTTTAATGTTTGCTATTCACCAAAATGTGAATAACTTAAAGGTGCCTTAAAGTAAACTTTTTTCTCTGCTTCTCCAGATATAAACCATTTAACTATGGCTTTCCCTCTGGTGGACACCAAGTATCTTTTACTCACATGTACAAAACAAAAGAAAAACATCTTAGAAAACAATGCAACAGATGCAAGAAGATCTAGGTTGTACATCTTTAAAGTGGATTTTGGTCATTTTATTAACCTTAAATCAATATCAGTGGCAGTAAAGAAAAGCTTGAAATAGAGTTGATTCAGCCTGAAGTAATAAGAGATGATTAGCCAGTGTGTATTAATCTAGGCCAAGAGGTGTTATCACTCTGCAGGAATTTTTCAAGATTTAATATTGTCTTTTATTTAATATATTAAAAAAAAAAAAAAGGAAAGATGATTGGATATTATTAAAAATATAATTGGGGAAAATATTCATTTCAGCTGTAAATGAAAGTTGGAAATGAAAGAGCAATGAATTTCTAAAGTGCTCAGTAATGTTATCTAAGAGACAACTCTATGTTCACTTAAAATATGCTGAAATAGATTCGGGGGAGGGGGGGAAGGAAAGCTATACAGGTATTTTAATTTCTAATTAGGTACTTTGAAACAGTGAGCTATTTCACTGAAGCTAAATTTTCCTTCCTTCAAGAACTTTTGTAACCATTTCAAACAGTTGGAAATTCTAATAATTTTGCAGGGAAATCCATAGAATAAAATAAAAATCCTGTTGTTTATATGAAAGGAATTTATGACTAGGCACAAAAATAACTTCTTGAAAACATACAGGATCTTTCAGAACAATGTTTCAATTCAGGACAGCCAATATTAGAAACAGACCTAATAATAACTATTTGTTTACATTTCACTGAAGGCAAAAGGACTAAAAAGCAAAGTTAAATGTTTAAAATTCATACAAGAATTGTAAAGCCCAAATATTTAGACATCATGAATCATCCTGCTGCAATCACGAGCTGAAAGTAATCACATCATTTCCTGCTTTTCAGCTAAACTTTCTACCTTTGAAAGAAAATAGCTTGTGCCTAGGATTAATGAGATCCATTCATGTTGTTAAGGTACTTGAATGTGTCCACAGAAGGGCAGCAAAGCTGGTGAACATGGTGGAAGGCATGTCCTGTGAGGAGCTGATAAGGACTGTCAGTTTCTCTAGTTTGTAGAAAAGGAGGCTGAGGGGCGACCTCATTGCTCTCTCCAGCTCCCTAAGGAGGGCAAGTGGAGAGGGAGGTCCTGAGCTCTTCTCGCCAGGATCCACTGATAGGATGATCTTAAAGATCTTTTCCAACTTAAACAATCTTCTGATTCTATGATTCTGTAATTATCAGCAATATATACAGTTAGTGAGGCCTACAGATATACAGCTTTTGGTAGTAATGATATTATAAGTTGTCCATGAAGGTCTAAACGTCAGTCATTATTCTATTTCTAGGTATTAACAAGTAAGTGTCAAAGACTCCAGTGCTTCAAGGAAACTAAAAAAATTTAAGGATAGCACCTGAGAAGTTTATGAGATACTGTGTGATAGGAAAATTCTTATTAGTATAAAATTGATCTTGGTCTTTATGTCCCTAAGTAGGCATAGAATCATATAATCATCTAGATTGGAAAGGACCAACACTTGACAACCTTTTCAGTGAAGAAATTTTTCCTAAGATCCAATCTAAACCTGCGCTGATGCAACTTGAGGCCATTTTCTCTTGTCTTATTCTTGTTACTTGGGAGAAGAGACTGACTCCCACCTCTCTACAACCTCCTTTCAGATAGTTTTACCTAAAGGTAACTTTAGGTAGTTACCTTTCTTCCTCCATCCTTCTATCCAGAGGATTAAATACTTTCCAAAACATTTTCCTCCACAAAGGGCTGGAATTTATTTCTGTGCCTGTTGAACTAAGGGTGTGTTCACAATATCAAAAAACAGAAAAAATGTTTCAGATATTTTAGGTTTCTTGTGCAAAAGGTAAGTATTTATCTACAATAAAATAAAGACTTTTTTACTTAACTTTTCCACCTCATATTCATACAAGTCTGGGAACCATCCAACCCACTACAGCTGCACGCGCGTCACCTACTTCTTTGCTAGACAGAAAGATTTTCACAGAAAAAGTTACATCTTTAAAACAGGTTAGCAATTAGACCTGACCAAATGTTAGGAAAAAATGTGGAAAACGTTTGAATTTGTAAAGAAAATCTACCATATTTTGGAATCCTTTGAGGTCAGTTTACTTTACTTCAGCTTTCAACTTAACATGAAACCATGAAAAATCATGCACATTCAGGGAAATAACTATTTCTTATTATATATCTTTTCCTTGAGAATATGATAATTATTGTTCTTCAGATATGAAACTAATGTGTACAATTCTACTGCTTTTTCTTCTTGATTAAATCAAGAGTATCAATGTAGTTAGCAGCATTGTTATCTAATAGTACAGATAAATATGCAAGTGTAAATTTGTTGTCAGTCAATAACACGAGGAATTTGCAAGCATTACTAATTAAACTTGTTAGCTGTATAAGCCAAAATTCTAATTGTAGAATGTATACTTATAGCTTGAATGAGTTGAAGAACTGCTGAAAATCAGGAATAATTTAGAATAATTAACATGCTTGAGAATTTTGAGAGATGCTTAGAGTTAAGTTGCTCAGTAAAAAAAGGGAGAATCAATTATTTGTTTTGTATTCTTATTTGAACTCTGCAATTTCCTGAACTTCATTATATCTGTGAGGTAAAGAGTAAGCAATTAATAGGACTGGGTACAATGAAATTATAGGAAATGAAAACAAGAAGATACAAAACTATCTTCTACCAACCTATGCCAAAATTGTATGCTTCAGTATAAAAGTAATACTTTACTTTGTAAGCATGAATACAGGTTATGGCATTATCATGTAGCATAAATGCTATTAAGTCACAATGAGAGAAAAAGAATTTCTGAACACTACTAAATATAAAATTTATAATACTGTGAGTTCTGTAATTTTGTAAGAGTGGTTTTGCTCAATTACGTTTTTAGAAGTGAATGTCTAAAATATTTCAATTTGTATTCTGCAGATTTCAGAGTGAATTTTATATGATGAAATTTTGAAATGGAATCAGCATGAATTTGATGACCAGCATTGGGTGCCTACAGAGAAAAACTTACTCATTCAAATGTGCTCACCAAATAAACAAACGGGCCATAAAGAGATTCAAATGAGTGCTCACCAGGCTACCCATTTTTCTTCCTTAATAAATAATCTGGAACCTAGCTTTTGGTAGTTGGGCAATTTGTAACCATGAAGAGCTCTGAATAAGCCAGAAATTGTACATGGTTGTGTAACTTATAAAACTGATGGAAGCATGAAAGACTTTACAGAAATGGATAAAATTAAAATCTATTAATAACTATATATAAAATATATAGTCTAGCTCAAACTGGCGGTCATATTTGTTGTTCAGTTTGAATTGGTTAAGTATTTGCATATGATTAGAAAGCTTTCATCTCTTTTTTCCCTTAAGTCCTTCTGTATTTATGTCCAGTTTCATTTAATTTTACAGAATGAACATCAGCAGTTTGTGATTTTACCTCTTCTATAGAATTTTTTAACTGTATAAATATAATTTTCATGTTTCATTTGTGTTTCTTTTTCTATCTGGTAAAAGGTATTTATTACAAGTTCATTGTATTATTTTGTTTGAATTCTGTGAAGCCTGCTGTTCAGACGTAATGCTCTGTATCTTGTCACTCTGATGGATTGAACGCAGAAATTTCTGCTTTTTTCCTTAATTCTGAATTCTTCTGTTGTTTTTGGGTTTTTTTTTAAATATTATTTCTGCTTAAGAAACTTCCTATTGTTAGAGAGATTATTGATTATTCACAAAATTCATATATTTTTGGGAAGTCATGTATGAACTGTGTGTAAAGATGACTTTGCATGCCAACCTTTAAAATTCGTTAAAATATTAAATTCATAACATATGCTAATCACAGTCTTCATTTTCTCTCTCTTTGCAGCCTCTGCAAAATACAGTTAGTTTCTTTTCATTTCCAGGGCAATCTAAAATTAAAAAATGAACCAGCAAACACTGGCATAACAAAAAGTAGTTTTAGGAGGACCATCTTGTAAACAGTTGTTTGGGGCAATAATCTAGTTATTTCTGCTTTCTCTGAGTTTGGTAAAAGCAATGTATATATTACATAACCAGCCAGTCCTTGTGAATGTTACAGAGATTACCTGATGAAACAGGCAGATGCAAGCTTCTGCTGTCTTACTGGTCCTTCCAGGAGTACAGAACATGCGTCATGTCCACAGGCAGTTTTTTGTACATGAGTGTTACCGGGAACTGCATGGACAGAAATAACTAGAATTTTTAGTGTCTCTGTCATGAGACTGGATTTTTTGATTATCAATGAATCAACATTCAATACAGATATCTAAGGTTTATCACTGGCATCAGAAATCTCCCCTGCTGAAATAGGCATGACTTTCACAACCATTTGTACAAATTATGACAGTGTGCATAAATATTTTTTGTTTGAATTCCAGCACTTTAAGGACAATTTTAAAGGAATGTTTATGCCAAAGAAACAGCATGAAAAATTTGCCCTTATTTTTTAATGTTGCAAACTAGCCCACTGAAAGTTTCAAACAGTTCTAAACAACATACAAAATGGCTTAAGATGTCACTGTAGGTGACAGGAATTTATATAATTCTTGAATACATAAACAGAGATTGGGAACACATTAAAGAATGTGTTCTTTAAATACATGATTGACAAGACCACTGTTTCTGTACAAAGTGATTTTCAGAGTGTCTACATACAAAAATATACGTAAAACTATGAAGGATTTGGAGAATTGTAAGAATGTTTCAAAAATTAAAACAATGCCCATCCATGAGAAATGCTAGAACTTAGAACTATCCTCTTAGCATACTGGCAAATAAACCCAGACCAAAACCATCTCCTTATAATCCATGTTAGCAGAGAATAAGAATTTATCTGTAAAATTGTTAATAAATTTGCTTGATAAATTGATAGGAGGTTCAAAATTTTATCATCAGAATGCTTGCCTTCAGAAACAACTTACTGAGGTCCATTAAGCTGGACTTACTGAGGTCCACATATAATATTTGAAATATCTGAAAAAATCTGAATATTCTTCAGAAAGACAAGCTCTATGTCATGAAAATATATGGTTCTGATGGTGGAATGCATGTCAAAATTTTATGTTTTATGTTAAGAAGATTAAATTTCCTAATAACAGCAATTAATTCTGCCGTTAAAATCTATAAATCCATTCATATAACCCACAAACTACAAATCTCAGCCAGAAATGTTAAATAGTAGCATAATGATTGCTGCTTTCCTCAAAAATATAGCAAAGCATTTTAACTTTTAAGCAGGAAGAATTTAACTCAAATCTTACAAAAGTTGTCAGAACAACTCTGTTGTTGGATCAGCACTGAAATATGTTCTTTGTTATAACATTGAATATTTCAGCTTGCCCAAATTAATTCCATTGAACATCATCAGATGATGCCATTTGCCATACTTTTTTTGCAGGACACTGAATGATCATAAATGTTCCTTATTGCTCTGTAAAATTAAAGATCTCAGGTTAAAATTACAGCTATTCTTATGTTCAGAAGGATAAACCCTACAGAAAGATTAAATCCACGGCAAGGTGGTTGGAACTAGATGATCTTTAAGGTCCCTTCAAACTCTAACAATTCTATGATTCTACACACACAGCTGTTTTTGTCTGCCTTCCATGATTTGTGAGAAACAATGAACTTAGTGGTTATTAGACAACTGAAAGTGAGTGTGATTAAGATTTCTCCTCTCTTAGAAAGAAAAAAAAATCCTAACTCACTTCATGCTCACTATTTCCAGTTGCTGCATATGATTTTATGCATCTTTTGTGATAAGTGCCAGTGAAAACATGGAAAAAATATGCAAAACCTTATCAACAATTCCATTATCTTTAGGATCTAGCAAGCACATAGCTAGGAAAAGTGGTTTAATTCATAACAACAAAAATGTCCACGCTTTTATATGTAAAGAGGTCAGATAAGTACTAACTGATGTAATAAAAATTCATGACCTAGAAGGGGGAAAAAAAAAAAACAAAAAAAAAAAGAGTGCGTCCTTTGGGATAAATGCAGCCCTCACAGAACTTGCTTTAAAGGTCAGCAAAGGATCAACAGGGACTGATATCATCATAGGCTTTTAAAATGCATTATCTAAGTCTCACTCTACTATTGCAAGATGAACATTTAAGGTGAGTTTCTTACTTAGTACAAAACCACATACTTACACAACTTTCAAATACAGAAAAGATCCCTCTGTCATATCAGGTCTCTTTATCCTTGCTTCTCAAATCTGAAACAGATAGAAAACATAGTAAATTATCCACTGAGTAACACAGAATGTTTTGTGATGTTAGTGTGTGCCCTTGATTCCTATGCTTCTCACAGCCCTGCTCTACAGAAGTCTGCAGGGCTTCAGTCTCTGATACTTCCCCTTCACTTCTGCAGGTCTGTGTTAAGGGATAACGCAATACCAGTTGCAGAGACTACCTTACAAGGGAAAAACTGACCATCTCCAGTTTCAGAATTAAGGTCTTTTAACGAGAATACTGAAAACTAGGCACAGGCTTAAGAATTTTGCTGAATTGAGCAATGTATACAATTTACCTCTACAAAGGTTCAGTACTGATAAATACTTTTAAAGAAAAAAATACATGACAGGCAAAAGAAGCAAAAATTTATTCTTTCAAAATGGGGTGAAGAAAACCTGCTATTTTATTTAGTAAAGAAGGAAATGTATCCATCATAGTATCATGATGTATGTGATATGAAAACTTTGTTATGTGAAGACTACCAAAATCTTTCTGAGACCTAACATATCTACGTGTATACCCAAATCTTTCATTTATAAAAGTATATCTAAATCTACACTCGTTTCCCTTAGAATTAGTATGCATTGTCCAAAGCAACAAAGAAAGCAGTTTTAGCCAATTATTGACCATAAAACCCCATGAAATGCTTGTTGATAACACTAAAATTTACACTCAATAAATTATATTTGTATCAGTAAACGTATTTACTCAGCGTTAGTGTCATCTTCTACTTAAATATTTTTAAGTTCAAATCAAGAATGATCTCTTCATGCTGATATAAATCTTTCAGTAAATAAAAGTTTCATAACATAAAGGGTCATTTATTAAACTATTTATGTTGAATGATGTTTAGAATTTGGTTCTCAGAAATTAATGGGCGTTTTCTCTATGACTGTGTGTCACGTAATGTATGTATAGAAATGTCACATTACTGAATAACCTTGTTTCCTGAATAATTGGCTTCTCAGATTATTTTTTTTCACCTTATCAAAGTATCTTTACTTGAAATAAGGAATTCAATTGGTTGTTATTTTCTCTGATACTCAGACACAGTTTCAAAAAATCACATTAATAGGAAATATTTTACTTCTTCCTGAGGCCTTCATCTGCTGAGTAAATTCATAAAGAGAGGTTTATCAAGGTCTGGGCAGTATTTAACTTGGAAATGTACACTTTTTAAACCAGAGATATCTTTCCATTTATCTTTAATTTTCACTACTTGGGACGAGACATTTATTTCTCCCAGAATTTCTTCAATAGATGAAAAATACTGCTTCTATTTCAAATAAAAATGATACGCCTTTACCATTATTGTTATCACAGCTGCTCCTACCAGGAAGATTAGGTTCTAATGGACCACTTTCTTCTCCAGCTTGCCCCCAGAGCTTTCATTGGGTTCAGTTTCACAGTGATAGGGGAAAAAATGTCAACGAACTATGCCTTTATAATTTTTTGTTTGTCTGTAATGAACCGAGGATATAATAAAGGGAGCTTTTATCTTAACCACTGGGAAAGCAAAATGTAATGTACCTGAGGCGGAATTTGTGAAATTCCACACCCAGGACATAGTTAGAGAGGAATTTGTCTCCTCAAGGTGTTTAAGTTAATATTATAGCTTTGTGTCACAAAATTACTGATATTCACAGCAGCAGCACTGTAGCAAGTTCAGTAAATATTTGCTTGATTTATTAAAGGGTTCTTTCATTCATCCCTTCCCCTCTCTCATATTTAGATATAGCAGCATATCTCAGACACCATACCTTCATTTGCCTCAGAGAAAACTGTATTCTACGTAAGAAAATTTGGTTCTGGCACATTTGTACTTTGCTGATACAAATATTCCCTGCATCCCAACCTGAAGATTTAAAAATGTTGTGTATAATAAATGCTTCTCCCTGAACCTACGTAATAGACAAATCCAACCAATGTGGAGCAAGAATAACCTGAGGTGTTACAAACAGGAAGATGGCATAAGGAAATATAGACTATAAGACAACATCTTTTGGGAAATAAAAATAGAGAATGAAAACAGTTGAAGATTATCTCAGAAGCAGGGCAGAACTGCAGATACAAATAATAAATATTGACCTATATTTATAGCACTCTTAGAACTAATGATCTGCTAGAATGGGAAATACAGCCTACAAGATAGGAGATGTATATAGACAACATGAATTCTTGGGGGGATCTGTGGATGTTTGTGTTCTATTGAAAATCATTTTTCTAATTATAAGTTTAAGCTTTCCTTTTCTTGACAGGGTTGATCAACACAAGTAAGTAATCTAGTGTACGACAGGGCAGATATAGACTCTCACAAACCATTCATGTTCACCAAGCTTTGGGTCAGATTCTGAGCTGTAATACATGAGCACTTGATTCAGCTCCAGAATAGCTGTAAATATTTGGCTATCCACAGATTTTCCAAGCATTTTGTACTGGAGTAATCAGGAAACAGAAGAGTTCATTTGGAAAGTGAGTGCTTTTCAGAAAGTCCTTTTCACCCAGGGAGTTCTTGCTGGTGACTAAGTAGGCTGCACTGAAGTCGGTTTTGGTTAGTCCACCGGTATGGCTTTAATTCCAACAGAATAACTGTCAAATCCCTACTGTATTGGTAATTAATGTTAAGGGTTTTATATTAATGTGGAGATATAAACTAACAGCAGGACTACAATGGGGCAACCAACTCTTTCAGCTCTTGTCTTAGAAATGTCTTGCAGATATTTCATATCTTGCTGCACAGCAGATAGCTATTAGTAGCAGAACCATTAAGCTAGGACTAAGGATGCTTACTTTTTATTTAAACTCTGCTATTGAACTTTTATATATCTTTTTTCACATTCTCCCAATAATAAAACTGAGACTGCAGAATTAAAAAGGCTATAAAAGACTGAAGTGTTATTTTTGTCATTGGGAGGGGTAGTAATTTTACATATGCTTAATTAACAAGTATTGCTGTCCCATCTTGTTAACAGATTTATAAAGTAAAAGATATAGCTCTACATACAGGAACTTACCAACTACTCAAAAATTCTCTTGATATCTAAAACGAAGATGAATTTGAACAATCAGTTCTCTGTTTTAATTTTAATTTTTAGAATATATGGAGAATAAAAGAGTAAAAGGAGTTTGACAGAGCATAGACAAAACAGGGTTGTCCACTTCTGTGTGTTTTCCATGTGGTATTGTGGAGAAGACATACAAACCATGGCAAGCCTGGTAAACCACCAATTTTTAGTGTTTTTCAGGTCATTCACCTCAGGAGGACTCACAGAGCAGGGGATAAACTTGGATGTCAACACTGAATATTGCTTTTCAAAACATAATCATGGAATTACAGAATCACAGAATGGTTGAGGTTGGAAGGGACTTATGGAAGTCATATAGTCCAACTCTCCTGCTCTAACAGGGCCACCTGAAGTCAGTTGCCCAGTATTGTGTCCAGATGACTTTTAGACAACTCCAAGGGTGGAGACTCCACTACCTATTCTAGTGCTCAGCCACACTTACAGTAAAAAAGTGTGCAAAGGGACACCTCCTGTGTCTCAGTTTGTGCCCATTGTCTCTGGTCCTGTCACTAGGCATCACTGAAAAGAGCCTGGATCCATCTGCTTTATACCCCCCTTGCAGGTATCTATTTATTTTATATATATATACACACACATATATATTTATATAAATATATATATATATATATAAATATATATATATACACACACACATGTATACACACATACAACCTTCTCTTTTCCAGGCTGAACAGCTCTGACTCTTACAGCCCTTCCTCATGTGAGAGATCTTCCAGTGCCTTAATCATTTTCCTGGCCTTTCATCGGACTCTTTTGTCAAATGCAACCCAGGATATCATTAGCTGCCTTTGCTGCACATGCACTTGCCAGCTCATGTTCAACTTCATGTCCACCAGGGCCCCACCAGGTTGTTTTTTACCAAAATGCTTTCCACCTGGGTGATCTCCAACATATAGTGGTGCCTGGCTTTTTTCCTCCCCAGGTGCAGGACTTTGGGCTTCCACTTGTTGAACCTCATGAGATTCCTGTCAGCCCATTTCTCCAGCCTGTTGAGGTCCCTCTGTACTGCAGCATGAACCTCTGGCTTATCAGTCAGTGCTCCCAGTTTTGTGTCATTGGCAAACTTGCTGATGGTACATTCCATCCAAATCATTAATGAAGATGTAGTGCTGAGGGACATGGGTTAGTGGTAACTTGGCAGTGTTAGGTTAACTGTTGGACTTGGTGACCTTAAAGGTCTCTTCCAACAAAAATGATTCTATGATTCTATGTTGAAAATAACTGGATGCAGTATTGACCCCTGCTAGTTACTAGGCTCCAGCTAGACTTTATGCCACTGATCATCATCCTCTGAGTCCAGCCATCCAGTCAGTTTTCAATCCACCTCGCTGTCTGCTCATTACTTAGAATCATAAAATCATAGAATTGTTAGGGTTAGAAGGGACCTTAAAGATCATCTAGTTCCAACCCCCCTGCCATGGGCAGGGACATCTCCCACTAGATCAGGTTGCTCAGAACCCCATCCAGCCTGGCCTTAAAAACTTTCAGGGATGGGGTTTCCACCACCTCCCTGGGCAACCTGTTCCAGTGTCTCACCACCCTCATGGTGAAGAACTTCTTCCTAATGTCCAGTCTGAATCGACCCATCTCTAGTTTTAATCCATTCCCTCAAGTCCTACCGTTACCCAACATCCTAAAAAGTCCCTCACCAGATTTCTTGTAGGCCCCCTTAAGATACCGGTAGGCCACTATAAGGTATGCTCGGAGTCTTCTTTTCCCCAGACGGAACAACCTCAACTCTCTCAATCTGTCCTCATAGGAGAGGTGCTCCAGTCCTCTGATCATCCTCATGGCCCTTCTCTGGACACGTTCCAGCAGCTTCACTATGAAGATCTTATGAGAGACAGTGTCAAAGCTGTTACTGAAGTCCAGATAGACAATATCCCCCCCAGTGAAGCCATGCTGACTGTTCCTGATGATTTTCTTGTCCTTAATGTGCCTGAAAGTGGTTTCCAGGATTAGTCGTTCCATCAAAATGAAAAGATGATTTCTTTGTGCTACTTGGACTGTCTCCACATCTTATCACAGATTCACACTTTTCTTCTGTGTTAGTAAAACCCTTGCAAAGTGAGGTCTAGGTGGCCTGGACTAGTACTACTGTGGTATGCACAACCATATCCTGTAATTAAAATTTCTGGTAGAGTGTGGTGGAGTTCTGGAAGGGCTGAAACATCCTAAGAAGTTTGGTCTTGGTCTTTCAGACTTAGAAAAAGCCTGGGTTTTTTTGTATTCTTCACAGAGTGTTTTGCTCCAAAAATTGTTCCTTAAAAAAAAAAAAAAAAAAAAAAGGAAAGGAAAATAAAGCAATTGTATCTTGCTGGAAAAAAATAGTGGAGATTAAGTTTTTCATATGATTTGCTTCCAAAAAATATGAGTTATAACTTATCTCTAATATTAACAACACTTGTTCTGTTTGTTCACTATTTCTCCTTTTCTTCTTGAAATAAATCTATTTTAACATTTTGGGAGCCTGATTGTTGCCACTGCATGTCTTTTTCTTGCTTACTGTACTACAGCAAAGGAAGACAGATAAAATGGGAAGTTACTAGGATTGCTCTTCATCACCTAGGAAGAGCTGCATATAGCTAGTCAACCAATTTATTTGCTTCGAGGGGCATGAATGAGCTGCAAATGACCAAATGTTTCATGTGTTAGTCATACAAATAGCAGATTTCTTCTCCTCACTGCTCTTCTGTTGCTCTTCAGTGCTCTTCAGCCTAAGTTATGGACCTTGTCTACAGTATTCTGCAACTATAAGGGATAGTTATTTTAATACATTCTTCTAAAAATCAGTATTTGTTAACTTATAATTTTTTCTCTCCTCCCTTTTCCCCTCCCTGGGGAGAAAGGCCAAGAGATAAATGTTAAAAATAGTAATTCTGAGAGACACCTCAACTACAATTTGCTTTCCACTCACTACACTAACATCAGGCTCCCAAGAATTCACACCCTATTCAGTAACAGCATGAGGAGAAAATAAGCAAGCTCAGAGATGAGGAATTTTGGATAAAAATTAAAAGAGATGATCAGGAAAAATATATATGCTTGGAGAATGAAAAAAAAAAAGTGAGCAAGCTCTTTCTGTCAATCCGCTTTCAAGCTGCCAACAGATATCTGCCAAGTTCATATAAGATGTAAACATGAAGGGAAAAAAATCCCAGACTGTATTGCTGAAACACACTCTCAGGCTAACACTAGATACTACATCTCCTGTCACTTTTTGTTATTGGGAAGGTCCTGCAGAGGAAGGAGAATACATGTACTCTCAAAATTACTCTAGCTTTCACCCTGGAAATGTAACTGTCTCCTACACTGCATCTTCCATGCACTTGAACTCTGGGTGCTATGCATGTTAGATGTTCAGCATAGTGTTTGCAGCTTTTTTCAATATTTTGAAGAGCTAATTCGTTTTTTTTTCCTCACAATCATTTGTGAAAACCATAGGTGCATGAAAAACCTGCATCAAACATTTCAGAAAAGCAAATTTTCTTACAGTAACTATTCAATAATATTGTAGGCAGCAGTGAAAACTAATATAAACTTTCAGATATGCATGGCACTGATGCCATCAAAACACTTTAAGAGCAGAAATTATATTGCCTGTTTTTCCTTTAGAAGGAAAAGGAAGAGGTAGTATGACTATGCTGTTAAAAAAAACAAACAAACAAACAAACAAAAACAAACAAAAAAACCCAGAAAATAAAAAACAAACACAAAGGGTCTCCCAGCATAAACAGCATTAAGTGACAGGAAAACATCCTTAAGCCTCTATGAATAAGTGCTATGTGTCCTGATAAACGAGCTGCTGAAACCAGAACTTCTTTTAAATGCCTTGACCTTAGGAGTGCTGAGAAAGGGAGGGTTCAGTGAAGAACAAGGGAGCAAGTGAGGCATTTAACACATTAACATCTCACGAGCTTTTACTTTTCATTATGCTGAATCTTGACCTTGAACTAGATTTGAAAGAAACCTGAAAAGGATGTGAAAATCTTTATTCTGGCCTCTGCTTCTGGAACGGATGGCAGAAAGTGAGAGACAAGACTTTGTTTAATGATACTAAAGGGAAGCATTTTAGCTTAGGATAAGGCTAAGGTAAACTGTCTTGCTGAGTATCATGATCCTGGAGAAAATAGTTTTGCCTTTGTCTTTTCTTCCCTACACAGATATTGGACAGACATGGAACCCATTCAGAAAGAAGGTTTTATTACCATCATTTTCTCTTCACACATGAATCGAGTATTACTGTGCCCTCTTCATTTCCTGTAAAATGAAGCCAACAATGTTTAACAATTTCTCTTCACTTATTTGACAGCCTAGAATTCTTATAAGAGAGTCTCAGCTGGATCACAAGAAAAGCATGTTCCAATACAGAAAAGGCCCAGAGAAATTTCTTCCAGCACACCAGCTGAAGCAGTGAGCTCTTGCCCTTTTTATTTTTTCCAAAAGACTTTCACTGTAGTCATTGTTAATTTATTACTCATTTTTGGTTATTTTAATTGTTTGAAAAAACGCCCACAATTCTAAGAATGATAGAGTCACAGAATCACAGAATGGTAGGGGTTGGAAGGGACCTTCAAAGATCACCTAGTCCAACCCCCTGCTAAAGCAGGTTCACCTACAGCAGATTGGACAAGAAAGCGTCCAGGTGGGTTTTGAATATCTCCAGAGATGGAGACTCTGCAACCTCTCTGGGCAGCCTGTTCCAGTGCTCTGGCACCCTCAAAGGAAAGAATTTTTTCCTCATGTTGAGATGGAATTTCCTGTGTTCCAGTTTGTGTCCTTTGCCCCTTGTCATGTCACCAGGCACCACTGAAAAGAGTCTGGCCTCATATTCTTGACACCTGCCTCTTAGATATTTATAAGCATTGATGAGATCCCCTCTCAGACTTCTCTTCTCTGGGCTAAACAGAACCAACTCTCTGTCTTTCCTTAGAAGAGAGGTTCTCCATTCCCTTGATCATCTTTGTAGCCCTCCACTGGATTGTCTCCAGTAGTTCCCTGTCTGTCTTGAACTCGGGAGCCCAGAACTGGACACAGTACTCCAGATGTGGTCTCACCAGAGCAGAGCAGAGGGGGAGGATGACCTCCCTCAACCTGCTGCCACAGTCTTTTTAATGCACCCCAGGATGCCATTGACCTTTTTGGCCACAAGGGCACGTTGCTGGATCATGGTCGATTTGTTGTCCACCAGGACTCCCAGATCTCCCTCTGCAGAGCTGCTTTCCAGTAGATCAACCCCTAACCCATAACAGTTCATGTAATTATCCTCCCTAAAGGAAGCAATGTCTTCTTTTACCTTATCCTGGTCCTTCCTTGATCACTCACATTTCTCATCTCTATTTTTAAACTTCTTTCTAAATGTTTCTCTTTCTCCTTCCACATGGCAGAAGCAGTTTGGTTTTTGTGGTAACTTGTTCCATTTGAAATATACAATCATGGAAAATGATGAGCCTATGAGCTTATCTGTGCTACTGCTTTAGTTCAGTTCTGATGTGTGTTTTTGAAACGCATCTCCCACTTGTTACCATGTCCTGTGCTTTAGATTTCAGCACAGAGCAGTTTCTTTCAGAGGCACAAACTGGATTTCTTTTTGTTAAATATGAAGTAGAAGGTGTGCTCTAACTGGTCAGCTGTTTGCAGACTTCCAAGGTATCACAAATTTATGTGAAAGTGCACCAAATCTCAGAAAAAAAATTGCTACTTGTTTGGAAATTGTCTCAGAAATGTTAATATTTTTCCCCTGAAAAGAATCATAGTCGTCCCACTGGAAAGTAACCATCACTACTTCAGGGACCATTGAAACTCTATGAATGAGAAAGAGTGAAAAAAACATGTTGAAAAAGTTGAACAATGTGTAAAGACTGAATTAGCCTATATAATTCATCTTTGATGAGAATATTTTAAAAGAAGGCACATATTTTGAACACCTTCCATTTTCCAAGAATAAAATATTTTTTTATCATTTTAGGAAAATATGAAGTTTTCATTAATAACCACAAAACTTGATAACCATCTCAAAACATGGAAGAATTAATAGAAAGAGTACAGCTGGATGTTTTGTGGGCCCCACAAAAACATTGTCACAGAGGGTAGCATACCATACCTGCATACAGTGAAAGTAAACTGGGTTCTTTGAATAGTTAGTTGTTAAGAGAAAGTGTATATCCTCTGAAAGGACAAATATTTTAAATTAATATTGACATACATTTTGCCAAATCACTATGATATTTACAGAATGTTGCTACAGCATATTAGACCAACACCTAATAGTACTTCAAACTAGATTAGGTCATTTACAGGGGAGATGACAATATCTGCTGCCATATCAGCTAAAGTTGAAAAGAAACAACAATCAGTAGCAAACACTGTGTGGGAAGAAAACACTTCAATTCTGTTGAAATATGCTGGTGTTAGTTCAAGATTTTTATCTTTATTTCAACAAGTCATCTAATTTTCTTATTCTGGCCTTATCTCTCTGCCATTGCAGCAAACAGTGGTTGGCCCATGACAGCAGTGCCTGCTAACAGACAGAGTTCATGTATATGGAGCTTGATAAACCTTTCTTAATCCAAAGAGGATTCACCCAGAAATAATCTGTATGTGGGTTTATTGAGACCTGCAGATCCAACAAACCTAGGGCGAGTGTGAATTAAATTCAGTTCATAGAGAAGAAGGAAAAGTTGTTACTATATTTTTAATTGATATGATAATATTCTCTTTTTCCTGCCTCTCACCAAAGGCAATTAACATTTTACATGACTAATTTTGAAAACAGGCAAGTAATAATTATTCAATATGATTCTAACATTAGATACTACCCAGAGTGACCAAATATTGAATTTTGGTATGGCATACACTTCTTGGATGAAATTTCTGCAGCAAATTTCAAAACACCTTATAAGGATTAATGTCATGTAATTAACGTTCTGAAATTCAGTGCAAAAGCCATGCATTATTATCACCTTTATGCAGACAGACTAGTTATTGGGCTCCCTGTAGGATGAAATAACTGTATGAAAGTAGCTGGCCTGAGCTAAGCAGGGGAACAGACTGCATGATTCAGTAGTTCTGTTTGGCTCTGAGATGTATGAATGTACAAACAGGGAAACTGAAGCATGGATTGGTATAAGTCAAAATCTTCAAAACTACTTATGCATTCAGGCATGCACAGAAAAGAAAACCTGCCTTAGTGGAGCAGAAGGGTGAGTGATTATGTTTTAATGGAAAAACACGAAGTGCTAAGGCAGATTTTTTTTAAGGCAGTTCCCCGCTGTTGATAGTTTAACATCAGGGGCTTGGATAGATTGAAAGAAAATTCTGATTTTTCTCCCCTGTCAAATGTGAACCAGGCAATAGCAAAAAAGAGCACATTTCTCCAGAGGACAAAGCTGAAAATGTTAAAAGAATATATACTGTTTGACTTAACTCAGTGACTGCATACACCAAGTCGAGGCAGGTTAAGGGTAAAAGATCTTTGAGATAGCTCAGAGCTTTGGTCTTATTTTATAGAGACTAATTGATTTAGAATACATGCCATAGCTGCAGAGTGAGTCAGATTCTATTTCATCATGATTTTGAAGGACAAATCATATGTCTCCTTGTAATATTCTCTACCAGTAGAACTAACATTTTCATCTCATTACTGTACAAGTTAATTTTAAAGTTAAAATTATTTATCCAGTACAAAGAGGGAGAGGCGTCTGTAACAATTGCGATGATGGGAAGAATTAAATTTTTAAACTGTTTGGCAAAGCATTCACGATTTTGTAGCCTTAACTCAACTCCCAAAGGGCAGTAAATCAAAATTCTTAGATCACGTGATTAAGATTTGGTAGAGAAGACAACAAAACCAGCAAATAAACTATAGCTAGAACAATGGGTGTTTACTATGTCCTTTATTAGAATGGAGCAAGTAATTCACAGCAAATACTCTCTGCTCAACAGATTTTACAACTCTGGATTTACTGAACCAAATATTCTCTTGACAACATTTCTTGATTTAAAGTATGTGATTTTTATTTTTTTTGGTGAACGGATACAAAGCAGTTCACTGTTTCCATAGCTACTTTGTTTAAAGGTAGTTCATTCACCTCTCCAGCACCCAGCACGGTATACGAGCAAAACAACAAAAAACTTTTCAGGTAAAGTTGAATAATTCTTAAAAGTTACAAGAGATATCCATCAAATAAACAGTTTTAATTTTCCCTGAGACAATAAAAAATGGGGTGCGCATTTCCATTTCCTCACTAAGGGTTACAGCTCATAGGACAGTTACCTGTTTCTGCATATTTGGTGACAAAGTACATGCTACATCTTTTTTAACATTTACGCTTGTGATGTGTTGCCTAAATGCTCCATTTTACTCCTGAAACCAATGGCCTTTACAGACTTGAGGATGGAGACAAAAGAATTAAGAAGCTAAGAAACCTTTACCAATAACACCTGCCAGCCCTCTTCCATTCAAACAAACTCTGAGCTCAGTTTCTGTCAGGTGAGTGAAAATGCTGAAGGGCTGTACAGAAAAAGGACAGTTTTCTTAGGTAGCTAGTTATAAAACATTCAAACTCCAGGGCTTAGTGGGAAAGGAGTCTTAGAAACCAACACAATTTTGAGTTTATGGACCTTCTTTTTTTTTTTTTTTTGCTGGACAGTTACAAAGCCTTAAATAATATTTTAAACAACTTCCAGAATTGATGAAAAGTATTCCAAAGAAAGTGTGACCAGCATGTTCCTTGAAGGAAATGCTTTTAAAATTGAAGACATGCTTAGCTAGTGGACTTCAGTTACACTCTGAGATTTTTGCTGCAAGGAGTACTATACTGATATATGAGGACTATGGAGTATAGAAGTAATGTATCCATATCCTAGATTAAAATTACTCCATATTTACTATCATACTTGTTGAAAAGAATAAATGTTTTGTATGCTTCCCAAAGTAAAAAAAAATAAAGTATGGCTTTAATTTAAAATAATAACTTTAAATTTTTTTGGTTTGGTTTGGTTTTTTTTTTCCATCTAATTCCAAGCTTTGTACTTTAACACTAGTAACCTAAACTGAAGTGTCACCTAATTCCATGTTCCTTCTCCAAACTAGATAAATAACAGCTATCATGTGCAGAGCTAAGAAAATTTCTCATTTTTTCTTCACTATCTTTTTTTAATAACAGGGGGAATTTTTTCATTTACAAAAAACAACAGTGGAACTGTGGATTTGGGGGGGAAATTAAGAAGGGGCAAATTTATCTTTTTTTGAGTGTAAAAGTGGTTAAATAAAAGTATACATTTTCAATCCAAAGGTCTTTAACAGCTTTGTAAGTAAATTGTAAATAGTAAACAAACACAGAAGGATATTTTTTTAAAAATATCATTGTAAGACTCCTTTTTATAACCATTGTAACTATTACATGTGCAAACTCATTACATAAAAATATGCATCTTTCCCTACCTTCTAAACCATATTTATTTACTCACCATGAGTGAACTTGCCTTGCCTTGCCTTGCCTTGCCTTGCCTTGCCTTGCCTTCCCTTCCCCTCGTTTCCCCTCGTTTCCCTTCCCTTCCCTTCCCTTCCCTTCCCTTCCCTTCCCTTCCCTTCCCTTCCCTTCCCTTCCCTTCCCTTCCCTTCCCTTCCCTTCCCTTCCCTTCCCTTCCCTTCCCTTCCCTTCCCTTCCCTTCCCTTCCCTTCCCTTCCCTTCCCTTCCCTTCCCTTCCCTTCCCTTCCCTTCCCCTCGTTTCCCTTCCCCTCCCTTCCCTTCCCTTCCCCTCGTTTCCCTTCCCCTCGTTTCCCTTCCCTTCCCCTCGTTTCCCTTCCCTTCCCCTCGTTTTCCTTCCCTTCCCTTCCCCTCGTTTCCCTTCCCCTCGTTTCCCTTCCCTTCCCTTCCCTTCCCTTCCCTTCCCTTCCCTTCCCTTCCCTTCCCTTCCCTTCCCTTCCCTTCCCTTCCCTTCCCTTCCCTCCCTTCCCTTCCCTTCCCTTCCCTTCCCCTCGTTTTCCTTCCCTTCCCTTCCCCTCGTTTTCCTTCCCTTCCCCTCGTTTTCCTTCCCTTCCCCTCGTTTTCCTTCCCTTCCCCTCGTTTTCCTTCCCCTCGTTTCCCTTCCCCTCGTTTTCCTTCCCTTCCCCTCGTTTTCCTTCCCCTCGTTTCCCTTCCCCTCCTTTCCCTTCCCTTCCCCTCGTTTCCCTTCCCCTCCCATTGTTTCCCTTCCCCTCCCGTTGTTTCCCTTCCGCTCATTTGCTTTCCCCTCATTTCCCTTCCCTTCTCCTCATTTCCCTCCATCCTTTTTCCCTTTCCCTTCTCCTTCCCCTTCTTTCCTTTTCCTTTTCCTTTTCCTTTTCCTTTTCCTTTTCCTTTTCCTTTTCCTTTTCCTTTTCCTTTTCCTTTTCCTTTTCCTTTTCCTTTTCCTTTTCCTTTCCCTTTCCCTTTTCCTTTCCCTTTCCCTTTTCCTTTTCCTTTCCCTTTTCCTTTCCCTTTCCCTTTCCCTTTCCCTTTCCCTTTCCCTTTCCCTTTCCCTTTCCCTTTCCCTTTCCCTTTTCCTTTTTTCCTTTTCCTCTTCTTCTCCCACTTCCCCTCCCTCTCCCTTCTCCTTCTCCTTCTCCTTCTCCTTCTCCTTCTCCTTCTCCTTCTCCTTCTCCTTCTCCTTCTCCCTCTTCTCCTCCTCCTTCTTCTCCTCCTCCTCCTTCTCCTTTCCTATTTTCTTTCCCTTTCCCTCTCACTTTCCATTTTCCCTTTCCCTTTTCCTGTTCTCTTTCCCTTTACCCCTTTTTTCCCCTTCCCTAATTAAGCTTACCAGGACATTACCCTACCTGTGTAGCAGTTCTTCCATTGCTACAGAAGTGACAACGATGAATTCTACAACATGTCGTAATGCTGTCATTGCTTTCACCATCCTTCCCCTCTTCTAATCAAATCAATTTAACTTTTGGTAATAAGATAACCTTTTTTCATAGAAAGTTTTAAAAGTAAATATCAGAGAAGAATACACGCGTGGATGAATACCTGTGTATTTCCACATTTGCTATCTGAGGAAAAGCAGACTTTATTCTAGCAGCTGGGTGGGGCTAATACTCCTTTCCTTTAATATAGCCACTGAAGTTTCAATATACTGATCAGTTAAAAAAAAAAAAGGAAAAAGAAAAAAAAGAAAAAAAAAACTAATACCCAGGCAGCAGCTGCAGAAGATAATGGATGGACTTACTTTTTACATTTTTAATCACATGGACTAGATGAATTATTTAGAATCCTTAAATATATAATGCTTTCAAAGCAGGGAAATGGACCAGGTTTCTAAAGATATTGACTTCCAAAGTGCTATATGGAGAGGCAAAGTATTAAATTTTTAAATATTCTGATCTTAATCTTTACATTGCAGACTATCAGTGTATTGATTATAGCAGTGTGCTTGCTTTCTTCTAGTGAAGGCCATTTGAAGATATCACTAGCTGCTATTCTAGGAAATGCATTACTATGTCTTCTTTATCTTCCCACGTAATCAGAGACTCTCAGAGTTTGTTTTGTCAAGGTTGGTGTTCTGTTGGCTTTTTTAAAGCATGATGTGTGGTTCTAATTTTCATGAAGAATAGCCTTTTTGTTCAATTGTTAAAGGAATATGGAGATGTCTGTTTAACTGCAGCTTTGGATTTTGCAAAGTCAGAGATGGTGTTCCAGCTTTTCTCTGCAGAACCTGGAAACTGCACTCAAATGTTCATTAACTAAAAGGAACAGAGAAACTGACTTAAATTTTTAAGTTATCCTATAAATAAATGAAGTGGATAGTAAAAGAAGGAGAAGGAATTATCCTATTTAGACAGATATTAAGAAATTTAGGACTTCATAGATACGGTAAAAAAGGGTTCACTGATTTCCTATAGAAATACCATGAGCACCTTCCTTAAATTATTACTGTGAACCTACAAATATACCATGTATGATTCATTTTTTAGTCATCTCCAACACCATGATAGAAATACCATGAGCACCTTCCTTAAATTATTACTGTGAACCTACAAATATACCATGTATGATTCATTTTTTAGTCATCTCCAACACCATGATGCCATTTGTCAAAAAGATCTGAGGGAATGTCAAGATGTTCAGTTACACTCTACATCCCTAGGTCAAAGTGCATAAAAATCAGTGTTCTGAAAAAGTTTTGTTTCTTTCATTTCATAGTGGTAAGGTATTATTTATAAAGAAGGTATTTAATAGCCTTTACTGTGATGTAAAAACAGTGAAATTAGTTTTGAACTATACTGTAACTTCTATACAACACTGTAATTTTTTGTTTTCTCATGCACTTTCAAAAAGTGGTTCAGCCAGTGAAAGCTGTAGATTCAGGTTAGAAATGAGAAAAACCAACCCACTGTGAGTGAAGCACTGGAATAGACTTACTGGGGCCTCCGGCACTGGAAGTCTTTAAGAGCAGCCTTGACCACCCCAGTCAAGAGTAATAAAACTGTAGTTGTTTCTGCTCTGGGGCAGAAAAACAGAAAAGATGATCTCCTGAGTCTTTTCTAGCCCTATCAAGGTATTCTGGGACAGTGCCTCAATAACACCTATTCTTTAGACCTTCTTAAATGTTTAATGTACCCAGAATGAATGGTATAGGTTTCAAAAGGAAAGGAAAAAATCTGATGTATTTTAGAAACCTCTTAAATGTAATATTTTAACCTTCTTCCTTCCATAATGACATAATTCTCCATTTTAGAATAGAAGGAAAATAGGATACAGGATCATGCATGTTTCAATTTTCCTCAGACAAGTCTGAGCTGAAGAACTCTAGAAATCTCTTTCCATGTCTAAAGAAGATATGGGATGAGAAGCATTTGCTGATCTATCTTAGATGTTTTTCACAATATCCGTTGCTGTAGTTTAGCTATAGCCTGAAAACTGTGCAAGATAAACATAGCAAGAAAAGATTTAGAAACCAAAAGAAGAAAGGCAAAATGGAAAACCTGCCCGTAGCAATACACTTAAAAGTGCAGGAAGCACCACTGTTCTGAAGTTCTTGTCTTTGTGCCTTGAACTTCTTGAGTTCAATTTCAATTCCAAAGTATTTGACAGCTGATTGTCATTAGTATGCAGGGTTACATTCCTTCCAACAAAGATGATTTGGAAAAGTCTTCAATCAGAAAGAGTAAACAACGTAAGAATTCCTTCCAGCTGAAGTTTGATCGTACATTGAAAAAAAGAATTATAAAGAAACTTCCACTTAATTAAAAACATAGATACTGTGATTAGCCAGGTACAGATTTGGATACCTTGATGCAGTCTTGATCCTATTGAGATCAATAACAAAATACTCCCTTCATTAGAGCCAAGTTATAATTTCTTCTTAATAGATCTGTATTACATAGGGAATTGGATAAAAGAGGTCGACTCTCTGGGATTTCTGTCTAAAAGAAAACTTACATTAAAAAAAAAGGAAGAAAGAAGGAAGAAATATTTGAAAATTAAACAAAACTGAAGAAATTAATCCAAGCATTGTAATTTGGAGTTTGTGGGCTTTTCAATATAAATGAAACCCCAATTATTGTAATACATGTGGAAACAGAACAAAACAGGGTAAATCCACAAAATAAATTAAAATAAACTAGTATATGCTAAAAACTTGTCCAATGTATCAAATATTACGTACAGTAAAACTCCATGGACCTCGTGCAGGAATGCCAGTAAGTGTCCAATTTGAACTTCTGCTTGTGAAGAGCGTGGAGTATATCTCTGCATGCTATGGACTTTTGAAGAAGAGGTGCAAAAGGGTATCCCAGTCTCATGGTCTCATCATTACCACAGTGCTGCTCAGCTATTCCAGGCCATTGACTTAGTGGCTGGACACATTCATTCTCTACTAATTACTGTGTGAATAAGAATGAAATATTAATATGTTGTCCCTGGTTTTGGTCCATTGGCTGCAGCAGTGATGAGTAGAAGCTACACCAAAAAAAAAGTTTTTCATTCTTGTCTGTCTTGGTTCATGCAATGCTGAAACATGTCCACACAAGTCTGTGGGACCCAGTAACATGCATCCCAGGGTCCTGAGGACCTGGCAGATGTAGTTGTTAGGTCACTCTCCATCATATTTGAAAAAAACATGGCAGCCAGGCAAAGTTCCCAGTGACTGGACTAAGGGAAACATCACACCCGTTTTTGTTAAAAAAGGTAAAAGGAGAACCCTGGGAACTATCAGCCATTCAGCCTCACCTCTGTGCCTGGGAACAGATCCTCCTGGAAGCTATGTCAAGGCAGATGAGAGGGAGGTGATTGGAACAACCAGCATAGCTACATAAAGGGCAAATCATGCCTAACTAATCTGGTGGCCTTCTATGATGGATTGCATCAGTGGATAAGGGAGTAGTAACTGATGTCATCTACCTTGCCTTCTCTAAGGCCCTTGGCATGGTCCCACACAACATTCTCATCACTAAATTGGAGAGGTATGGGTTGGATGAATGGGTGGATTATTCAATGCATAAGGAATTGGCTGGACGGCTAGGTCCAAAGAGTTGCAGTCAACAGCTCAATGTCCAAGTGGAAGCCAGTAAAAAGTGGTGTCCCTCAGGAGTGCTAATCGGGATGGATACTATTCAATATCTTTATTAATGACATAGAGAGTGGGACCGAATGCCCCAAACTGAGTGGTGCAGTTGCCATGACTGAGGGAAGGGATGCCATGTATTGTTATCTCAACCCATGAGTTTTCTCACTTGTACTTTTCTGATTCTCTTTCCAATCCCAACCGAAAGGAGTGAGTGAGCAGCTGCATGGCCCTATCCGCAGACTGGAGTTAAACAACGATAGAACATTATAATGACATAAAAAAATCTAAATGTTTAATGTGTATAAAATTAAAAATTCCATTTAAGAAAGGATTTGTCAATACCTAAAAAACTAATATTAGTAATATATGTCCTACAAATATACAGATAACAAAGAATTCTAGTGATAAAGAAAGTAAAGGCTGATTATTGTATGTCTGCCTTTGTGCTGAATCTTGGTTTTAGAAAAGAAAATTATTTTTTTTCTCCACGAGTATTCAGAAAAAAGAAAAAATAAAAGCCTCTTAAAAAAAAAAAAAAAGGCAAATATCTAAAAGAGTGATGGCACCATTAGTCTTACAATACCAAAGCTCATTCATATTGTTTATGTTGTGTCATGATTGCTAGGTTTCACTTCTTTTATTAGCTGTAACTCAGGTATAAATACGATTATCAATGTAGTATATGCACTAAAGAGTTTATTCTAACCTTGTTCCCTAAACATAAGACATAAGAGAGAAGAAATCAATATGCTTATTTCATTTCTGGGAATACTTTATACACAGTCATGAGGGGAAAGAAGAGTAATGAATTGTAACTGACTACTTACAAATCATTGAAAATTACCAGTAACAATTGTTTCTAAAGAGGAAAGTGAAACATCAAGGCACAATTTCAAATCTAAAGACAACTATTAGTCATGGATTAGGCACACATTTCCTAATTACCCTTGTCCTTAATTAATTCATTCAACCTGAGGTGCTGTTTGGAGGCTTATCAATAGAGACTCCTTTTGCTATAGGACCAAAAATTTAAAGATAAATAAGACCATTCCAAAGAAGTATTTGAGTTAACCACTACACATAGTCTACCTGAACTCTTAACGTTTGAGTTTTAATGAAAGGTCAGAGGTAACAAAAAGTGAAACCTGTGTTGTTTTCCATCATTTTAGTCTTTAGCAACGTTCATGTTCAATTTAACACAGGGTGCTGAAAATACAGATTATAATTGTTTTAGTCTCTCCTAAACCTGTTACTTGAGATACCTGTGTCAATTTTTATTGGAACAGGCAGCTCAAAATGCCATGAAAATAATCTGAAGCCAAAATATGTCAGGATCATGCAAAAGACATTCCTTACAAATATTCTACTTGAACAGTGAAACATTGATCTTTCTGAAATATAGTATTTGGGCATGCCTGAAGTTCTTACGCAAAAATATAGTATTGTATCTTTTGGAATATCATCTTGTAGTCTAATTAAGACCTAGAAAAAGGTAAAACCCAAAATGGGGACACCCATTTCTGCCCTAGTTTTTATAATAGCTTAATTAATGCAACATGGACCACTAAAAATATTCTTGCGAGTATGATAAGATTCACTAGGACAAGATGCCAAACATCCCCCATGCAGGGAAAATGTCCTTCCTAGGTTTTATCACTGGGAGATCCTAACCAAGCCAAACCTCTCTCTGTGATCGAATCTCCCCATCAGTAGAATGAGAATAATAAAGCTCTCTCATTACTGTAAGGAGCTCTGACATGTACAAGTTTAACACAGAAGCAAGTGTTAAAAATTAAACAAACAAGACCCAAGCAGAAAAATTCACCGTCTGTGTATCTTGCTTGGTTTTATTTTTATTTTTTCTTTATGTGTGTTTTTGCATTTCAGCAGGAGGATGAGGGAGTCTCCATTTTCCAGAAAAAGAGCAGAAATACCACTTCAGTAATACAGATTTCTTATATTTAAAGCTAAGTCATATAAAAACTATGTTTGCCCAATCAAACAAAGGAAGTTTAGAATATTTTTGTTTCATAGCTTTGGAATAATTTCCAATGAAGAGTTTATATTATGCATATTTTTGGAATGGGTGCACAGGTTAGTTTATTAAGATAAATTATTAATTTTCATAAGAACGTACATTCTAGTTTCTAAAGCTATCTGGCACAGAGTAACTCAGGCAATTGTGGCCTGAGGAGGCTAGGCTTATTCTGTAGTCAGCAGAGATGACTTTTGCAGGAATAATAAGGAACGAAGCCTTAGGTATTCTGAATTGTCCTCTGGAGGAATCTCCTAGACATTCCACTGCTTATGGGAGAGCTTGACTTGTCAAGGAAGGATATGTTTGCAAGGAGAAACCACTGGGGCCAAGCATCATTAATTTCAATGAAAAGTAAATTTAGATGCCACTTCAATTCAGATTGCTCTTTATTATGCCTAGATATATTTTATACATATGGCTTTGAGTCCTCAAATAACATTTAGCATTTAAGTCACTTAGTAGCTCAAAAAAAACCCAGCCAACCGAAAAAAATAAAACAAGCGAAAAACCCCCACTGCCCAGACATTTCTGTTCAAGAAAAAAAATCAAGGTACGTAAATTGTATCAAACCAAACGGTGTCTGTTTGATAGCAGTAGGTTACCATATAGCTATATAACTTTTTAATAGTGAAAATTCAGTTATCTGTAAACACTGTGTGGACTAAACTGAAGTTTAGATGCATTTCCAGCAGCAAAGTTTGGGCTTAGATGCTGATATTCCTGCACGTCCAGTTCTGCATTCGGAACCTTGCTCTGCAAATCACCCTGCAGCAATGTGGATGACACCATGTTAATCCAGGTGTTGCTCATGACTAATTGGGCTAGCAGTAAAGAAAGGTATCTAAATGGTGAGAAGTAACAGACCTAGCATTTTTCAAGCACTTACCTCAGAATTTACAATGTTTTATTGCTTAGCTTTCACTTGTCATTTATGCCAATGGAGGTGTTTCGTTCTGAAATGGTTCTGGGTAATTTTCTTTGGGTATGAAAAAGATCGTTTTGACACATACTTGCAGACTATTTTGTGATTTTGGCATGTAATCACAAGCAGCATTTTCATTTTTCTATGTACAACAAAGATAGCTGTATAATAAACTTCAAAGATAGTTTGTATAATAAAATGTGATGAGGAGCTAAAAAAAGAGAGAGACGGCAATTAACCATTCAAATAACAGATGTAAGGCTGTAGTGGATGGAGTTTCAAACCACTGAAGTGTCTCAAACTGTGATAACTTTTTAAAAATTATTCTGCAGCCCAATTGTATAATATTGCCATGATACACAAAGCATGAGGCAATTGTATGACTTATATTAAGCACGAATTCAAACAAATAACTTATAATAGCCTCTTCTAACCTTAAAACCTTTGAACATTGCAAAATTGTATATCATATGTTTATGTATGTAAATGTGATACAGATGAAGCTGTAGGACTGAATGAACGTTTGGTTCATTCAGTTCACTTAATTTTGGTGGTTCACCTAATTGGTTTACCTAATTTTAATGTTTCAAAAATTTATTCTCAAAGCCGTTCCATTATGTTCCTGAAACTGCTTTATTAGTACTGCACAAAGTGATAACTATTATTCTGAGCTGTGCTGTTTTTTTAACAGGAGTTTCTTTTGGCAAAAAAAAAAAAAACAAACAAAAAAAAAAACAAAAAAAAAAAAAAAAAGAAAAATGATTGCTCCAACAAGGAGTAAGATTCTGTAGAAGTCACTTTCAGCAGCATACACCATACCCATATTAATCTGAATCTTCTAAAAAAGAAAAGTCTTTAAATCTTGAACTTACTAAGTATACTGGAAAAAAGACAAGGCCTGACTGATAAATGTAACAGTGTGTGAGTGGTGAGGTTAGGAAGCACTTGAGGAACACATCTTCTCTCCAGCACTGTCCTTTGAATTGAAAAGTTGCTGGGTTGTTTTCCACCATAGAGATGACACAGCACAGACAGAACATGAACCAACCACTGCCAGAAAACAAAGCTGGGATTAGTTCAAACTTAACTAACTCAGACTTTTAGTGGACATACAAAATAATTTCTATTTTCAGCCTGAAATTTGCTGGAAGGAAATAACAGCAGCAAGACTGTTATCTTAGTGTAGTTTTCCATCTGACCAGAAGCAAGATACATCAGATTCCTTCCTTCTCCCTTTTTTCTGTCAGTCCAACAAGTTTATTAATACTTCTGATTATTTACAAATAATCATCTGGAAGTATTATTTATGGCTAGTTTATGAGTACAGCATAACTGTATATGAGATGCAAACCAACGACAATAATCTATGATTACCTTAATTAAAAATAAAAGTAAAATGACACTGTACTAATTAGCTGAGTACTAGAGAACTGCTGGGGATGGCAGTGACATAGTTAATGAAAAAAAAAAGTTTAGATTGGGTTGTTTGCTGTTCTGGTGGTTTTGTTTTGTTTTTTTTTTTTTTGCATTTCTTAAAACAGCAAGTCCAATATAAGAAAAAGAGATGGAAATAATTATCTGTTACTTCAGATACCATATTCAGAATTGTTAAGTAACAATAAATATATAGGTTGAATATGTACATGTCAACATGAATTATATGGTTGACTTTTAGCTTACAGTAACGAAGTCCACAACCTTTGTTTCTGAAAAAGAGGCACAAATCAGAAAATACCAATTTTGAGTCTCAAAATATGAAGATATGGTAATAAAATACCTAAGCACACAAAAAAACTTCCCCCATTCTGCCAGGAGAATTATACCCGTATATTTCACATTTTGCATGCAAAATTTGAAACAATATGTGTAAGCTTTTTGAATAAATCTGAAATATTCAATTATGTATTGTTCTGACCCAAAACTCTCCACTGAACTGCTAATGAGCCTAATAAGGTTTGTGGTGTGACAACTTCAGAGTCATGCTTTCCTTTGTGATTAGGACTCTCTAGAAAGACATCTCTGTGGGGAAAATGAGCCTGGGGCATAGCATAAGATTCTCATCATTATGTTGTCTCCTGGCAGATGTATTTTAGGTATAAGTGAATGTGGCCTAACAGAAATTACAGATTCTGTATATAAACTACAGTTCCAATAGTGCACAGAAATGTAACAGAGATAAACACTTCACTGAGCCAAAAATAAATTTCTTTAGGCATCACCACGTAAAACATTTTAAAAATAATTGTTTCAACTCACGTTATTAAGGGACAAAAACAAATGCAAAAAAAATGAGATTTTCACCAGCGGCACTCCAAGTTCTGCTAGCTACGGCAGAGCACTGCAATGCTCTTTTTTACTCTCCGTGCAAGATACCACCGAAGCCCTATTGTCAGTCCCTGTTACACCTTTAGAATGCAGAGTTTACGCGGCCAGCAGGCTATGTATTCCACTAGGCTGAGTTTAAAATTACTACCTGAGAAAGGTAGCCTGTTAACATGTCTGAAAGTTACATTCTGTAACTGGCTATCCTTTTTAGTATAAACTGCTCAGTGAATAGTGAGATTTTTTATTTTTTTTTTTAATGCAGTGTATCTGTTTCCATAGTCGTTGTACAAAAAATTACTTTCAATATAACATACGTTAATTTCACATTAAGTTTCTGTAGACCGTGGGATTAATTACCTTCTCCAAGGCCTCCATAAATATCAGAAAGAGCAAAACTAATAATAAAAAAAGAATATTTAATAACAGAATCCGTGATGGTTTAGTACTGTAAGTTATCTTGAAGAATATGTTAATAAATGTGCTAATAAAATACATTCAGATTCTGGGAATTTTCAGTCAAAATACATTTTGACAGAAAAATAGTAAATATGACAGAGTAATTTATGATATTGCAATTTACTTACAATATATATATATTTAAAAAAAAAAAGTAAAATGGGAGTTCTGGGAGTTCATGTTATTGTATGATGTATTTAAAGAGTCAACACCTACCCACTTACCCTCTTCGTATCTGCCACATCTGTTGGGTTTGTGAGATTCAGGAACTGACTTAAAGCGAAGGGACTGGTAAAAAGAGGTCTGCTCTTTTTGCAGCCTTTACAGTGCTTTTTAATGTACTTAACAGGATTTATTTATGCCCTGCATTTTTCTGATATCATATCATAATGGGGCGGTTTTTCGTTCAAAAGCAAATACAATTTTGTGTGAACCAATTCTTTGAGCAATTGATGGGCAGCTGAAGGAAGAAAACACTTGACAACTGCTGGGTGAATCACCTGTAAACGGTGCTAGTTCAAGGGCTCTGTTATCCTACGAGCTCCTTTGTTCTCTTTCCAGGCAGAGCTGAGAGCAGATAGCAGGCTGCAGCTGCCAGCTCACATAATATTCATAGCCCGCTATTTTGCTCCTATGTATTAAAGACACAAAATAAAAATTGTCTGGGAGAAAATGAAACTCGATAAGAAAAGAAAAAAGCCCATCAAAACGGTACACATATTTATAACCAGACAACGAGGTGTACAGTATAATGCATTACAGTTTCACAAACAATCAATACAAATTATTGGGTATAAAATTACTTTTTGATTACCACTGTGGAAACACAAGCTGCTCAAGTCATTCCTCACACCGCTATTGATTTTACTCTACTTTTTCTATTGCATTTTTAAAGCATTTCATGTCAATTTTTAAGTCTCCATTCTACTGCTAAATGCTAAGCAAATGCACGAGGGATAAACCTGGAAGTTTTAAGGGTGGAGAGTTCTAAATATTATTTTTCATCCTTTAATCTCCATGCTGTTTCTACCACAGCTTTGTTGAAGAATGCAAGATATTTTCATATTCAGACTACACACGGGAACTACCAGAATTTCCCTAACCTTTTAACCCCTTCATTTATTTCATGTTATTAGCCTTTACCTCTCTGGAGCAGCTTTCTGTCCTGTGGCATTTTGCTTCCTGCTGGTTCCCATGGCAATCGTCAGGTCATCTGTCAAATGACAGAGCAATATACTATAGTCATCTCTCAAAGCTGGTAAGTGGGTTCTTTTATTTTTCATTTGTCAAGTTGTCAAATACTCAGCAACAAGCATGGTACTTCTGTTTCTCTTCTTTTCATGAGAGGTGAAATAGGAAACTTAAGGACCAAGACAGAGACAAACTTAGGAATATTCTTTGCTGTTGTATTCATGTTTTTTTTCCCCAATGAACTGAGCTTTGTAAAGTTACTTTGAATTCAGGGTTAGATGTGGAATTAGCTATTTTCGATACAACGTGGTACAAATTTCTCCCAGTCCTGTGTGCTGAGACCAGTGTGTGTGTCTTGTTATTTTCTCCGTATCTTGAATGTGCCACTATTTCTAGTCTGCTGCTGTTCTGATGTTCTCTTTGATTAACATCTGTATTTGTAATGTATGTTTGACTGTGTATTGTGGAAAAAAATATGTACAGATATCCGTACAAGGAAAGTGTCAATTAACACAATATTGGAAACCTCTCTTGGAAAAAAATAGAATAACTGTCTAGCAAGCATCAGCTCATTGCCCAAACTAACACTGAGAACTACCGCACACAGTTAAAAATTCAAGGGAATAATTTTGGTAGGCAGACTATAGTTATTTATAAAGTACCTTGGCCATAACTCAAAGGTAGTGATTCTATTCTTGCAAGATAATGAATTACATGATGATGACAATGAGGAAAAAATTTAAGTTTCAGGAGTAATGAGAAAGAGAATGATGCATGAGAGAGCCATCTGAAACATGGATTAATCAAGATTTTGACGGAAAACTTCATCAAAAACCGCACTGTGTGCAACACCTCTGCCAAGGATGTGAATTATTTTTTTTTTCTACCCAAAGATTAGACGCACAAAGAACACTGAACCTCAGGTTACCCTACACTTGACACAAGTGTAAAGATGACATTGCAAAGGCAATGTCAAGTAATATCTAACCATAAAATGAGATGAGAAAAAAATCTTTCTGCTTTTTTGCAAGGTGTAGCATTGATCTTAACTTGTTGGGTGCTTGAAAAAGAACATAATCATCAAAGTTTTGGTGTTGACATTCAAATAAGAGCCTCCAGAGCAGAATAAGAAATAAGAATACTAATCTGACCATTGGTTTGCCAGGTTGTGACTAACAGAAATTTCACATTCACACAATTTTATTTGTACAGCTTTCTACTAGGTAGAGGAATTTATACAAAACACAGCAGTAAATTAGAAATACAAGAAATATTTGCAGTTTATAGTGAACATTGAAAGTTGATGCAGATTTACAGTAAATGAACTGCAGACAGATTTCTTATAATTAAAGAATAAATATGAGGAACATAAGAATAATTCACTTAAAGAGTTTTCTTATAGGTTAAACAAAGTAATACCACAATAAGGTCATTTTACTTCAGTGTTCATAGCAAAATGACTCTAAAGGAATGTCAGATAGACCTTTCTTAACTGTAGGGATATATTTTATTAAAAGTAATCAAATTTTTATTCGAATAACATACTTTGAATAACAGTGGCACAGTCCACCATGCTTGGATTACATTAGTGTAGTCCGTATCACTTCAACATTCAGTAATAGTCAGTAATTGTTGACTATTTGGCTCATGTCCAAACCATGTAAAAGATAAAGGTAACCAACCCCCTAGTTATACCTTCCCTAGAATTTCTCTGCTGGCTAAGGCTATGACATGAGCAAGTCTCAGTGGTTTTGTGATAGCTCTAGCTAACATGATCAAAGAAGTAACTAAAGGCTGAATCCTTCTTCATTAAAAGGGCACATTATGACTGGCAAGGGGTTGCTATATTACCTTTGCTCTTTATATCAAATGACGTGTTTTTAAAAAAGTTATTCAGGAATTAGCTCATGAAATTCTCTATCTTCAACTATACACTGACTATAAAGCCACCATACCCTCGCTCCTGATACCATTAAAAAAAAAAAAAAAAAAAAAAAAAACAGCTCCCACTTTCTCTTTCATGTTTACGAAAACATCTAGAAACATTGAATCTAATTGTTGTCTTCATTAGTGGTTTTGTTTGTTTATCTTGTCATGATATGACAAAGGCAATGACTGCTTTTCTTCAACACTTATCAGAGTGGATTTAGGTCTTTGTAAAACATGCTGTCAGAGATTATCCCAAATAATACAGTGGAAGACATATTAGTGCATTCAGCTACATCTATGGCAGCTTCCATCATGGGGTTTGGAAAATTGCACTTGTTAGAAAATTCAGAATTTATTCTACTGTAAAAACCTTTACTTGATATTATCCTCTTGACCTCTCATAAAGATCTGATGTTCAATGAGATTTTTGATAAAATATCCTTCTTATTCATAACACTACATACTTAATGCACTCATTAACTTCTCTTACCTTCTGAGTAATGGTTTACTCAGCAATGTTTTTAAACAGAAAGACATTACTGAACTCCTGTACTGATGGGTGTTCTACATGCTGTAATTACGCATGGGTATTTAACATGCATATGAATCGCACCAAATTGAAGTCAGAAGAGAAATTCAGAGACACATGAAGTTAAGAAAAATCACTTATTATAAGCTTTATTTCATCATTTAGCATACACTCTTTACCTGCAGATCTTAAATTTCTGATCTGTAAGAACAGACAATATGTTTTCAGCTTGTTTGGAAGTGCAAAACCACTCCATTTTTCAATCCAAGATTGTATTCTTAATGCTCATTATTTTCTTGATCACTTCTGCAAGGTTAGCATTAAGCTTTGGTTAAAGGTACAGTCTTTTTTGGTGCTTATTTGTGTTGGACTTTTCAGTCTTTTGATCTTTGTCCTGAACTAATAATCCACTAATAATCTTCAGGGTAAGTTTTGACTTCAGTGGATGTCTATAGACACTGTGAAAAAATTATACATATTACTAAAAATAAAAGATTCTTCACCATTTTCATTTCAGTTAAGTTTTTCTAATGAGCAGCTAATTAATTACGGACTATGCACCAAAGTATATTTTTCAGAAGAAAATAATGATTCACGTGGATTTGTTTTAAAGTGCCTATCTTTCTCATGTAGCACTCAACTATAATTTTGCTATGAACAGTTTTCCTTCCTGATTGAAAGATGTTAATATTGGATTTGACAGGGATGAGAAACATAGTTTCTGAAAAAATTAACATTCTTAGGCAGTAGAACTGTATCAGTAGAACAGATGACATAACTAGTTATTTTATTAAAATGAGTAGATGTTTTCACATAAAAGATTTTCTTTCCCAGCCTTGTCATATCTGATGCTTGAGAGGCATGAACAAATGGAGACATGACAGAAGAGAACAAAGATGACAACTGGACAATGTGATAACAAGGCTTATGGTAAAAGAGTGAAAAAGTCATCATTCTCTAATCTCATACCAGAGAAGACTGAGGGAAGTTGTGATTCCAGTCCATAGCTCAGAAGGTGAGCTGCCTCAAAACCAGGAAGAATTACTTGTTTCCTATGACTGCATGGTATGTAACAAAAAGGCAATAGGCTTAAATTGCACTGGATGAGGTTAGAGCAGGTCTACAAATAAAAGTTTATCATGTTAGGGGGAGTTAAGTACAGGAGATTTCACAACCTGACAGGCAAAGCTATGCAACCTCATCTCTGGAAATGTTATGTGCCAAAACATTGTCATTGCTCTTTCCTGGTGGAAGGAGAATGAACAAGATGATACCCTCTGTTTTGGTCAGGAGATCACATGAGAACTTTTATGTTGTGAAGCTAGGGAGAGCAAACCACCATTGCTTTTGGGAATGTTGTCATCTGCCATTTTATCTTCCCCATTTCAAGAAGAGATACTGAATTTTATTAACGTAGTGCTGAACCTGAAGTATTTGTTACTACTGCACCTCTAAGAAACTGGTGCTGGGATTTAACATAAGGTAGCCTTGTGATTTGTGTATTTTTACTGTCATCAGTGGATACTTTTGTCATTTTTCTTCATATTCAGTGGTATTATATAACATTTTTTTTTTTTTTTTTTTTTTTTTTTTTATTTCCTCTGGCAATCTGGAGACAGACACACATTCCTGGTTCAACAGCTGTACTTCCTGGCAGTTGTTTGTAGTGGCATTATAGTTCAGTATTATCTTCATTCATAGTTTATATATCATCTGCGACTGTAAATCAGGAGCGGGACCTCATTGTCAAAAACCTTGCTCATTTCCTTCACAATCCTAATGCCTAGTTAATTTTTCAAGGAAACATAATGCTGCAAAATTTTAGGGTGTTTGTAATTATAGTATCTGTAATAGGTGCAAGAGTAACAGTGAATGAAAGAACACTTTTGAGAACACAATTAAAAATATTTGTCAGAATTAATCTAGTACTGGAAGATTATTTATTAAAATATTAAATAAATACTTAACAAACACCTAGCATGTGGGGAACATTCACAGCCTTCTCTTCCTCCTTCTCATAATAAAACCTTAGAGCACTTGTTACCTTTTGGTCAGTTAATACTTCTACCTGTTCCAATACCTGATCAAAAGTTGCGATGAGGAAATCTGTATTTTTCTCTGACACTAAATTTAGACTGACATATGATGGACCAGAAGTGAAAGTGAAGTGTAATTGTTTCTTTCACATTAACAGTAACCAGTTATCATCAAAGCAAAGTGCTTTTCACACCTGTCACTGATCACACCACTCTGCTGCTGGTCACTGTCAAGCTGAAAGTGCCGCTAGGAAAGAGCTGACCACACTAAACAAATGGATAAATAGAATAACTGCATGCTTAGAAATAGCACAGATCTGTAGTTTTCGTATGTATGGATGTGATACTATTTTATGTCCATGATAATGCTTGCTTCTCCTGTTTTGCTTTGTACGTATTGCTCCTTTCTTGCATCTAATTTTCCAACCTTGAATGCTGGGTTCCCTCCATATATTTAATGAAATCTGCTAATAAATCTCTAAATCTCCTCCAGTAAGCAGTCCTATTGCAGACTCAGCTCTCTCTCCTTTGACTTTACTAGAGACAAAATAAGATTTGTGCTCTGGCAGAGTAAGCATTTGCTTTATCAGAAAGCGTATCAGTGTGGGCATGTTTCAGCATAATGTGCAAGAAAATCTGAGATTATGACTAATTTGTTCTGCTATTAAGTGAATGATAAAATGATTCAGGTACATAGAAATGGAGCATTGCGCTCTTTAGGAATTCCATGTAGTTGTCTCATTCTAAGTCTGTGAAAGTTTAACAGCTTTTAGTTTACAAAATTGCATTTACAGGAAAGACTGGTCTTTGCATAGGGAAGAGAAGATTGTGAGAAACAGGAATTCTGCAACAGCTTCCAAGATTCCAGGATTATAAACTCACACAAGTTATGCAGTCTCTGCCTGATTTCTTCTCAGTACCTTGTACAGAGGTAATGGGAGTGGAAGAGGAGAGACAATGCTTGTTTGGGAAGTTGTTTTGATTAAAGCATGCAGAATTGTGTTTCATGGTCAAGTCTTGGCAGTGAATCTTTATAAAGTAAATTGCATGAAGCACAAGAAAATAACATGAGATCTAAGTATGTCATCTTTCAGATGCATCTGGACAAGCATTTGAATAGTGCTGCACATTACCTCTTCCAGTCTACTCTTCAATGGCTAAACCAATGATAGGCCACTAAAGTCCCAGTAGATAGACTGCATTACAAATCTCTGGCCTTGAATTATGTTAATCATATACTGTTTTCAATGCAAATGTTTATTTAGGCTGCTGTACAAGAAAATTAGTGTGCCAGGGAGATGTTAGGCTGCAATTTTCACAGCAGCTTACCTCCCCAAGACATGCACGATCTATGAAAACATGAGAGGACATTGAGCCAGACATGTCATACAACCCAAATGAATAAGTGGAGCTTCAGTTGATAAGATCCAAGGTTACAGATTCCGCACAGTGTTTTCCACATACTGGATTAGCATGTGGAGACCTTATAGCAGCCTTCCAGTACCTAAAGGGGGTCTAGAGGAATGATGGGGAGGTATTCTTTATCAGGGAGTGTAGCGATATGATGAGGGGTAAAGGTTTCAAACTGAAAGAGAGGATATTTACATTAGGTATTAGGAAGAAATCCTTTACTGTGGGGGTGGTGAGACACTGGAACAGGTTGCGCAGAGAAGTTGTGGATGCCCCATCCCTGGAAGCATTCAAGGCCAGGTTGGATGGGGCTTTGAGCAACCAGGTCTAGTGGGAGGTGTCCTTGCCCATGGCAGGGGAGTTGGAATTAGATGATCTTTAAGGTCCCTTCAAACCCAAAACTTTCTATGATTCTATGATTCATTTGTTAGGAACAGGATGTCTGTGTTTCCACTCAGGATTTACATATAATGTTAGATCTACTGCATATCCCAAAGCTCATCAGGACATGTTCATCATAACTGCTGGTAATAGCACAGGTAAGCTGCTAAACCTCCAGGAATACCAGACAACATAGATAGTTCCTTTTGTTTCAGAAACACAGAATTTACACCAGAAAAAGAACATGTGATACAACTAGTTAAGGGACGAGGGAAATGAAAAATTAGAGTCCCACTACAGGGCTAATAAATATGCTTCAGGCCTTTCCACTTCCCTCTGCAGCTCTTATTGGAAAGAATAAGATCAGCCAGTACTTGTAAATTTTGCCACTTTATACTCCTTAATTCCTCAGTGCAGCTTTTCCCCGATTACTAAAAACTAAGTCCTTATCAGAAAATGAAAACCATTAGAAAAAATACTCAATTTTGCACCGTGCTCACCAAACAATATGTTGCACAATGTACGTGCAATATATTGTGTAGCTCTGACAATAATAAGGGTTCCTCCCTTTTCTGTTTATCTATTACTAAATGGCTATGTTTGGTGGTTTTAACCTCGATTATCTCTGAATGAGATAGATGGGCTACTTCAAAATTTGGAGCTTCAGTATTTCTGCCTCACTGAAGCCTTATAGCCCTTAGATCTTCACACAAAAAAAAAAAAATAATCAAGGTTTTATGTTTTTTTAAAGAAAAAAGTGAGACGGGAGAGACAAATTAGGGAATGAGCCCAAAAACTATCAAGGGAGTGCAGCTTTGTGGAAATATTGACTAAATAATGATTAAGCATCCTTTTACTCCAGGTGTGCTCTGACTGTTGTTCTTATTATGGAAACATCATTATTTTGTCTCAAATGCTAACAGACTTCAAAATGAGAATTGCTGTCCAAAAAGTTTAAAGGAGAAAAAGTAGATTGTGTATTAAGTAGTCCTTCAGACGATTTGTCTTTTCTTCAATTTGGGAACGGAATACTCTGTGTAGATGTGCTATTCTGACCCAAGTGGATCAAAAAGACAAAAAGGCTACGTCAAAGTTTTTCAATCACAAGAAGAGGCAACAAGATCCTGCTGCAGCCTGGCTGGTGGCAAAAAAAGGCAACACTGAAACTATTCTTAGGCACTGAAAAACATGAAAGGAAATGAAAGATGGTATTTTTTAACTGAGTCTAAATATATTCAACTTTTAACACAAGTCTCAGTAATCTCAACAAATGAACTTGGCATTTTTCTTTTAGAGGAAGCTTAAATTCTCATTTCTCATTATAGGAAACCATAATGCCTAAGCTGATTCCATCAAAATGTATGTGTTAATGTACTATATACAGGCTATCTAAACACACATTTTCAAAGTGAACTACTGCTGGAATACAAAAGGAACAGAAATTATGTTTATTTCTTAAACTAAGCAAAGAATTATGTCTTGTATGTAACAAAGAATTTAATTTATTGTAGGTAGCAAAATAAACTTTAAAGGCAGTTAAAAGTTGCTCCAAGATAAATGATAATTTAATCATTAAAGCAATTACTCCCTTGATCATGGTGAACAAAGTTTGGTGGCCAAAAGTATGACAAGTTAGTGAAATAAATGCAGTTTAATCTAAAAATATTGAACTATATGTGGCTTTGTTGAGGTCACCTGTACAGGGACTGGAATTAGGATAACAAATCAAGAGATGAAACAAATCTTGGTTTAATATTTTGCAACAGCCAGGCCATCACTTTTTAAGTGGATTTTAGCTTTTGAGGTAAGATCACCTCATACACCTACTGTATGGTGGATGATTTTATATATGCGTTGCAAGAGAAGTAGCGTGGGTTACTGAATAGGACAATCACTTGGCTACGAAGATCTACCATTAACTTTACAGTGGGAACGCATATTAAATATCAGTCATCATCTCTTTGTGCTACTCTTTCCATTGAGATTTTGTCTGCCTTGCCTGTTCAGATTTGAAGCTGTGATTGCACGTATTGGCAGGTACTGGCAGCACACACAATAAAACCTTGATCCTGGCAGCCATTTAATAGATTATTTAATATTGATTCTTGTATAGATACACATATATTTATATAATATATAAATAGATACATACATATAAAAATATCTAATATATTTATTGGATCTAGCGTATCTTATTTACCTTTTATATCTGATATCTTATATATTATACATATTTAATACATATCAATTTATAAATTCAGCCTGCTACTCATACAACATAAAAAAGAAACACACCTTGACTCAGTCAACAGAGAATCCGAGTTTTATTCTTAATAACCCATCACAATACAATGTCCAGGTAAATTGCCATATAATTACACACAGAATCACAGAATGGTCTGCGTTGGAGGCAACCTTAAAGATCACCTAGTTCCAACCCCCTGCCATGGGCAGGGACACCTCCCACTAGACCAGGCTGCTCAAAGCCCCATCCATCCTGGTCTTGAGCACTTCCAGGGATGGGGCATCCACAACTTCTCTGCGCAACCTGTTCCAGTGCCTCACCACCCTCACAGTAAAGAATTTCTTCCTCATATCTAACCTAAATCTATCCTCTTTCAGTTTGAGGCCATTACTCCGTGTCTTATCATTACACTCCCTGATAAAGAGTCCCTCCCCATCCTTCCTGTAGGCCCCCTTTAGGGCTGAACAACCCCGACTCTCTCAGCCTGTCCTCATAGCATAATTCTATCAGTTTACAAAAGTGTTTTCCAGTTATGTACTGTAGGCAGGTAAAACATTGTTTTTGTCATTGGAATGAATCAAACAGCCAGCTAGTGTGAATTTTTGCCATTGAATATATTAAAATTTTAGGGCCCATTTTTTTTTAGTAAAAAAATGTTTAATGGACTAAAAAATGTCTAAAGAACTTGCTAGATCAAACTTAAATTTGCAAAAACTCTATGATATTCTCCCTGATTTTAGTTTCATCCTCTGTTCTTCTCATCTTGTCCCTTACTGTGCTTTCAAAAAAAGCTCTTAAAACAGATGATTTTTCAAATTTATATACTATTTGAAATTTTATTCCTCACCAAACCTCTCTAAAGCTGTAAATTCAGTTAAAAAACTACCCAGGAATTCCATTATTGACCTTATTATTCCCACTAGTTCAAAAATTTCTTTTCAGTATTATGTAACCTATAATTCGTAATTGGTGTTATGATTGTTTTGTAATTGGGAATTAACATCTTTCTGGCTTAAAATGTCATTTTACAGCGACCTATTATAGTAATGAATTTCTACATATTCATGGTTAGCTTGTGCATTTTTTTTTTTGCCCTCTCTCTTATAATTCTTCATGGTGTCATTATAGTGACATTAGCATTTTAGCCTCTACTGAAATTCTTTATTAAATTCTTCAAATTGATCTGTATCATTATTCATTTTCACAATAAATTCCAGTCTGTATAACCTCTTCCACTTTTGACTTCTTGATGAATATACACGTTACTTGAGACCTTTCTTGAAACAAACAGCTAACACTGGCTTCATCTGAAATCTACATGAATACCTAATCAACCTTCCAGAGAAACTGCTATGGATAAACTTTTCCAACCCAGCATTATTTCCATGGTATTTTGTAAACTACACAAACTTAATACCCTTCAATAACATTTGTTTTCTAGCAGAGTTTGTTAGGACTTTGGTACAACTATGGGATACCAAAAGAACTGCACGTACTGAAACCTATTTTGATCTCTCATTTTTGACTGAAATTCGTATTTTATCTGCAGGCAAAATTCTTCCATCCATGCAGAAGAAAGGTAAGAATAATATTTTTTTTCTGCATTAAAAATGATGCAAAAATTCTTCTTCACTGTGCACTGTGAACTGTTCTTCCTTTTTTGACCATATGCTTTGCCCTGATGCTGGGTTTTAAAATCCATAGTTGGAAAAACATATGATCAACAACAGGTTTATTTTAGACAACCACGCTGTGGAAATAAAACCAACCCTAACAGCCATCACTTGCAGCACAGAGCTCCAAGGGAGAAAACACAGACTCCTGCGTCTAAGAGCGCATCCAGCACAACAGTTTGTCCGTGGCTGTGAGATCTGAGTCCTTTGTGTCACAAGCCTGAAGATCATTAGCTGCTCTCTGGGCAATGGCTCTTTCAGTAATGATTCCTGATGATCCCCCACATTCATAACCACCTGCCTGTGGACCTTTGCACTGCTTTCTACCCCTGTTTCTGGACACATCCTGTATAACACCTCCAAATGCCTGCTGTCCTTGCTGTCTGATACAATGCTAGCACTGTGCTCTACAGCATTTAGGATTGCAGGAGTGGACTTGTGCACATCCCCTTTTTTCTTGATGTTACTTTTCTTGGAAAGACATTCTTTGCAATGACCTGTTCCACAAAAGGAAAAGAAAGATGGCAATGCAGACACCACTAGCCCTCCTGATCCCAGGAGGCAGAGGCCCAGAGTGAAAAATCAGCGTATTACAAACCTTTTAGATCAAGAACTTGAAAATGCAAGTCAGATAAGAAGGAAGAAAAAACGCAAAGGTTTCCTCAAAGTCTATTCAACTCAGGTGATGGAGTGGGACATCTTAAATTTTACATTGCTTTCATACAGGATGAAACAGACTTGATTATCACTGACATACAAATAAATTCTATAGAACTATCCTTACATCTGCCAGTCAGTTGTACAATTTGCCTTTTCTTCTCCAATTACTTCTAGTAAAAGGTTTTCCTGAAAAAAGTCTTTTTTTTTGAGCTTTAATTTTCTATTTGCTGAGGACTACTCATGACTCTGCTAGGATGTTATATCTTTGGGTAAACGTGATATCTTATTATTTAATGTCTTCTCTTATGTTTCCATTATTGTATTAATTACAATCTAAACACATAACCTAACAGTTATTGATTTTTCTAATTATCTAACACTGATTTTTTTTTTTTTTTTAATCTAGCAATATGGTGCGTGTTATTACTGATTGCAAATAATCTTTTCAAGCAACTGTTCTACAATAAGTATTAAAATACAGACTTCCTCTGAGGCAAAGGCTGGTGTTATGTAGAGCTAATGATGTATAAAAAGCAATATATTTGATCTAGACATTTCAAAAGGAAAGCCATTTTTCTCCATGTTTGTTTCCTGGAAGGTCCTGAACAGCTTGACCTGCTCTTCATCTAAGATGATCAATACTATGTGATGGTGTCTTCTGCTTTGTCCCATAACTTCTCAATCAGTCATTAGAAATCCAAAAGTAAACACATGCTTCTCTGAAGTAGTGTCTCCTAAAGAAATAAAAAAAAAAAACAACAAAAAAATCACACACAAAAAAAAACCCCAAACCAAACAAACAAACAAAAAAAATCAACAAACCAAATAGACAAACAAACAAACAAACAAAAAAAAAAAAAAAAAACCAAAAAAACAGGACAGGAAATAGACTGTTTTAAGAACATTGGTGGAAAAAATTCCCAATCAGGGATGATGTGATTATAAGCTTAAAACCTGGAGCCTCAAGGTGCAAGATTACACTCCAGTACTTATCTGTGCTGTTGTGAGAGAGAAGAGAGAAGTTATGCCTTCCTGCTCAGAGATACAGAAGGACCTCCACACTTGAAAGGGATGGTAAAAATTGTACGAGAAATTGCAGAGGAGTGTGACAGGCACATAGAGGACTAACATACTCTTGTTCATTATGCAGCTCCAAAACTGACAGCTTGACCCAGTCTCCACTCTTCCCCAGCCCCATTACTTTCCATGTTCTACATCATTCTGGTTTTTTCAATGGAATAATTTTCATCCCTTTATCTCCAGCACTTCAGATTTTTGAGCTGATGGAGGTTACAGGTATACTGAGTGAAATCCTGTCCAGGTTTTCAATTTATTTTCTGTGGAAGTTTTAACTAAAAGTTAACTTTCTTGCACTGGTGTTAGGCTAAAACCATATCACTTTTACAGTTGGAGTTTGCAATTGGCTGCATTACGTTTTCTGATGACCTGAAATTAATAATAACTTCTGACGACTGCCTAATTCTGACAACTGAACTAATTCTTAGTTCAGATTGCAATTTCATATTTCTACACTGGCCAAGCTATATGTACCCTGCTGACGTTTTATGCTCTGTCTTTTTAGGTAACTAATCATTATTGAACAACCTTAGACGTTCTTGACACGTATAAGACAGTTGAACATCTGTGTTAACACAGACATAGATTGTTTTAACTATCATTGGAAAGTCATACATTTTCAAACTGTGTCATAAAAATCCTCCAAGTGTCTTGTTTGTGTGACAGAGGTCTTAAAAGAATGAATAGTGGCTTAAGCTCTTCTGCTTAATTTTGTTCATGCGTTTTTTCTTTCTTTCTCCCCAACCTACATATTAGTTATCCTGACTGTCCTAAATCTGGGCAGTATCCTCCAGTTTAAGTGGGAAAATGCTCCATCCTTTTTGACATAGATTTCTATAGCACCCAAGATAATGGAGACAAGAAACCTCTGGCACCCTCAAAAGTTACTTCACAACAAAAATTCAGTAATATCATAATTTCTAGATTTTGCCTGGAATGGTATGGCAAAGTCATAAGTAGTCTCTCTTATCTTCCTACCTGTGTGTGCTGGCCTGAGTATCTCCCTGATATTCTTTACCTAGATTTTGATATTTTTTTTTCTTTTTTCCATTTAGAATAGTACACATTTATGTTTGTAGATTAATATCTCCTTGGTGAATTTGTCTTTCTATATTATAGGTATTTTTGCATTAAAATACTCATTCAGATCTCATAACATTTTGGGAAAGGTCAAAGTTGCAGACTATGGAGGGGTAGAGGGAATTGATCTTCATTAGACATCAATCTGGAGCAAATGAGAGCTCATGTACATTTTGGGGTCATGTATAGCTGTCTGGAAGCAGTCAAGAAAAGGCATAAATGACCCTATTAAACTGACCAGAAAGTAGCTACATTATCATAAAAATGTCCATCTGTATCTAAGATTCTGTGTCCGGCAGACTGATTTGTAGCAGAAATTAAAATCTTACATCAATGAAGTTTTATATATTCAAAGATATACGCATACATACACTAGCTACTTCTGTTTTCACAGAGATTTTTATTATCTCTCAATTTTTGCTGCTTTAACATTAACAATCTAAATAGATGAACTACCTATGACTTATGTGAATAAGGATATGAATAATCATAAAAAAATATACTTCCACTCAGTATTTTTAATATTGTTAATTCTTTATTACTGACAATACCAGAATTATGTCTTACATCAATGCAAAAAGCTCATAAGACTAGGAGAAAAAATGTAAGATAATTATTAGAATTCAGTTCTGGAAATTGTTACTGAGTTATTCCTTTTGTAACCCTAAATAGAAATCTTCCCCAGACAATGCTGTGATATTTGTAAAAATATATGCCTGGTGCAATATATGAAGAAGGTGCTAGAGTGACCAAGAAGATAAAAGGGACATGATAGATCTGAATTAACTGATCTGGTAATTTCACCAGAGAAGACATTAATGAGATTTAGAGTCATTGGAATAAACTGACTTCTGTCCATCCCTGAAAACTTTTTGCATCTGCCTAAATGTTTTCTTTCCTATTTTTTTTTTTTTCCTCCTACCAGGATACAGCCTACACTATTATTTGCTTTTTCTAGATTCTGGGTGGTCTTGGCAGTGGACACATGCTGTACATACTGACATTATGTGTGTTTGAATTCACTTCTGCAAGGTACTGAAGGCATTATCCTTATTCAATAAAAACTTATCCACATTCTTGTATGCTTTGCTGATCAACGTATAATGACCCCTCCTGACATCTTCATAGTGAATTTCACATCCTATCCCAAAATGCTTACAAGAGTCAGGACTGAAGTACACAAGTAATATCTGATTAATTTTTCTCAAACTTTTGTTCTTTCAAAAGAACAAATAGGAAAAATGAATTTGAGGAGACCTGAGCAAGATAACTTTTTTATGCACATACCTTCCTGATAAGCTCCAGTTTTGAAACTCATTCCATTCTCCTTTTCCATCTGGCTTAATTACATCAGAATATAGGACATTCTATACTAAGGGATAAAATAATCATCATAATTTGTAATTACACTTGTTTTCTGTCTTTCAAAATGTCTTTTATATTGTGCCTAGTGATGGCTTTAATATTGTGCTTAATGTCACCATCTCTTATTTCCTAATCAGAAAAAAAATACTGAAATAAAGAAACCCACATATGCTGAAGCTAAGTACAAGTTAAGCTGTCCTTTCCTGTTTGGTTGGTGTACAGTAGATTAAGCCTGCTGTTAATCTTTGGACATTCAGCTCTATAGAAGGGATTCCAAGATAGGACGGTATCACAAATGAAAAGGGATTTGACCACACTAATCTAGCCATAGATGGAAGAACTCACAGTGACAACTGCCTCTGTTGAGCACCCAACAATGATTGGAATTAAAAGTTATTAAAGTCAGGACAGAGGTTTACAGGCAGAGGTTCTCAAGAAGGCTTTCAGATATCCTAGCTGTCCTCTACAGTAACTGGATGTAGCTTCCTCTGTAAATCTTTCTTTTTAATGAATATTAAAACTTGCTGTACACCTCCTCTTAAAATATGCTTTCCTTGATGTATCACTCATTATAATTGCATTTTAGCACTTTTTCATGGTGACTGTCTGTGCACTTTTTTTACAGCTGTCAACTGAAACATCAATTAGAATGTAATCTTATTCTTCAAATTGCTGACAATATTGGAGATCTATCATTTTGTAAGCTAGAAAAGCCCAAAGAGAAGGGATGCATATCGAAATTGAGTTGAATTTGACCTTTAATACTTGTGTCCAGTAAAGATATCATTGCCAGAAAAAACATGCTTTTAATAATGCATTTTTATGCAGGGCGGGTGCATATAGCATTGTTTACAGTTATAGGTTTAGCACAGCACTGATAAATATATTCTTTCTTCATGTCTGGAAGAAGTCTGTACTGGACTATACCAGTGCTTTCAGGATGGGTAGAAGGGAGATCCTGGTCTTCCAGAATTGCTAATATTCTGAGAAAAAAAAATTGTTGTAGGAAGACCTAGGAGTGGCATTTCGAAACTAAGCATGGTCAATTGTATGCTTACATTGATGCACTGTCAAGCCTTATAAAAATCTATATAAATGACCCATTTGGGAATCTTCATGCATACAAATTTAATTAAAGGCCAGTGCCAATTCACATATATGGAAATACTCAAAATATGTTACAGCAAAATTAATATTTCCTAAGTCAAGTTATTAACAAACAGGACATGTTTTGAGGACGTCAATTTATGCATGCATTCATGGAAGGAGCTATGATAGGAATATTTCTGTCTCTTTAGGAGATTAGTGCTAGATTATTGCTTTAAACTTCTCTCAGCTACCTTGAATACACAGATAACAAGTGCCCTGGTTTGTTTTATTTTCTAGGATTACTAAAATAACAACGCTGCTAGAATTAAGGCACAGTATGATCTTGCCTTATGTACAGGTATATAGTTAATTCTGAATATTTCTCATACAGTAGGTAGTGACAGAGCAGCAGATACAGTGAAAACAACCCCAAGAATGATAAAAGAAATAATGATTCCCGCTGTGGCAGAATAGCACAGAACTGCTTCAAACAGATGTCCCAGGAGTCTGGGATTTATGAGGGTAGACTATCACTTTCAGGCCGATCAAGCATGTAATGCATGTACCATGGTGCGGGGAGTTGTATTCTTGCCCCTGCCCACTGATCTCCTTCCCATTAAAAGAAAGGTATGAGGATGGTGGGGTGGGAAAGAGAGCCGGACACCAGTCCTCACCTCACACAAAGCACGCACTGAAGAATGAGTTGGGAAGTATTGCTGGGCACCGCAGCATACACATGGCACTGAAGATTTTAGCTTCCTCACTAGTTTAAAAAGGTATATTTGTCAAGATGAAAGAACAGGAAAATAGGTGACACTAGGGTTTTCAAGCAGTGGTAATAGAAAAATGAAAGAGAAAGGGCAAGGGAATAGTTAATCTGCAGGGAAGAAATCAATAAAAATGCTGAGCTATTATTTAAGTTGAGGGAAATAATACACAAATTCTTCCAGCTTCCATGAGAAAGAAGATGTTCCAGATAAATCATCACAGCCATGGGCAATTTGACAAGGAAATGAACAGAGGCTATGATGTTGTGTTCATCATTTTCTTTCCTGTAACTTTCAAAAATCAAAATGCTTTGAGTTTTCTAAACTACCACCAGAGATTTTCCTCCAAACATCCTTGGAAAATTGTGGATATGAATGTATTTTACATGAATGATGGTAACTGGTGGTTTTTAATGTTTTTTGCCATGCTTTGAAAACACTGAACAGTTGTTTTTAGATCTGCTACCAAAAATGGTGTTATTACAGCTACTTGCATGAAAAAAGCCACAAATGCAAGACATTAGTATAATCAACTGAATTTCAAATAGTGACACTATTCACTGCAGAAATGCTAGATGAGCGGGGACCTAGAAGGAAGACATGAATGAAGGGCAAGTATATAAATAATTTAGCCTGTCAAAGTGTAGGACAGATGAGAGACATAGCATCAGTATCAGCCTTCACCCACCAAATTACTTTCACTTATGGTAAAATCCTCTTATAGCATTCTACAGTATGAAAAGAAGGGTATTTAATGACTTTATTCACACAATAAGGGGCATTTACAGTTGTCAGTGCAGTATAGAAAAAGGACTTACTGCAAATATTAAATTTGAAACTGACTTACATCTGATTTAATAAATGTGATTTCTGGAACCACACCTTCTCTCCTGAAAATTCCTCTCCTACACATTTAAATTCAACTCAGAGACATCTAAAAGTTAATGGCTCTATTCCCATGGAATAGAGTTCATGTTGCAGAACACACTAAATTCCAAAGATTTTAATTAGTTTTATTTATTTTATATCTTAATATTATAAATCTGTTCACTGTTTCTTCACTACCAGGCATATCATGCTTTACCAGAGCAGAAAAAAATATTTAAATGTGTTGTTCTTCACATTCTAAGTACTGTCAAAATTGAGAGTTAACCTGCCACAACAAAAGTTCTTCTATATACCTTCACACAATTATTTTTACAGATATTTAAGCTTCATTTCACCTTTTTCATTTTTACCTTATGCTGAGTTCTAGGAATAAATACATTACAGATTTTGCTTTTGTTCTCATAAACCAAAACCAATAAAATATCAATAAAAAGCCAAAAAATATCTGACATCACCAGGCGTAAAGTGTCTATCAGGGAGCGTCTTACAAAAATTCATAAATCTATTTACACATTATATATTCATCATGCTGTCAGGTATTAATGAGGGAATATTACATAGTTAAAAGATAGATTTGCAGAGATATATAAGCACTAAGTAAACCTGCAGGGGACCTCACAACATTTAGCTCTCTTTCTTCTATATTTGCAAAAGAAAACACCTAAAAATGTCTCGTCACTGTTGGCACTTAAGTGATACTAATAGAGAAAAAGCAAAATTATCTTATAAACAGAAAATAATTGAGACTGCCTTTTGCCAACTGCTTTTTTTTTTTCCTTTTCTTTTTTCTTTTTTTTTCTTTTCTCCCTTTTTACAGAAGAATATCTGAACTCTATAAAGTATTTCAGCCTACTGGTGATGCACAAGGTCTGATGTGTTTGACAAGTGGCATATTGGCAAGGTTTACAGAGCTTGAAAGATATGCCAAGGCTAGTCTATAAATAATATTAAACAGGAACCTGTTTTTTTCCACCTCCCTTGCTGTGAAATGTTGCCTGAATTCTAATAATAAATCTGGAAAGGGACAGCACTGTTGATATTTGAAAATCCTCTGATACACTTTAAAGACTACAGACTGTATATTTTCTGAGCTAGAAAGGTATTCTCTCTTTTAAACTGAAAAGCTATATAACATAAGGAAACTATATTATTCAAGTGACATGAAATAAATCTCGCTAGCACAGACTTTACCATAATTTAACCAAGATGCAAGTCAGCATCTTTTAGCATAGTAAGGCTGATTAAATGAAAATTGAGTTGAAATCAAAGCAAAGCATGTACTAGTTTATCTGCAAAGTAAGCACAATTGCAAATAATAAAGTATCTAAAATAAAGAAATCTTAAAATACCAGTTATGGCTTTGTACATAATTCACATCTTATTTTATAGCTAAAAAATTTGATTTTGACACTTATCCCACATATGTCCATTTTTGTCAATAGAAATCAAACTGAATATGGTCAGTCGATTAAATATAAACGGTGTAAGCAGTAACTCTATATTACGTGGTTTTCATCAAAGCAGGTCGAAATTCTGGCAGCTTGAGCCCTAAATTCTCATTTACCAGGGACTTCATGTTGTCTTTATTGTAAAGAAATAGCAAATTTAAGGCAAATCCCAGAATCATGTACAGGAGCATAAGTATATAAAGAAGCAGGTATAAGTGTCAGGAACTGCAAGTAAAGTTTGTAGTCAAAATGGGATTTGGTTACTAGTATAAGGAGCTAACTATCCTAAAGCTTTTCACATTATAGATTGCTTGATCATGTTTTGGCTTGGGTTTTTTTTCAATTCTTAGATTCTTCATATAAATACAAAACATACTGCTTTCATTTTTATTTCATTTAGAACTTACCAAGTGCCTAAGTTCAAAAAGCTGCCTCTGAGCATCCTTCTAGGCAGAGTGGGTCTGAAATGTAAAATGTTGCCACTCATCATAAATTCGTCAGCCTCAGCAAAATAACATGCCGGAACAAAGAAACAGATGGCATCACTTAGTGGTTTGCTCAGTACTTGCTGCATCTTCCTCATCTGTTAGCACCTCTCCACACCTGAGAGGTCACTGCTGCACCCCATGGGGCTGTCTCCAGCCAGGCTAGTGGGATCCCAGGGCTCTCCTAGCCCTGCCACGGATGTGGCAATGGCTCCTCCCAAGAACAGACAACAGTGTTGTGAAGTGACTTCCACAGCAAGGGACAGCAGGGGAAACAGCAAGAACAGCAAAAGCGCATTTTAGAAATCTTATGTAAAATAGAACTTTGGAATTTTTGGTGATCAACTTTTTACAGGATGTTTGTTTTAAGATTTACAACAAGACATCTTATGGTGTCATAGAGCTGGACACTAACATAACATCAAAAAATCATCAGTAGGAACACATTTAAATAAGGTAGAATGACACTATTTGGGACAGTAGAAGTAGTGCCTAAGTTGACTTTTAAATGTGGAGATAATTCTATACTCATATGATAGTGGGAGATACTCATAGATAGAGACAGTAAATCATGTCATGCATAAAGAGCTGCATTTACAGGAAAGACAGAGATATCAAAGAAGTTTCCCATTAAATCATTGGGAATCACATGGACACAACTTCAGCATTATTGGCCAACTTATTTGAGTGTTAATAACACAGATTCAGACCATGTTTCCTGTTCCTGTTTTCCTCAGTCATTGCATCCTGAATTTTGAATCTTTCTCTTTGGTCTTGGATTCAGATTCACGTTTTTGCTGGGAAGGGAGGGACCTGCCCCCTTGCCAACTTGGTGTGTGAGACATGGGCAGGGTGAGGGAAGTAAAAGAAGGATTAGAGAGAATTTACATAAGTTTTGAGCTGTGCAAACATGTGAGGAATTTCCTCTTTCTTTCTTTCTTTCTTTCTTTCTTTCTTTCTTTCTTTCTTTCTTTCTTTCTTTCTTTCTTTCTTTCTTTCTTTCTTTCTTTCTTTCTTTCTTTCTTTCTTTCTTTCTTTCTTTCTTTCTTTCTTCCTTTCTTCCTTTCTTTCTTCCTTTCTTCCTTTCTCTCCTTCTCTTTCTTTCTTTCTTTCTTTCTTTCTTTCTTTCTTTCTTTCTTTCTTTCTTTCTTTCTTTCTTCTTTCTTTCTTTCTTTCTTTCTTTCTTTCTTTCTTTCTTTCTTTCTTTCTTTCTTTCTTTCTTTCTTTCTTTCTTTCTTTCTTTCTTTCTCTTTCTTTCTCTTTCTTTCTCTCTTTCTTTCCCTCTTTCTCTCTTTCTTTCTCTCTTTCTTTCTCTCTTTCTCTCTTTCTCTTTCTTTCTTTCTCTCTCTCTTTCTCTATCTCTCTCTTTTTCTTTCTTTCTTTCTTTCTTTCTTTCTTTCTTTCTTTCTTTCTTTCTTTCTTTCTTTCTTTCTTTCTTTCTTTCTCTTTCTTTCTCTTTTTCTTTCTTTCTCTCTCTCTTTCTTTCTTTCTTTCTCTCTTTCTGTTTCTCTCTTTCTCTCTTTCTCTTTCTCTCTTTCTCTCTTTCTCTCTCTCTCTTTCTTTCTCTCTTTCTTTCTCTCTTTCTTTCTCTCTTTCTCTCTTTCTCTCTTTCTTTCTTTCTTCAAAGCAAATATTTCTGCAACAATTTGGCTCCTGTAGACACAAATGTACGTACATTTGTGTAAGTGAAGAATCAATGCAAGCTGCAACATATATCTATATCTACAGAGGGTTTGTCAAACCACATGGGCAAATACTCCTTTATATGCACAGTATATGTAGTGATAATGAGTCACATGTAATACAGTAATCACGGAACAAGGGTCTGTAATCTATTAAATAAAATGGGGATGTTTTTCTTGTAGAACTTTCACACAGTTCCTTCATGGTAATCCATGTGTTCAACTGTGTTCTCACTAGTCACTTTTTTTTTTTTAGTTTAAAAGAACTACAGTAGTTTGAGTTTTTCTGCCAGCATAGCGTAACTTGGGATTTTTGTTTAGAAATATTGTACTGACAATCTATGAATTGTTCCAGCAGATACCTGCTTGATGTACAGTAAAAAGCAGAAAACCATACCTCAAGAATTCCTCCCTCAGACTTCCATTCTCCAGGTCTAAACATGGTGAGGCTAATAGACAGTTATTGAAATCTACTGTATAAAATCTTATTGCCATAGCAACAGAGATGAGACCATACTTCACAAATAAAATTAGCAACTAAATGCGACTCACTGTCAGTAGTTGTGCCACACCTACAAAAGTGGTTTGAAAGACATCATGAGATAGCAACATGATAAGCAAGACAGATCAAAGTCACTGGGATCAGCGTGGAGCAAATTCACTAGCAGGCACTGAAGAAGATTTCAGTTGAACTTTTTCATCACAGTGACAAAAAAAGAATTAAAAATCCCCTTTTCTTCAATAGGAAGAACACATTTTTATCTCCTTGCTTCTTTTTTGCTCTGAATGCTGCATTCTGTGGGTTTGTGGGATTTTTATTTTCTTTTGTTTTGTTTTTTTTGTTTTGGTTTGGTTTGTTTTTTTAAATAATCACAACAGAAACCATCAGTCATTTAATTGGTTTAAAATCTATTAAACAAAAGTAACAGGCTATTGATTTGGTCCATACAAAACAACAAGCTGAAAATTAGGAAGGTATATATCTGAATTATTCCTATTTGTTGAGATTTCATCCATCTTTCAGCTTCCTGATGGAATAGGTCAGAAAATATTCCTATTACACATACAAACACAAGCTGTCTCTCTCAATCTATCATACTATTACTTGCATTATTTATACCTACACCGCTAGGTTTCATCTCCAATACAATTTCAAAACAGATGTTTTGAAACAGAACGCTGCAGGATAAAATGCATTGATTACTTACTGATTACTTGTTTTTGCATTGATTAACATTGAAAATTAACCTCAAATATAACCCCTCCTCAAATATATATGTATATATATAAATACATAAAAAACCCTGAATAGATCCATATCTTTAAATAGTCCTGTATTAATAACAACAATGACAATAATAATTGCAAGGACTTCAAGAAAAGCAAAGTTATCTGGATAAAATGGGATGAATCTAGTACAGAGGAATGAACTCAAAGAAAACTCATTGTAGCCATGAATCTGTGCAGGACTCCTGCAAACATTAATAAAGGAACATTTTTATAACTTAACACACTGTCTTATTCCTATGAGTCTTTCTTATTTAACCAGGAAACATATGAAAAGACTATCAGCACACTTCTTTCTCCACTTTATCAACAAATGCTTAACAGTGCAATTAAGTAAGAATTAACGCATGTCTTGTCCTACCATACCACAAAAATATGCAGTGGATATTAAATTAAGAAAAATCCCCAACAACATACACACTGCTCTGTCAGAATGTATTTAAGACTCAGTGTAAGCTCTAAGCTTTTCCTCCTATTTCATGCAAAATATCCAGATCTACTGCTGCCATAAAGCTTGACTATAGTGTGGTCACTGTACCCATTTCCATCATGATGCATGTGTGACAGTTGCTATGCATCACTTGGTTTTGCCAAATGCAGTAATACACTCGCTGTACATCAACACATGTTGGATCCCTTTCTCTGCTCTTTATTTTCACTTTTCTTCATGCTGTTAGTAATATATTACTTAAGCCCATTATATGCTGCTCTTGCAAATTCATTGCTCAGGTTTCTTATTTATAGAGCTTCTATTTTTATGGTTAAAGCTTCTTTTAAACTTAATAATGATGTTATTTTATTTAAATTGTTTTGTATACTTGTTATCTAAAAAAGGTTGTTAATCCTTGGCATAAGGAGAAATACTGTATACGATGCAGGGGGTCAGGCAGAATGATATCAAAATTGGATATTGGACATTATATTACTAACAAAGAAGAGAAAAGAAGGTGAACAAAATAATAAGTGGTTCCCCTAAATAATATTCCTGTCTTACAATAATGCATTGTTTTAAACTGGATTTTCAATAATTGTTGTTACTGAAATTTGAGCTCCAAGCACATCCTATTAAGTTTTTAAGACGGGTACAAGGTTAGAAAAACAATTATATATGGAACAAGCTGTGTTCTCCACCTTGTGCAAATCAAACTTTCTTTTAGTATAGCTATTTGGTCTTGTTAATTAAATATCCCTAACCTTCAACTACAATGAATATGCACTTATACACCCACTTACATGAATAAACTGTTCAGACATAACAAAATGCAAAGAAAGGTAAAGGGGTATAAGAAAGTATAAAGAGTTTTTATTCTTCAGGTTACTTACAATCTTTTTGTTGATTATGAGGAAATGGTTTCAAGTTGCACCAGGGCAGGTTTAGTTTGTATATCAGGAAAATTTTTTACACTGAAAAGGTTATCAAGCATTGAGTAGGCTACCCAGGAAAGTGGTTGGTTCACCATCCCTGGAGGTATTTAAAAGACAGGTAGACGTAATGCTTAGTGATATGGTTTAGTGATGGTTTGGACTAGATCTGAAAGGTCCCTTCCAACCTAGGCAATTCTATCATCCTATGACTAGTTTTGTATGAGATGCAATTGGGGTGTATGCCTGTTCTTGCTCCTCTCCATGCTTGCTTGGTAAACTGCAGACAGATGAATAGTTGTCTTCTCTTGTGATGCATTTTCTGTTCCAATCAATTCATAGTTGTCCTAATGAGAAGTGTGATTGCTAGATACATGACAAATCTTGGCTCAGAGATGCATCACTGTTATTGATTTGCTAGATTAACATCTCAGAAGGGAAAGAATAATGAACATAAATTAGTAAGATTACCAGAAGTAATGCTCAGGAAATCTATGTTACACAGATTTTCAGCTACAGTCCTACTAGATGTTTTTTGAGTCTATCCCATGTGCAGCTTTCCACTGATATTAATATTGTGTTTGATATTATCAGTATTGTATATTGATGTTAATAACGTAGGTACTTTTTACTTACACCGTTGAATAATTTTTCATAGTCTTCATAAGATTACTTGCCATGCCTGAAAGATGGCTGGACTACATATTATGTTTAGCAAGAGGCTGAATTCAGAAAGTGGCAGTGGGGTTTGCCTGGGCACCTACCACTACACTGACCTTATAGCTTTACAGTTTTGCGCATTCTGCTTCCCACTGTGATTAGTATTCCTTGGTGATTCTGGCTAGTGTCATCACAACATGGCACAGCTCCATGCTTGCATTTTCAGTTAGTCAGTTCAGAAAGAATATAAATATAAAGGTACAGGGACAGATATACAGAATGGTTGGTGATGTGGAAAAGCTTGCATCAAAGGAGGAATCAAACAAGAGAAATTCAACAGGCAAGTGTTCCTCAGCTTTCAAAGAGTGCAGGTCAGAGAATGTGATAGAGATTTCTAAAAAGTAGTGTGTACCAATTAAGCTTAAAGTAAACAGGAAAAAAGCAAGTAAATTCATGGTTAAATCATGGAACTTGCCATCATAGGATGTCTTGGGTAGCAGAAGAATGAATTGGATTAAAATGGTGAGTTAGACAGATTCATGCATGGAAGAGAAGTGCTTCAAAGAACTTCAAATACAATGATGCAAGTACAACTTGTAGTAATACTGTACTTTGCAATGTGTTGAACTCATCCCTGTTTTGGTCTTTTATGCTCGTCCTAGATTTCATGGAAAACAATAGCATCTAAATTTTTATGTCCTGCTATAATTTTTAGTATCAAAGACTGAGAAGGCACTACTTGCTTTATTTTGCAGTTAAGCTTTGGACACTATGCCATACAGAAGCACTCATTTATGTCTTACATTTCCATTCCACTACCTTGTAGTTGGAAGGATTGTAAGAATAATAAAATATTGCCTCACAATTGACCAAAGCCATCAGAGACGGTGAATGTGTTCTAAAGGATACTTTTCCTTTGTTCTTTTTCAGAAAGTAGAGATTTCACCTTAAAAAACAACTAAATTTAAAGAAGGTCTGAAAAAAAGGCTCAGAAAATTTGAACAATAAAAGGTGACAAGTCCTGACCAAGATAAATCATAATTTTGATGGGTATTTACAGCATTGGCAGAGCACACTTGTGAAAATAAAAGTTAAAAATCAAGAAAGTAGAGAGAGAGTGTACAGCACTGCTGTGTTTTGATAATGAGTAATGACATACATCAAGTTTCTAGAAAAAAGAGCTGTTTGTGGGTGTCTCCTGGAAACTTGCATTCTTTCTGCTTTCTACCCAACTTTGAGTCATGGCAGTCGAGAGAAAGAGAATCCACTCAGAAAATTCTTGATAGTTAAAATAAATAAAATGACAGCATTCCTCCATCATCATCAGACCACAGTATTATTTATATCTCAGTTTGATCCACCCACCCAAACTATGCACTTATCAAAGCAAGTGATGTGACCTTTAAGGAAAGCACCTTTCATTTCTAAGTCTAGAGTATAAATTGAAAAAAATAAAGGCATGAAGGACAGGAAATGACAGAATTGTCAAAGATAATGCCATATCTACAGCAATATTAAAGTATGAGTGAATTGCTACCTTTGATACATAAGAATACCTGTTTTAATACCTAAATACTAGTTCAATCATCCAGCCCTACTGAATGTGTTAATACAGCTGCTTCAAACAACGCTCTTCCACACTTTCTTACACAGGTCAAACTGACTTTCAGCTATAGAAATGTCATAACATTTGGCGTATAGGAAGATGTGGCCTTTCAGTGGTGACAGTGAGTATGCATTTCTCTCAAACTTAAACACATGTGAGAAATTATGGCAAGATAAATATAGTTTTCCAACATACATAGCACACAATCAAATGTTAACACAGTTGGACAGATGCCTGCTATTTGGATGTCTACACTTGGCAGCTAAAATACTCTAGGATCTTGCTGTGACCAAAAGTGAGAGGGACGATTCCCTTCTCTCTCCTAACCCATGCCTTCCTCATTACATGCTCCTGCTTCCTCATTTGGCTTTGGCTTTCTTTCAGTCTTCTCTCAGATTATTAAATTCAACACCACAACGCACACTCTTAAAAAGCCCTGTTCACATTTTTTTTTAGTTTGGTTTTCTGTAGGTTCAGCAGCTGAACTCTTTGAAAGCAAGATCTATAAGCTGCCAGGGCCAGGCTGAAGAGAGACTGGAGTACAAAGCCAGGACCTCTCTCCGTGAAGCTAGAGCAAGTTCTTCTCATTTCAGCAGTGGTGAAACATTGGAATGGGTAAAGCCATGGATGTGTAACCTTACAGTTTTCTATTCAGAAAAACAAAGCATGTTAGGATCTGAAAGAAACCAGTCTAACACTACATAAATACTATCATCTTTACAGTACAGAGGTGGAAGTCAATGTATGGTAAGTAAATCCTTTCTACAGTGAAAGGCAAATAATCTTTTGCAGTGAGGGAGAGAGCAGAGTTTTCCAAATTTTCACTCTTTTGATTTAATTAGAAAATTACCTTTGATTATGATCAACATTCTGCCAGTTGGGGGATGAATGTACTTCTCTGTGTAACTGCTTGAAACTCTGTATGGAAATTAACACTACTTGAAAACTATGCGTGCAAGTGAATAGTCATAGTTACTAACGTATGCTTACAAGGTCTAGTAAAGGTACAAGGTCTTGTAAAGGTACAAGGTCTACTAAAGTAATTAAAATATCTAGTTTTTTTGGACACAGAAGAATTTCCATCAGTTTCTACAAAGCTCATTATGTCACTTTTAATTTTTACTCCTCATATAAACACAGGATTAGCATGATTATTTTTAGGGGACTAAATAGCATCCTTAATGTTATACATCAATTCCTGTATTTTTTCCAAGTTACTGTCTCTCTGAATTTAAGAGCTGGTATTCAGATGTGTAAACAATTCATAATTCATTGCACAACTCTAGTTCAGTATGTAGTAATACCATCAAGATGAAATGAAATATTAAATGTATAATGAAAATATGAAATTCCAAAACCCACATCACATTGGAATAGTTGATGACTTCAGCAGTTATTGTGTCATTAACTAGGTCATTGTAGTTTTTGTCCATTTCTTCAGTTACTTTTCATACTGTCTACTCTTTCCCTCTTTGACTTCAACCCTTGGCCACCTTCTTGGCACAATGATTTTTTTTTTTTTTTTTTTTTTTTTTTATACTTATACACCAAAATAAACACATTTTCAAGCTTATTTTCTTGTCTCAGAAAACTAGTGGGAACCTCACTATTGACTTAGGTGGGTGCAGAGTCATACTACGATGCCTTCACACGGACATATCAGAGAACTCAGTTAACCACTCTTCTAAGCAGTCTAACAAGTGCCAGATGAGCCTGCCAAAAAACCAAACTCATAGGTACTTTAGGGCACATTTCAAAGTGCAGTGCACAAAGAATCAAAATCATAAGAATAACTTTTAGCTCAGATTTCAGCAGGATGCCTTTTGTATTTCTATTTTTTTCCTAAAAGCAGTCTTGATACTGACACATGGCTTTTAAATTTCTTGCTGAAGTAGTTCGCTATGTTGCTAATATTACTATGTATTCCAATAGCACTGAGCAGTCCTCAGGATAAGAACCATTCAAGAGCTTGCAATTAAAGTAGACCAGAATAGGGAGCAGAAACAAAAGCACTAAGTGAAGTAAACAGTCTATGATCAGTAAGTCAGTAGCAGGAATGGAACTCGGATTTGGAAATCCTCATTCCCTATCCAATGCATATCTTCCTCTGGGGGTTGCACTGATGTGCAATCCTGGTCGAGGGAAGACCCTTCACCATATCACTCCACAGCACATGACATAGAACAGGAGACACCTGAAGGGCATGATAGGTGCTTGAGGAATGGATTATAATGACTTGGCACCTTTCTACCTAAAGTACAGGCCCAAGAAGAATTTGAATAATCACTTGCAGACTTTGCTCTCTCTGACTGAAATATTCCACAAAGACCAATTCTCTGTCAAATTGCTTTCTCCGTACAGGCACTAGGAGAGCTAGGGAGATCACTTAGGCCTAAAAATCAACTGCACATTAACGGGGCACTTGCAACTGTAGATGTTGTTCACTGTGTGCAGATGTAGCATCATTCTGTGCCTTAAATGGCAGCTCCTGCAAGCAGTTCTATATACATGCTCCTGTTCACTTATCTGTTATTTTGTCCTTGGACCAAACTAGGATTGAAATTAATGATGTAGGTAGAAATGAAACAAAAAAATCCAGCAGAACTTTCACAAGAAGCAGTGTCCCCTTCCCCCACTGCCAACAGAGAGAAACTCTGCCAAAGCAGCCCTTCTTCACCTCCACATGGTGACAAGGCACAAGAAGATTTGAGACTTCAGCGATCTTTTTTTATTTTTTCCACAGAACATCTTTGATACTGATTTGTTACTGTAAAAAAGAAAAATTCCTTGTGCATCAGGACTTTTTTTTGTCATGGCAGTCATATTCAGAAATAGAATAGGGTATATGTGTTGATCTATCTGAAACTCACTCCATCTCACAGTTAATGAGAATGCTTTTCTAGATTTCTATTAAACTCCTTCAGCATTTAGTTATGTTCTGAGATCAAGTAAAGTGCTTTAAAGCTCTTTAAAAAGGGCAATTTACCAATAAGTCTGCAGAACAGATCCGACAAAATTCTGTCCAAGACAGTAAATATAGGTCCTTTCCTTACAGCACTAAAGAAGGTAGACTAACAAAATAGAATTGCTCCTACAGACTCAGGGAAGAAAACAAGAAGGGGAAGGGAGGAAGGAAAGAAAAAAGGCAATTAAGCTAATGCAAGTTGGGTATCACAAGGTTATAGATATTTCAAGAGCTGAGCAATTTACCGTCTGGAAAGAGAGAAGAGCTCTTGCATAAAATGTCCCCCAGTTCAGATTTATTATGCTTTTACTTGTGCTATATGCGATACAATTAGCAGGAGGTGCCAATAAGGCATTGTCTCAAGGACGTGGTCATTCCATACCATCTGTTATTAATTGCATTGTCCTTTCCACAGCTAGCTAGAGGGGAAAAAGTTCTCTGAGAACCACCTGCAAATTCTGACTCTATGATGACTGGAATTTAAAAATATCTAACCAAAGCATGCGGGTGGATGACGAGTATCAGAGCAAAGCTCCTTCTCAAAAATCCAAGAAAAAAAATGCATCAATATAAGGCCCCAGTGTTATGCAGATTCAAGTTGTATTGATTTAAAAAAAAAAAAAATAACTACAGTGATAGCTTCCCTGTAAAAGTATATTGCAGAAATGAAAAAGGAACAATTAAAACTGGCCTCTGGAAATATAGCTGCAGTGTATATGGTTTGCTGAAAGCATGGATGTTTTAATGGATTTTCATTTCCATGTCCCCTGTACTTCTCATAAAATCAGAAATAAAAGAAAATAAAGATTGACTGCTCCTTTATTGTTTTTTGGAGAGAGGAGGGAAGAAAAGGAAAGAGAAACATAAGTAGGACTCTACCTCAGCAACATAATTTTGTTAGACTGCTAATGAAAATACATTATGGAATTGTGTCAACAGTATGCATTTTGTACCATTTTGCTTACTTGGGTCTAGATAGTATGGACTGCTTAGATAGTTTAAAAAGGAATTAAGACTAAACTCTCTATTGACAAAAAAAATAAATAATCCTAACCCATACATTGTGGTTTAATCCTGGCCAGCAACTAAGCACCCCACAGCTGCTTACTCACTTTCCCCCAGTGGGATGAGGGAGAGAATCAGAAGGGTAAAAATGAGAAAACTCATGGGCTGAGATAAAGACAGTTTAATAAAAGTAAAGCAAAAACTGTGCAAAACAGAATAAGGATTTCATTCGCTGCTTCACATTGACAGGCAGGTGCTTAGCATCTCCAGGAAAGCAGGGCTCCATCATGTGTAACAGTTACCTGGGAAGACAAACATCATCACTGTGGACATCCCCCCATTCCTTCTTCTTCCCCGGGATTTATATTGCTCAGCATGATGTGATACAGTATGGAATATCCCTTTGGCCAGTTGGGGTCAGCTGTCCAGGCTGTGTCACCTCCCAACTTCTTGTGCACCCCCAGCCTGCTCGCTGGCGGGGCGGTGTGAGGAGCAGAAATGGCCTTGACTCTGTGTAAGTACCGCTCAGCAGTAACAGAGACACTCCTGTATTGTCAACGCTGTTTTCAGCGCAAATCCAAAACATAGCCCCATACTAGTTACTGTGAAGAAATTTAGCTCTATCCCAGCCAAAACCAGTACACCATATCACTGTAAAGATCTGTTAAACAGACTCATATTAGGAAGTTTTCATCGCTGTGTTGGGCTGGGTTACTGCTTATACCCATGTACTAAAATAAGGAAAGTAATCTATTACCACCTTTCCTTAGCTATTTGAACCAGATTGAAGAAAAACTAACCATGTCATCCTGATATCACTGAAGCAGGGCACAAGAGCCTTCACTCTAATGCACAGCTAAGTGGTCGTGCCATGAAAAGTATATTCTAAGAAACAGAGCAGTACTGAAGCCAAGAAAACTGGGAAACCAGGAGGCAGATGGTGAAATTTCAGTCACAGTAGGCTGTGTGGCACATTCCCCAGGTAACAAAAACACAAGCTCCATACAAAACTTGCAGACCCCTCAGTTTCAATACAGTATTTTAATTGTAAAATATACAGTACCAAACATGAAAAATTTCCAATAGAATGAGTAAAATGTGGATTATGCAGTAAAAATTTCCAGGATTCTAATTCTTTTCTTAAAATCGTTGAATCCTTTTAAAAATCATGGGGTTTAGTGGAAAATGAAGGGGACTGTCATCAGAATTAGGAACATAGAGCAGACCACCACAGTAGGGCCAAACAAAAGGATTACACATAGGAGAAAAAGAGAGAGGTGAGGCCTTGTCTGAGTTTATATATTCTTATTTGTTTTTTTGACATCATATACCAAACAAACAGGCCTAAAACAGAAATTTGAATTGCACTGCCGATGAAAAGGTGTGATATGTGAGGAAGAATTTGAAAGAGCAGGCTGAAGTTGTTTGACTTAGGAAAAAAACAATGCTTTCCATACATAGAAGTCAATATAAAGACATAACTATGAAAGATTTTGGTCAAATAACATAATTATAAAGTCTCTACTCTATAAGCATGAGCAAACAAAACTGAAAACAAGAAATAAAGAAGAGTGATGCTTTCAGAATACAATATGAAAATGGTACCAGTCTGGCTTATTGTTTTCATACATATTCTGCAACCAGTATTAGGGTGTCCTGCTTCCCAACAGTGTAGAGGTTTGTATTTTGTATTAAATATGTAAAGGCACAAACTCTTCTCCCCGTTCTGTTCCAGAAACTAACATACATAGTGCCTGGTGATTTACCTTCTCAACCGTTTTGCCTCTTATTTAAGCCCTGAAATTAAGTGCTAGCATAGTTAGCCCTTTGCTTCAGAAAATTTTTATATCCTGTGTTCTTCACAGTAATGTTTCAAAAGACTAATTCAGGACTTTAAACTTAGATATTGAATATTGAAGTGCTTAAATTAACTGCATCATATTTCTACGCATATATTAAAATAACGTGATGGAGTTTGTATCCAAAACCACATAAGTCTGTGAGATCCTTCCACCATTTGTTTTCTTTGTAAACTGTTTGCTCTTCCGCCTAGTGAGGACCTGATAAGCCATAGCAAATCAGGAGTGAAATTTCATGTCATCTTTGTATTTTCCATTAAAAAAGGAATATTTCTATACTTTTGTTACGCTTTTTAAAAAGCAGCAAAAGAAAACAACCTTACCCTCCTTCAAATCAGGCAGAAGTGGTGTTCAGTGCTTCTCAGGGGTACAACCTCTTCCACTTTTGAGCTGTTCCCAGCCTGAGCGTCTTTCTCCACATTCAGCAGGAAGCCTTTTATATCTAAGTTGATTTCCATTTTCGTCACTTATTTATCCCACCAGGCAGGGCTATCCGGCCTTTGCATCTTTAAAAATGCCATCCTAAATTATCCTTTCTGAAATTGTTAAAGAAAGCATGCTCTGTACTAGAGATGAACACCAACTTCTGTGTAGCTGGTTGAAACTTCATTACTGTTAGGACTTAATTATAAGTTTCTGCTACTTAACTAAGTGAAACACTAAAAATCCATAGAAGCCTACATTGTTCTTTAAAAATAAGGTGCACACATGAAGAGCGTGCAAACCTAACACTGCATACAGAGCTCTGATTACAAAGATAGTTTGTTAGTTACCTCAAGACCCTTGTACTGGTCAGAAGCTCATTTGAAACTGAAGCCATGATCTCACCGTCCCACGTAGAAACCAAAGGAGAAACAGAACATTTTCCCCAGGTATTGGCAAAGACTGTTCACCAGATCTATTAAAATCTATCTGTTTTCCCCCATGTATGCTGGCAGCCATGTCAAAAAGACTAGCATACTGGTAGAAGACAAAGGAAGAGCAGAGCAAGCTTTGCTGCGTTGTTGCAGTGGGTAATTGCAAACTGAGTAATATTTTCTTTCCTTTGAAAACCTTAAACTATTGTTGCTCTTCCAAATCACAGAATCATAGATTCAATTATAGAACCATTGAATCAGAGAATGGCTTGGGTTAGAAGGGACCTTTAAAGATCTACAAGACACCAGGCCTGGTAGCAACAGATGGGGTGCATCTTTCTCAACTGGAGAAAGGATCCTTGTGCAAGAGTTAGCAAGGCTTGAAGAAAGAGCTTTAAAATAGATTTGAAGGGTGAAAGTGATAAAACCAGGCTTGCTGGAGATAAGCCTGGGGGTGGCATGCCAGTGTTTGATGGATGGTGTTGTGGTTGACAACCACACGAGGGATGTCTAGCGAGGTGTTGTGGTTTGTGCTGTGCTGGCACCAAATGAATAACATGCTTTCTTTAACCTCTCTCCTTTCAGAAAAGGGAGAACACCTCCCTTCAGAAGAGAGGAGAGAAAATGAGAGAAAGAGAGAACTTATGGGCTGAAAAAGAAACTACACTAATGAAATATTAATAATAAAATAATAAAAATAAAAGTTATTAATATTTGTTAAAAAATGAAATATATAATATATATGTAAAACTGTATCAAGCTCTCAGGATGACAATCAGGTCACCATCAGGCACAGGGAAAGTCCCAGACTCGACTCAGCAACAGACAGGAACTGGATCCCGGATCTGGATTCAGGAACACACAGATTGGGATCAAAGGCAGACGAACTGACAGAGTCTTCGTCAGACGCTGGCCATTGAAGAAAAAAGGGAATCCTTTGATCCCTCAGACTTCACCAAGGGGAGATCGTGCCTGACAAACCTGGTGGCCTTCTATGAGAAAGTCACAACATCAATAGACAAGGGGAGAGCAACTGACGTCATTTACCTGGACCTGCACAAAGCCTTTGACACTGTCCTGCATGACATCCTGGTCTCCAAGCTGATAAAATATGGGTTTGATGGACTGATAATTCAGTGGATAAAGAACTGGCTTGACGGCCACACCCAAAGAGTGGCTGTCAATGGGTCCATGTCCAAGTGGAGGCCAGTGACAAGTGGAGTCCCTCGGGGATGAGTACTGGGACCAGTCTTGTTTAACATCTTCGCCAGCGACATGGACAATGGCTTAGAGTGCACCCTCAGCAAGTTTGCCGACGACACCAAGTTGTGTGGGGCAGCTGACACACTGGAGGGGAGGGATGCCATCCAGAGGGACCTTGACAGGCTGGAGAGGTGGGCCCATGTCAACCTCATGAAGTTCAACAAGACCAAGTGCAAGGTCCTAGGTCCTCCATCTGGGTTGGGACAATCCCAAGCACCAATATAGGCTGGGCAGTGACTGGCTTGAGAGCAGCCCTGAAGAAAAGGACTTCGGGGTGCTGGTGGACAAGAGGCTCAACATGAGCCGTCGGTGTGCATTAGCAGCCCAGAAAGCCAACCGTACCCTGGGCTGCATCAGGAGAAGCGTGGCCAGCAGGTCAAGGGAGGTGATTCTGCCCCTCTACTCCATTCTTGTGAGACCCCACCTGGAGTACTGCATACAATTCTGGAGCCCCTACTACAAGAAAGATATGGACGTTGCCCAGAGGTGGTGGAAGCCCCATCCCTGGAAGTTTTTAAGGCCAGGCTGGATGGGGCTCTGAGCAACCTGATCTAGTGGGAGGTGTCCCTGCCCATGGCAGGGGGGTTGGACCTAGGTGATCTTTAAGGTCCCTTCCAACCCAAACCATTCTGTGATTCTATGACTCTATGATTCATACTGAGCATGATGCAGATGGGATGGAATACCCTGTTGGTCAGCATTGGTTCACCTGTCCCATCCTCTCCTCCGAGCAGGTGTGAACCCTCTACGTTTTTCCGCTTCCAACCCTTCAACAGGGCAAATAGCGAAGTTAGCTGACCTTGGTTGTCATAGCAATAAGTATAAGCAGGAGCATCTCTGCATACCATTCTTTGGCATTAACTGTAAATATCAGATGTTACCACTGCTAGAAGCAGACACTGTCTGAAAAATATACCATTAATTTCAGAGAGTGCAGTCAGTTACAAGAGACTTAACTGAAAATAAAATCACTGAAAAAATTAGTTTTGTTCTATCTCAAACCAGGACACAGGGGGGGTTACAATATTTTTTTGTCATGGGTTTTTGACTAATGTACCTCTAGAAGACATTATTCTTCTCATCCCTTGCCAAATTTATCTCCCGCTGTACCTTAGCTTTCCTGATCCCATTCCTACACCCCCCAGGCAGTATCACTATATTCTTCCCAAGATGGATGCATCTCTCTGCTTCCACTTTATTTGAAACACAAATGAAATTTTTTGTTTCATTTTAAACAGGAAGTCCTTACTCAGTCATGTTGGTCTCCTGCCTTCCTTGCCTGATTTCTGCACAGGGGAATCAAGAGTTCTTGTGCTCTAAGAAAATGTCTTTAAGTAGCTGCTAGCTCTTTATCCCTATGGGTAGTTTCCCAGGGGGTCCCATCCACTAGTCTCGTAAACAATTGAAAGTTCACTTTCCTAAGGTTTAGGATCTTGACTATACTTTTCACCTAGCCTGTATCCTTCAAGATCATGAATTCCAACAGGCCATGACCACTGCAGGTGAGGCTACCACCAATCTTGACCTCACCAATAAGTTCCTCTACTTTAATGAGCAGCAGGTCCAGGAACGCATCTCCTCTAGTTGGGCTTTCTATCATCTGGATTAGGAAGTTATCTTCAATGCACTCCAAGAGTCTCCTAGACTGCTTGCAGATTGATGCACTGGTTTTCCAGCAGATGTCAGGGTGACTGAAGTCCCCTAGCATGATCAGGGCCTGTGAGCTTGATACTTCCTGTATTTCAAATAAGAACTCTTCATCAACATCCTCCCCTTGACTGGGTGGTCTGTAGTAAATGCAAACCACAAGGATTCCTATGTTGTCTTGGTCTCTAATACGTACCCGTAAGTTCTCAACCTGTGCATTGCAAATTATAGCCATTGATTGCAGCGCTCCAATCATAGAATCACAGAATCATAGAATCATTGAATCATCTAGGTAGGAAGGGACCTTACAGATCATCAAGTCCAACCACTAACCTAACACTGCCAAAACCACCACTAAACCATGTCCCTAAGCACCACGTCTACCCATCTTTTAAATATCTCCAGGGATGGTGATTCCAACACTTCCCAGGGCAGACTGTTCCAATGTTTGACAACCTTTTCAGAGAAGAAATTTTTGCTAATATTCATCCTAAACCTCCCCTGGGGCAACTTGAGGCTGTTTCCTCTTGTCCTATTACTTGTTACTTGGGAGAAGAGACCAACCACCTCTCTACATCCTCTCAGGTAGTTTTAGAGAGTCTTAAGGTCTCCCCTCAGCCTCCTTTTCTCCAGACTAAACAAACCTAGTTCCCTCAGCTGCTCCTCATAAGATTTGTGCTGTAGACCCTTCACCAGCTTTGCTGCCCTTCTCCAGACATGCCCCAGGATCTCAGTGTCTTTCTTGTAGTAAGGGGACCAAAACTGAACACAGTATTAGAGGTGATAGTGGACAGATTGTAGCTTTCCAGCTGCACAGCTGGAAATCTTAGGTTCCTCCTTTCTTTCCCTATATTACCATACTACTGTTGAAGGTGTCCCTTGAATAGCATCTCTAAGGGGAATGAAGCTGGAAGTGATTGAAAAGCTTTCTCATACAGAAGGACCTTGCAAACTCAAGGGGGCTACTTAAATATAAGCTATTAAATTACAAATCGCTAAATCTCACCATATAATCCAGACCTTCAAAAATGCCTAGTAAATACATATTTCTTATGAGTTTACCTACATGTTACATTTTAATGCAACAAAATAGGGTAAAAAGGCCCCAGGTATCTGTAGCTATATTCTTAGATGTCAAGACGTGCCTGGACCATTCCTCACTCATTATTCCTCACTCATTATTCCCCACTGCAACTACATATCCTCTCTTGAGAAGCCAGCACCTTTGAGGACACTTTATTCCCTTCCATAAAAAGACGACCTTGTAGGCATATCCAGAGATCAATATCTGCCTCTATCCACTAGGTTATAAACTATTACTGGAATATTTAACGGTAAGACAGTTTCCTGAATTGCAAAAGAAGTCACAAACAAATAAGCAGACAGACCTATCTGTTATTTTTGCATTTCCCCCAGATATTTGTAGCCATCTTTTCAGTGCTCACAAGCAAAACATACTGAGTTGCACGTGCTTTGTTGAAATATGCATGCTATGGCAAAGAGAACTCTTTGGGGAATGCTGTAATCTTCTCTGCGTGCGTCACACGTGGTTCTGACATGGATAAACTACCAAAGTAAACAATAGGGAGAAGAATATTTAATGTAAAACCTCCACCAATGTAATACAGAATCAGAAACACAGACAGCTGAGAAAGTTGTATTAAATATGTCTATGATTGAATTTAATGTTTATAAAAGATATTGAAACAGCAGCCCTAGAGACAGATGCTTTTTATCCTGCCACACCCGGGGGAGAGCCAATATGCTTTTTGCTGTTCCATTGAACTGATAGCAGCAGATGGGCATTTCTTTTTGCCTAGGAAAGCATAGGAAGATTATACTCAAGGGAAATGCAGCTATAGGACTAGATGCTATTGCACCAAATAAACACCAGCAGACATGACACATGCTATAAATCCTGTAGGTATGATCAGTGAGGAAGGAACAATAATTATCAGTGTGCTTTATTTCCTTAGCAGTATGACCCACTCTGTATCCATATACTCTCTGAAGCTGACTGTTAGCTTCAGGTAGGTTGAATTTTTCTGTTCAAAGTCATTTTGGTAACTGCAGACAATCACAAGTGGCTAATCCTGCTGTTGTCTGTGTAGGCTCTTCATGAAACAGACCTCTTAATTTACTTCTCTCTTGACATCCAAAGTGCATGTAACAGTGTATCTGCCTTGTGAGGCTTTGTGTTGGGAAAGGCATGTTCTGTAAAACCCTTCTGTAACAGAGGACAAAACACAGCACAAGTCTACTATTGGTGTGTTTGCCCCTTTTTGTAGTTCCTGAGCAACTGTGCATCACCACAGACTTTAGGTGCCAGCTTCATGGAAGAGCACAGATAAACTGACTATCTGTAGTCACAGCCTGGCACCAAATGTGGGAAGATGCAAAGGTATGAAAAGAAAACACAGCAGAGGGGGGATTAATGCAGAGATGCAAGTTCAGACCCGTTACAGGAGAATCAATAGCTTGTTTTTCCCACCAAAAAGAGAAGTTAGCTCAGTGATGACTTGAACTATCTTCTTTAACTTTATAGAAAGTTTTTCTTCACCGACTACAACAAGGAATTTAGCCTTTATGCATGATGGGTTATTTGTGATGGGAGGAAAGGAAGTAAAGACTTTGTCCACCTTTTTGGTACGGTCAGCGTTTTGTATACTCTTATGACAGCACCCATTTCTGCCAAGAGCCACCTCCTCACCATGGAAGTTTGAATTTGAATGTTGATCCATACGAAGGCTACATCTGGCAGATCATACCTATGCTGTGGGGGTATTTAGGGCAAATCTCAGAAAACTTTTCCATTGATACACACTTTCAACAGCTGAAACCCATTTTATAGCCCTACAGTCTTTCTTCTAGACATTCTGAATGCCTTTCTAATCACATAAGTTCCCCACTAGATTGCACCTCGCATTTCTTTCACCACCTCTGGTCTATCAGATGATAATTTAACTAGTAAGAGTTTCAGGATTCCTACTTTATTAATGTCTCATTAAATTTGGCCAAGAAACAAATACCTGTATCAACCCATCTAAGTCTTCTTATTAAATCATAGAATGATTTGGGTTAGAAGGGACCTTAAAGGTCACCTAGTTATAACCCCAGTTATAACCTCTCTGTCTAGTGGACATGTTCCACTAGACCAGATGGTTCAAAGTCCCATCCAGCCTGGCCTTGAACACTTCCAGAGATGGGGCATGCGCAACTTCCCTGGGCAACCTGTTCCAGTGTGTCACCACCCTTATCATAAAAAATATCTTCCTTATATCTGATCTAAATATCCCCTCTTTTAGTTTAAAACCATTACCCCTTGCCCTATCACTACACTCCCTCAGAAAGAGTCCCATTTTTTTATGGTTTAGAAATCACGCATATCATACTCGAGGTTGTAAATTTATCCATAAACTTGTAATCTAATTTAAAAATAGCAAGTTGATTACTGTTTCTTTAGAAAATGGTGCCATTAATTGCTCAATTCTCTAGAATTCACTTTGTAGTCAATACCTAACTTAGGAGCACCAAGGAAAGCAGAGTGGCAACGAGAAAGCTCTGGACCAGCTTCCAAAGTCATCCTTGGAACTGGCATGAGAAGTGATCCTGGAAAAAATCTCTGTACCATTCTGTGCTTTCACTTCCGCCCCAGGGTTTCCATTGCTTCTCACAAATGAATGCTAATGTATGAGCTTTTTTTTACTGACTATTTCAAAAGCTGGAACTTTGTGTGATTGGATTTTCTGCTTTCCTGTTGCGAGGTTTCTTCTTCTTTCTGCTCTACCAAACAGGCCTTTTGATGATGTCTTAAAGAGTTTTAGTAAGAATATCTCAGCGGAAGGAGATGGCAAGCCCTGAGCAGCTGTAAGCACTCTTGAAGCTACCTGCTATGGACAGCTGTTTTGTCTCCTTTCACTGTACCTCAGCTGTGTAACGGCAGCCACACAAAGGGAGATTTTGCAGATTGACTGGAAATGCTACGCTCCCCAGAGAAGCTGGGCTAAGGCTATGTTGCAGCAAAGGAGGGTCTTTGCCAGAGGATAACAAATATGCCAAGTATTCTGCTATAAGAAGAATAAAAGGACAGTATTACTAAGAGAAGCACAATGATATTATCAGAAAAGGTTTACAAGCTCAGCTGCATAATATAGGAAATATGTATATCCAAGTACGTTTTGGTAAAAATTACAAATTCTTTCTCTCTGCCTAGCATCTTACAAGATAACTAAAATTTAGCAGTTACAATTCTGGTTATTTTGGTTTTTTTACAAAAAAAGACAACACCACCACCAAAACTGCCTTTCTTTCCCCAAACAGAATTCTATCTTCAAACTTCTCTGTAAATAAAATTTCTTTCAAACACGAATTAATTTCTCATACCAGTATACCACATCACAATGACTTTCAGATTAAATTTTATTAGATTATGGGATAGAAAAGTCCAAAACATATTTTGTTTCATTTGCAAGGAACAAAGTTCATTTTGGAATTTCCAATACATGGGGACATATTTTGGTCATTAATTTATTTCAGATAGAAAGATTGGGTGAGCTATCAAACTTCACACACTTAAAATAAAATTCATTTTTTGAGTTACATCATAGAATCATAGAATGGCTTAGATTGGAAGGGACATTAAAGATCATCTAGTTCCAACCCCCCTGCCATGGGCAGAGATACCACCCAGTAGACCAGGTTCCCTAAAGACCCAATCTGGCCTTGAACACTTCCAGGGATGGGGCATCCACAATGTTGGGAAACCTGTTCCCATGCCTCACCACCCTCACAGTAAAGAATTTCTTCCTCATATCTAATCTAAATCTACCCTCTTTCAGTTTAAAATCATTACGCCTTGTCCTACCACTGCACTCCCTGATAAAGAGTCCCTCCTCAGCTTTCCTGTAGGTCCCCTTCAGGTACTGGAAGGCCATTAAAAGGTCTCCCTGGAGCTTCCTCTTCTCCAGACTGAACAGCCCCAAATCTCTCAGCTTGTCTTCATAGAAGAGGTGCTCTGATCATCTTCATGGCCCTACTCTGGAGTTGCTCCAACAGGTCCATGTCCTTCCTGTGATGAGGACTCCAGAGCTGGACACAGTACTCCAGGTGGGGTCTCACCAGAGCAGAGTAGAGGGGCAGAATCACCTCCTTCGACCTGCTGGCCACGCTTCTTTTGATGTAGCCTAGGATGTGGTTGGCTTTCTGGGTAGTAAGAGCACACTGTTGACTCATGTTGAGCTTCTCATCCACCAACACGCCTAAGTCCTTCTCCTCAGAGCTGCTCTCAATCCATTCTCCACCCAGCTGGTATTTGTGCCTGGGATTGCTGTGACCCAGGTGCAGGACCTTGCACTTGGCCTTGTTGAACTTCATAAGGTTTGCACCTCTCAAGCCTGTCCAGGTCCCCCTGGATGGCATACCTTCCCTGCAGCGTGTTAACTGGTCCACACAGCTTGGTGTTGTTGGCAAACTTGCTGAGGGTGCTCTTGATCCCACTCAATCCCAATGTCTTTTCCAACCCCTCTTAACTACTAAGAAGAAAAAGAAAAGGGAAGTAACTGAGTTCCCTGTTGACCCATTTTTATCTTTCTTATTTTCTGTATCTTGAAGAATCAAAGTTCTTTGCTAATGCATATTTTAGGATGCATAATTATTCAAAGAGTGCCATAAAGTATAAATCAATACAGGATCAGGCTTAATTCAGCACTTTTGTAAAGATCAAAGGAGTATTGCTGATATTTTATTCTTAATGTTTGCATTGAAATATATTTTTTACTTATGTTCAACTACATAAACAGCAGGCTTAACTGAATTTTCAAGCCCTTTGGTTATGAACTGAACTTCTGAATGCTAAATTAACCATTACTATAAGTATTGCTATAAATACGTCTATAAAAACCAAACACTGTTCTTGATTAATAGATTAAACTGAGGCTAAATTGACTTTTTTCTTAATTTGTTTTCTCCATATTAATCTTATTAAAAATATCTCTGAATTTAATTAACATTTAACACAGAAATTGTGTTTGATAATTGACTTAATTTTTTAACTAACTGGTGACATATTAAATACTCATTTTCCAAGAACACTGTTCATTACCAAAGAATAATAATTCTAGTGAAGAAAATATTCATCTTTTTGTCAGGGAGATTTTTCTTTTTAAGTTAATTGGCAAATATTTTTGTTGAATCACCTCTAAGTTAGGATTATTATGACCTATCAGTCTGGTTCTCTTACTTCTTATATGTAAGTACCAGTACATTATATTTCATTGAAAAACACTGGAGAAGCTAATAGAAAAATTCTGTTCTTAGGCAAGTAATTTGTCTTTGTTTAAACAATAATAATTACCAGCCATAGATGCCTCTATGGTTAATTGTTCAATAAAAATATTTACTTGTACAAATTAAAACATTGTCTTTATTTTCAAATAAACTATGGCTTGTTGAACTCATCAACACATATAGAGACTTCTTTTTTTAACTTGTGATGTTATTTAAGAATTATTTACAGAATCATGATTTCATTAGGGCGTCCTGTTTATGAATAAGCATCTGGTAGAATACTTACAAAGAAACCTGCAAATGAAAAAAGCACAACAAAAGGTGTCAGAGACACTGAAAATTGTTTGCTGTATTAATATGTTATTTTTGACAACACAGGACAAAATAGAATACTTTTTATTCTCAGCTGATGAAAGCAGGACAAATTTCCTTTCCACATTTAATGTGCGGAATCCCAGTCCTGCAAAGTTCTTATCTCCTGTACTATATATAGCATAAAGATGCTGACCTCTCAAATGAGTGAAAAGTATGGATATGCCCATGCAGAACAAAGCACAGCATGTAGTTCTACACATCATCTGGTAGATATGGGTGAAACTACAGGTAATATAGTAATTTGGCTAACGTCAGATAAGAAAAAATATCTAGGAATGACTTTCGTGCACATGTACAGGTAGATAAACATTAATATATAAAAGTTACAGAAAACTTGTTTATTGACCTACACAAGCTAAAAGGTGTTCAGTCTTTCCCCCCCCCCTTTTTTAACATGAACTTCTGAATTTTATTTTTCTTCTCATGAAAGGAATTGCATAAGCCAGACAATCAAAGGAAGACTTAGGATAAGTACCTTTCAGAAATCCTCAGAAACCACTTTAACAGAGATCACTGAGGTTATGCACTATATACTGCAGGCTGACTCAGGCTCATATTCCGGTATGGTCATCCTGATTTATTAGGACACTCTGACTAATTTGAGCATTTTTATTGTTTGAACCTAGAGTGTTGCTGCCTTTTCCTTGACACTGTCTTGAAAACCATGTTCCTGACCAACCACATTGCCTTGGTGTGGAGCATACTTGGAAGTGACATTTGAGAGCTACATCTGGGATGCTGTTAGAAACCCTCAACCCAACTGACCTTCACAGTTTCCAACTGTTAGAAGCATCTTGAAACTGCCGAGATAAACCTTGCAAAGCAACTTAGTTTGCACTAAACTACCCCACTGTCATTTTGCCTCATATCCCCTGGGTCTTACACTCCATGATTTTATGTATGGCTCCTCAGCGCAAAATCAGAGCACAGGAAGGCCACAAGCACCAGCACTGTTGAGCTCCATTCATATCCAAGCCACAAGATGTTGTTAGGTGAAAGAATGGTTCATTTCTGCCTAAAAATCACCAGGCTTTCATTGTACAAGAACCACTCATACAGCCCCACAGCCACCACACTGAAAGGTCAACTACCAATACAAAACAACAGAGCTATAAATCTGCACTTCCAAACACATCTTTAGCAATACTTTGTCCTTGAAGAAATCAAGCATACTAAATCTTTTTGCTAACCAGCCACATCAAGCATTAGTAGAATATGGAGAGATGATAGTGGACCTAGACAGTCCGAGCTATATTTGTCTGTGCACCAGAAGCCAATTTTTATCTTGAAAGCAACTACCTATAAGCACTTCTCATGCCTGTTCAGCATATTCTATTCTTTTTTTGCTTTCTCACTAAATGAGGGACAGCTGAACGATTTTTTAACAAGCACAAGCATAGACAGAAAAACAGAACAGTTGTGGATTGATCAGAGGGCTGGAGCACCTCTCCTATGAGGACAGACTGACAGAGTTGGGGTTGTTCAGTCTGGAGAAAAGAAAGCTCTGAGGAGACCTTATAGTGGCCTACCAGAATCTTAAGGGGGCCTATAAGAAAGGTGGTGAGGGACTTTTTAGGATGTCGGGTAATGGTAGGACTAGAGGGAATGGATTAAAACTAGAGATGGGTCGATTCAGACTGGACATTAGGAAGAAGTTCTTCACCACGAGGGTGGTGAGACACTGGAACAGGTTGCCCAGAGAGGTGGTGGAAGCCCCATCCCTGGAAGTTTTTAAGGCCAGGCTGGATGGGGTTCTGAGCAACCTGATCTAGTGGGAGATGTCCCTGCCCATGGCAGGGGGGTTGGAACGAGATGATCTTTAAGGTCCCTTCCAACCCTAACAATTCTATGATTCTATGATTGTTTTGCATAAGAGATATTTTCTGTTAAATCTGAATTTGCAGTGTATCTTTCTGGCTGAGTAGTTTCACTTGTGTGTTCACTTTGCATCTTCAAACACAGATTTTTTGACCATAAGTTTGTTTTTGCTTCAGGATGTACTTCAAAGTCTACTGTCCCTCATTGTCCCAGCTATTTATCTTCTGTCCGCTCCTTTGGTGCTCAGCTCAAGAGCACCCTGTAACGGAAAACACTGTGTGACTCATGCAAACCTCACACACCTCCCAGAGCACAGGCCTAATCTGGCTCATCACTATCCTTCCACCTCCAATTAATCGGGAAGTTAATAGTTCTTAAATTGCACATCAATGGATGCACACAATTTGTTATCTCTCCTGCAGCTGCTGTTTTAAGATCCATCTAAGCAACACAAAATTTGCCTTTGCTCCTTTTTCATTTTCCACCCTTAAACGTAGCTTTTTTGCGTAAATCATCATTTCATACATATTATGACAATGTGTCATAAAATATTTTATACCTGATGACCTTTGAGTGTTCCTTATTCAAAGATTCATGAAAGCTTAGTATGAGGTGTGTCTAATGATCCCTGTATAAACACTGTGAAAGCTCTCTCCTGCTAAGGCTCAAGCAAGTATAACAGTCATTTTTGAAACTCGCTGTTCTGTCTAAGGTACCTTGGCAGTGCTTCACAGTTCTCATTTGCTAAATAAAGTACAATGTGCCAATCTGAAATAAATGTAAATACTCACCTTTCTTCCATGTTAATTAAGGTCTGATTAATGCATTCCAGTAGTTGTTGTTGGTACAGCAGGAGAATGCCTTTTGTTGCAAAACCAAAACTCATATAAATCATGGTTCTGCTTCATCTATTGAACTTTGGGTTAAGCTGTAATGATTGTATTGCCTGAAAATATTGTCAACCTGGTCTCTTGAACAAAAGAAGCTTGAGGAGTACACACTAGATTTGCAGTTGTCTACCCCATATAAATTCTGCTATTGTAAGGAAAACGGTTGCAATTAAAATTGATTCCAAACTCCCTTCCCCAAAGTCGCTCAAGGAAAAGCAGGACAAGTTCTGTGAAGCCATTTGGGCCAGGCATCTACCTGTCACATGAGTGGATTACGATTCATAGAAAGTATTCTGAGTTTGTGCCAAATCTAGATGCTGAAAATTGAGACCAACTGTGTAATTATGAGAGATTTTTAATGTATGTTCAAGGTGAAATGTGTCTTTTTAACTCGTATCTTAAATGAACATTTTCAGTTATTTTTTAATACATATTTTTGTAGAGCTCTACTCATCAAATCTTCCTTTGTGAGCCCTCCAGCAGAGAGGCAATCCTCAGGAGTGGAAGACAAGTGCTATAAACAAACAGGACTGCCACATGAGAAAGAAAACAAGTAAGAAAAGTATCTTCTAATAATTCTATCCTATAAAATGACTAAACCCTGAAAGGCAAATGAGATGTGAGTAGCCAGAAAGGCAGTCTGAATACAAGAGAAAAATTACTGAACAAAAACAAACAAACAAACAAATGTCTGCCAACCTAGTAACCAGGCCTGGAAACCATAAACATCCTTCAAAAGTGCAGTTGGCCCCTTTGATTTTCAGATGGAATACCTAGAAACTGAAGACATCCTGAAATACCACCGGTAAGTGTGAAATTCCCCAAAAATTTTAACAGGGAATTTGGATGTGTAAGCAGCCTGGGAAAATAAAATTGGTCTGAAAGAACAGAAAATATCACCTGGCTGTTACCAGTGAAAACAGAAATTAATACTATCTGTGGGCTGGACAATGTGGTGGTGTCCCCTCTTATGTCTCTAGGATATTAAAAGGACTTGATTTGTATCCCAAATGGAGCCACTCTGTCCGAGAGTGTCCATGCTGCATGTCCTTTTCCTTTCCTATGCAGGTTGAAACCTGCACGAGCTTTCTACAGTATCTTGGGCTGTCTCCAAGGACACCTGGCTGACTCCAGGCTCTGACGTGGATTGGCTTTGAAGGGAGACACTGTCTTTTGTCATATTGGTCTCCCTTTGGGCCCACTTTTGGGGTTCGGTTGGTTTATACTTTGCTCTTGTGGAAGGTGGTTGGGTCCGCCCCCTGGGAATGGCTTGTCTTCACCTCTGGGGTGGTTTGGATCGTTCTGAAATCTGTCTAATTCCCTTCATCCTAATAGTTTATAACCATACGATTAGTCTATCACAAGTGTATCTGCTGCTATATTGCTGATAACTTTCCTTCACTAATGATAAGTTTGTGACTTATCCTGTAATAGTATATACCTACTTGTTTGTTGTTGTTATTGGTTGTTGCTGTAGTATTATTTGTTGCTATATGATAATATGCTGCTCTTATTGACTATTGATAGTAATTTCTATATATGTATTTGTATTCACTTTGTCAATCATAAGTAAAGTTTTTAGTGGTGATTTTGTGGTATTATACTTCCTTGTGGTGTTTTTTTTTTTTTTGGTATTTGTGGTATTCTGTAATAAGTAGAAAAATTTAGAGGATAAAAGCCTCCATGTTCTTGCATATTACTCTACCCTACAAACCCACTGTCATTATCTCTAGACACCCACGTCAGTGTAACCTTTTAGGTCATGACAAAATGGTGGAAGAAACTCACTCCAGATGAGTGGGAACCCCGTGACCTGAGTAAAGGCTAGGTCAGCTGCTGTCACCTCACCTCACAGGCCTCTTCTTTTGAGCTACTCGACCCTTCTCGTTTAAAGAAAAGATGCATATTTGTGCAAAGAGAGCATGAATGGTATCTACTATCAGTTAAATGATACTAAATGAATTGCTGCTCTGGCCCAAAATGTAATTTAGCTGTCTGAAAAGGGAGAAGAAAAAAATCAATCTCATGCAGTACCTACTCTTCCCAAAGTGCCATCAAAATAGATTAATATCAACATAAATACGATTATATTGTTTTCTGTTTATAATTGTTGGTGGACAGAAAACTATAGGCTGCATGGAAACAGCTTCTTACTAACATTTTCTGGTGCTCATTAATTCTTTTTAGAAAAAATCTTTAAATCATCTTTCATATGTAAACTTAAACTTCTTCAGCCATTGTGATACACTTGCCTGGTTTATTTGAGCCCTCTTTTATTTCTTGAACGCTGTCATCAGACCATGCCCAATAATACAACACGGTTCTTTGAACGTGCATCCATTTGGACCTACAGTCTCAGGGTTCAAGGAAGATGTTTCTCTTTTATGACTGAAAATGGTGCATGATTTCTTATGATATCTTTTTGCAATTATGTCAATTATTAATCATAGAATCATAGAATATCTCAAGTTGGAACAACAGGATTCTGAATGGTATGGTAGAAGTGTCTCCATGGAGAGGTGCAGAGACCAGCAATTCAAACCACACAGAACACCCACCTGACAACTCTTATGTTTTGGTCTCTGTTAAATTGAACAAGATGCATATACAGGAATCAGCTGAGAATCTCTGTTGCAAATCTTGCATTAAAAGGCAAAGAATGAGTATTTAGTTTCATAATATGGGATGATCCATGTGTAAGAATAGCACAAAATTTAGTTTTATTGAGATTCTGAACTTCAAGATGCTATGTTTTTAACAGGGGACTCAGGACCAATGAAGTATATCTGATTTCTGTCTTTATTAATTAATCAGAAAACATCCCTTCGACTACAGATTGTGAAAAAGGAGGCCAGGAGGCCTATGTATTTGTATAAATCATTGAATGCTGTAACATTTCTTAATTTCCCTGGGGATCACATTTCTATGTAAGACTAATAAAATTTGTGAAGCATTATGTTAAAAAAATAATATAATTATAGACTAATGGCTTTATGTATTTCATGCAACAAGCATATACACAGCTTCTTTTCAGCAAAAAGGTGTGGTAACTACTAACTACAAAAAGAAAGTGAAAGTCAACAAGACATTTCTGCTGCCCCTCCAAAGGAAAGGATATCTAAAACATTGCTCTAAAAGCTTGGAACATATTGTTCTGTGCTATCAAGGACAACATACGACATATTTCCATTGCATTCAACTAAGTCTCTACCAACAAAATGAATTAGAGAGATCAGCTCTTAAACCATTTTCAAAGCTGTGACATATAGTCATCTTGCTAATAGAATAAATGCTTTTGCTAATAGAGGGTTCTAAGCATGAGTTTTTCCAGATGCTATGATCCAGAATTTGCTTCCCAAACACGAGGATGGCAATTCATGCCGTAACTTAACTTTTTTTTCACTTTCCTAGGAAATATGCCAACACTCTCTTAATATGAATGAGATTCAGTGTCAGAGATAAGGTTTTCATGTTATGCCAAGATAGTAATTTTGTCAGGTTTTGTTTGCTTGTTTTGGAGTAATGTGTCTAAATACTATGTTTACACCAAGATAAATTTATGATTGGTCTGGGTTTATTTTGTTTATTATTCATCTATCTTTTTTCTTTCAGTGATAGAGAATATTTATGGAAGTTAGTTACACTGCATGTTATTTTTGGTCTCCTTTGAACATGATGTAACAAAAGTAAAAAAAGAAAAAAGGATAAGTTGCTTTGGTCAGTGAGAATTGTATTAATCATCTACTGTTGTGAAAACCTTCCCAAAAAAAAAAAAAAAAAAAGAAAAAAAAAAAAAACAAAACAAAGAAACAATGCATATTTTTGGGGATAATTTTCATGTTTGGTCTCAGCCAAAAATAGACAAAGACACTATTTAAAGCAAAACACTACAGCATAATTGCAAAATGCCATTATTGGGGTTTTAATCCGCTCTTCTGGACCTTGGCAAAGACGCCAATTTATAAGGCTTTAAATAAGTCCTAACCTTATACTCCACTGAACCTTGATTTGGCACATTCCTATAAATTCCTATAAATTTTTCTCCCCCCCCCTTTTTTTTTTCAAATTTTTGGTACTAATTTTTACCTCAATTAACATACAAACCAACAAGATTTAACGTGTCACAATATCAAATAACTTACTGAAAAGTGAAAGTATACAACTGTCCCTTTCCTTCTACCTTTAAGTTAAGAATAAACCTAAAAAGGAACCATGTTTGACTTGCAATACTCCTGTTTTGCAAAAAGTAATGTCCATACAAGCAAGAGAGTGCTGCTCTGAATATATCCACAGCAACAAGGTAAATAGCATGCTAGCTTTTTGTGAAACTGAACACGGCAAAAGAAAATGAAAAGTTTGAAAAAGCTGTATAATACAGATATCAAATTTTGATACAGCACATTCCAGTACTGCCTGGCAAAATATTTTATACAAAGATCTTTATCATTAATAAAAATTATTTCCTCAAGGTAATATATCACACTACCAGAAGTAGAATAAAGTTTACTACCACACAGTCAAATGCTCCCCACATTATTCCACATTCTCAGAAATAAGTTTAGGAAACTACATTCATTTTCCAAACTCCTGAAAATTTCTTAGCAATATCATACTCCTTACTAAGTCAAAAAAAAATTGGAAGTGTTAAAACTTAGATTTACTGTAACTAGCTATTAAATAGCAAGTGTTATTGATTTTACATAAACACAGAAAAAAATATATGTATGAGACATACATAAAAAAGATGCATGGAGCAGACACAGACTTAACAGGTAAATATCAGTGCAGTTTTAAAGTTAAAAATCCTTTCATGTTTAATGGTTATTTATCAACACAAACTTAACACAGAAGAGATTTTTCTTCATATTTTGCTTTTGGTTTTGTTTTGTTTGTTTGGGGTTTTTTTTTGTCTAAATATGTTATAAGATATGTAATAATTGCCCCATGATTCACTGAACTTTGAATTAGCAAAAATTTGCTGTTGATTTACCTTTGTCATGGAAAGCTTTGAATCATAGAAAATCACTCCTTAGCCTTTCATATCCCCCCAAAATCTATCTCCCACTGAAACATGTTTCCTTTAAAAAAAAAATGGATTAAATTTATTGATCTTTGAACTGACATTCTATCATGAATTAAGACATTGATGGTTCCTTTCTAACTGAAAAAGTGCATCAACAGACTACTTGGAGGGTGGAAAAAAAGAAAAGTATTTCCATAATGGAAAGTGATTATTTTTATGCATTAAAGAGCTTCATCTAAAAAAAGTAAAATCTGCTAAATGGATGCATTTTTCTCTCAGCAGAAAAAATAATTCTACCAGCAGAAAAAATAATTACAATAATGACACCAGCTTTTTGGATTTGTAAGAGCTATTTCAGCTCAGAGAGTCACCAAGAACTACAAATTAAAAAGAACTGCACCTATGCCATCTTCCTGTCAGTCTCTTGGGAATGGATTAACATCCTTCATCCTTCATTTTGGTGGTGAAGGTCATCTGCTCTGGGCAGAAACACCTACAAAAGCAAGAAGGAAGCAAGTCTTCCTCTTACATCATGATTCCAGGGCACACTGGCTTCTGTGCGGGAAGAGGAGCTTTGAACTTTTATTTTTATTTTTTACAGCAAAATGTTTTCTTCTTTCTGATGTTTTATTTATATTAAATTAACATAGTTGAAATAAAGTTGAATAAATCTCAGTGTAGAGGATATATTAAGGAAGGCAACCCCCCACAGACGTTAATAGAATATTTACTTTGTTTTACCACTATTTTGTATAACAAATTCACTGAAATTATTAAGGTAGTCTTGTTTGTGAGCTTTATCAAATAAGCATTCCAATCAATTAACACATTGCAGACTTTGCTGATTAACATCTACTTCCACGGCATTAAAATTAATTCATTGACTTCTTGGTTACCTTTGCTGCACTCTTTAAATTTTGCTTTCTGAGCCCCTTTTTAGTATACATCCTTCTTTTCCAAACCCCACTACTCTGTACCAAAAAATAACCAAAGAATTTACAATGCACTGAATAGACACGGATACTGCTTGTGGCTTTTGTAATAATATTAGTCAAGGAGAATCAGACATAAAAAACTTCATAGCTGACCTGAGGCTGACAATGTATTTTATTTCTAATTTTTTTCATATAAATATTAAAAATAGTGCAAGAATTTTTTTAAAGATTTTAATCCTGATTTTTAACTCTGTTTAAATCTCTCAGATAAGTGATCTGAAATATGGCTGAACTATACATAACAATGACTGTAAAAACTAAATTAATTTAATTAAAATTAAAAAATATAAAACTTTTCTTTGTATTTTAGGTTTGGTTTTCAGAAACAGCAAGCTAACGAATTTTTGGAGAACTGCTTACAAATACATATAGTAGATGACTTATGTAAATCATAAATAGAAATATCCATGACAGAAACTTGACCAAATGAGTTCCACTTGCTCTATCAGAGAACATAAGCATTGCACATAAGGAAAATGCAATCAAAACCATCTAGTACAAATCCAAATGTAAACACTGAAAGTCACATTGAAATTTACCACATAAGACCCAAATCAACACCATCTCTTCCAAGAAAATACAGACTTACGCCATCACAACTATTTAATACGTTTGAAGTGACAAGCTTCTGGAAACAAAGGCATTGATAGTTCACAGCTAGACCTAATAGCTTTAAAGAAATTATATTCACACTAACAGCATCCTAAAATCTCAGGAGTTCAAAGTCATCTTGATATAGTTCCAGTAGCATGTTGTACAATTCTTAAATATCACACACACACCCTTTTTTTCCCCCTGAACTCTCAACGTTGTTATTGATGCCACTTTATCAATTTTAAATGTTTATTTTTTCCACACTTTGTCATTAAACAGATATTTAACCAATCATTGCATTTGCTGAAATCTGCCTCATCTAATTTACTGATAAACTGCTTAAGGTACCCCTCGTGAAGAATGTCTCACAGTCTGTGGAAGTCTCTAGCTAGCTTATGGCAGACCCTGCCCAGACGTTTAAAATCCAAGGCTCTGTCTTAAAGGAGGAATTGGAATCTGTCCAGCAAAAGTGTCTCTAAGGTCAACATAGTCTAATCACAGTCACCAAATAGTCTAATATTAACTGGATTAAGATGCTCTCATGCAAGCCTGTGGGCAAATGTTGCTGTATTACTGTAGTTAACCTGTGCTTGTTTTTTTTCTCTGGACAGGACAACCAGTCACTATCCCACATTTCTAATGAACTTTGAGAAAAAAAAAATATAAAAAAAAAAATAATGGATGAAAGTGAAATAATTAGCACTGACTCCACTGATCTCTGAATCAAGAGGGACTGAAACCTTGTGAGACTGAAAGCTGGTGAAGGACTTTTTAGGATGTTGGGTAATGGTAGGACTAGAGGGAATGGATTAAAACTAGAGATGGGTCAATTCAGACTGGACATTAGGAAGAAGTTCTTCACCACGAGGGTGGTGAAACACTGGAGCAGGTTGCCCAGAGAGGTGGTGGAAGCCCCATCCCTGGAAGTTTTTAAGGCCAGGCTGGATGGGGCCTGAGCAACCTGATCTAGTGAGAGGTGTCCCTGCCTATGGCAGGGGGTTGGAACGAGATGATCTTTAAGGTCCCTTCCAACCCAAACCATTCTGTGATTCTATGATCCTAGTTTTTTGCAGGCTTCAGATAGAAGGATGCTAATATAACCTTTTCTAGTGATATTTTTATTGGCGTGCAGTTCTCTCCAGCAGTACTGGTATGGTCCTTCTCCTTTTGCCTTCTTTCTTGACTTCTTGACTTTTTATTAACTGATTTCATATTGTTTACTTCTTCCTTTATATGTGACTTCCTTTGAGCAGCCTGGTCTAGTGGGAGGTGTCCCTGCTTGTGTCAGAGGGTTGGAACTAGGTGATCTTTAAGGTCCCTTCCAACCCGAACCATTCTATGGTTCTATGATTCTATGTGCTTTTTCGTTGAAGTGCTTTCGAATGTACTGTGTTCCACATATGCCTGTTCCTACAAGTGCTACTAGTAGACTGGAAATAAATGCCGTCTTGAGAAACCAGGTGTGTAACTTTTTTCTAGATAGAAAGTTAGCAGACCCAAACACATTGTTTTGAATCCATTTCCGTACAAGGACAGTTAAAACTGGGTAAAACCACCAATACCCCTACTCATCTCAAAGTGTGAGCACTTTATGTCTAAGTATGTTGTATATAAGAGCACAGAATCACATGTTTTGTATATCAGTATTTTCCATCTTGTATAATGATAAAATAATTAGAAAGGTAAAATTCTCTTTACTGTGATTATTTAGAGAGTGTTGTGAAGTGAATAAATCTAATTCAATTCGAAATCTTGATTTTTACATTTTTGTAGCTTGCTAGGATGTCAAGATTTATGAAGACACAGAAGAAATCTTGTGGGTTTTGAACCTCCCAAAATCCCTAAACTTTTGTATGAGGTTATTTTAAAAACTCCCAAATATTTGAACACCATATATACATATGTTGTCCAGAAATAGATTAAAAAAAAAGGTCCAATCTACTACAGAAATCAACGGAATTCTGTCATTGTGTAGTTCCGTCATGGTTTAACCCCAGCTGGCAGTTAGGACCATGCAGCCGCACATGCAGTTCTGCCCCTTCCTCCTTCTTCCCCCAGCTTTATATACTGAGCAAGACATCATATGAAATATTCCTTTGGTGAGTTGGGGTCAGCTGTCCCAGCTGTGTCCCCTCCCAACTTCTTGTGCGTCCCCAGCCTGCTCTCTGGTGGGGTGGTGTGAGGAGCAGAAAAGGCCTTGAGAGCTTGGCAATAACTAAAAACATCACTGTGCTATCAACACCGCTTTCATCCCAGATCCAAAACATAACCTCACACCAGCTGCTAAAAAGCAAGTTAACTCCATCCCAACCGAAACCATGACAAATTCTTACCAGTTTCCATGATGGATTGGCTAAAAGGGCTCTACAAAAAATTTAACATTACTGAGGAGATGACATTTACAGACACCTGCATACATTTTCTGACCATTTTACAAACCAAACTTAGTTTTGGTAAATTATATGATAATTTAAATTTAACCTTTAAAGTTGCAGAGGATGTATTGAACTTAACATTTTACATAAAAGTTTAACAGATGGATGTTTTAAAAAAATTCAATTTTTCTATAAATCTAGTGACTAAAATAGAGGAACCATGCATCTTCAAACAAAGTAGTATATGTAGTAAATATACTGAATTATCACTTTCAAATGAAAAATTACTTCTCTAACCAAAAAATGTATATTATTACTAGTTGCTGTGACAGTAGGGTATTTATCAACAAAGGTTTCTTTAGGATGGTTTCCTCTTTTCTCACACATACATTTAGGGGAAAATTTTGTACCTCTAGACACTATTCCAAATTTACTGTTGTGAATTCTGATGCTATTTACTTGTGATATTAATCTGCTTTTTTCATTATGCCACTGATTTCAGTAATAATTATGCACTCAGAAAGCTACTTCCTGTAATCACAACTCTGCCCAAACCTCCACTGATCTCAGTGCAAATTTTCCATATCTGCAAAACAACTTATGATCTGAACAAAATCTACCTACCAGTGTGCTACTGTGATCCATCCATTGAAATATTTACCCATCGATTTTAGAATTATTTTCCATTACGTTTTTGTCAGTTACAGTACAGAACAAGGCTTCATAGAATAACTTGTTAAAATCCTCACAGAATTTCCAATGGGAAGACAAAGGTCACATTTGTCTTCCTGTTACAGATCATACACTATATATTAAAAATACCCAGTAATCTGTCAGAACTGTGGTGACCTATGTCTTTATGGAATATGCTGAGATAATAACACATTGGAATAATGTGTTTTCCTCCATGGTAAAGCTATGCTGCTGTTCCTGGTAAGAAATAATTGGTATACAGCATGTAAACTCAACATCTGAACTTAATGGAGTGTAAAGGAGATGGTATTTCTCATAAAGGAAGTATATTATCCATTTAACCACCTTTCAGTCTTGCACGTAAACTAAAGCTAAGACATAACTTAGGAAAGGGAAAACAGATGGCAATGAATTAACTTACCTGCATAATAGTAATAACAGAATGCGTTAAGTTTTTAAGTGAGAGTGGAAGGAAGAATAACACCCTCTAATCACCTCTTTAAAAACTACAAAACAAGTAACAAGTAACTATTTTTTGTTACTGCTAAGTCCTACCATTTGTAGATATTCACTGTGTTTGTTACATGGTTTATATAGTGTAATTGTTTTACAGAGTAGCTAACATGAAATAATGAACTTCCAATCTTAAAAATAAGTTAGTGTGAATCCCATTATTGCATAATTTATCAACCTGTTAGTTTTCTTTTGTATCAGCATAACAACATTCAGGTTGTAAATAATGGGATTTTTTGTGCATAAAGTGACTTTTAAAAGAATTAAAGTATTTTAGTAAGTGCGTGAAGCAGACTTCCAATGTTAAAGGCAAATAAGACTCAAAATTTACTAGATGACAATTGACTATTTTCACCTTTGTTAATATTTCATTCCTTTTCTTTTACTTTGGTGAAGCAGTGCTGGAAAGAACAATAATAAAAATTCCTATATCAGCCTGTTTTGAGAGGATGGGAAAATGGAAAGTTTGTTCATAACATCATCTGTATTGCTTCACGCTGTTAGGCCAAGATGGGGCATGAATCTATCTGGCCCAGACCTATTCATCAAACTAAGTACTAAGACTCATACAGACTAAGTATTAAGACTAAACTCTTGGCGTTTTCTTGCAACACACACAGATGTGGTTGTGAAAAGTACACTTGTGGAGAGTAAACCTTCTCCAAGAGGTATTTCTCCTGAGAATACTTAAGGAGAAAATAATGTCCACTAAGGTTTGAATCCATTATGGCAATATGCTTGAGATGCCCATTTAAAGTTCAGTATTTTCAACAGGCCCGAGTGAAATATCCAGAAGTTGTATACTATTTATAATTTTAAGATTTAGTTCAACTTCTCCCATTTGTCTAATTCAACCCTTTATAAAATAAAAATAACTAAATATTAAACCAGTTCTTTTTAACCTTGTTTCACATTAATCTCTGTTATGAATTCTGTAATCATATCTCAGGGAATGTGGTGAGACAACTTATGTCCTGTATTGTTTTTCACAAGTCCTCCTCCCTGTGTGGGCTGTTTCTCTCATGGGGAAATTCTGACATAAAAGAAACCAGGGACTGAGGTTCTTGTAATAAATTGTAATTTCTAGGCTTACTTACAACATATTTTACAGTAAAAATCACATTAGCCAAGTGCACAGATTGTGTGCTAATATTTGCTAGTTTAGTACTCTGTCTAAGTGTAGCAATTCTGCTAAGGTTACCAATCAGTTTAACTGAAATTCTGTGTATAGAATTTATTGAAATGCATTTTGAATGAGCATGCTTATCATAGAACTTATTAAATTATTGTACATATATCACTATTTTTTGAAATCAGTAATCTAGAAATGAATATAAAGGAACAGGAGAACTGAGCACTAAATAGCAAAACCAGATCCCTTTGAAAAGCCACTTCTCTGAGAATGTGTTTTAAGAAAAGCATATGTTCTGCAAGATAGCAGTATTTCAATACATAAAACTTACTACAAACAAAAAAAAATTGCTACCTCAATTTGCATAATAGTATTCAGACTGAAATTTGAATATATGTTCCTAGCATCAATGCTTTTCTGAGTGATTGTTTGTTTACAGTCCGGCTTGCCTTTGTTGCACAGTCTTATTAGTCTTTATTGACATGGTTGTGAAGCTCTTTTTGAAAAAAAAAAAAAAAAAGCCTTAACACTCTTTCTAAAGGAAATTCAACTCCAGTTTCAAATATGCAGTCCTTCTGACCTCAACATAGCTTCCAAGGTCTAAACAAAACAGGGGAAAAGGAGTGACTCCAGATCCTCATTTGTTATATGGGAAGTCTGAAGAAGACAAGAATTAAGTCAATTTCATGCAACGGTGCCCCAGACGGTGAGAATGGAGATTAGACATGTCTTATTCTGAAATTATCAGTGTAAGAATCTGCTCTCCATCATCTTTGAAAAGTCCTGGAGAACAGGCGAGGTGCCTGGGGACTGGAGGAAAGCCAATGTCACTCCAGTCTTCAAAAAAGGCAAGAAGGAGGAGCCAGGGAACTACAAGCCAGTCAGCCTCACCTCCATCCCTGGAAAGATGATGGAACAGCTCATTCTGGGTGTCATCTCAAGGCACGTGGAGGAAAAGAAAGCTATCAGAAGTCCTCAACACGCATTCACCAAGGGGAAATCATGTCTGACTAATCTGATAGCCTCCTGTGATGGCATGACTAGATGGATAGATGAGGGGAGGGCGGTAGATGTGGTCTATCTTGACTTAAGCAAGGCGTTTGACACGGTCTCCCACAGCATCTTCATAGGGAAGCTTGGGAAGTGTGGGTTAGATGAATGGACAGTAAGGTGGATAGAAAACTGGTTGAAAGACAGAGCTCAGAGGGTTGTGATTAGGGGCACAGAATCTAGCTGGAGGTCAGTGACAAGTGGTGTTCCCCAGGGGTCAGTACTGGGTCCAGTCCTCTTCAATATATTCATCAATGACCTGGATGAGGGGATAGAGTGCACCCTCAGCACATTTGCTGATGACACAAAGCTGGGGGGGTGGGGTGGCTGACACACCGGAAGGCTGTGCCACCATGCAGAGAGACCTGGACAGGTTGGAGATCTGGGCAGAGAGAAACCTTATGAAATTCCACAAGGGCAAGTGTAGGGTGCTGCACCTGGGGAGGAATAACCCCATGCACCAGTACAGGTTGGGGGCTGACCTGCTGGAGAGCAGCTCTGTGGAAAGAGACCTGGGAGTCCTGGTGGACAACGGGATGACCATGAGCCAGCAATGTGCCCTTGTGGCCAGGAAGGCCAATGGCATCCTGGGATGCATCAAGAAGAGTGTGGCCAGCAGGTCAAGGGAGGTCATCCTCCCCCTCTCCTCTGCCTTGGTGAGGCCACACCTGGAGTACTGTGTCCAGTTCTGGGCTCCCAGGTTCAAAAGGGACAGGGAACTGCTGGAAAGGGTGCAGCAGAGGGCTACAAAGATGATTAGGGGACTGGAACACCTCTCTTATGAGGAAAGGCTGAGGGATTTGGGTTTCTTCAGTCTGGAAAAAAGACAGCTGAGGGGGGATCTTATCAACACTTATAAATACTTCAAGGGTGGGTGTCAGGAGGATGGGGCCAGGCTCTTTTCAGTGGTGCCCAGCAACAGGACAAGAGGCAATGGACACAAACTTGAGCATAGGAAGTTCCACCTAAACATGAGGAGGAACTTCTTTACTTTGAAGGTGGCAGAGCACTGGAACAGGCTGCCCAGAGAGGTGGTGGAGTCTCCAACTCTGGAGACATTCAAAACCCACCTGGACGTGTTCTTCTGTAACCTGCTCTAGGTGACCTTGCTGTGGCAGGGGGGTTGGACTAGATGATCTCCAGAGGTCCCTTCCAACCCTATGGTTCTATGGTTCTATGGTTCTAAGAACCTGCTGGGGACCGAGAGAAAAAGAACTAAAAAAAATGGCATGTATTTTTTAGCTACAAGACTGCTGCTGAGCAATTACCTCCTCTGAGCATCCAGAAGAGAGACAAGGATTTCTGGTCATCTCACTGCACACCAAAATGCTTCTCGTACCTAAAGCTGAAACATTACGCATAAGGGTCAGAGTTAAATAATTGTAGGAGGTAAACCGGACACTAATATCTATACAATAGCTTTACAAACTTGAGAACTTCACCTTTGTAGAAATTGTAACAAAAGAGGTGATCAGTACTTGAATTACCTTTAAAGCAAATAATTTTTTTTAAAACAACAATTTCAGTTATTGTTTTATTGAATAAAATTTTAGTTTTTGGACTAAATGTTAATCTGTTGAAATTGATGCTTGCTACCTTAAAGGGTTATTTTAGTAACTATTCAAAGTGGTTCTAGGATTCTAAATTATTCAATTTTCCCAATTTGACCTAGGTATATAAAATGAATTTCTATTTAAAATTGTATATTTAAAATTTATTTTAAAAAAAATAAAGAATACCAAAATGAACAATTCTGATCCACCATGTGAAATTTTTACTTGTCTTAACTGCATTAAGCTTGCCAAAGGTTTAAATTTCCTTTTATTTTAGGACCAGGTTTTCTTGCATTTTTCTTTTAAAGCTCTCATTGGGCAGAAAAGTCAGCTCCCTTTTGTAACTGTGTTTGGATAACAATGATTCAGTAAAGAAATGCCATGAGTCAATGTCAACTCAATATTCTGGTAACTGGACAAAAACATTCTTATTTTCACATTCTGGCTGAGATGAATCCTGAGTTTGTAGCGGTAAGAGGGGCTTAAAGCATCTATTCAAACAGTTACAAATGAATTATTGAAATTCTAAGTAAATGAAAATACAAAGCTGACAAGATTTTCAAGGAAACCATTGCAATTTTCTATTTCTTTTTTTTTTTCAATTGGATTGCATTTCAGTTATTTCATAATATACTGTAATTTCCTCCTTTATTTTGTCAGTTGAAATTCAGTTACAGTTATTTTATAATGCAATGGAAAATACAACATAGCGTGCATGTTCCAAGAGTAATGACACTTAGTAAGGCTTTCTTTCACCAAAAATGTATATTCAATCCTGACTGAATGCAACAGAAAGACCAACAACATTGTCTGAAGATTAATAAATGCAAGGATTAGGGAAATGAATTTGCAAGGTTTTCTCTGTGTGGGAGAAGACATAGTATGCTAGATAGAATTAGGAAAAAATAATATGTAGCAGCATTGTATGATTGTGTTTTGGTTTCCCCCAAATATTTATGTTAATTTAACCTAGTTTAAAGGTTTTCAAAGCACAGAGGGACTTGAAGAAAGAATGCTAGAAGCAGAAAAACTTGTCAACAGGTATTTTTTAATACGACCACAATAAACCTTTATAGTCTGCAGTTTAGGCTGGAAATCAGACCACTGGCATTCAGAACTTTGAAATATCAGATGCTAACCTATGTAAGTACCCAGTTTCCAGCTTTGGCAAATAATCCCAGCTATGAACTTAGACAACAAGAGAAGGAAGACTCTAATTAGACATTTCCAGAAACTACGTGCATTCAAACTACGTGCACTACAATGTGAAAAAATAACTAGTCATTGCCTCATGTCTACTATATAATGTTATACCTATATAAATCTCAAGAATCTGGAAACTGAGGCAATAAAAGGAGTTATATTTACTTATTCTCAGATCCTTTTCTGAAAATTCAAAAGAATCGAAGTGTTGGTGCTTCTGGGAAGTGTACCAACCTAAAGAAATGTCTTGTGTTCTAAAAACCTGCCTTATTGCAAAAAGATTGAGTTTGAGTGGAAAATTGAACTAACTTTTAAAATTCTTATCAAATATTAAATTTCACATTCAAAGATCAACCTCCTGTAAATATGATGTGCTATCACAATATACTATGCAGAAAACATCAGTTATATTAAATACATTATAGCAAAGAGAACTTTGCAACTGCTATACAACCCATAGCATGCTGTTTTTCTTTATTCTACATATCTTGAAGTGTTTTTAAGACAAAACCCATAAGAAATGTGTTTTTGATCCAATTAAACTGTGGCTTAATCTACAAGGTCCTATGGTAATTCCATATTTTTCAAGTGTAAACATTATGTATAAATAATTACTCATCATCCCATTATAAACTTAAACTAACATAGGATGTAAAAGCAAACACTTCAAAATCGATTTGGTGAATAAACTTCTAGCAGTGGAAAATCATCCTGCCTTATCTATGTACTGACAATATTGCTGGAGACTGTTAGCATGTAGATTTAACTACTTCATCCCGGCCCATTTTAAGAACATGACATTTTAATGATCAATTACGTATGAAATATTTCCAATCTGAATAAAATAATAACTATAATGAAAAGTAATTTGTGTGCTAAAATTACATGGAAAAATTGGGAAAAAAATATCAAAACAAACAGTTGAATTAATTGTCCATACAGGCTATGTTTGAAAATCGCATGATACGGACCCATGTACTTTCTTTCAGGGTTGTGGACAGCACTTTCAAGTAGGCAATAATAATAAAGGGCATGCCGTTCAAAAAACCAAATATGGATCTCTTTTGAAACTTGCCTTACTCTCTATTCACCAGTACGATAATGTGAATTTTTTTGCTTGTCTTTTAAGACCCTCATTTGGAAAAGGGAGCATGTGTTCAACGGTAGCAATAAAAGTGTGGTGAATTTTGTTTACAGGGTAATGGAGAGTACATACTACATTCTATGTATGTTGTATTAAAAAGTAGTTAGAGGAGCATGGCTCTGTTACTCTTCTCCACAATACCCAGTGCACAGTGAGTTTCATACATGTGAGCATGTGTGTGTGTGTGCGTGCACGTAAAAGCACGTGTTTGTTTCCCCTGTACCCAGCAACTTCCATTTTAGCATTTCAAAACTTTTTATAATGTCACAATTAACTTCACAATGACATGAAAGTAATTCAGTTTTCCCCTTTACTTATGGAGTGTTAAACTTACTTTTAACCTCCTCTCTTGATTATTCATGGAGAAACTGAAGAACTGAATTTTATCTAGTCATTTACACACAGAATAACAGAATTTTAGCCAAGTTCGCAAGAAAGAAAATTTAGAGGAAGCATAAGTCACAAACATATGTCATCTTCCAGTGGGGAAAAAAATTCTCTTCTGTGAACTAGTCCTAAATCTTGCTTACTTTATTTTATTGTAATCCAGGCTGAGAAGTAAAAATCATTACTTTGCTTGTCTTTTAATGTGTCATAAGTTTAAGCAATTGAGAGACATTTGATGTCATATCAAAGCATAAAGTAGTCAAAAAGAAAAATGGGTATGAGTGCATAGATGTGCACTGAAGTCTTACTTGAATTCAAAGTAGTGCCTGCTCTACTTTGTGAACACAGCCATAAAAGATCCCTTTTGTCTTTGTTTAATTTGTTTACATTAGATAAACTAATACCAAGGGAACTCCTGCTGTTGATAGGGACAGTCTAGTTTAGAGATCCTGATTTGTACTACCACAGTATCGTACCGAGTGTAAATAGGTTTAAAAGATTTTGAACAGAAGCCCCTAACGAACCATATTTATTCAGTAGAAATGAGTGCAGTCATCAGCTCACCTAAAGCAGAGAATAATCTATACATACTTGACTGCAGTAAAATTGATGGGGCAATGCTGATTGTGCAAAGCAAAAAATTCTGCATATGTGAAAAAGGTTTTGTTCAATGAGATTACAGATGAAAAAACATCCATATTGTAGTGAACTTCTGCTTGTTGCTCTTATACAACAAAATAAAAACCTAGATCTTCAAGCTGACTTACAAGTCAGTATTCATGGCTAAAAGTGAATGAGATTTGCCATCATCCAATGAGAGGACCAAAGCTGCTCATTGGATCTACCAGGAAGATTCTTATTACGCCTGCAGAGTCAGTGCCCTGCCTTACTCTTACAATCAAGCTGATTTCAAATATTTTCCACATGTGTATAACCACTTAGAGACCAGAGAGGAATGGTGTATCTTTCAAAAGATTGCTGTGCCAGTGCACCACAACTGCCTTAGTCCCACACATAACGCAAATGTCACTAATGCAGTTCTGAAAAAGCAAAGAATATTTTAACTCTCCTTAGCTAATTGGCTAATCTAAACATCCCTTACACTGAGCTGTAATGTCTTAGACTCTATATCCTGAGTTACTGAAGCAGGTGGCACGTTAATATTTCTGACTGAACTCTTTTAATCCAATTGAGACCACTATCTAAGCAGTTTGCATTGAATATTTTGCAAAATCATGAGTTAAAACCTGAAGTACTAAATTACAAGAATTGACTTAAGATGTTTATTTTTGTCCTGACTATATTGGTTTCTGTGCCTGGAGTAGCTAACAGCATCACTCCTCTTCCCTGTACTTTTTGTTTTGTATAAGTGACAAGTTAATTAATTCCTTGAGGAAAAAAAAGTATATTTTTAAAACCAGAAAAAAATATATAATTTCTACTCTCCAAATAACATCATGCGTTTTGGCATAAGTATTTAAATTCTTCAAAAGAAAAAAAAAACAGCATATCAACTAGAGATTTTCTTCAAGAAATATAGAAAATTATTAAACATTTTTTATACTGCAGATAAGGTATTCTAATGTTTTTTTCAACTGGATTCATGACATATCATTACACGAACCACACTGATTCCTTCATATGAAAGAACTTACAATAAGAATTGTTGTTTTGTTCTATAGCTTTTGCCGTATTGTCTTTCTGTGTGAATGTACGGGAGACAGTCCCCTTTCCTGAACTTTCTTATTTCTACTATATATTTTGCAGCCCATGTGCAAGCTATTTTATCCAAGAAACAAAATTAAAAGAAAAAGAAAAATGAAGACCACAAGAGGAAGCTTTTATTGTTAATGTACGTGTAGCTATGTTGCTTTAATACCGCTAAATCAAACTTGCGTTTAGTTTCTTCTGTGCACCTTTTATCCTAATTTACTATTTCTCACAAATAGGATATGTTTTATAAAACACTACATTTGTTTTCATCTATTCCAATCTATTTCATCTGGTGAAATATATAAATACATAAATAAATATATACCTGCAGACTCATACAAAGTGCTTTTTACAAATTTTGAATAATGATAGAGGGGCTAAAAATATTGGAAAAGAAATACAAAGAGCTACACTCCTCAGGTAGATTACTGTAATGCAAATATAATGCTGCATCTCTTCTAACTGCAGATGGACTAACTCAAAAATAGTCAGGCCGAACCACTCAAATGGTATACGTATCAGATAACATCAGTTTTATTTCTTTAGATCTTTTAATTTGTGCTGTCAGCAAGCTAACAAGGGCAGATACGGTAGCTCTATACCAGCAGCTGAATATCCCTGATCACATTTTAACCTCGTCCTTCAAATGATATAGCTTTGACATAATTAACTGTCAGTGAAACGTGGCATTGATTGGTCTTTTTTTAAGTATTTTTTTATCTTACATCTTTCAAGTTCCCTTTTAAAATTGAATGAAATACTGCTGTGACATCATTTTGAAGTTAAAAATATTAATTTCTGTACAACATTCTGTTTTATTTAAATGTATGTAGGTTCTTCTTTCCACACCCTTTTCCTGTTCTTTTTGTGAGAGGCAAGGGCCCTGAAAAAAATCTCAGGCCTTAATTTCCGTGATTAAAGAAAGAGATTTTTCTTACAACACACTTCAGTAAGACACTGAATATGATGCAGAGTTGTTTAAAAAGTCACTTTATCTAGAAGCTGTTATGATGTCATCCATAGGTGTACTCTTTGTCTGTACAGTACTTTTCTGCATACTCGGTGGAGCAATATTTCAAGATAACAACCATAATTTATTGTTTAACGAACTGTATGATTAATGGAATGTAACATATTTTAATCATCCTTAATTTTTTCCTCTTCTGTCATGCTCAGAGGTATTAATTATGTTTGCTCGGAATATCTTTGTGGTTCTCAATAGCTTTTTTTCTGTTAAACAGGTTCAGTGCTAAACATTTTAAATCTTTACCTATATATGTGTATATATAAGTAAAGCACACACAAAAATATGGAGCCTATACCAGTGGTCCACAAAGAATTCTTCCAGAAAGACACCCACTTTTACTAATACTGAAGATATTTCATAATATCTAGATTTTTGTTAGTAGGTATGGTTCCCAATTTCAACTCACAATTCAGTCCATAATTTTTCACATATTGAATGTTCATTATGCACCTAAAAATTTAGCATCTTCTTTTAATGTATAGAGTCCTCACATGATAGAGGTTAGTCACATTACAAAAAATGCACATTCACAGAGTGAACGCAGACAAACCAGGGATCAAGCTCTATCCTATGCGCTTTCCAGCAGATCGTATGTCTAATTCGTTTCACTACTCCACATGTTTTGGCTAACTCGTTCTTTTTGTTAAACTAATGCAAGCCAGATAAACCTAGTGATTTCAATGAGACTTGGTTAAGGTTTTATTTACCACTAAGGCAAAGTACGAAATGAAATTTCTGATGTAGTGAAAATTCAAAGAAAGCAAAACAGGTAAGCAATGTTCTGGAATATACAGGACTGCAGAAAGACCCAATGAATATTTATTTATTTGGTCATTAAGAGGAAAACCCATCTGATTTCAATCACATTAAAGTTCCACACTGATCTTTTTTTTTTTTATATCCGTGTATGAACCAGCATCTTTCACACTTATTCTTCATGTTTCTAGTCAAGTTAAATGGGTTTTACATCAGGATGTTTATGTACAAAATACTACTTTGCCAAAACCTATCTTCTTACCATTTCTGGGTTTGGGGTTTATTTGTTTTCAGTTATTTTTCAATAGGATTTTTTATGAAAGACATTTTTCTACAATTTACCCATAAAAATATTCTTACACTTCAGATATGACAGAATACTAACTATTATCAAGTTTTATTGAAAAAAAACCCAGATATTTTATAAGTAAAATAAATCCAGTGCTATATAGACTAGAAACATTGTATCTACTAGTGCTATAATTATAGCACTAAGGAGCTTCTCAAGACTGCTCCATGGTGTTACCGCAGTAGTTTTGTTTATCTGAAGCTGTATATTAGTCTGTGCTCATGGGAGTCAGTGAAGTCATGAGAACTTGGCAGGATTACCATACGTCGATCTCATGCAATTCTGTCCTAGTGATGCCTGTGTTGTCAGAAAATAGCACACCCTTCAGTGCCTTTGAAGATTTGCAATTACTGTGTCACAGGAAGAAAAAACAAAGAAATTTTTAGAGGTCCATTTAAGACCCATCTGTATGCTGAATGACCTCACAAGTCTGGCTAAGAGGCTGTTCAACACATGTTTCTGAGCTTAATTTATTGACAGCTTTCAAGCTTAAGATCCTCCCAACATACAATGGACAAATAATAGTGACTGCAAAAGCATTTCAAGTTGAGCATATGGGAGTCTGCCAAAGTTCAGACCTCTGTTAAGCAATGCATCCCTTACAAACCAATATGTCCATGCCTGTATCATAATCCATAGATTAGTAACTTAGTATTATTAGTAGTGATTCATATTTCTGACTATCTAGATTTAGTTTGCAAATATTAACAACTAATTCAGGGAAGAAAAAATCATTGCACTTCCTGAGTTGTGGAATAAATCTGGTGCCAAAAAGGGCTTCCAGTCGACTGGAGACTATGGGTCAAGCTTTTGAATTAATACAAAGAGCACATCCTCATTTCTCATTTAATGTAAATGGTCCTGGTTTGATTTCATCACTAAGCCCTCCACAAGCTCTAATTGCTTCCTGCACTTCCAAGATTTCTCTCTTCCCTTTTTTATTCTCTTCTTTAATCCCTATTATCAATTTCCTGTGACCACCTTAATGTTGTGGGTTTGTTTTTCCTTTTTGTTCAGTCATTATCAGACATTTTTAAAAGTTTCCTTCACTTTGAATTCCCTGGGTATTACACTATTGCTTTGCTAACCCTAGGTCCTCATTGTGGGACCCTTAATTTGAAGTCTGACGGAAGTCTGCTAGAATGAAGGACATACTCTTTCTCTCTCTCTCTGCTATTACATGGTATATGATAATATATCCACGATAAGATGGCATTGTGACATTATGTGAAACTGAAAAGCCAAATTTCAAGTTAATGATAGCTTTGCTTTAGATAAATGTGAGTAAACAGAAATAGAGAAGGGGGAAAACACTTAATTTGAATTCAGAGGTACTGAACAGCTAATAAAGGAATTGGGAAGAAATACAATTTGCAGCAATTTTGAAGAAGGGGGAAAAAAGACCATTACAAATAGTTCTGGGTCTATGTCTAGCCAAGCAAGTAGGAAGTCAGAGGCAGATAATAATGTGATTACTTTGGTAATGATATGCGTTAGATACATTATGGGAAACAATAATACTCCCTACTGAATGCAGTCAATCCAGTTATTGATTTTTCTTAATGCTAAAAGCGCTGCTCCAAAACCAAAACCAGATATCCTTTATTTACGCTCCCTCCCTCATGAGCTTCATCTCCAGAGTCCTCTTGATGCAGAGTAGTAGACAGAGATAATGGAGTAACATATATCTAATCTGACACCTACTGGGCCAGACTAATGTTTCAGATAAAAGTTGCCTGGATCACTGCTGCTATTGAAAACAAAATGTATGAATAACAAAAAAATAAAAAAATAAAACTTAATTTTTGCTTGAAACATTGATTACTTTTATTTTGTTTCATTTATCTCCTCTCTCTCCAGTTTTTAAGGACCATCTATAAGCATATACTTCTTGCAATGAGTACATCTGACTGCAAAGCTCACTAAACCTCTCTGATGGGCTGCCCCAAAGTCCCTGTCCTCCTTATCTGCACTACTTCAACTTATATTTAATATGCTTAGATTTTTAACAAGCTCGCAAAACACAGATTCACTAAAGCTTCATCTTTTATGTTGCCACAGCCTGTTTTCAGTAATGATGTCTGACACACAGAATCAAATCAAGATCTATAGCTACCTAAATTTTTAGTCTGGACTCTTCTTTTTTTTTTTTTTTTTTTTTTCCTATGACAAGAATAAAGCCCCTGAATAGGTAAAGAAAAAGAATGGAATTGAGTCAAAAGTCACTTGTATGACTGATACATCAGTAAAATCAAAGTATTTGTACCAACCATTTTTATTATGGCTGATTTTCATTCCTACTCACTTCAAGTTACATTATTTTAGTGCAAAGAGAACAAAAGAGTTCTATGTCATGCTGTTATCCCTTGAGCAGATTAATTTAAACCGTTCACAGATGTCCGGAAACATCCAAGATGACAAAGCTCTCATCAACTAGAGAGAGTACGGTTGCCATTCAGTATCCTCTACTATCAACAGTACAGATACCTTTATGATAGGTGTGTAACTAATCTATTTTCACATAAAGTGATAGAACAGGACACAAGACACAAATGAAAATTAAACTTAATAAATATCAAGTCTTAGTGTAATGCTACTAATTAATGAATGGCCCAACACATTTTTGATACAAATATGTAGCTTTGAATTCAGAATATGGATTTGGGACAGTGAGAAGCATTATTTCTGGATTTAAAATTATAACTATACTCAGCATAATCTATTTAAAATATCAAGTTTTGATACTAGCCCCTCAAGAGATGAGAACAAATAACTAAACAAAGAAATCAGTTCAGAATCAATATATACAGGATATATATGCAGGGTTCCAATCTTATTATGTGATACATACAGGGTTCCAATCTTATTATGTGAATGTAGGCATCTACATCCATATTGAGAAATGTAATTGTCACAAATACCAGCTTTTCACAGTTTCTGTTGAATTGTGTTGGAAATGTTCCACCAAACCCAATTTTTTTAAAACAAAAATTCAGTCATATGGACTATAGTTAAAAGTAGCTGTAGTTTTGTGTGGAAAAAAACCCACCAGTTGAATGGCAGGGAAGGTGGTCATTAAAAATTGTATTTTACCTGTTTTCCCTTAGGACTGTAGCTCATACCCTCTTTTCAAAAATATTATAATTATCAGCCTGCAGCTGAAATAGACTTAATATTGAGAAATTATGCTGCTTCTGTGACCAGACAAAAATGTGTCACCGTGTGAATGTGGAGATCTCTCCTTTCAGTAGATTTTAACTCCTAGAATTTTTAGACTGATTTAGGGAAATAGATTATTTTTAAAGTGTAATTTATGCCTCCTCCAACATTTACTTACATGAGAATTATGCAACAAAACAAAATCCAAACAAAATCCCACCACCAAACAGCAGCAAAAAGGACTGGACTTGATCTCCAGCATCTCAGGTTGGTAACCCAGCCACTGGGTTCAGCTTTAGCTTTTGAAAAAGTCACAGAGGAAGGAAACCAGTGTTTTACTAAGGCCAACAAGATGACTTGTTTCTTCTGTCTCCATCCTGAAATCGGTGGAAAGACTGGTACAGATTTCAAACCTTTTCAGGTATGCTCATCATTCACTTACACATTGACTTCAACCACCAACTTTGGCATTTAACACCTCTGCGAACCAGCTCCAGTGCACGCTGTAAAACCTGAAGAATTAAATACTTCAGACTTGAAAATATTCAGGGTGGGGGTTGAGTCTTCTGTTTTCTTGATCACTAGTTCTGATCAAATTTCTTTGATCCTATGTCAGTAACAAAAATCAAGTGAGCTTAATACTGATAGTTGTATGCCTCAGTTGAATAGCAACTCACTGCCTGCTTACTGACAATATGACACATAGACGCATTAAGAGGAATAACATTTTTTTAATCCAGTCTATAACTGACAAAATCAGTTTAGGTCACTCCTCAGACACAGATTCTAAAATAAACCTAATTTTGTGCATACTTGTACAACTGTTGTATAAAGAAAACTGGAAATATTTTCATATCACAGGCTGTAGTTTCACCAGCTTGCTTCCAACTATTGTTTTACATGTTCCTGCAGTATGACTCACACTTTTTCCTGAATGATTAATGACTGAGAATATATTATTGAAGACATAAGAAAATCTTTCTCTCTGTGCATTTTCACTGTCATTAAAATGAAAAAGATAAGGTATCTCCATTTTCAATATGATAATTTTGTTGGGAAACAGCAGGAAAATGTTACAGGAGAAAAAAAATAAAAACCTTTAACAATTTTTTTTTATGATCCACCTACAAATTTAAACATTTCTGAGAGGGTAAGCTAATAAAGCAAGGAAACACAAAGGAAGAAATAAAGTGTTTGCTTTTAAGGATTAAATTAGGAGAGTTCTAAGGAGACCTACAACTAAGTCATTATTTAAGAATCTAAAGTCTTTCTTACACCTTTGATATTAAAAGGAGCTACCATTATTTATAGGTACCATATTAGGTTCTCTTTTTCATTCATCTTTATTTAGAACCTTCCCAGATTCAAAATATACCAAGTTAGTTCTCCAATTTAGAAGGACATCATTCTTCAAAGATGAAATCCTGTGTTTATCCAGTGGTTGTCCTTCCTACGTCTCCAGAAAATATGAACAGAGAGCTTTAGTAAAAACTCTTTGTGTTAATTTTGAATTAAAGGAACATTTTCATCATTTTCACATTTTTCATATCTGGAAATACCCAGAAGTCTTTGACTGTGCATTTTCTTCCACCCTTCCTTAAACTCTAGGTATTTAAACCAGAGCCACTACTTTTATTTTGAAATGTGCACTGGAAATGCAGGTGTTGGTGTTTGTTGTCCTGCAAAAGCATATTTGTTGAATGAAAGAAAATCATTAGATGGATTTTGCAATTTCTTTATGCATTCATAATAACCTAAAAGAATGTGATTTTCCTCCCTACACTTCCTTAAAATGATATTGTGTCAATCTTAAGTTAATCAGCTTCAACAAGCAATGCAGCTATACAGAATAAATAGATTCCATATGATTAGAAAGCAGGCAAAAATATAAAAGCATTAAGCATTCATACCCTTATGCTTAATTCATATACATGAATTCATATTCATATATAAACATTGACAAAAACAATGAAGACACATAAATTTATATACCCATTCATATAGGAAGACATTATAGGTTGTCACTGAGCTTCCCAGGTTAATTTATTTTTTTTCTAAATACACAGATTTGATTTGAGTAAACTAAACCAAATCCACCTTTCTTCTTTTTTAATACAAGTGTGATTTTGTCAGGATACAACTTTTCTGCAAAAAAGATGCAAGTCAAATGAGGGAGAAAGACGAAAAATCTAGGCATCTACAGTAAAAATAAAGCCATCACTTTCATGCTTATGATTCCTATAAAAGCAAAAAAGCCTTCCAAATAAACTCAATTACATATGTCATATTTATTATGGTAAGTAATGATGCTTTGACAAAGGTGAAAAATTTGGAAAAAAATGTTTAAGGGATTTGTGACTGCTGCTACATATAAATAAAAAATATGTTAGGATATGCAGTTAGGATATCAGCACTTTGTTGAATTTTCCCAGCCTTTTTTCTTTTCATCTTAACTTCACATGCTACTTAAAAGAAAAACAATCTTAATTTGGAAAATATAAATTTCACTATCTTTCATAGCACTTTGATTTCTTGCTACTGTTTTATATATTATTATTAATATGTATTCACCCTTGCAGAGTGCTTTGCATTTGCAGTGACTCTAAAGGCTTGTATTGTGGCACTGTTTATATAAGGAGAAATATAAAATGAACATTATTATTTCCACAAGAGAAATAACCAGCTTTGTTAGTGTCCTGCCTCCATTGCATGATACCTGTTACCGCTGATTAAAACCCTCTGTCTTCACATGCTTTTTGGCTCTCTGTATTTTGGTTAATGGTGCTGGAATCCTCTTGCCGCTGCAGGATAACCAGCCCAGGGAAAGGAAAAGTGAAATTTAGCTAAAGAGATTGTTATTTCAGTTTCCTCATTAACCTCTACATAGAAACCCGGGGATGATTTAGCATCCACTCTTACAGCAACGGTTGTCCTGTCTGGTCACTTACATCTTTTTAGAGTGAGTGTAAAACCCTACTGAGACGAGATTATAGTATTTCAGGGGACATCCAGCACTAGTTTTTCACATGAAGTATGCCAGTGAGCGGAGAAGCAGAAGGCGAGGAGGAACCAGCCCCAGCACGGGCTGCAGAAACGCTCCCTGCGGTCGTCCCTCCCCGCTGTTGACAAGCGGAGCTGAAGCACATTCTTGTATCTCAGGGAAACAGTTCCCTCTCCTTCCTTTGGCTGTGAATTCCGGACACCAGCCTTCATCTACAAAGATACTTTTCAAATGACACGCAGAGACCTGCTGTGCATTTGCAGCCTAGTGCAGCACCATACAGTGGCTGAAACAAAGCGCTGCAGTCTAGTCAAAAACGTTAAAATCTATTTCATAGGGAAAAACCTTTGCTTGGCAAAGAAAACAGCAAACATGAGTACATTTGAGAATCCAAAAGCTGATTTATTTTAGTAATACAAAATACACAGTTTCTTATTTGATAAAAATAGAATTTTATTTGTTATTTCAGTAGTGAAAAGCAGGTCTGGGGATATGCTCTGAAAATGCTGAAAATAAAAAGGTTTTCTACGATGTTAAATACTTCCAGGGGAATCCATTCAGGTTTATGTGAAGGTCTATATATATGTGAGATATGTTTTAATTAAATTTTGAGGGACAGAAGCTCATTAATTTTGTGTTTCCATGACCCCTCACATAAAATGTACTAGGGTTGTTATTACTATGATAAAAATAATAGTTTAAAACACAAAAAAGAATATGTTTAAAAATTCAATCTGCAGCACTAAGAAACAGAGTAAAACGAAATGTTACATACTTTCCTGTTATTGGCAATCAGCAGAGTTTAATAAAGGGAAAATTGTGTTCAAGTAAACAGTTGGTTTGTTATGGCTGTTAATTTATCAAGATCATACACAAACACCTGAAAACTTTCACACAGATCCCACATTTTGTCTTTAGCCACAAAACACTGATTCATTTAAGCAGATCTTGAATAGAAGCAGTTCATTGAATAGATCTTAGAGAGGAGTTCGGATCTGGCAATGAAATATGTTTCTCATTCTCCTGCATGCATATACATGTGTGTACGTAACATGCAAAACCCTGAAACATGGTTTGCATTCTGCACATCGCTCCAATGCCAAAAAGAGCTAACGTGCAGAAATAGCACAGTGCCTCTGGAAAAGACCTTTAAAAATTTGCACACATAACCACCAAGACATATGACAAGGAAGAATCAGTGAAACGCTAATGGAAAAAGAGATCATTTCCCCATAAGTAGGCAAGGTACGCTTTAAAGGGAACCAAATTATGTCTGCAGGGTAAGGACAGATCTGCTAGCAGCACTTAAGTAAATTTGATTGAAAGCAGCTAGTAATTCCCAAGTGTAGAAATATTAGATTGCTTGTACTAACAGGAATTATATTCCACTTTGGTGATTTAATTCTTGAAATGTATAGCAGAAATACAGAACAAACACAAAGGGTGGAAGCCAACTCCAGGCAGGCACTCAGCTGACAATAATTTTTGGCTTCCAATAATTTTTGTCACATTCCCTACATTTCAAAAGGCCAGCAAATACGTGCAATTCTGAAAACTTCTGTGTGCTACAAATCTGAATTTGAGTTGAACTGTTACTTGTGAATATGTAGCATTGCTGTGGATACTCCATGGCTAGTGTAGTGTAAATGTATGCTTTAAAGCACACAACCAGCATGGCATGGAATTTGACTCATCCAGCGATATTCAAAGTGCTATAATGAGCAGGATTTTACAAACTGCGACTGTGTTCTCTCCTCCTCTTCACTGGATTTATTCTGCTCCTACTTTGTGACTCTGAGAAATGATCCCTAAAAGCTTTCATAATCAGCTAAATGAGCTTACATGTTGGTCATCAGCACAAGTAAAGAAAAGAGAAACCACAGAGGGCTACCTCATAGTCCTTAAAACATTATCACGCTTTCAGGAAATTTCCCAATGTATCAAGATCACAGTGATATTCTGGAAATGGCTTTTGCACTGTCAGTGTATTTAGGCCATTGCAAAATGAAGGTTAATTCAATTGATGGATGTTTGTATGGCCACCGTTAGCATCAGGAACTTGTGGGCCATGGAGACACTTCTCAGCTCCTCTAGCAGGATTTCCATTTAGGCCTTTGGATGGAATAGTAAAATAAGATAAAAAATACTTGTTCAAAACAAAATATAAAAACCTGTAATGTTAAATGACTTACAGTAATAATTTATTAATGAAAGGCATTCTCATGGGGTGATAGCAGCTGTTGACTGAAAGACCCTGTACGTACCAGTACTCATGTCATCCATACTTATTCCACAAAAGCCAGCTGGACTAATATTGAAGTCAGGTTTGAATCTTTTATGGAGAAAAAAAAAAGACCTTTGTGTCTTTAATTTTTAAGGCATTTTTTTAATTTGTATTTTCACAACTAGAAATTCAAAATCAGTCACTCTTTTCATATTGCTTTAGCATATCTATCTACAGCATTGATTAAACTACCTACAAAAGAGTGCATTATTGCAAAGTTAATTTACAAATTTGGAAAATATTGTTATCCTTAATTTCAGTAAAGGGAAATAGACATGGTGACTTGTTCAAAATCATCCAGAAAACAAGCCAAGCACACCAAGAACAGAACCCACTTCAGTGCTCTCCTGAAACTCAAACTAGTCATTAGTTTATCATAAAAACTTCAGTCTTTGTTCCACTTTACTCCTAAGTCTTTGTTTCACTTTACTCCTGTCTTTTCTGTAATATTGGTATCTGCTAATACTTTCATAGAATCATAAAATCATAGAATGGTTTGGGTTGGAAAAGACCTTTAAAGGTCATCTAGTCCAACACCTCCTGCAATGAGCAAGGACATCTTCAACTAGATCCCTTTACCACAATGCTCTTCCTTGCCATGTCTTCAAAAAACACATATTTGTGAAACTACTGTTTTCATTTGCCTGGTCTCTTAAATACCTTCTGTCATTGACTTTTCCGTGTTTAAGTGTTTGGCTTAATAATTAAGATTCCTGAATAAATACTTAAGTGTCATTTAATCATGTGATTTGACTTTTGCAGACAGAGTATAAAATGGAGAGGAAGGAAAAGGAAATCAAGCAATAGCTTGATATGTTCATCATTCATCAGCTAATTAGTAGACATAAAAAAAAATCTAATGCAATTATTGTTATGCTTGCATCCAACTTGTTTTTATCTTGTAAGAAACAAACCAAATCTTGACCAAACGCTCATTAAAAAAAAAAAAATAAAATAAAATAAAAAGAAAGAAAAGGAAGCTTAAGTTCCTTTCACTGGCTGGTAAAACTCTCCAAAAGTTCCTAGGTAGAAACGTATAAATGCTATATTTTTTGTAGATGCAGGGTATAGGATTGGAATGTCACATATGATGATGCTGAATGGGTCATTTTGTATATTGTTCCCATGAATATGCTTAAGGCATAATGCACATAACATAACTCTGGAAATGCTGGGAGATGCTTCCAAACTTAATCTGACTACTCATCTTCACACAAAGTTAGGGAAAAGTATTCACAGGTCCATGACATTCTGAATAAACCCAAATATTTAAAAAATAAGAGATTGACTTAAAAATCTTAAATTCAACTCAAACTGTTATTTTGTTTTTATATGCCCAGTGCTGTTTAAGCCCTTCTAGGTGTAGATGGGTTGTATTTGCACATTTATCTTTGTATGAATAAATGAACAAATAAAGATCCCTATATATGGATGTAAACCCCAGAGGTAGGATTCTAAGAATAAAACCTATTTTTGCACAAAATCCTTTTCTGTAAATTTATGAACTCTAGAGGTCTCACACCTTCCAGCAAGAAATTGCATTGTAATGAGATCAAAGTATCTAAACAAATTTTAGTGATGATGTCTAGTTATCACTAACTTTTTTAAAGTCAGAATGGTAAAAGTGCTTAAATTAAGCAAAAGAATGAATTAAAACAGTAGTCAGGATCAGAGCATAAATGGTTGCTTACCTTTTGGGAACCATCAAAATTACTTGATTTGACACTTGAGGATTTTCTGACTGTCTTTTGAGATCAATGTTATCCTTGGCACTACTGAAAGTGTGTTGCCTTTCCAACAGCTGTTTCTTTGATTAATTTCTGAACTCAGTGGAGCTGCCTTGACTCCCTCACTGCAAAGAGTAACAGTTTGGAGACTGTGGCCTGGTCTCCTGTCAACGCTTTGAGGATTAGCATGTATCACTGCTATTGGCACTACAGATGCTACCTGTATAAGTCAGTTGTGTTGGTGGAAAGAGACCCCATAGCATCAGGTTGTTGAACAGATAAAAGGATTGTAGCTAAATAGTTCCTCACTGGTGTGAGTGATGGTCTTTTTGTTGTGTTATTTTTTCTTGGCCTTGGCTGACTAGTGAAAGCAATAACAGAATATTTTGACAGACGCAAAATAGTCTGATCTATAGCTCTGACAGTTTTCTATAGTTTTCTAAGGACAGGTAGGAAGCACTGTTTATTCCATCAGGAAACATCATGCCTTCTGTCTGTATGATCTGGTTACTTGGTGGGGGTTTTCAGTTTACATTAGAGAGACCTTGCACACCTTCCATTTGACTTTTCAAACAAAAAACATTCTAAATGGGCAGCTGCATAAATCTTAGCCATTAATTTTTAACCATAAAGGTCAAAAAGTACTCATGCGCATAACGCACGCCGTGTGGCACTGCACAGAACACTCCCTCAATGACCAGCAGTGGATTTGGCCCTTTTTTTGCAAGGCGCTCTATTAAAGCAAACCAGAACCTTTACAAGTTTTATACATATAGATATATATATGTATACGCGCACACACACATACATATATATTTCTCCCTCAGAAGCTATTCCCACTGCAATAATCCACTATGCACAAAGAGAAAGTGTCTGCTCCTTCAATCCTGTAAGTGTTCAGACTCATGGCTGACATCCAAAAGCCTCAGCATCTTATGAACAGTAACAAATACGAACAAATGACGTTTTTTAGATTTATGCATATGACACATAGTTTTCCATTATCCATATTTGTATAAATCCACCTTTAAAATACTAAATTTAAAATCCATGGCTACTCAGATATATAAAACTTAGATGCTCTTAACATAAAAGCTATCGAAAAATACATGCAACCCAAGAGAAAGAAGTGACATTTCCTTAAAAGACAAACCAAGACAAACACTTTTTGTTGTTATTATTTTTACTGTCACATTTCCTCCCCCTTTAATTCATCCCACAAGACACCATAACAGCTGCCTTAGAGGCAAGCTGCTGGGAAAGGCAGAGTCTAAACCAACCTACTATTTAATTCCTATCCTTAGTTATGAATCAGTGAACAGGCACCACACAGTGCTTTGCCTTATAGTTTTTGCCTTCCTGATTGAATTTCCCCCTTTGTAATAATTGCTTTTAGCACCAAGAGCACTGAGTTCCAGAAAACAGTCTCACCAAGAGATGAAGGCCCCAGCCGGGACGTGAACTTGTGGCACTGAAGTGCAGGGGAAGAACTGCATCGAAGCAGTGTCAGAGCTAAAATAAGAGCTGAAGCTCTTCTGTAATTAACTCAGTGCTGGCAGACTCCCTGCGTTTGCTCTCAACAGAAGGGATGTTGTACTAGCTTGAAAAACGAAAGGCCTCTCATTTACACACGAAAAAATACCCTCCTCTGGAGCTCACCAGGGCAGACTGTGGTGCTGTGTACATACAGTGCACCCAGGGGCTTGGGCGACTGCCTGCACACTGCCTGCATGCTGCCTGCACACTGCCTGCATGCTGCCCACACACTGCCTGCACTCTGCCTGCACGCTGCCAGCACGCTGCCGGCACGCTGCCTGCACTCTGCCTGCACACTGCCCGCACGCTGCCTGCATGCTGCCCGCGCTCTGTCTGCATGCTGCCAGCACACTGCCCGCATGCTGCCTGCATGTTGCCTGCACTCTCCCTGCACATTGCTCCCATGCTGCCCACACTTTGCCCCCATGCTGCCTGCACGCTGCCTAGGCACTGCCTGCACTCTGCCCGCACTCTCCCTGCACACTGCCCCCATGCTGCCTGCACGCTGCCTGCACTCTGCCCGCACTCTCCCTGCACACTGCCCCCATGCTGCCTGCACGCTGCCTGCACTCTGCCCGCACTCTCCCTGCACACTGCCCCCATGCTGCCTGCACGCTGCCTGCACTCTGCCCGCACTCTCCCTGCACACTGCCCCCATGCTGCCTGCACACTGCCTGCACTCTGCCCGCACTCTCCCTGCACACTGCCCCCATGCTGCCTGCACACTGCCTGCACTCTACCTGCACTCTGCCCACACACTGCCAGCAACTGCCCCCATGCTGCCTGCACACTGCCTGCACTCTGCCCACACTCTCCCTGCACACTGCCCCCATGCTGCCTGCACGCTGCCTGCACTCTGCCTGCACTCTCCCTGCACACTGCCCCCATGCTGCCCGCACACTGCCAGCAACTGCCTGCACGCTGCCTGCATGCTGCCCACACTCTGCCCTCATGCTGCCTGCATGCTGCCTGCACGCTGCCTGCACACTGCTCTTCCAGAAGCCCCCAGCATCCTCCCTGTTGCCATGCAGCAACAGGCTTTGCAGCTACATCTGATTCCCTTTTGACTTTGGATGCTTTTTTTTGTCATAATTGTCTGAAATACAGCATTTCACTGAGTGTCCAGTCCGAGAGCTGCCGACAGAGCAGAGTCAGAAGGTGCAGGCTGGTTCAGGCACTGCAGGGCTCATCGCAAATAGTGCCAGTTTTATTTTCTCTGAGGCGTCATTTAGGAGACAAGGTCTGTTGTGCATCACTGTGTAAAGAGATCCATGCCACAGAATCACAGAATGGTTCAGGTTGGAAGGGACCTTAAAGATCATCTAGTTCCAACCCCCCTGCCATGGGCAGGGACACCTCCCACTAGACCAGGCTGCTCAAAGCCTCATCCAGCCTGGGATTGAACACTTCCAGGGAGGGGGCATCCACAACCTCCCTGGGCAACCTGTTCCAGTGCCTCACCACCGGCACTGTAAAGAATTTCTTCCTAATATCTAATATAAATCTACCCTCGTTCAATTTGAGGCCGTTACCCCGTGTCCTATCACTACACTCCCTGATAAAGAGTCCCTCACCATTCTTCCTGTAGGGCCCCTTTAGGTACTGGAAGGCCGCTATAAGGCCTCCTTGGAGCCTTCTCTTCTCCAGGCAGAACAACCCCAACTGTCTCAGTCTGTCCTCATAGCATAGGTGCTCCAGCCCTCTGATCATCTTTGCGGCTCTCCACTGGACCTGTTCCAACAGGTCGATGTCATTCTTGTGTTGAGGGCTCCAGAGCTGGATGCAGTACTCCAGGTGGGGTCTCACGAGAGCAGAGTAGAGGGGCAGAATCACCTCCCTCGACCTGCTGGCCACGCTTCTTTTGATGCAGCCCAGGATGTGGTTGGCTTTCTGGGCTGCAAGTGCACATTGCTGACTCATGTTGGGCTTCTCGTCCACCAGCACCCCCAAGTCCTTCTCCTCAGGGCTGCTCTCAAGCCATTCTCCACCCAACCTGTATTTGTGCCTGGGATTGCCACGACCCATGTGCAGGACCTTGCACTTGGTCTGGTTGAACTTCATGAGGTTCGCACAGGCCCACCTCTCAAGCCTCTCAAGGTCCCTCTGGATGGCATCCCTTCCCTCCAGTGTGTCGACCGTGCCACACAGCTTGGTGTCATCGGCAAACTTGCTGAGGGTGCGCTCAATCCCATTGTCCATGTCACCAACAAAGATGTTAAACAGCACTGGTCCCAGTACTGACCCCTGAGGAACGCCACTCATCACTGCTTGCCAACTGGACATAGAGCCATTGAATGCAACTCTTCAAGTGCAACCAGCCAGCCAGTTCTTTATCCTCTGAATGGTCCATCCATCAAATCCATGCTTTTCCAATTTAGAGACCAGGATGTCTTGTGGGACAGTGTCAAACGCTTTGCATAAGTCCAGGTAGATGACATCAGTTGCTCTCCCCTTATCTACCAATGCTGTGGCAACATCGCAACATGTCAACATAACAGGCTGTCTTGCTGATCTGATTAAAAAAAAAAACAAACCAACAAAAAACCCCAACAAACCAAACCCACAATAACTAGCTAGCCAGGGCTAAATTAGGCAAACAATATGAAAAGCAGAAAGAACCTGCTTTGAAATGCTTTCTTCACTTATTTTCACTATAGGCATCTTCATTATCTAAGAAAAACTGAAGAAGGCTGTAATAATAAAGCAGATTTTTTCAGATATATAGACTGAGATTAAATTAACATTACCAAATTGCACCCATCCAATAGATGTAATGCTCTTTTCCCTCCAGGAAGGAAAACAGATCCAAGAGAACATCTATGCTTCCTCCAGCTGGTATACCAATGTGCTTCAGAGGAAGTGGAAGAGATACGCCAAAACAATACTTTCCCCTTTTAAGGTTGAATTATTAGAATCATAAGAGTAATTCCATATAAAGATATCTCATGTCCTGCCCAGAACACAGGTGCAGAACTGTCTTCAAAATCATAACATTGAAAAAAAGGAAAATAGCAATTTTTTTTCCTGAAATTATTTGTAGAGGTCTTTTACCAATTTTGTTTTCCAGTCACTCTTTTTTCTCCCATTCTGTTGTTCTTTTCTCAAATTTCTTCCAAGAAAATATATTTTCCCTTTTTCTTATCTTGGTATTTAAAAAAAAAATATTAAACATTTGTCTTCTATGACTGTGATAAAGCCTATCTTTTAGCTATTTATTTGCAGGATTTGCATCCCAAAATAGTGGAAGGGCACCGACTGAATAGATAAAGCAATGCAAAATAAAAACAAAGAGACCAAATATTGTCAAAAAGACAAAATTTGCCCACACAGTTATCGCTGTGTAAAAAATGAGACATTGAAATTATTTCGTATTTTAAATTAAAAATCTCCATGCATAGAGTACAGTCAGGGGCAGTAATAGGTAATATCTTTGGCCACATTTTCCTTTCCCGAGAAAACATTTTCCTTTACAGGCGTTTTATGACCTTTTAAAAAAGTGCTCCAGAATTACTTTGATTTACTGTATGACTGACATTTGTCCAGGCAGCAGTGCTAGAATTTGCTGCATTTCAATTTGGTAATGAATCTTATCTAAGCAAAAAGTTGCACTTCAGTTCACTGGCAGTTTTTCCACTGCCACCATGGTCTCAGTTAAGGCCAGATACATAAAGTTATTTTAAGATCTAAGAAGGAAGATGAATGACTCAGATGCCTAGCGCCTAGCACTTGATGCCTTCTTTTGCATACAATTACCTGAATGTATCCATTCTATTTGTCACATTTGTTTGCATCGATATGGAAATCTTGTAATATCACACATTGAAGATAAGCCTGGGTATCAGACAACAGCAGCCAGCATCTTATGCTACTTAAGATAAAAATATGTGAATATTAAATTGAGTTGCTCAAAGTGAAAGAGAAACTTGTGCTCAAACAAGGAGCGTGCCTCACATGGGTCCCTAGCACCTGTCAGATGAGCCTTGTGCTCACTACTCAGAACAGGTATTTTGAATTGTAAGAAGCTTCCTGCCAGAGTCTGAAGGTGCATTTCCAGTCTTGCATTTATAGGAAGCAGTCAGATTGTCATATTAGCAGAAACAAGCCAGTAAAGAAAAATCCTAAAAATTGTGCAGAGAAAAAATCATTTAAGACCAAAAGTTGCCCCATGCCCTATGAGTTCAAAACTGAATGTTTTCCAGGGGCACAAGCATATCCAGAAAACAGCATTTCCTATCTATAAGCTTCCATATGGTCTTAATTTTAAAAGTATTCTTAATTCCATCAATCTCCATCCGAAATAGATTTCAAATGCTGGATACAGTACTTAATTTAATGTCAGAGAAGTATTTTTCTCCCTTTTCAACTCTAAATATTTTCATTAGTAAAACTCATTTAGAGAGTAAAAAGCAATTTGCCAACCAGAACTACCCATATTAACCAAAATTGTGTTCTACATGGATTTATTCATAAAGTTGGGTTGGTTTTCTGCTTGAAGCTAGAAGCTGCCTATTTCCAGACTGTTACTGCTAAAAGCATCTTTCTGTAAAATAAATGGTGGTATGGAGGCCATAAGGCAATGCTTTCCTGAAAGAGATTGTTTCAATATTGTGGTATTACTGAAATCTTCTGTCTTCTTAAAATAGTTTAGCATTGATAGCCTATGTGAAGACAGGAGGCCTTGAACTAACAAAAGTTCTGGCTGGGAAAAAAAGCCTAAGTATTATTTAATATAACACATTTAAAATGAGAAATCCACCAGGTTTGCATTCAGGGAATCTTTCTTGTGGCATAGGATCTACAAGGTAGTATAAGAGCCTGTATTTCAACATTTCATAGCAAAAAAAATATTTTGTAGAATTGTGGTCAATTTTAAGATCTCTTCTGATTGCATAATACTTTACTTCTGACAGTCCACTATAAGCAATTTGAACCTTCTTCTGGATGAACTACAGTAATCCTTATGGTGATTATTTTTTGTTGTTACTGAAGGCTACAAAATATTTTCTCTATTTGTCTCTTTATAACAGCTGGAACTCAGGTAAGTGATGAATATTAACATCACAATCACTACAGTTCCCACACTCCACATACAAATCTAACACTACTAGTTTAGATAAATAAATGAATAATCAAATAGTATTTGTATTGAGAATTTGTTTGTTACCACCTTATCTGATCTGCCTTTACTGTGTGAGTAAACAAACTACAGAAATATTTTACAAATATTACAATATAATAAAGTGTTATTATAACTATTATAACTGTTGCTTAAAAAAATCCAGATCATCCCATGGCTATGCTTCATTCAGTTATGAAAGATAATCTGAAAAAAATCAGAAGAACCTTTTCAGATTTCAGTGGTGACTCGAGTAAGTTCTTTTATGAAATACATGAAGAAGTTTGATTTTCACAAGGGCTGCTTAAATGTAAACTGTCATTTGGCATCAAAACACACAGGACAAGAAGACAGAACTGTTCTAAGCTGGTTTCACCTCCAAATCCAGTGTATTATAGAATTACAGAGTGAGCTGTGCTCTCCAAAGCTGATCTGCTGATTGATTCCCCTTGCGCCAGTGAATCAACCAAAATTCCCCATAAGGTGGAACTCACAGTCATCTTGCCACCACCGAGCCCTGCCCCTATAATGAAGTGTATCCTGCCTCATCACAGCAGCAAAGGCAAGACTTTCTGGTTAGGTAGAAGCACAACACTCTCCGAAACCTAGAACAAAATTTCTGAACTTCTTGTATACAGGTAAGTGGACCCTCTATTTTTTATATTCCTGAAGTCTATGATGCCCAAGTGCTGCATCTCCAGCCCCACACACTGGTGCTGGAAACTAATTCTGAGAGGTAGTACTCAGGAAAAGTTTGTATCAAAACTGCTTTCCTCTGTTGAGAAATACCTTGAAAGTCTTAGGCAGAAAACTGAGAAAGTCTACAGGCAAAAACTGTTTTTTTCTTTCCTTGTTTTTCTCTTTCTGTAACTGTAGGTACAATTTTCTGATTGACTATCTAAATATTTGCATTGCTGGAAATACATATTGATTTTTCTCTAGGTGTTTGCATAACATTTTATTTCGTCCATCAAACACAAATAATTCCTTTCTCTGGAAACGATGGATCCAAACATAAAAAAGTAGTTATAAACAAATCCCAAGAGTTTTTGTGTATTTATCAAAAAGCTACAAAGTTTGGTTTGAATTTCAGTATGAAAGAGCAAACTGCCAAGTGAAAGGAATGAGGTCTATTGCAGGCATAATTAAGGATGCTTCTGGCAGGGGTATTCTGGCACACACCTCCAATTTCTTCCGTGAGGCTGAGCAACACTGCACAAAACTGATCAAAAGCATATTCAAGTGGTTCCACATGCAGGGATGCTTGTTGAACAGGACTCGAGAATGGGAATTTTCCTCACAGCTTGCTTGCAGTATTTCACCCATAAATTCTCCTAGATGCTCTGTGAACATGTGTGATCTCTTTGGCAATTCTGCGTTTCCCCCCAGCTCCTTTCCCCTTCTGTCTTCTCTGTAAACTAACTTGAGCATTTCACAGGTAGATCTACAAATCATTTAGCATAATCTTTGGACAACTTCTCAAACATTGACGTGCCTACAAAAAAAAAAAAAAAAAAAATTAAAAAATCCCTGATTTCTTAATACAGACCAGATCATGCTGCAGTTAAGTGTTCCTGAGTATGACCCAAGGATCTTCCCTTAAAATCAAAGCGAAGATCTGAATTCTTTCAGTCAATCCCTCTCTTCAGATAGGATTTTCTTGTCTTGTTCTCATGTCTCTCCTGGATGTTTACCTTACTTGAGTAGCCACACATTGTTACCAAAAAATCAGTGTCTTTAGAGAATGAACAGTTTTCACATCCCCTTCTAAGAATTTCAATTGTTGCTGCTTTAAAAGCGGGCAAGTTACTTTTTGTCAACAATTTTAATTCGGGTCATGAGTCTGGAAGACTTCAAATATTTTGGAACTTCATGAACCACAAGTAAATCCATACTTCTGTCTGCAGTGCAATAAAGCTGTTTGTGTAAGTCATTACATGATGTTAATGTAATAGAATTAGAATTAAGGTTATGAAAACCTTCTAGACTACCATAAGTAAGGACATATTAATCCTCCAGGACCTAAAGAATCATAAATATATCAATAATAATTTACACATAGATTTTTTCACATCATAATTTTAAAAAGAGTTTCATAGACAGTTGTATATTTGTTTACCCTGCAGATTTTGTTTTTAATTAGCCCATCCTCGGCAACAAAATTTAATTGCTAATGAGTTTCTTGAATGAATTATGACAAATGTTTTATTCTTTTACTGAAAATCACTTTGCACAGAAGTGGTTGACTTAGTTCTAGACAGGATTTATGCACAACAGTTGCCTTGTCTTCAAGCTTACAGCGAAATCTAAAATAAATTATCAGAATGTTTAATGAAGACCAAGGTATATCCTACTTATTCCCGTATGCCAACAAGTACTAGTGGTTGACTCTTGAAGATGTGGCTAAATTCTAAACACAAGCTACAACTAAGAAATATTACCAAATCTTTCTCTACACTTCACCCAACTATAAGCAGCTGAGTTACTAGCCAAGATTATTAATTCTACAGTCTTTTCTATAACAGCATCTATTTAATATCCGTTGCTGGTTTTGGCTGGTGCATTTAATTTTCTTCAACTGTTAAACTAAAGATCTATTGAAGTGTATTTTTGGTGAAATGTATGATTTGCTGGTTGTTTACATTTCAATGCCTTCCTGGAAAAGGTATAGTTTGTCTGTACTTAGTAGCACCAATGGATTTTTTTCCTTAACTTACCTCGAGCTAACAAAAACACAACTCCTAGAGTCCACTACATCCTCAGTAAAAACTTCCACAAATCAGTAATCCACTGTATGAGGAAACACTGCTTTTCATTTCTTCCGAACCTAGTTGCATTTGTTTCCCTCTGCTCCCATACCAGAAGAGACATACCCATTCAAGTTCTCTAAGGTCTTTGTAGACTTCTGTGTTATCCTCCACAACCGTTTTCTTCTCCAGTTCAGATCCTACCTTACCCATTCATCCCTCTTTTGGAAAGTATTTAATGCCTTTGATCATTCTTATTGTCTTTCTCTGAACTTCTTTGACTTCAACAGGTAGTAAACTTTGGCTAAATACTGCTTTACAAGGCAAAATATAAAGGGACTTCACATTAGTAAGGAAGAGGGAGATAGCAGTCTATAATAAAGGTATAATCAAACAGACAATGAAGTTAAGTAAAGTCCCTTACAATGTGTAGCTAAAGTAAAACTATACTCAACATCAGTTCAAGGTCCACATAAATACAATTCTGGTTTATGGCACTGGAGGAGCAATAGAAAGTTGTTACTTGGCCACTGGAGAAGTTTTATGCAGGACAGAGAATCGTGGAGGGTTGGCTTGCTTCTAGCTGAGAGGTGGAAATGTTCAGTAAGTTTTTTGGGAGGCTGAGGAGTGGAGGGACAAGGGTCTCCCTTGTGCCCAGTCCCTTCATACACTAACTTTCTCCAGTCTTCCCTTGTTTTGCAGAGGGAGTGAACAGGAGAAGAAGGAGCCAAAGGCAGTCCTGCAGCAAGAGGAAAGGGCTGTGGAAGAAGAATGGAAGTGAGACAGAAATTGGTGCTCGGGGCTTCTGCTGGGGATAAGCAGATGGCTTTACAGGCAGAAAGAAGAATCAGTGTTTGGGAAAGCAGGCACTGTTCCAGCAGACAGCCTCCTCGTCTGCTGGCATGAGCTTGGCAGGCAGTTTGCATCCTGCCTGCTTTGCCAGTGCTTAAAGCCATCCCTCTCTGGACCATAGCTTGACACTCAGATACAAAGCTTAAATTACATGGGGAAAGCCTGAGTAGTGCATGCTCTTATGCCAGTGTGGAAATGTGATGCTTCTACTGCATAAACTGAAGCAATTTAGTTTTGCATGTGCCTCTGCATTTAGCGTAGTTATCGTGGTTATATTTCTATCTGTCCCTAGATTTCTAAATAGATGCATTCACATAGCAGCAGTTACTGCAATCAGTAAAAGAAAAACAATAGAAATTGGCGTGGTGTGCAAACACACAAAAAACCTTCTATAGCATTCTAATTAGCTGCTAAATATTTTTAAATGCATAAATATAACTGTATTGTTAAGTTGAGCTTCAGACCATTTAAACAAAAGGACACTGATTCTTATATGACGTGCAATCTTATGAACATGCACACTGCCCATTAGCCATGGGCATCTCTTAGAAAAAAGTGAGATTTTTGAGCCGGGCTTTGAAAAATATTCACCTACGCTAAACCTAAAGGATGATATCAACGACAAATGATACCAAATGGCAAATGGTTTTGTGAAAGCTTTGAGACTATAACATAAAAAAGGCAAAACAGAATCCTAGAAATGAAATAGTATGTTTCCTAGTCTTAATGTAAGAACAGCATTCGTGGTTCTGTGTCACGTAACAGATCAAAATTGCGAAAGAGTTCAGCAGCATGGAAATTTCTCATCCCACCTTTTGCCAGGATTATTAATATTTCACTGTAAACTTATTAATAAAGAATTACTGTATAACCAGAATAAAATTCTCCAGTGTAAATCACAAAGTACTGTACAGAGATTACCGTATTAAGAGATCTTCAGAAGTGTATAACCTGAGTGAAAATGAAAAACAGATTAGGGAATGAATTTAAAAACATTAATTGAAGGAAAGGAGAAGCACCAAGGTTTTCAAAATCATTATTGCTGACTGAAAAAAAATAGTGGTTATATATTTTTATTTCAGTCAAGTATTGAAGGAAAGGAGAACATATACATTTGTGTTTTTAGAAAATAACATAAAAGCTAAAAAAAGAGATAAAATGTTTGATCTACTGTGAAAAGCCTTCAATGCATTGCTTTTGAAATTTTTCTTTGAACCTGTTACGTCAATGACTGATCTTATTAAGGCTGCACAGGTAGACCAAATAAAACGGACTGTATACTCATACAAGCAACATAACAGAAAAAAAAAAAAAAATGCTAGCTCTTGCAGGTGTAGAAACGTAATCATAGAATTGTTTAGGTTGGAAAAGACCTTTAAGATCACCAAGTCCAACCATCAAACCAACACTGCCAAGTCCACCATTAAATCATGTCCCTAAGCTCTACATCTACACATCTTTTAAATACCTCCAGGGATGGTGACTCACATCCACTTCCCTGGGCAGCCTGATCCAATGCCTGAAAACCGTCCAGTGAAATTTTTCCTAATATCCAACCTAAACCTCCACTGGCACAACTTAAACCATTTCCTTTTGTCCTGTTGCTTGTTACTTGGGAGAAGAGACTGGAAGAAGAAAGAAACTGACCCCCATGTCGCTACAATCTGCCTTAAGGTAGTTATAGAGAGTGATAAGGTCTCCCCTCAGCCTCCTTTCTCCAGGCTAAACAATCCCAGTTCCCTCAGTCGCTCCTCATAAGACTTGTTCATCAGACCCCTCACCAACTTTGTTGCTCTTCTCTGAACACGGTCCAGCACCTCAGTGTCTTTCTTGTAGTGAGGGGCCCAAAACTGAACACAGTATTCAAGGTGCGGCTTCACCAGTGCCCAGTTCACGGGAACAATCACTTCCCTAGTCCTGCTGGCCACACTATTTCTGATACAGTCCAGGATTCTATCGGCTTTCTTGGCCACCTGGGCACACTGCTGGCTCATATCCAGCTGACTGTTGACCAACACCCCAGGTCCTTTTCCGCCGGGCAGCTTTACAGCCACTTTTCCTCAAGCTGTAGTACTGCTTGGGGTTGTTGTGACCCAAGTGCAGGACCTGGCACTTGGCCTTGTTGAACCTCATACCACTGGCCTCAGCCCATCAATCCAGCTTGTTCAGATCCCTCTGTAAAGCCTTCCTACCCTCCAGCAGATCATCACTCCCACCTAATTTGGTGTCACCTGCAAACTTACTGAGGATCCACTCAGTCCCCTCATCCAGATCATTGATAAAGATATTAAACACAGCTAGCCCCAGTGCTGAGCCCTGGAGAACACCACTTGTGATCGGCCGCCAGCTGGATTTCACTTCATTCACCTCAACTCTTTGGGCCTGGCCATCCAGACAGTTTCTTATCCAGTATACCTGTCGAAGCCATGAGCAGCCATTTTCTCCAGGAGAATGCTGTGGGAATGGTGTGAAAGGCTTTACTGAAGCCCAGGCAAACAACATCCACAGCCTTTCCCTCATCCACTAAGCGTGTCATCTTGTCATAGACAGAGATCAGGTTAGTCAAGCACAAGCAGGACCTGCCTTTCATAAAGTCATGCTGACTGGGCCTGATCGCCTGGTTGTCCTGTACGTGCATTGTGATGGCCCTCAAGATGACCGTTCCATAAGCTTCCCCAGCACTGAGGTCAGACTGACAGGCCTGTAGTTCCCCAGATCCTCCTTCCAGCCCTTCTTGTAGATGGGTGTCACAGTTGATAACTTCCAGTCAACTGGGACCTCCCTGGTTAGCCAGGACTGCTGATAAATGATGGAAAGTGGCTTGGTGAGCACATCTGCCACGGGTGGATCCCCATCCAGCCTTATAGACTTGACTATGTCTATGGTGTGGTGGTGTAGCAGGTCACTCACCATTTCCTCTTGGATTATTAGGGCTTCATTCTGCTCCCAGACCCTGTCCTCCAGTTCAGGGAGCTGGGTACTCCAATAACAACTGGTTTTACTATTAAAGACTGAAGGAAAGAAGGCATTAAGTACCTCAGCCTTTTCCTCATCCTTTATCACTATGTTCCCCCCACATCCAACAGATGACAGAAATTCTCATTAACCCTCCTTTGTTTTTAATATATTTATAGAAACTTTTTTATTGTCTTTTAACACAATAGCCAAATTACATTCTAGCTGGGCTTTGGCCCTTCTACTTTTCTCCCTGCATAACATCATGACATCCTTGTAGTCCTCCTGAATTGCCTACCCCTTCTTCCAAAAGTCATAAACTGGGTTCCAGCCAAAGCTCTCTGTTCAGCCAGGACAGTCTTCTTCCCCGCTGGCTTGTCTTTTGGCACATGGTGATGGCCTGCTCCTGCTACTTTAAGATTTTCTTCTTGAAGAATATCCAGTCTTCCTGGACTCCTTTGCCCTTCAGGGCTGCCTCCCAAGGGACTCTGTCAACCAGGCCCCTAAACAGGCCAAGTCTGCCCTCCGGAAGTCCAAGGTAGCAGTTCTGCTGACCCCCTCCTTGTTTCTCCAAGAGTTGAAAACTCCATTATTTCATGATTGCTATGCTCAAGACAGCCTCCAACTAACACATCACCCACAAGGCCTTGTTTCTTCACAAACAGCAGGTCCAACAGGGCACCTTCCCTAGTTGGCTTGCTCACCAGCTGTGTCAGGAGTTTGTTATCTTCCACACACTCCAGAAACCTCCTATGTTGTTTTCTTTCTGCTGTGTTGTATTTCCAGTAGACGTATGGTAAGTTGAAGTCCCCCATGAGAAAAATGGCTAGCAACTTCTCCCAGCTGCTTATAGAATATTTTGTCTGTCTTGGTCTAGGCTAGGTGGTCTATAACAGACTCCCACTGTGATATCAGCTTTGTCAGCCTTCCCCCTTATTCTTACCCATAAAAACTCAACCCTACTATCACCATCATTAAGCACTAGAAAATCAAAACGCTCCCTAACATACAGGGCCAACCTACCACCTTTCCTTCCTTGCCTATTCCTTCTGAACAGCCTGTAGCCGTTGATAGCCACACTCCAGTCATGGGATTCATCCCACCAAGTTTCGGTAATAGCAACTGTATAATAGATTTCCAGCTGCACAATGGTGCCAGCTCCTCTTCTTTGTTGCCCATGCTGCATGCATTGGTGTAGAGACACTTCAGCTAGACTGTCAACCATGTCATCTTCTTAGAGGAACACTTCTTGATTCCTTTGAGGTAATTCCCTGGTGTTTCCCCGTTGGCTCTTAGTTGGCTCTTAGGAGTCCCTGGCTCATCTCTGTAGGACTTCAGGTGTGCTGCAGTGTAGCCAGCACATCTCAGACTAACGGCTGAGGTTCCTCGCTAGCACCCTATCCCTCTAACCTTTACTATGGTAGTACACATGTGCTTCTGAAGGATAGCCTTTTTGTGCACTAAGTAACCTAACTGTCTGCTCAGACTGCATCATTGCTGAGAGTGTGCAGTCCATGCTTATTCTCAGCCTATCAGACTCTTTCTTGATTCCTACACAGGTTGTTTACAAATCCTCAGTAAGATTGTTCAGATTTAAAAGCCACCTCATGGCTTTACATTAGAGAAGAGGTGTCTATATTAAGGAAGAAAAATGGATCTCCACTGCTCATTATTTTTTCCCCTCCTTCTTTTTATTTTATTCTGCGTCACTTGTTTTATAAAACCAAAAAAAGTTCCTGACAAAAGGCTTCCATGGTGCAAAATTACATTTAGTCCCTTCACCCTACTGCAATAGAACAAGGATTGCCATGTCAATGAACGGGATGGACTGCAGTACCAGATCAAGGTAAAGTGAAGAAATGTAGGAAATAAATGAGTACGAGCTGGATTATGCTAAGGTAAAGAGGTACTGTGGTAAGGAGACAAAGAGATGGGTGTTAGTGCGGTAAATACTGTAGGGAAAGGAATTAGTCAGGAAGCCTGTGTGATGCACCTGCAATGCTAAGAAAAAAAAGATTGCATGTCTGCCTTCATTATTTTTCATTATTACTTCCCACAATTTTGTCGTCAAAACAGGGGGGTAACAGAGACAGAGAAGGAGACTGACTGCATGAGTCTCAGGGAAAAGTTCCTGACACTACACAGAATTATGCGAAGCTGAGGCATCAGAGGGAGGTTGTACAGATTGTGCAGAACATGAAAATTGACATGGTAAATTGTTTTAACCAGTTACATCAACAGTTACCAGTTGTGATTAAAATGTCTAAAATGTATATAAGAATAAAAGCATCAGGCTAACATTTTGGTTCTTCTTCCCTTGCTTCGAGTATAGGAGAAAGCAGGTTTGCCCTCCATGAATTCAGGAAAATACAGCCATAAGACAGACATTTCGAGACAGATTTTTACATTCAAGCTATACTTTGGTCTGATTAAATTAATATGTAAATAGAACATCTAACTTAGTAATTCTGTTTTTGTTAATTCAGGTGTATCACATTTCTTTTGACGATAATGCAACATTTATTACATTAGCAAAGTTTTTTCACATCCTGTACTTTCTGAGTTTTTTGAGCTGAAGTGGATGTATAACTTTTTGTACCTAATTGTTCTCTTTCTCTTTTGTTTCTCTTCATTATATCATATGCATTGTTTTCCTCTAGACAGGAACAAATGGTTCTGCCAAAAGAAGCAGCTCTACAACTTAATGAAGTTTTGGATGGTGCCCATGATTGATTTTAAACTAATCAATTTCTTGCAAGACCATGTATCTCTTTCTAACATCGCAGTGTTGACATCACAACCAGTCAAAAGCACCTCAAATATGAGGGATGAAACAGCCTCAGAAGTACCATTGACAGCATGCAGAGCCTCAGTGCTTTCCCCAGGGATGACAGGAAAGAAACGTATTGTCTCCTATACAGGAAGTCTATGTGTGAATAATGTCTATTTTTTAAAAAATCAGAAAGTTCTCAACAGCTGGTTTTGCAGCCCAGATTTTCCAGTCATCTACTTCATACTCAAATGAAAAAGTGAGTGTGAACTGGCAGGGCTCAGACTTAAAGCCCAGCTTTTTTAAGGCATGCATCTGTTTCTAGGAAATGTGAATGGATGGCGTTGCAATGTGTTTCACTTGGGCCTATTGTATCTGTGTACCCAAAGGTAAACTCCATGAACCTCTATTATTGATCACCTCTGTCCACTCTGAAAAAAAAACCCAATAGGAATATTTCCATAAACTTCAATGTAATCTGGCTCCCTGCTTGTAATGTTCCACACAAGAGATATGGCAACTAATAATTTAAGTTTGGAAAGAAAATCATAACATTCATAGTACTTTCAGTTCTTCCCTGCTCATTCATGCTTCCCACTCCTAAGCTTTTAAAAAGAGCACAATATTATCGAGGTATTTGAACAGTGACTATATCAAAAATGCTACCCTAAGTTTTGATATATACTCACCTAAAATGTGAGATTAAAAAGTTATACAATGGTAGCAGTGAATTAAAAAATCTTCCTGATCTAATTAGTAAATTTAAAATCACAGAAAAGGTGGCTTGGAAATGACCAAAGGGATTACCTATTTTTCGCTTTCTAAAGAGTTAGTCTTGTCCTGAATTGCTGCTGCCTGTTATTACCACGAAAATAGAGTTCTTCTGTTTTCATAATGATTTCTATCTTTGTTTTCCATACCATATCTTTAATTTGTCAAGATGATTGGAATGTGACGCCTTTCTCCAATGCACTTGTTATCCAACTTTGTTTCCTACAGCATATTTATTAAGTAAACTCTTTCCTCACTCATCCAAGTACCTTAAAGTAGCAAGCAGTGTTTCTGCAGACCATCAATCTCTTCTATTTATTCAGACCACCAATTTCCACTCCATGTGAGTCTGTCTTTCAAAAGTCTACATGTGAGTCTGCCTTTTGCAGTTTAATCTAGATCATGTTTACAAACACTCTTGTGAAAAAGTCCTATAATGTCTTAGGGTAATGTCTCGCAAATGATTTTTCAGGACTAGATATCCTGTGTTGAAAAGTAGTTTTTTGAGTTCTCTCTCTTTTTTTTTAACTTCGTGTGTTCTTAAACTTATTAAAAGTTAGATGAAAATAAAAAATTCTAGTACAGGAATTTAAGGCTCCAATCCCTCTACTGCATGGACTATAAATAATAATAACCTGTAAAAATTTATCAGATTAATAGATTAGAATAGAATAATAACATTAATAAATGGCATCTAAGTTTCCCATCTAAATGTCATCAATGTGACTTGCTTGCATAAAGCACATCAGAGGCAGATCTCATCCCCAAGTGATTTTCAGTTTTCTGGCTGTCATCAAAATATAGCCAGATATTTGAGGAGATAAGGTTTTCTCTTAAAACTTCTTCTTTGAAAGTCCTCCTGAATCTTCTGGTGATGATAGATCCTTATTAATGTATTATAACATTTCTTACTTTTCCATTAATAATCATAGCATTTCTACTTCAACAGCAGGATGTTTCACTAATACAGGGCACAACTTAACATAGAACTCAGTATTTTTTAAAAATTATGTACTAGTGAAGTGAACTAAGGATGCAAGTTACAATTTCACCTCTTGCTTGCTTTTTGTGCATAGATAATCAGTTGGACAGGAATGTAGTGTCAAATGTCAAGAAAAGGTATTTGGCTTACATGAAGAAAATAAAATTCAGAAAACCGGCTTCATTAAGGGCAAATCGTGCCTGGCAAATTTGGTGGCCCTCTGTGGTGTCATTACAGTGTTGGTGGATAAGGGGAGAGAAACAGATGTCATTTACTTGGACTTTTACAAAGCATTTGACAGTGTCCCACATGACATCCTGGTCTCTAAATTGGAGAGGACATGGATTTGGCAGATGGACCATTCAGGGGATAAAGAACTGGCTGGCTGGTTGCACTCGAAGAGTTGCATTCAATGGCTCTATGTCCAGTTGGCAAGCAGTGATGAGTGGTGTTCCTCAAGGGCTGATATTGGGATCGGTGCTGTTTAACATCTTTGTTGGGGACTTGGATGTTGGGAATGAGTGAACCCTCAGCAAGTTTGCCAATGAGACCAAACTGTGTGGTGCCTTCGAAACGCTGGAGGGTAGGAATGCCATTCAGAGGGACCTGAACAGGCTTGAGAAGGGGGCCTGTGTGCACCTCATGAAATTCAACCAGGCCAAGTGCAAGGCCCCACACCTGGGTCATGGCAATCCCAAGCACAAATACAGGCTAGGCAGAGAATGGATTGAGAGCAGCCCTGAGGAGGGTGTTGGTGGACAAGAAGCTCAACGTGAGCCAGTAATGTGCACTCACAGGAAGTCAACCATATCCTGGGCTGCATCAAAAGAAACATGGCCAGCAGGTTCAGGGAGGTGATTCTGCCTCTATACTCTGCTCTCATGAGACCCCACCTGGAGTCCTGTGTCCAGTTCTGGAGCCTCCAACATAAGAAGGACATGGACCTGTTGGACTGGAGGGTGACGAAGATCATCTGAGGGCTGTAGCACCTCTCCTATGAAGGCAGGCTGAGGCAGTTGGGATTGTTCAGCCTGGAGAAGAGAAGATTCCAGGAACAACTTGTAGCAGCTGTCCAGTACCTAAAGGGGGCCTACAAGAAAGCTGGAGAGAGACTTTTTGCAAGGACATGTAGTGATAGGAAGAGGGGTAATGGATTCAAACCGGAAGAGGGTAGACTTAGATTAGATATTAGGAAGAAATTTTTAACTATGAGGGTGGTGAGACACTGGAACAGGTTGCCCAGAGAAGTTGTGGATGCCCCATCCCTGGAGCTGTTCAAGGCCAGGCTGGATGGGGCTTTGAGCAGCCTGGTCTAGTGGGAGATGGCCCTGCCTGTGGCAGGAGGGTTGGAAACTAGATGATCTTTAAGGTCCCTTCCAACCCAAACCATTCCATGATTCTATGAGTCTATGAAATACAATGAATTCTGAATAACTGTTTCCAATAAAAATGCTGCGCTCCGCTTGATTGCAATGAAAAGCCAAGAACCTCTAACCTATAGTAAGCTTAAGATTTTTAATAGCTATTTATATACATACTACTTTAAATAGTATCGGATTTAAAATAATAAATTATCTCTCTATCCCACAATATTATTGACAGATCTGAGTTGTTGAAATATCTGATTTCGTTTTGCTGGGTCTTCTGTACTCACTTAAGGTACCAGCATTTTCTTCTTCTGTTGTCATTCATTAGTAGCAATTAGGACTACTGAAAATCAAAATCCTTTGTGAAACAAACATGTTTCTTTTGCAATGGTTAGAAAATGAACTTTTTTCAAAAAAGAGTGGTTGTCAGATAACATTTAGATTTTTGGCACTTAATTTTGCCAATTATCTTTATTTCTATTTTTTTTTTTCTCTGGTAAAATGTACATATATCAAAACAGATTTCACATTTTGAAAAATGTAAACAATTCATGAAAGCAATCAGCATTACAAAATTTCTATCTTAGAAAAAAAGGGGTATTTGGGCACAAAAGGTTGTAATATCTAATACTTTTCATTTGAAACATTTGACTTTATTCTAGCAACAATAGAATATAAGAAATATTATGTACTTTATCTTCCACTAAAACAACTAATTGACCTTTCACGGTTAGGGTTGCTAACAATATTGTTAGCAATAGCAATAACAATAATACCGTTGCTTCTGTATGCAGTTCATTACTTATAGAGCTATAGTTGTATAGCTATTTTAGAATGAGTGCTGCAAAAGACAGATTTTGGCCTCTGGTTTGCTTTCTGTCTAGCAGACCACTATGCATGAATCACACAGATTCCAAATGTAAAATACTGATTGACTTGGTTTGCTGCCACTCATGATCTAATAATTGAGAAAGGTCACTTGTGGGTGGCCCACATGCCATAGAGACCTCAGGTAAACACGAAGAGAAGGTTGCACTCATCCGTGCCCTGAAAACTGGCAAGTACAAACTTCTTTCCTTGGAAAACAATGGAACCATAACACTTTTTTTGCAAATGTTTTCTCTCCCTTCATGCTTATTTTAAGAAACAAAGTAATGAAGGATTTGTATCTCTTTTACATTAGAGAGGGATGCAAGAAGCAGGTTGGTGTTCAGAACCTCCCTACAACCATAATACGCTAGGATGATTCACATGTAGGTATCATCTACCAATTTATGTGAGACTGCTCTCAAAATAAGGGATTATTTGGTGTAACGATGGCAGAATTTTCCTGAGGGAACGCATCTTGTATGTGTTCAAGGAAAAGAAAGAGAGATACACGCATACACGGAGAATTAAAAGGCAGAGATTCTAGTCTCCTGAGCAAATGTATTCATTTTTATTCTCTATACTGTTTCAATCTAACCAATTTCTTTAGTGTCACAGGAAACTTAGCTCGGGTAAGTGCAGAGAAAAACGGCTATGAGGACTGAGAAGAAAGATTGCTTTATTCTAAGCTGCCTCCTAGTCTTTGTATTAGACGGTTGAAAAGTTAAGTATACAGCAGTCATTGACTTCAAATTAAGGGGTAATGAATGCAGATTTCCATGAAGATTCCACGAGTTAGTAATTACAGTTTTATTGCAATTGGAAATGGTGAAATAAACTCAGTCTCCACTGTCCCATACATGTAATTATGAGTTAATTGTCTTCAGCACTCACAGTTTTAATATTTCTCCATCAATGCCATGAAATTATAGGATGCAAAATGTATAAATCATATCCCCCAAGAAACCACTATTCACTACAGTGAACCACAATTATTTCATTTGTCTTTGGTGTGGAGTCACCATTTTTTTTTCTTACTATTCTTTTTTTCTTTTTCTTTTCTTTTTTCTTCTTCTTTTCCTTTTTTCTTTTTCTTTTCTTTTTCTTTTTCTTTTTTCTTTTTTCTTTTTCTTTTTCTTTTTCTTGTTCTTCTTTTTATCTTCTTTTCTTTTTTTTTTTTCTTTTCTTTTGCTTTTGCTTTTCTTTTGTTCTTTTTCATCTTCGTTTTTCTTTTTTCTTTTTTCTTTTTCTTTTCTTTTGCTTTTTCTTTTTCTTTTGCTTTTTCTTTTGTTCTTTTCATCTTCTTTTTCTTTTTTCTTTTTTCTTTTTCTTTTTCTTTTCTTTTTTCTTTTTATTTTTTTTTTTTCTCTTTTTCTTTTTCTTTTTCTTTTTCTTTTTCTTTTTCTTTTTCTTTTTTCTTCTTTCTTTCTCTTCTCTCTCCTCAGTGACATTTTCAGACTTGGGCATTTTGTGACATTTTGAGTTTCATGTTGCTAACACTCTGGCAACAGAATTAAAACTACACCCAGAAGAAGAGCTGCAGTCAGGGACATCAGCAGAGGTTTACATGGGCTCCTTTCCCTTACAAATACTTACAAATAGACCCGCTTTCATATGAAAAGGCTAGGTGATTTTCATTTTGTTTCTGTCTCTGTTGTGGTTTCTGTTGTGATTCACTTCATTTTGTAAAACCTGGGGCTCCATAGCATTCCTCTGGGATTCAGTCAAGCAATAACAAACCAGAACAAAGAACTACTGTTTGCAGCAGCTGGTTGTACCAGGTGAAGGGAGACTCTCACAGAAGGGGGAAGAAATAATCCTCATGGACACATCTGGAGGAGTGACTGCCTTGCTGCCTTGTGGCAAGAGCATCATCTGCATTTCTGCAAGGGATCACAAAGGAAACCACTATATGCTGTGCAGGTATGGTGCTAATCCACTGCTTAGCTGCAGGATTCTGGGTTTTCTGGGTGTGTGGTTTAATTTCAATTGATGTGCAGTGCAAATATTACTTCAAGACCAGTCCAAAGCAGCCCAAGAAATGCATCTTCATTTAACTCCAGGAAGTTGAGGAAACAAGGCGCTCTTATGCGAAGGGAGACTCATGACTGTTTGCACCTGCCACGGGCTCATTTCTTCAATAGTTGCAGCTTTTTACCTCAATAATTTCTCTAATATCAGTAAGAAAAGTATGAGATATTAATTCCTCTGACCTGCAGGGCTATTTGCTTCAAGGTCTGAAAGTTTGGCTCCATCTATATCTGCAGGCCATGTTAAATTGGAATCTAATTAACAAACACCTTATTCAAGTAAGATTTAGGGTCGGTTTTTTTCCCTAACTTCATATTGGTGTGAAGCCTGTTCTTTTCTCTCTGTTAGATCTAGTTGATATTTTTCCATCAGATATTTTTTCCTGTGTCAAAATGGCTTTTCTGCTACACAAGAATGTTGGTGGTACCCTTTCCGTCCTTTCTGGTTTCTAAAAAAAAAAAAAAAAAGAAGAATATGTTGGAGTAATTGTTTTTATTTGGTTTTAATTGTTCAAAGATAATAGACAAATATTTAAGAAAAAACTCAAGAATTCTAGCATAAAGGAAAGGCATCACAGGAAAGAAGTCATTTCCTGATATGCACTATGAGATAGAAAATGAGAAAATAATCTACTTTTCCAGAGACCTATTTAGCCTGGGGAAATAAATGAAATATTCAATGTATATAAACATTTCACAAAAACCTACTGGATCCTTAATTCAGAAAGAGACGTGAAAAGAAAACACTCAACAAGATACTCTGTCTCTCTTTTTTCCTCCATAGTGTGTATTCCCCAAAAAGTGAGGCACACACTGCCTTAGGTGTTGAGCAGTAGATGAAGAGAAAGAAAGAGTAAATTTTAAGTCTAGAAACAGGAAGGGCTCACTGACAGAAGGTAAGTTTCTATCTACCTTGCTACCAATATACTGATGCCTTTTTTGCTGCAGCTTCTTTATGAAAGTCACTGAGTGAAGACATAATCATTAAAACTGCCAGGCTGAATCCTAAGTAACAGTGAGACTGTCTTGCTTATTATATCTATATAGATTTATAAAAGCATCCCAGCTACATCCCAGGCACTAGTATAAATATAAAAATACGAATCAATGTCTGTGGTGCTTGGAGCTGCCATACAAAGAAACAACCTACAAGTGGACATCGTGGTCACCCTCAGCTCTACTTCTGGCTAGGTAAAATGATTAGCCTTTAAGGCCAAGAGGTGGAGTCTGTGCTTATATAGCAGTGAGACTTATATCAGATTTATGTCCACTGCATAGACAACAGAAAATCCCCTTCCTCCGGTTTATCTACAAAGACACTGGGCCTCCTCTTTTTTCTAGGTGAAGAGTGGGAACATGTTGGCATCAGCAAGGTTAAGCTTAGAATTACTAATGCATCTATATAAATATACCCAGGCATGAAGTTGTTTGTTATTTTCTTTTACAGCACTGTTGTTTTAATGATCACGCTGTGTAATTTGTGAAGAAGTCTAAAATTCCCATTTTCTTGTGATTTTAGTGAGCATTCAGTGTAAAGAGTAGCTGTTTTTCCCACAGTGTCTGTCTCCTGTCCTTATCATATGTTTTCTCTAGCAAATGCCATCTTCTGTCAGTATACATAGATCATCTATTTTCATTATCCTTCTGCTTTTCTTCTAGATCTAATTACTTTATATAAAACAAGGCCATACCTGTTATGGGTAAGAACTTCTTAAGCACAGAACAGGCTTCATGCTTGTCTATTCACAGTATCACAGCATGCAATATGGTTTAAAGTTTATAACTTCAGAAAGCAGAAAACCAATTGATTTATTCCTTACTTATACTTGCAAGATTCTGGCCTACAGCCATTACCTAGCATGATTATCAACTAAAAGATCTCCCTTCCCTATTATATCTCCTGCATAATCTAGTCAGCACTACTAATGCAGAGGTATATCACTGATGTTTTGTCTAAAAAGGCTCAACAATATGAACAACAGCAAACAAAAACCTCCAGTTTTATATTTTATAATATATTTGTGCTTGCAAGCCACTATTTCTTAAAGTGCAAGGGAGAAAATCTACCCCGTGACAAGTCAAAGTGTGTCACGTGTTACTTAAACAACTAGGATATGTTTGCCCACTAGCAATGTTTCAAATTAATAATGTGAAAACAACCTCTAATCCAGTGTTTTCACTTCTCAGCCACTATGTACAGTTCTGGTCTCTGCAGCTCTGGAATGCAGACAGTGTGGCTTGAAAGATATAAGAAGAGCTAGTAAAATTATTAGGAAGAGGGATTAATTGCCTTATAAGGACATAATAAAATGCTAGTCTTCATTCTCCATTTGAAGAGGAAAAGGTTGCAGAGAAGTATAATTAAGGTTTGCAAAATCATGATTGTAGTGGTAAGATGAATGCAAAACTGCTACTCAGGAAATTCTGCAACACTGGAATCATGGGGTGCATGATGAAACTATTTGGAGATCATTTGAAAAAGAAAAGAAAGTGCTTTTTGCACAGCAGGTACTGAGCTTCTGGGATATGGTGTCACAAAAGGTTTGCAAAGGCAAACAGCATTAGCAAATTCAAAAAAGGACTAGCCTGATTCTTGGATAACAGGTCTTCAAACAGTCCTGCAAAGTAGACAGGTACCAGGTAAACAACTTAATGCTGGTATTGTGGGAGCTGGAGGGATAGGAGGGGAAATGACCACCAACACCACTGCCACTGCTGGAGGGAGGCTACCAGGTCAGGCCAACCATCAGTGTGACCTCTTGGGGAATTTCTAACATTTCTTTGTTTGAAACATAGCCCTTTTAATTTGCTTGCAAAATTTGGCCTGCGGATAACCTTTCACAATTAAGTTTCCAGGTCAAGCCACGTTGTCTTCTTCAGTGGTGTATTCATCAAGTGTCTGCACAGTCTTTGAGAACAGCTGAAACTTAAACAGAAACCTATTGTAGTCACTCTGCCAAGGGGGATGAATCTTCCCTTGGAGGTGAGTCCACAACAGCTTTATTAAACAATATTTAACAATTTTTTCCCGATCTCACAGTTCTGATAACTGAGGATTCAAATTCCAATGATTTCACATAAGATTTTAACAGGGAGATCATTTTTTACCTCAGATCTGGAAAAATTTCCATGTCACAGAAAAAAGACAATAAAATTTGACACCAAAATACATCTGTCCTCATCAAAAGCCAGCACAAGAAAGGTAAGGGATGGACTTGTCACCTATAGGGCGACAAATTACAAAAGCACATCTTCACTGTACGATAGCTTTCCTCACAGAGGCCTGGTCTATGGATAAATGGAGAGACACATACCCACACACAGTTTCTAGCCTTTAAATCATCATAAACCACTCTAAATAGAACAAGAAAAAGAGCAGCAGCAAACAGCAGGAAATACTAAAATGGGAGAAAACATCTTTTAAAAAGCAGTAAAATGAAGAAAGACACATCATCCTTCAACATACAAGTTACACATAGTATGCAATTTAAGTCAGATGAACAATGTGTGATATTTTTCTGAAGTTTCAGTTTGCTCTCGATATTCAGTAACAAGAAAAGGAAAGGGTCAATGTAAGAATACCTCCGTCTTTTGAAAGATAAAAACCCCCTTCTTTTATTTGCCAGGGATGACCCAACAAGAGTTAACTTTGACCTACAGTATTAAACAAACAGAGTCTCACACAAAGCAGAAGTATATAGCATTGTAGGAAAGCAATACATCTTTTAAAAGGTACTATTTGGTTCTCCCTATTCCCTCCTGCTTGTGTATAAACTCTCACAGAAATGGTGCACTGCACCAAATTTCACCTATAACTGACAGTTCAAGTAAAAAAGAAAACAAAACTGGAAAAAAATACAGTGAAATGAACACTTTGATAAATGAGTTTCCTCAGTTTCTTAGGCAATGACGCATGCCAGGTTTCTAATTTTAACTTAAAGGCAACAAATACATAGTACAAAACATATATTTTTAATCCTTTTGTTAAAACAACCCTTTACTTTTAAGATAAATGTGGTATTTTTTATGGCTTGGTTTTTTTTCCAAAATATAGTACTTCTGTTTGCACAAGGGTGTGAAGGATCAAATCACTGTCTATAACAGCTTGGAAAGAATACAGTCAGACTTGATGGGCATGATGATATTTATAAGTTCATCTATAATGCAAAAGAAACAAACTCCTCAGGTACCTGTCATAGGCAGGTGTGATCTCCTCAGGACAGATTCATACTGTGTTTTGGGCTTTATCCCCTGTATCCACTTGTCATTAATGCCCATTTCTGATCTGGTGAAAGGTTGGTACAAGCAGCATGCAGTCTTTTTTATCGATGGCCTTTCTCACAGCGTTATTCACATTTTTCCCCTCCATAGATTTTGATGAAAAGCTTTTGATCATTTCTGATCATCTGGTGAAATAACCTCCTTTCGTACTTTCATGCAACTGGCCTAGTCCTTGGTCCTGCGCAACAATTCCTTCAAAGGGAGGGCAATAGTGGTTCAGCTTGTCTGGGAGAGATGTCCCTGGTGCAGAAGCAGCCCCTTGTGTCCAACATCATTACAGTTCCTGACTGTCAGCAGCATGCTAACTAAGCACCCCGATATTAGCTAACAGATAAAGTTAGCACCTTGAAGGAATTTACGGGTTGAGAAAATTATAATTTTGTTCACAAGAGCTAGGCCAGGTAGGCCCAGCAAAATGGGGACGCCTTTGTTAATTAAAAAAACTGTGAGGTAAAAGATGGGACTGACAGATTGTCTGGCAAAAGCTTTAGCATCAATTCATCTTATAACAACTACTTAGAATACATTTTCTGCTATGTTATTTCATTCAGGGGAATGTGGAACATATTCTGCTGGCAAAATCTCAATTTCTGTTAAGTTACATCCAAGTGCTTTTTCAGTACACTAAACCGGTTTAGCAGCACCAGTAAAGCACTCCAAATGTAGTGAGCCCAAATATCCCTAAGCGAACACCTGACTCTTGGAACTAAAGCTCCTAGTTGCAAAAAAATATTTTGATCACATAGATTATCTTTTTTCCATATTTCAGACTGCATGCATTTCAGACCATGGGACATTGATACCTTGATATAAAAAAGAATTAGGTTCAGTGTGTGGACTAGACCTCCTGTGAGATAAGAAATACACAATGATTTTGAATTCATTGATTTCAGCAAAACACAACTGGAAAACAAGTAGACGTAAAATATGTTCCTCTAAATTTATGTTTCACTTTAGCAAAATCAGAAATCTTTCCTGTTGAAAACCTACTTAAATCTACTGTCAGAAAAGCAAGTAGAGCTAAGAAAATAATCTGAAAGAGTGTTCTACGGCAGGAATTTACTTGGTGATTATGCGTATATTAAGCTCAACCTTGGCCAGCAGTGAGTCCATCTTGGAGCCGGCTGGCATTGGCTCTGTTGGACACGGGGGAAGCTTCTATCAGCTTCCCACAGAAGCCACCCCTGTAGCCCCTCTGCTACCAAAACCTGGCCACGCAAACCTAATACATTCTACCCCTCACCTCTGTGAATCACATATTTAAGTATTATCGTTAAAATCCACATTCTTTAGACAATCATCATAAACTCCACTCACATCAACAAAAAGAATTCTCCACACTAAATTCAAAACATCATCACAACACCGAACAAAAGTGAACAATTTACACACAATCCACTCCTCATGCCTTCACCGCAATTACAACTACTGAAGTTCCCCAGTGTCATTCCTCTCTCTGACATTGTTCATTCCATGTTTTGCCCATTACCTCTCCCGATTACTATCCTTATCTCCAATTCCTCATGCCCCACACTGGGCGTCAAAAAGGACTGCATAGTGATTGCTCCAGAAGATAAAGGTTGTAATAACAAATTCCCCTGCCACCTCTTCCCTGACCCCCCTTCCCGCCCCCACTCCCCCCACCCCCCACCCACACACCTTCTCTTATCTCTTAGCTTTTATTCTTGGTGTGTTATCAACATGTATTTGGTCTGGCTGAGGTGGAGTTAATTTTCCCCACAGCAGCCCTCATAGAGCCGTGCTTTGTATTGGAGGCTGGACAGGTGTTGGTAACACCCCAGTGCTTCGGCTACTGCTGAGCAGTGCTCGCACAGCATCAGCGCTGTCTCTCCAACATTCCCCTCAACAGGAGGCTGGGGGTGGGCAAGATCTTGGGAGGGGACACAGCCAGGACAGCTGACCCAAGCTGACCAAAGGGATATTCCATACCACATGATGTCTGCTCAGCAATAAAAGCTGAGAGAAAGGAGGAGGAATGGGGGATAATCATTATTACGACATTTGTCTTCTGGAGCAACCGCTACATGTACTGCAGCCCTGCTTCCTGGGAAGTGGCTGGAGTTTACCTGCTGGTGGGAAGCAGAGAATAAAATCCTTTGGTTTTCTTTGCTTCTGTGCATTGCCTTTGCTTTTGCTTTATTAAACTGCCTTTATTTTGACCCATTAGGTTTTTTTCCATCTTGCTTTCTTCCCCTGGTCCTCCTGAGGAGGGAAGTGATAGAGTAGCTTGGTGGGAACCCGGCGTCCAGCCAAGGTCAACCCACCACATGCCTTTCACCCATCTTTTGTCCCCATACCTCTTTCCATAGCAGCTTCCTAAAACATGCAAAAATTACTCTTTTACATGAAGACAACTATAAAAGCTGAGCAGGTTCATTTGCAGTTTCAGAATTCAAATCTGAACAACATCCATCTTATATGTTACAGTTTAACCAGCTTCTTTTAAACAAATTTAATATTAATAACAAAAATTATCTTCTGTTATAAACTCAATAAACATCACAAAAAAAAACTTAGTTCAGCCCTTAAGCAAATATTTTTTTTTTTTTTTTTAAGAACAAAAAACGAAGTTGCAATTGCTGTGTGAATTACAATATACCACCTTGCACAAGTTAGGCTGGTGACCACCCATGGCTACAGACTTTTGTGAATGCATCTGTTTCTATAAATGTTTTGTCCTCTCATCCAGCTCACCATCTGCCTTATCCACCTGTTGCATTATGCCTAAATCCTAGGCTGAAGTCTCTAATGTAAGGACTTTTTTTAATGCCATTTGTGAAATGCTTGGGATGATTAAATTCTGACCCCATTTGAGAACCTTAGGGACTTCTATCTTTCAGGCAATGAATAATTAGAAATATAAAACACTCGGGTGGTTTCACATAGCTCAGACATAAACTTAATATTTTCAGCCAAGTGTGCTCTCAGCAACTATGAAGTAAGCTTAAAGCTCCAGTGCCTGCAATGTTAGAATACAGGTCAATATGCTCCATATTTTACAACACATGGTCTATAATGATGACCTAATCTTGAGAAAGGATTGAAATAAGCATGTCTCTAGAAATGGCAGAATCTTGGAGTCAAAAGCAAGTGTGCAGAAAGACTTTATAAAGGGAAAATATTTTCCATTTTCTCCAATTTAATAGAAGCATATAATCAACAAACTCGCATCTTGGATTTAGAATGAACATCTTGACTGATAGTTCAGTAATATCATCTATCATCCAAAGCTGAATTGCAGCGACTATGTAGTCCTGATTCAGTTTATGGTATGAATTTTTCATTCAGTGCTAAACTAAAATGCCTGTAGAAAAACACAGAGGTAATTATATATTTGACAGCATCAAAAAACCATGAAATTGATTTAATGTCTTTGCATTCTGAAGAGCAGAAATGAATTTACTTTTTGGTAAAATCTCTGAATTTAAGTTTCTCAAACTATATAGTAAGCATAGCTTAGGCTGAAAGTTAACTCAGAAAGCAGAAAAAGTACTTTTGTAGTTTATATTTTGGCTGGGTGAATGGTGCATTTCCAGATTGTACACTTAGTACAAGGGATTAGCTGAAGCCAATTTGGAAACAGGGTAGGAGAAAAAAACCCCATACGTTCAAAAAGGGTATGAAAACATACAGAATGCTAGCAAATGTGTTAATGGATGCTGGCACGCAGCAGATAGCCAAGGTGTACCTAACATTGATCAGCAGCTTTGCTCTGATCTGACATCCAAAAAAGCTTTTGAGTTTTCAGAGGCTTTGGCGAGCAGCTCACCCTTCAATCTTGGCAAGAGTGGGAAGAAACATCATTTGTTTGAAACGCTTCCCTCTGCCGATGGCAATGACCATTTGGGCCAGCATTTGGCAAACAAGTATTTTTGTTCAGCTTTTGTAATCTGGCTGCAGTTGCAATTGCCTATAAAGTGTAAGCACTTTCCAGTTCAGTAACGTGTCTGCTGGGGCTCTTCCTGTTGCTCTGTCTGCTATGAAGTATCGACTTTCATGTTTCGACATCTCTCTGGGAAGGTGGATGACTTCCTTTCATTCCTAATGACAGCATTTCAACTCAAAGTTGACTATGGACTTGAATGCCTGCTCCTGGATTCCTTCTTCAGCCAGGCAGCTAGCATCTCTCACAAGAAACAAGGAGTCCCAATACGTACGGTTTTGTGGTTTTTATCTTAAGACATTAACTTCCAGAATTCAGAAATGCTTAAGAACTACATACTGTCTTTTTCTCCTTCTCAACACGAATTGCAATTCTTGCTGCTTCAGACCGAAAGAGGGACACTTACAGACTGTTCACAGAGTATTATATATATGATGTATTATCTCTTTTAAGATTTCAAGTTCTTGTTACTTTTAGAATATTTTGGTTTAAATATATGCAAACGACAGTGAAAGCCTGCTATCATCGGGGAACAACTAATTTATGCACAAAATGTACTTAAATTCCCCAAGTCATCACACCAGCTGCTTAAACCATGGACTTAGGAAAATAACTAGAGTTAATCTGTCTATATGCATAGACTGTTTGGCAAAGATGTCTATTCCAAGCTATCTTGCTGCTGTATGCCTTTGTTTATTTATGGGGAAAGAAAATGCTGTCCAACTTTGACATACATGTTTTTCCACCCCTTGGTAAGAAAGTGATCTTGTTCTAGAACTACCTGCTCTTATCAGTAAAACATAATGCAAGTCTGTAAAAAAAAGACAGAGAGGTGACATCACAAAGGTTTTAGAGAGAGAGATTTGCCAAATGTGTAAAAGAAATCACATACCTAAGTGAAAAACCAACAGTAATCATGCACAGATACAGCTCATTGCTTGGTACTGTTCCCTTAAAAAAGACATTATTTTCTTTGATATTGAGGAAAATGAGATTAGCCAATTAACAACACAGCTTTGCCTAGAACATATTAATAATAAAAAAATAAAAATGAATGCAAAATTCTGAACTGTGTTGTACCTATGAATGTATACCCACCAAAAAATATACAGTTCTGTCCTAAGCCAAGTGGTTTTAGTCCACAAGGTCTAAAGACTGCTCAAATCCTGCGCACTCAGCTATTGCAGTAGTGAACAGCAAGGTACATCAGTAGCTATTTATGTGGCTAATTATCCAGTCTTCAAACAAACTCATAGTTTAATGAGCACAATCAAGTTCATGTCTGCCTTGCTTTTGATGATAAGAGCTATTGTAAAAAAATATTTGCTCAAAATGCAAGCACAAGCATTTACTGTTTGTATCACTGTACTTTTTATTGTAATTAAGAACATTTCACATGTAATAGCTGACATAATAATTACAAGGAGGGAGGGTCCTGACCAGGAGAACTTAACTATACAAGAGTAAAAGTAGAAACTGTCACTTTTAGTGACAGTTTGATATAGCAAGATTATGTAAACTAACTAATATTACATGGGAAGGTCACCCAGGTTGGGTCCCTAACTCGTATTTTCTGATACCTTTTTTGTTTTTCTCTTCTGTGTATTACTTGCTGCAATGTGTCTTTCCCGTTACAAAGAATAATCACAAGTATTTTTGTTATACCTAAGAAAGAGGAATTCTAAAACTGATCAAAACCCATTTATCAATACAATGTGATAAATTAATGCCTATAAATAAAAAATATTACAAATGTTGTTGCTTTAAACTAAGGCCCCAACTATATCTTGCAAAATCCTTCTAGATGGTGATTATAATTTAAATAATTTCTTTAGTCTAAATGAGATACTTGAAGTGAAGCTAGAACCAATTGATGTGATTCACCTGCTTTTTACATTACTTGTATCAAAAGTAAATGTTTCACATACCTTTATTCACTGTACTCAAAGTCAGTGCATGGCGAATATAAAGACCAGTATAATCATCTGTACTTACACCTATATTAATTGATAAATTCCACACATTATATCAAAATGACCCAGATGTTTGCCAATTAATGACCTTCAAATTCAGTCCTCTGACCCAAAGCTATGAGATCCTTTCCAATGTAGGTAACTCTTAGACTACAGCCTTAATGTATTATGTTTTTTCACTGTAGAAAGAGATGTAGAAACCTTAACAATTTATTATGCTGAATGAAGCCAGCTTAAAAATTTATTACTAATCACCACATTGTGATTTTCACTTATCTTTACCTTTCATTACTGCAATAGATATATACATATATATGGTCATATACAGAATTTTGGACTCCTGAAGCTATTAATATATTCAAAATGTACAACTTTTTTGAAATAAAATCAGTTTTGCCATTAGCATCACATTGGTTTCTACTGTGAAACAAACTAAACAACACTACATTAGGAATGAAAGAATATTTTCTGTATCTCTGTATTAACTGTTCATGTCGGTCTATCCACACCTTACAAGTATACTTAAATTACGACAAATTAAAATATTTTAAACAAAAACTAGGGTTAAAATCACTTTACATGTGATTACAAAATTTAATTAATTAACACATCTCAATGAAAACTTCCCAGGAGAAAATGCAAAAAAAAAAGAAAATATTTTTAATGGGACTTGTGGGAATGTATTTTATCACACCTTGGGCTGTAGGTGTGAATAGGTGAATAGACAAAGCACTGTATCGTCTTACATAACCTTGCACTTTCTGTAAGAAGACAAATCTCCAGTGCAGATACCCAAGTTACCTTTAAGCCGACCAGCTGAGGTATAAAAAACATGGTAGCTGCAGCAATAGGGAGCTCAGAGAGGACTAATTTACCATCTTAAAAAGCAGAATTATCCTGTTCAGAACACCTTCAAGAAGCCTGGATCATTTTGGTAATTAAGCTAAGGCAGAAAGCTAAAACTGGACGTGGAGGGATGTGGGGAGCTGCGGTCTGTGACTGTGGGACTCCTTTCCACTCCCATGTCTGAATGTGTCCTGGGCACTGGGCACTTCAGGTCAGCATCCCCTGGCCTCCGAATCAATGAATCCCCTAACTCTACATCCATCTATCGTTTCTTTGTTCTTTAGGCATTTAGCCCCATATCCCATTTTCCTCCATTTCATCTAAGAATACTTTCCCCTCCCTTGATATTCCTGGGTCCCAGAATGGGTCAGCAAGTACCACCCTGTAAAATTGGGAAACTTTAGCTGTAAACCCCTTTTCAGGAAAGGAGGCAAAGAGGGAGGAAAAGCACTGACAGGAGGCGGAATCGTTTCTCTGGGCTCATGTCTGGGAGGACATGAAAGCTGGAGTTGCTCGCATCGTTCTCAGTCTGGCTTCACCTCTGGCTGAAATCTCACCCACACCCTCAGACTCCTGAAAACTGGCAACACCGCAGCCTCAACATGGAAAATGGCATGTTGTTAGAGCTGCTGGTATTTATAGGCACCCTGCCCAGGAAAAGAAATTACTGGGATGCTCCAGGGAAGCACTTTTTCCTGTTTCCTCCCTAAGTGTCCAGCAGAACTTGGGTCTTTTTAGACCCTGTATCATGCTAATATGGATTTCTGTGGGCCAGCTCAGAAGCATGTAATTTCCACACTCCAGAGTGACTGAGGTATTCGTCCTACTTGGCTATCCCTAGCACGGCTGTGCAACCACCAGCTCAGTTTTCACTGAGAGGGAACAGATAGAAACTGATACGCCCATGAGCTCGTGTTGTTATGGACACAAGCAAGGTTTAATAGTTTTATCAGCCTCTCAGTATAAATCGATACAGCTTCAGTGTTCACACTGGCTGTGGGTCCAGCCCTTAAAAATGAATGTAGGTGCCAAAAGTATCAAGGTGTCACCCGGACAACACTGTTCAGGTACACAGTAGTAACAGGGATGAGCCATGCAGGCAGCCCTGTACACCACAGCAATGTACCGCTGGTGATCATAAGGCCTCTCTGCTTCATCATAGTGGGTAATAACGAACATGCCATGACAGTTAACTCACTGTCTGTTCAGCTGCTTTATATCTTCTATATTTCAGGGGACAAAAAAAAAAAAGAAAAAAAAAGAAAATAAACAATACCAAATACAGTAAATTAGGGTGACTGTTTTATGACATGGACACCTGCATGTTAGGAACTGAACTGAAATCACATCTTTCTGCCCTGGAACAGACATCATATATAATGACTTTTAGTCATCCTTGTCTCACTGTGGATTTAAACCAACAATTTAGAGATGAAAAGGCTTGGATGTCCTTAGCAATTCCCTAAGTCAGAGCAAAAGGAGACATTACTAATCCCCCGAGTTCCAAAAGTTATTCTGCTGAAAGATGCTACAGCATCCATACTTTCCCAGCAGAGGAAATACCACAAATCGTTACCTAACTGAAAACGAACAAACAAACATAAAGAAACCCCACTGTGAGAATGAAAACAAAAGCCAGTAACTATCTTGCATTTTCTTACAAGTTACATGTTGCACTTTAATTAATGAAAGAAAAATACAGGTTTTGTTTCTAGGAATCTAAAATACTGGAGATGTTAAAATCTTCACTTAGTTCTAATTTTGTGTCCATATTTATGTAAAAGACAATAATTATTTAGTTCAAGGTTATGTGTGTGTTACTGTATAAAGTTGTAACTTTAATCCAAAAAAAGTCTATGTAACATCAGCTCTTCTGTTAACTTGTGTGCCCCACAGAAAATACTCCTGTCAATATTTTAATGTCAGTGTGATTGAAGGAGAGAAAAAAACAAAAAAACATGTCATTCTAAGCAGATGGTTATCACAGACTGCATATCACCACTAAGAGTATACAAGTTTATGCAGCTCAATACACTATAAAAAATTCCTGCACATAAACGCTGAATGAAATAAGTCTTGGGTAGCACTTCAGAAAAATAATTCATTTTTATTATTTTCCTATTTCTCAAAGTCTTTTTTATCATATCTAGATACGTTAAACTATCCATGCCCAGTGGCAGATACAGTGTCTGCAATGCTGTGGCTCCTGCAGCAAGTTCCCTGTGTTTCTACCTTTTCACGAAGTGTGAAAAACTAGCAGCCCCCACCCCACAGAAGGACTACTGCAGGCGTTCCTTTAGGCTTGACAATAGAAATTGTAGTGTTGAAAATATGAAATGCAAGAAGCACCAAATGGCTTTCTGAAATATAACCTAAATATAACCCATTGTCACTTTGCTTCCCCATTTACTTTCTGAATAACAGGCATTGTTGCAGAAACAGTTCCATTAAGGTAGCAGAGGTCACATATATGGCTATGCATGGAAGCAGTCTGTGTCTTGCAAGTGGGTGCATCATTTATTGAGTTTGAAGGGACTTAGGTAATCCTTTCACGTATAGGGAGGAAAGTGGACTTTTGTGAAAAGCCATGTAGAGGCCACACACTATTCACAAACCTTCATCAAAATATGTAAGCAACTATATAAAACATTGTTTTACCCATATAATGTTCCTTCATTTTCTCTTTTTTCACCTACTGCCTTCTCCATGTTTTACCTCTCAGCTCTTCAAATGAGTCATTTACTGTCCCTGTGCAGTTTTCTTTAAAATGCTGGTGAAAAATAACCGGGCCATCTAAAGTTTATAACTAGCATGTACTCCAGTGTGCTAGGCACAGTACCTACACAGTAAAAAGAGATGTGCATCTCACTGAATTGGAGAACTATTGCAATTGCCAGCAACCGCCCATGGATAAGGAAAAAATGAGTCACCCAGTCATGGAAGTGTCCAGTCAGTAGCAATCACTATGTGATATCCATGTAAGAATAATAATGCATAATTTGATTATGATCAAATTATCTACTTCTGATGTAAGAAAATAAAATATCTTGTGTGGGATCACACTGATAAACTGGATTTTTTTTATGACTTAGAAAAGAATGAAATTAATTTCTTTTTCTCTACATGTCTCCCATTAAAAAAAAATTATTTAAAAATTAAAAAAAAAAGAAAGAGGAAGGCAGTTGCTACCTAACGTGAGGTATGAGATTTTTATGTTGTTTAATTGAGATGTTACTGGGAGAAAGGGAGTTGAAAGGGTCTTTTTGGACAGCCATATCCTTCAAAATAACATGGTAATTCTTTCTGGATTTGTCCCACTAATATATAGAAGAACCCAGCAAAAAGCTGTATGTACAATTGTGCTTTGTAGAGATCACTGTATATATAATTTCACATTAAAAGATTTCATGTAAAATTGCCTTCATTACATTTTTTATGTTTCTGTCCAACATACTAAATGGTGGCTGATTGACCTGGTTTGAGTTCACACTTCTAGATTTTTCTCAACAAGTAATCTTTTTTTTTTTGGCAATTACCAGTTGTGGAGATAGTCCAAAAAACCATCCAATTTAACATACTTATGCTATTTAAAACTTAACCTGCTCTGAAAAGTATATCTTATTCTAAAGAATAAGATCTACTAAATCCTGAGCAAAACACAACATAGGAGTGGTTACACTAAAATGCAAGACTAATTTTCCAGGTGACCTAAAACTTTCCAAGACACATCTTTCTTATAAAGATCCTGTCCCTTTTCCAGGGAGGTGCCCAATGTCCAGGGCTACGGTGCTGCAACTGCCCACCAGCCTGCTCGGCTCCACACCTGGGGGTGGTGGGACAGTTGCCACAACCCCCAGGAGGCCACAGCCTCCATGGTGCCCTGAGACCCTGAAGACAGATCTTACAAGTGAAATCTGTGACAAAAAAAAATGTTGAGGACTTTGGCTTTTTGACACCCTTGATCACAAGGTTGCCTGCTGAGTAGCAGACCCATGTTAGACTTAACCTTTCTTTTGGGAGGAAACCTCTCCTCAACATTCACATCCCTCAGTGTTTTCTAATCTGGCTGAGGACTGCATTGTTTCAGCTCTCCATGTTCAGGCAACATCTCTGTGTTCCTCCCAGGAAGTCATCCTCCATTTGCACTTCTGAATGCTTCCTTTTCACCTCTGAGCTCAGTCAGGAGCAACCTGTTCCTCCCTGCTGGCTCTCTGTCGGAAAGGAGTGCTCTTGTGATTTGAGTTGTTGTTGAAGTTTAGCAGCTCTCCTGTTCACCTTCACTCTTCAGCACAGTTACCTGTGGGATCCTACCAAGAGATTCCCAGAACAAGATGAAATCTGATGTCCTGAAGTCCACAGCTGTGACTCCACTGAAGCTGGTGAAGGATCTAGAGCACAAGTTTTGTGAGGAGCACCTGAAGGAACAGGAGTTGTTCAGCCTGGAGAAAAGGAGGCTCAGGGAGACCTTACCTCACTTTACAACTACCTGAAAGGAGGTTGTAGTGAGGTGGGTGTTGGTCTCTTCTTTCAAGTAACAGGCAATAGGACAAGAGGAAACAGCCTCAAGTTGTGCTAGGGGAGGTTTAGATTGGATATTAGGAAAAATTTCTTCACCTCAAGGGCTGTCAAGCATTGGAACAGGCTGACCAGGGAAGTCATTGAGTCGCCATCCCTGGAGATATTTAAAAGACGTGTAGATGTGGTGCTGAGGGACATGGTTTAGTGGTGAACTTGGCAGTGCTAGGTTAATGGTTGGACTTGATAATCTTAAAGGTCTTTTCCAACCTAAAAGATTCTATGATTCTCTCTTCTGGGCTTTTTTCAGGATCTTCGTTCAACAGTTTCACAGTGACTGCAGTCAAGAATGCCCTTGGTTATCGCACACCCAACCACTTCTTCCTTGCTTGTGACAAACAGCACAAGCAGCTCCCTTGATCAGCTCATCAATTGTCTTTGTTGTGAAAGTGCCATCAATGCACTCCAGAAATTTCCTATCTCACATACACCCAAGTCTATTGCCTGCCTAGGAGATATTAGAGACATATGTGCAACAGATAGTTTTTCTTATTGAGGGAGCCATCAAGTACTTTTATCTCATTCAAAACTATGCCTCTGAAAATTTTAATTTTCTTTTTTGATGACGTTAAATAAATCAATAATTAAAATCAATAAATGAAAGAAAGAGCTGCTTCCAAATAAACCAGAAGTATTGTAAGTACTCTCATTTGGTAGTAGTCTTGTAGTTCAACGAGCTTATTATTGCTACATCTTTCATTCCATGTGAAAGCTAAGATCACATAGCCCATCCCGTGTCCTGCCTCATGTATAGTTCTTAAGACTTGCAGTTGGATAAGGATGTACAGCAGCTTGAGCTGTCTATGAGCTCCTCTGCATTGCTCAAACCTTTTCTGCAGTGCGTAGAGCTCACTGGAAGATGTTGAGAATGATTCAGAGTAGTCCACTGAACAAACCCTTGAAAGATTTGCTTGACAGTTCAAGGGTAAAATTTCCCATGGGGATGAATGTATCAATTTTTCCTCAGCTCTAATTCAAACCTGCCAGTGCAAAAGGTGCTTTCATTTTTAGTGTCATTGCACCAGTCAGACCAATTCATCCTGAGTGCCTCTAAATAAGGCATGTGCTTAAAAGCAAAGCCATACATTTATACATGCAATACCAGTGTACATAGTGACTGCAATTGCTAGAGTGATTGCTCAAATGGAACATCTGCTGAATGCTGAATGCATCACACCCTGTTTCTGTCAGGTATGTGGAATTCAGATACTCTCATCTGTTAGGAATACAATTAATAAATAATAATTAAATACAAATAAGTAGTGATCAAGAGAACAAACAATTAAGAACTGCTTCTTATTATTCATCCATGTAATTTCTACAAAGCTAATAATATTATTATTCAAACCCAAAATTCCTTGTCTTCACCTAGCAGCAGAAGGTGATGTGGTTTGGCAGTCATGCAAGTAGTCCCCATATACCAAAAGCTGAGTCACTTGTGACTGTGCTTTCAAATAAAGAGTTTAGTGTGAGTTTCTGCTACTCTAAGGCGAAACTGACAAGCACTGTGAGAGGTCTAGGTTGTGTAAAACTCAAGTTCAAGTGTGACATTGTCAAATATCTCTCTATAATCTCAGACAGCTTAAGATAGAAAAAATATAATTCATCAAAACGTCTCCAGGACTAATTTGTCTTCTAATGCTGGGGAAAACTCCACTTTTGGAAGACTCTGGTATCTGAATTCATGAAAATATTTACTTTATAAGCAGCTAGGCTATGGGGGTTTCAAGGTCAAAAGGTTTTCGAGCCTGGACAGGTGCAGGGATGAGGAGGAGCGAGGCCTGGGCACTTGACCCAGGCTGGCCAACAGGATTATTTCATGCCATGAAGGTCAGTTTTGATATAAATTACAAAGGTTGCTCCGTAGTCTCTCTCTCCCTTGATGGTGGCAGAAACTCCTTGCCCCAGTGCCGAACCCCTGAGCCCTTCCCTTCCTTCCAAAGCCACAGTGCTCGCAGTGTCCCACATTTGCTGTCCCCTGCTGGGAGGCTTCCTGCTGAGACAATTGGCTGGTTTTATATTACTTATATTACTTATATTACTATCAGGATTAATAGTGGTTCTTTAGTATTATTGTTAATTATTTAATCTTATCCTATTAAATCTATTTATATTTCAACCGTTGTGTTTCCTTGCTTTTCCCGATTCCCCTTTCTGGGTGGGGAGGGGTCATTGGGTGATAGAATAATTGTCTAAATGACAATAAATTGTTACGGGTTTTCTAAAACCATAACACTTAGATACTTCAGTAGGTTCATTTTCTCAAAACACATCCCACTGCTTCTCATGAATCTTCTGGCCTGATTATATGTTTGTATCACACAAAAGTCTCACCCGAGGTCACTTTTCCATTGCACTAGGCTTGGAAAGGGAGATGAGAATGAGTTGCACTGCAGTTTTAGATACCACAGTGCAAATATTTTTAGAGAAAAGTATCATGAACATTTTAGGTTGGCAAGCCGCTTTGCAAAAAGCATATAATAGGTACAAAATATCTGATCCACTTGATAACCTGAAAAAGTTATTACATTCAGTTGCTGAAGTAGAAATTGTTCTGAAATTACTGCTTACTACTGAAACCCTTATTGTGTTATTAGAGTCCGGGATCGTTTCCATAGTAAAATGCAGGAGGGAAGAAAAAAAAAAAAAAGCTAAAAAGTCTGTGAAGAGTGGTAACATATGTTTTTTAATGGAAAAGGGAAAGAGAAAGAAGGAGGACTGAACTGATGATGTGGCCCGCAGTGCTCTGTGTATGATACAGTCTTTACAGCAAGACACAGTCTGTCCGCATTGGCTGGTACAATGTTTTTACTCATACATTTCCACCAGTGCTGTTCACAGTGCACATGATTTGATATAACTCCTGCCAACAGTTTTAATTGGGCTTGTGCTGACTGCACAGCAGTAAAATGTTGTGGCTGCACTGACTGTGCATTTCTGCCATGGCAGCTCTGGGAGGCGAAAGGAGCTACAGGTGCGCAGCACCTTGCTGCTGGCTGCAGAACCCACTGAGGTCAGGAGGGATTTTGCCAGTGGTCTCTGCAGCACTTGAATTAGGCATTCCATTTCTGGGAGGAAGTCTTCATTCCATCCAACCCTCCTCTAAAAATAACGGGGTACGGCTTTCCCTTTGAACATCTGAGGTATAAAATAGCAACTACATAGAAGTCCATGCTTTTTGCCGAGGCACTTTAGACAAGTTCTGTTCATGGCTCCACTAAGGTTGTACTTGGGGGTGCAAGAGCAGAACTTAGCTTGATAGATTTGATTGCCACCTAACTACTTCTAAGAGTGATCTTTCTGTCTCATTAACTTCCATTAGATGATCAATTCTGTGAGCATTTTGCGCTTATCTGGCCAGCTACAGCGAAGCCACCCTAGTGAAGTTGCGGGTGTTTTGACTTTGGTTCAACAAGCCTAAAGCTACACTGTCTGGTTCTGAGGTAAAGAAAAACTGATGGGATTCTTCCAAGGTTGCTCTGAGATCAAATAACCTGCTTCTTCAAAGCCTCAGGACTGTTTCTCTCCTGCTATTCTAATCTGATTATTTCTTTCAATGTTATATTTCGTCTGATGGGCACTTGTGTTCTGTTATTTAGTCCTTTCACACTCTCTTTTCCCTCTATCGCATTTCTTCTGCATTTTCTTGTAACTTTGATAAACTTCTTACATTTGATCTGAAATCATTTTAAAATTGTGTTCACCATAAATATGGGGCATAGGGAAATAGATGAGTTTTATGCTTGTAGCACAGAAATAATTCTCATGTCCTGCATTAAATTCACATAACATTTCAAATAATAAAATTATCTTACTGGATGACAAATACATTGACAGGTGTTTAGCAAAAGATTACTTTTTGCTCTCTACTATTTTATTTATATCACTACACAGCAAAAGGTACTGTCAGTATCTGGAAATTTTTAATAAAATCAGGGTCTAATTATTTTCCCATTTATATTACTTCTATTCCCTCCCTTGATTTCTGAAATGCAGCTGATACATGCTGGCTGAAGGTTTTTTCTCCCTATCCAAAGTTATAATCACAACACCCCCCAACTTCATAAAGTAATACTATATGAAATGTCTGCCAAGATGTCAAAAAACCAAGCACAGAAAAATAACAAATAAAATGAGTATGTCCATGAGAGTGAGAGACAATCTTGCAGAAGACTCTTGAATATTTTATTATATAAAGCAAAGAAAAAGCCTAACAGAAAACAAAAATGAAAAAAATGATACCTGCAACACATACTTTTACACCTAATAAAATATTTCTTATGAAGTTCTCCAGCTGAAAGTTCTATCAAATTTAAAACAAAATGTTTAAAGATAAAAAATAATTCTAATTAATTCTATTTATTTACTTATCTATTTATTATTATTAGAATCTAATTAATTCTAATTAAAAAATAATTCTAATTATTTTTTAATTGGAATGTTTCTGCAAGACAGTGAGAAAGAGTCTAGAGCTGCCAGCAGCTGATATTTAAGATTAAACCTGAAGCACAAACCAGTTAGGATTGAACACCTTCTCTCCTGCATTCAGAGTTTGCTTTGTGCACATCTCATGTGAGTTTCTTTACCATCTTTCTGCATGAGCATATCTTGTGCTTTCCGGTTTATTCTCTTTGTCTTCACATCTTTTTCCAAAACACAGAAGATGTAGTATTTTTATACCCCATAATGAAGAATAGTTTCGAAATCTCAAAATTCATCACAAAATATTGTTCCTTTCAGCAGCCTTATATGCTTTAACAGTGGTAACAAACAAACCTCTCAGATAAATATAATAGAAAACTAAGTAGGACATTGTGAAGGGTTGGTGCAACTTGCTAATCCTAATTAAATAACTAACAAAAAAGTATTGGAAGGAGTTAGAAGGAAATGGTCTGATATGCACACTAAAAGTCCCCCACCCTTGGCTAATGCAACAAGAACTCCACCTTGTTTTGTTGTTTGTTTGTTTGTTTGTTTTTTAAATTAGAAGGTGCTTCATACAGCTCAACAGACTAATTTGGCCCATCTGTAACACCAAAGCAGTAAGACTTCAGTTAGGGCCTATCTTTTTACATTCACTTCTGAAAAGAATGTTCCAGCAAATTTCTCTTAGAATGGAATTGCTATTAAAGTGGTGTTAGATGGAGTAAAGTGGTTTGTAATTATGATCCTCCAGAACTGGGGACTTGAAGTTATATAAATAGAACTATGTTACTCCTGCAAGGGAGAGAGGGAGAAAAGGCTTGGAGATGGGAGGCTGTAGTTCAGAACTCTAATTAAAACATATGAGCCTGCGTTTGCATGCCTTTGCATATATCCACAAAATTTCCAAAAGCCCATAAACAGACAAGCACATGGTTCAGGCACAAATGAAAGAAGCTAAATGCAGTATTTCTCTTAAGGCTTTCTTCATCCTTCTCTGCCTTCCAGTTTGTTTCTTAGTCTCACACATGATGCGAGCAGGGGATGAATCTTTGCAGTGTCAAATGATAGGAGGCAGAGCTTCTCATGCCCAGTGGCACTTAGAGTGCTGGAGTGATCGACTAAATTGTTTAAACACAAGCTAGAGCCAGCAGCAGTTTAGTCAAGGAAAGTTCAGAAACATATCCACTATGTTCTGCTCTGCACGTTTCCATACTCTTAACCTGATGCAATCCTTCTCTTCCGGTACCTGTGTCCCCCTTATGCATACACACAATAAAGTCAAATCGCACAAGTGGACTGTTTAATAATAATGATGGGAGAAAAAGTGGTGGAACATTTACCACACAAGAAAACAAATGTTAGGAAATTCAGAGCAGATCCAACTTATTTTTGTGCCCTTATTTTGTTTTTAAAAATATTTTAAACCTGGTAAAAGCAGTAATCTAAACACGAAGGATCTATTTGCATTATGGAATATTTCCAAAAAGTATTTTTATTTGTCTGGTTGGTTTTTGTATGGCACAGTTTCTGCGATTACCTTGAGCTGTTTTAACAGCTGAGTGATCTTGTGAATGTCAGTTGCAGTGTGTATTAACACTTTTATTGGTATTGATTCTGTCCTATTTTACTGAAGGCATCAGGTTTATAACAAGGATGATGAAAGTACTGCTCGGTCATAAGTTCCATTACAAAACCCACCACTTCTCTTTATAGTATCTGGAATAAACATGTTCTCCATAAATCCTGGGTTTATTGAAGGAAACTAAACACACTGAGCACCTTTCAGAACAAGACTTCAGCATGTGTAGTCATTCGTAAATGGCCTTTAAAATTCTGCTGTCATCCCTGTCACAGGGGGTGTAACATATAAGAAAAATGTCCCAATTGTGATTCTAAGGCAGACTTTACACACCTAAAGTGCGAGTACTAGTTTTCTGCACTATTTCCCTTCAAATTATATGATAAATCATAAATAAAAATAAATAACTAATGCTCATCGGTCCCTGTTTCCTTTGAAGACAAAAGACCTCAACTCATTACAGCTGTGTGCAGCTGTGTGCAGAAGGTACAGAAAAGAGCAAGGGATGGAACAGGCAATACCAAAGAATTAGCAAACCATGTGTGTAGGATACAGATTTTTGCAAAATGGACCATTTACTCAGTGTGCACTGTAGAGTCTACAAACTGATTTATTGTTGAAATGGCTACAGTACTTAGTGTGCAACCCTTTTCAAAATCCTGCCTTTTAAAAACCTACAAGTAGTCAAGCTGTTAGAAAATGAGACTATAAGAGTTGGAGCCAGTTTTCTGAACTGACCAGAGTGTATACAGAATATGATTTAAATAAAGTTTCCCATATGGACACATAAAATGAACGTTATATTTTCTGGATAATTCTTTTTCATCCATTTAAAGTACTCATGTGGCTGAAAGAACATAATTTATTTAGGCTTTTTAAAAGGGTATGTCATAAAGTTCTTTTCTCCAGAGAGTCCCTGTACATGTGGTGTGCAAAGCCTTTCATTTTTTTCTGTAGTTCTCTAGGTCTTCAAAATAAAAGACACGGCCACATATTTGTTGTGGGAACTTGATAAGAACCTCTGAAATACCGTAAATAGAAATAAATGGCCTGGGCATAGCAAGATAAAGAGATTCATGCTTCATTTCCTCTTAGATCAGAAGCTCTAAGTTGTACTCTTAGGAACTGGAGGGTGAAGTCTGAGTTTGGTGACCCACAGTAGGTCCAGATAAATACAGATGATCTAAAGTTCAAATGTTTTTTAGACTTTTTTCAGGCTTTTGCATTTTTTTGCCTTTTCATATCTGAGATGAAAATCCAAAGAAGAGAACTTCTTCCCAGCATCATTTTATTATTTTTCTTAGCCTCCCTACCCTTTCCTACCCTGAGATACCCTTGTGTATCTGAGTTGATACACAATTTCTATATAAAAGTAAAGAAGACTGCAAAAGGCTTGCACCCAAGCAAAGGCAGTTTAAGAAGTTGCTGGAGCTGAAAAAAGGGGAGGGAAAGCAGTCACAATATCTCATTTCCCCTCATTTCCCTATTCCCATCCCACTTAGCAGTAGAGATCTGTCAACCCTTTCATTTTCACAGATGAGCAGCTCATTCCTGCATCATCTGTGCTGATGATGTCCTTTCTCATTCATATTTCTGCCCTGTCCAAGGTTCCAGCCATGCTCTTTCATATTTCTCCTTTGTCATCGGTGTGCCCTGATTGTAACTCTTCCAGAAATGCTTGCAAACTTAAAAAAAGTAATAAGTATGATTTACCAAAAACAATGATATTTGTTACCTTTCCTCTTTGGGCTATTTATCCCATTGCCTTTTGTACCCCTCATAGCTCCAAACTATCTAAAGGAAAAGCAAATGGCCTCTGGAAGAGTCAGCAATGTAGGTTTATATATAAGTATGTATGTATGCAAACTGTATCCACATATATATGTATGTATATATATATGTATTTATATATGAAGATTCACCATGATCATCAGTACCATGTTTTCTGCCTTTGTTATTTTCTCCCTCAATCTATAGTCTTTCTCGATAACTTCCTTGCATGTTCTTTAAAGAAGCAAAACAAGGACAATTTTACATTTAGATCTTTCAAAACACAACGCTGAGTTTGACATGGGTATTTCAATGCTATTGTCATGAACAGTGTGTAGCAAACATCAAATAATTCTCTAAGTGTTTCACAGTCATGCTGAATGACATACACGTAAAGCCCTGTATAAACATCCACAGGTCTAAGCATAGCTGAGTACTAAAACTTATTTTTCACAGAGTCCTGCTAAACCAGCATAAATATTTTGAATTTTTTTGTTGTTGTTGTTCATCTTAGTACTACCAACAGCAAACTTTTGATTTCTTAGAACGTGCACTAGCTGTGTGCTTTCCTACTTTCCCCTGATCTCAAAGGCTATGATGTGGTTTAGGCATAGTCAACCTGCAAATGAATTTCTGTAAAGAACCAGAAGTCATACTGTTAAGATGATTTAGAAAACCTTTCTTCTACAATCTCGGTTAGTAAGACGTGTATTAGATGATAGCTTTATCAGCAACCTGAGGGATTAGGAGATGTTTCAGGCAGATACCATTGGAGGCTTCAAGAAGTCTCTGAGTCCTCAACTCCTCCCACACTGGGGGCTGCTGAGTTGCTTTCTCTCACGGTTCTTCCAAATCACGGTACAGCCAGCAAAAAATCCCTCATGAAGGCAGCATTCATATTTTTATTACTTTCAATTTTATCTAAAGGCTTTCTAGTCTTATTTCTCTGGAAAACACCCTTCTGTTACCTGTCTCAAGCTCTTGCTTCCAAACAAGATTACTTTCTACATTAAAGTTTCTCAGAAACCATATGAATGCGTTTTCTTTTGCCTTTATTAAAATAGAACTCTGAATAGGCTTCAGTAAAGTCTGATTTACCATCAGTAAAAGTAATACTGTCAAAATGTAATCATAGTCTTACTGCATTATTGCATGATTTAGATCATTTCTACATGCCATAATACTTAAGGTTAGCTAGACAAGAATCTGTTATCCTTGGAGAATTGCTCTAAACATATGTGAAGAAAAATTTTAGAAATTGAGAACATACAGAAGGACAGTGTCCAGATAGCACAAATGAAGATGTTAATCTTTATCCTCCAGTTAACATTAAATTAAGAGGAACTTAATTAATAGTTATTTATTTCATACACATAATTACTGAGGACCTGTTTTGTAAATAAGGAAACCCATGTGATACATTCATGCAAATTAGTTTTACACCAAAACTCTCTCTCTTCCAAATACAAGCAAGAAGGAAAAGCAGAATATTGGCAATGCTGCTAATGTTTTTTAACCCGTTTTTATTTTCAGCAGGATGGATAATGCGAATGACTTGAACATGCTGGTTCATATCCTGGAAGAGTACATATTGATGATCCCATTTTAGACCTGGAGATTAATTCCTTCCAGTCACTGACCAGTTAGCTTCTTGGTAGTGTAGTGAGTGTGGTGCACAAGAGGATAGTGTCTGCTGTTATGAGCATTAAGATCTATACTGCAATCCACCATGCAGATGAATACATATCTCAAAAATCGCGTAAGCATACAATATTGAAGCTTTTTGCCTCTTGTGAGGGATCAAGAGATAGCTGCTTGTTCTTTCACTTGAAGAATTGTTTTTCAGTTTTTTATTTACCAATGAGATATCAAGTCCATTAAAAAAAATCAGAAGTAATTTTTAACATATGTTTTCATTGATCCTGCCTGTTAGGTAAGAAATTTTTAGGATTTTTTTTTCATTGAAGAACTAATTTGGCTTTTACTCTTAGATGGAAGACACGCTAGTGTTTAAATTTAGTAGCTTCAATGATTAAATCAGGTGTCAGAGCATGCCATGATTTACAATCCATGTAACACCACTGCATGAACTAGGGCTGTTTGCTACAGAGAAATGCTAGGATTTGATCCTGTAAATTGCTTCATGTAATGTTCAGATAGAAGGTAGTGCTAAAAGGAATTCTGTTATCACATCTTTTTCTAAAAAGGTTGGAAAAGGCAAAGCACTATCAAATATGAGACAGCGTGACTAAATATAAGTAGGACTTGCACTGTTTACACTTCAAGACAAATCATGCCTGATTTTCAGTTTTGTGAACTCGTAACAATTTGATCAGTGATCAGGGTGTGTAAACAGGGAATAATAGGGCCTTTTAAATCTAATCTCCCCAGCTGAAGTGATGACAGGAGGGGAAACAGGATGCACACACTACAGATGGATCAGGACCCGGCTTTCTTTAGTAGATTTACCCCAGGGATAGATAACTGGTCTGCAGTAATTAAAAAAACATCAAGATAAAAATGTGCAAATGGCAGTGCAAAAATTTAGTGTACATACACACACAGAGTATGAAAAATTATTATTTATGTGGTTAGTAAATTAATCACAAACACTACATAGTCTGCATGAATTCATCTCCGAACTACCATGTGCTATTTATGAAAAAAAAATTAGAAATGCAAATATTCACAAAGAAGAGAACAAAGAGAGAAAAAAAAAGGTGGGTGTAAATATCAGCCCTCTGGAATGTCTATATCAAACAATTCTACATACAGAAGCATCTTTAAACCTTCCTTCTTTGAGTGTAAAATTCTCAACAGTATTCTTGCAGAACAAACGTAGCTCTTGAATGAACAAAGGTGGTGTTTCACAACAAAATCAGAAAAGCAAAGTTCTCCTCATTGCAATGCACATTTCAAAGACAATTTGTATCTGTGTCTTGTAAAAAGCTTTCTAAATACTTCAGAATCAACAGGAAAACAAAAAAAATACTGTTATGTATGGCAGGAGACAAGAAGATCCTAATTCGTAATTGCAATGGAATTTACAACAAGCTCCTTTCATGAAATGTTTCTTCCCTATAGAAGGTAGCACAAATTTTGACTCACCAACAAAGGAAAAGTCTTTCTTTCCCTGTAGTTAAAAAGTAATCCAGAAATTGATTCCATATTTTTAAATTAAATAGAAGATCGTAGGATTGAGCCTAGGATATTTCAGACCGTCAGGGACCACGGGGGTTCCCCCTGCCCAGTCCAGGGCAGAGTCCAACTCCCTGCCTTGACCAGGTTACTCAGGGTTTTATCCCATGGGGGCTGGAAACCTTCCATGGGGGAAGATGGCACCATCTCCCTGGGCACTGGCCCCACTCAGCGGCCATTGTCAGGAGGAAAAAAGCTTTCCTTTATGTACAGCCTCTCTGGCCCTGCTCAGTTTGCTGCTGGATGAAACCCAGGACCTTCTCCCCTGAGCTGCCTCCAGTCCACCAGCATCACTGCTGGGACTTTGCCTGCCCGGGACAGGGCGGCCCCGTGCTCCTGCCCCATGTGGATGTGGGTCCCGTCAGCCCCTTCCTCCTGCCAGTCCTGATCACAGTGAATGTCAAGCCCTGTCCTCACACCTGTTGGACAAGTCCAAGGATTCAATATTTTTTTCCGACTTATTTAATAAGTTGTGAATCTTGCCCCAGATATTTAGCTTTTTTTCATGGTCTGCAATACACAAAATAAACTGAGATGAATTACATTCATACAAACTTCAGAAGAGCTTAATTCTCATAAAGGGGTTTTGGCTATCTGACTGCATTTCCCAGAAGTACAACCTCTGATACATGTGATGCTGTTAAGGCCAACAGCCTGGCAGTGTGATGTTATCTCTAGGAGAGATACACTTGCAAGATGGCATTGTGCTGACACAGGTGTACATGAAGTTATGCGTCTGGTTATTCTATTTATTTAAGTAGGTGACTGCTCTGGTGGGGGCTGTAAACATTCAGATAAATTTCCAGGCCCTCTCTGAGAACTCTTCTATCTGCTGAAAATTTCCCCCAGAGCACAAAGTATCACTCTGGTTCTCAGGAGCTGTGCAGAAAATCCAGGGAGAAAATGAAAGTAGAGATAGAAAAGAGGTTGGGGGGGGAAAGGATGGGGGGTGGGGAAGGATGAAGGAACATGCTGTTCTTTTGCCTTTTTTTTTCTTTTAATTATTACTAAAAAATGAAGAGAATGGCAATATTTACGAATGCAGATGGCAGTTATTTTCCGCATGCATACGTTAAGAGTTAATATCAGTAGCACTAGTCACTGCTTTTGTGTAACACCAGAGAGTAAGCCTTGAAATCACCTGGTTGTCTATTAAGGAAGTGTAAAACAATTTGCACTACTTAATCTTCTGAATTCATATGAGGGTTTAATCAATTATAGCCATTAATTGTAGTTGCATAATATAACAAGAAGCCCAATGCATTCAACTAAGAGTCAGGTGGATCAGTAAATCTTTTCTACCATAGACAAAAAGTTATAAAAATAGCTAAACAAGTTATATAGCACGTGAGGCAAACAACTTAGTGTTTGGGAAAACAAACTGTTTTGTTACCTGTTAGCCTGAGAGACAAAAGGACCTCACTAAATCCATTCTCAGGATTAAGGCATGGAGAACTTGGCTGTAGCTAAAGCTACAGGTTTACAGGGAAAGTTAAGGGAAAATTCTCCAGCCTATCGGCAATTATCCAAATATCACGTGATGTGGTTACACTGGCAAATTGCACAATCCTTTTTCTCTTCCTACTCTTTCAATTAGGGATGCATTTTATTAGCTCGGTTTCCAGTGAAAAATAGGATATTGAGAGGTTTGGGGAGACCAAATACGCAATGCAATGTAGTTACACACAGTGTTCCTGGGTGGGAAGCAACATCAAACCATGTGTTCCAAGTAGCAAGTACCTAGCACTTTTTGAAAAGCGTGCCCATTTAATAATGTCTCAAGCTGGAAACACAAAGTTTTATTAAACTAGCTTACAGCATGAGGTAAACGGAGACACATAACATAAGGAAAAAACAATTTTTTAAATAAATATTTCTGAAAATTTGCATACTTCAGGAATAAAACAAAGACATAATTTTAACTTCAAAAGGACGTAGCATAACAGCGTTTTATGCTCAAAGCATGCAAGACAATACTTTGGCAAAGAATTCCAAGCAGTGAATCCAGAAAAATCTCATCTGGGACCCACCAATGACAACCAGCACAGGTATATTATCTTTTTGTCCTTTACCACTTGCTTTTAGAGCAAATGAGGGCAACGCACAGAAGCACTACATGTAGCAAAAGTACTTTTGTTCATTAAAGGAAAATTGATATTAAGTTTGGAACAGTGGAAGTAGTTTTGTGACAGCTGAATGAGAAATCAAAAGGTAACCAGTTGGTAAACCAGTAAATTGTGATTTTGTGAGCTGTGAATTTGATTCATGGCCAATTTTAAGAAATAATCTTTAAAATAAGATTCACATTTCTCAATTCAAGAGCACGTAGAAGCATTCTTGTTTTATTTATGCTATTCAGTGCACAATGAGATCATGCATTATTGAAACGTTACTCAATTCTTTGTTAAGACGGAGACCAAATTATAACAACAAACACAGCAGGATTTTAAGAACTAGAGTCTAAAGAACAGGAAATTATAATTGCACAGAGAAGTAGGTGGCATATGACTAAAGGAGTACTGTGTTCTATGCCGTACAGGCATAATCTTTAGTTTTGTAACTGTCACATTAATAATGTCCACATGTAAATTAAAGTAATTAAAATATGTTTAGAAATTATGGTGAAAGATGTAAAGAGTCAAAAAAGAGCTTTGAAGAAACCTGGCGTTGCTTACCACTTTGGATTTGAGATGGGGACAGAGCATTTACAAATCCTGCTGTACCAAGCTTGTGTTCCATGTCGTATAAATTTATTACTCTACCAAATGTGATAAATTTGTCAATATTACTTTTTAATTAATATTTGGGTAGTACAGCTAGTTTCAAGAAAAAAAAAAAAATCATGCTTTTGAGACTAACAGATACTGTGCACTGTAGATTGGTATTTGCTGATGGCCAGCAAGCCTAGAGTGAAACATGTCAGATGGCTATTGAGCTTAAACGCCACTTCTGGCATTGTCAGTGGTACAGGACTACATTACTGTGGCAATGAACTTCCCTTTCTCCTCCAGTCATACCCAACTATTTATTCTTTTCTATGCCACAGTTTCCTAGCCTCATCTTTTTAGTCCAGCTTTCATGTAAGTGTATTTGCTTGCTTTTTACATGTTCAGCTGTGAAGAACACTAGGAAAAAATAAAGGAGGTAAAGGAGAAAAATTCATTGCCACTAATCTGTAATGCACACGTGCTATGAATAGTGTTCGATCTATCTGAGTCTTGAACTGGTGTCCTTCATGAATACTGCATGCAATTATTTTTAGTGCAAAAGTTGCCAAAGTGCACCTGAAACTCTTGCTCATAAATACAACTGATCATTCACTAACTCTTCTGATATTTTAAAAACAGGTAATTTTTTTTTCCATGTTTCACATTTCAGCAGAATTTTAAAGCCATGATCAACTTGGGCTTCAAGTTTTCAAACAAATGAAGAACAGTATTTTCAGAAACGATTAAAAAAAAATCTGTTTTCACACAATGCCCAGTTCTGCTTTGAAATTTTCTACAACAGAATGTCATTGAGGTAAAAAAAAACCCCACAACAAAACACCACCAAGGAGTGAGGATTTATGTGTCCAACAAGATAAGTAACCAGAACTGAAGTTAATGAAGGAAAAGTCTATCTGCTTTCCACTAATAGGTCTGGAACTGACTACTATCACATCCAAGATGCTAGACAAGTAATATCCTAAATCACACGATATGACTCCTTACTTAAATCTTGTGAAACCCTTTCTATTTCCTTGACTGCTGTAAAGAACAAGTACTCTGTCAGTGAGTTGTCATCTATATTATCACTGGACCATGTGTGCTCATTGAGAAACACTAGCAACATTTGGAATGCCACAAAGCTTGTAGACTTGAGTCCTTCTTAATGACAAGATGCAGAAGCCAGTAACTATGTTAAGAGTGTTAGAACAAAAAAGGTCTTCCAGATGCCTCGTAGAGTCCAGAAAAGATCCTGCCTGAGACTACAAAACTGACTCGTTACCATCAAACAGTCCCACCTGCCCTGTTTGACTCCTGTTAGAAGTGCTGATAACTCAAGTAGCAAGCCTGGAAGCAGATGAAGCTGAATCTTGTCTCATCAGCCCTTATTTTCATCTCAGTATGCAGAATTTGTCACACACTGAGGCACTTATTTGGGACCGGGGAAACCCATCACCCCTTCCTGCCATCCAGAGCAGATACTGGACCAGGTTTTCCAAATTCTCTGCAGAATTCCCCATCCACAGGCACAGAAAGTTATTCCCATTTTTCTGTTCTCTGGTTCATTGAATAATTAATTCTATTTTCCAGTTGTAAAAGGTTAAACACATGATATTAAGGAAAGATGACCCAAAGTGTGTTGAAGAAAGCTAAGGGACTTCTGAATTCAGAGAGCAGAATTTGAACCCCAAACTTAAATGATTCATTAGGCCCTAAAGTATGACCAAGGAAGGAGAATTTTTTTGGCTGTTTTTTAATTTCATCTAATGCAGAAAATTCTTTTCAGATTACATCTTTCCATTTTATGTTCCAGAGATACTTCTTTTAATTTATATAAAACCATGAACTCTACTGCCAAGGTATCTTGATTTTTTACCTTGCTGCTCATTATTCAACCTTTTTGGGGAAGGACGTAGTTGCCTTATTTCCTTTTCCTTCATCTTTATTTTTTTGGTTTCCAGATGACAAGAAACTTCAGCATGAATTTTAAAAATGTTAGAAATAATCCTGTTTTGTCACTTTATTTATTTAATACAAAATCTGACTTTGTATCATAGAATAACTGTGTCCTTTTTGCTTTCTCTAACAGTCCAATGAAATAGTAATGCATAAAAATCATTTTACTGTTTAAAACTTTTGAATAAAACATGCCAACCTTGTCATACTAAGTGACAGACAAAAATGTCACCATTGTTTGCCTGGGACAAATAATCTATATACTTCATGTATAATTCATCTGATCTTTAAGAATGTTTAACAATATTGAATTTAGATAAATTTCAGTAGTATATGGTGCATCAGACTCCCTTTATCAATTTATACGTGTGCCTCATCAATTTAAGTCTGCATCTATGTCACTCTATCTCTATGTTAAACCTGACAGGTTTGGAGGTTTTTCTTATTTTATAGCACACAGACACCACCCCTGACCAAGCTGTATCATTCAATATCCTCCTCATGACCTACTCTCTACTCTTCTGAACTCGAGAGCCTACAATAAACCAAGGTTGTACATCCATCACAGCAGCATTAGCTGCGTGGACACATACCTAGTAGCAGCTTGTCTCAGGGCCGTCGGATTCTGAAAAGGGATTGAAACACTAGTCTGGATAAGATGTAAATCCCTGACAAAATAAGATTCCAGTCCTTTCCTAAAGCTTCCTGTCTATCAAAATTGAAAAAGAAAAAATCTGAAAACAAAGGCTCCTGAGTGGCAGGGGCAAGAGAAAACATTTTATAGTAATTTTACAGTTTATATATTATATGTTTTACATTTTGTGGAGTCTAGTTGGAGTCCTGTAATTAGTGGTGCTCCCCAGGGGTCAGTACTGTGTCTGGTCTTGTTCAACATATTCATCAATGACTTGGATGAGGTGACAGAGTGTACAGCCCTTTAGACACCAGTGACCTGGTGTATGAATAAAGTTCCTAGCTCTTATCACAAAAATCTTCAAAGTAGTATGAAGTATGTCATATTGTTCTAAAGTGCATTCTGCTTCTACTCAAAAGAACAAAGAAAAATGATAAAAATACAAAGCTTTAATGTTTGGGGGTGGGGTTTTTTTTCACACACACACAAAAGGAGCACTGGCTATTTTTCTAGGCAGATTCATTTAGTGTTTGGCACTAACTTCATTCAGAAGTAGCCCTGTGGAGGAAAATCCTAGTATCTCTTTTGGCATGATGCTAGCTTTACAGTTGTCTCAGAGTTAACAGCCCGCTTTTTTAAACATTTTTCCAAAATATTTGCTACACCAGTGCCAGCAGATGAGCAGTAACTGGAAGGTTATAAGTATGACTGCAGACGAAGAAGCAGTGCCAATATTTACTATCATGTCCAAAGGAAAAAAATAAAAAACAAACCCGGATTTTTATGAATATGAACCTTAACAAAGTTATTAAGCAAGTCGTGCAATCTGTTTAATAGAACAAAAAAAAGGGAGAAAGAATGAGAAAGATTGTTCCCATATCTCCTCTTCCCTGCACATTTCTTTTCTATCTTCTGTCCATGAATGAACACACCTGGATTTGAAACACAGCTGTAAACTGTTGAAGGATTTATTATACTTCTATTGTAATGTATCTATGAGTATCAAATAGGAAGGAGGGCAATATTAACTGGAAATCCCCATCAAAGGCTTCAAAATTATCTGTATTCCTTAACACAAACTAGATAGTGGAATAATCCAACCTGGCTCCAAAAGTCTTAAATATATAAAGATCAGCAAGATACTCCAGTTCTAGTGCTTTTTTCAAAAATTTGTTTTGATTTGCAGCCAGGATAGATGGAGGCTGACTGCAATCCTAATATCTCTAAATTATTTTTCTGGGATCTGTTGATCTGTGCAATCGCAAAATTAGAATGTGAAAGAGAGAGCGTATTTCTCCGTATAAATTTAGATTTGACTGCAAGACTGTTTAGGTCATCTGCAGGCATATGAACAGAGAAGGGAAATGGTTCCTACCCTTTGTGCAAAATCTGATATTGAGTGACCTTGGATTTCCACTTTTCCAAGTGTCAAAGTCTGCTTAGTGCATGGGGTACAAAAACATTTGTATTATTAAAAAACTTATTCTGTTAAAAGAATAGTTATGGGATTAAATTAACATCTGTAAGGTCTTTTAAGATCTTTAATTAAAGACTTTAAAAATTAAGTCCAGAACAAAAATGAATAATTTCTGCTGAGATCATCTTACCTGTCTGAACATGAGCACACTAAATAATGCAACTCTGACCCGAGTGAACTACTATACCTTCTCGTTTAGTAGTCACATCCAAGTTAAAAGTTATAGAAATAACCAAAAAAGCAGCAAACATCATGGCAATAAAAAATTCTAAGGAAGATGTTCTTCCATAATAAAGAACTAAGATACAGAAAGCTAAATCAGTTTTATTACTTCTGTTTTTTCATCTTATTTTTCATGTCTTGCCTATCTTAAACTACCTAATCTCTGGACTGTTTTATTTTTGTCAGTAGTAATACACTTTTCCACAGCAGAACAATAACAGATAACAAAGGTCAGCTCATTATAAAATGCTAAGACCACTGCCAAAATATCTATTCAGTAGAGATGTTTTGGATGGGATAGATTTCCTTTTTAAAGAAATCATATCCTGGTTCTCCCTCAGGAGAAAACTCATTCGTTCAACTGCTGTATTCATTCTTCATTGGATCTTTCCCCTAGTAATTTAGTAAGGGTGGTAAGCATTATGAATAACAATGTGTTAATAAATTTTGATTGGAACCTCAGGATATAATTTTTTTTCCCTGAACCTAGAGTGAAATTCCTACATGACCTGCAGCTATGTTACCTTCAAAAATAAAAGTTCAAAATAGATAGAATTTTTTAATTCATTTTAATGGGTTTCCTAATAAATCATTCTTGACAGTACAGTGTAATCACTGCATCCTTGAAAATTAGCTCTCCCTGTACAGGAGCATCATGTAAAATATTTACTTATGGAAACTTAATCCTTATAATATTAACACAAGCAAACAAAAAATGGATGATTGAATCAAACTTAAGGATAGGAAAATACTAACTCAAATGCTATTAATTTTTGACTCCACATTTTAGGAAGGGCTATAACGTAGAACTAATCATTTCAGATTTCTTCTTGAACATTTTATCAAAACATCTGGTGCTGGCAAAAAAACTTATTTTTCAAGTAGCATAGTTAGCAATATGCACACTTACTGTGGAAAGAACATTTAAGAACTTTATTTTTTCAGAAATAAGGCTGTGGTGAATTTTAAACAAAATACCCTTCTTTCTCTGGGGATTGTTACTCATAGTAATTCCGTACCTTTCCCATCTGCACCAGTTCAGAACACAGAAGTATGTATATCCAGGTAGAAATGTACTTTCTTGGCCGTGGGGGAAAGTAAAAAATTTACAGTGCGCTGCTATTTTTTTTTTTCTTTGTCTCATTCACATTACTCAGCAGTTTGCATGGATAAAAGCACAAAAAAAATGTGCAAGAATTCCCTTCCAGAAATTAATGAGAAAGGGACAAAGAGAAACCAGGAAAGGATAATTACGTTTCTGCATTTACCTTTTCAGACAGAACAACTCAGAGACCCCCAAACCTCTTCAGCCTGTGAAGATAAACAAGAACAATTAATATGAGGAAAATCATCTTGTTCTGTCTTTCTTCTGCAATTGCAATCCACATGGGAAATCCCTGCACTAGACATCAATGAAAAGGAGAGAAAGGAGCTGCAAAGGATGTAAAGGATGTAGCAAGGAACAACTGGTTCAGGGGTGAGCGTAAAGCCTTGAGACTGATCCTAGATGGTGGGCTTTCAGCTAGGGTCATGTTTTGTGTCACAGGCAGCCCAGATAACTGGAAAAATGCTACCATACAAGCTTTTTTGTGGCCAACTGTTGATATGTATACTTTTTCAAAGAAGTAGAGAAATTCTTACTGAGAGGCAAACAAATTTTTGTTACTCATGTAACTATGAATGGATTCTCCTACAAAGGTTGCCCAGCTTTTAAGCCTATTTCCCAAACAACTATGTCTGGACATTCTTGACAAGATTTACCTTTTCATCTCAAGGCACTATCAAAATGTTAAATCTAGTTTCTCAGCATGGGAGGGGAACAGGTCAGGGAGAACTATTGCCCTTTACTAGGTTAAATGATAACTGGAAATTCCTCACTTGCAGTTGTGTGATTCTCAGCCAGATTAATTTTTAATTTGTTAATTTCGTAAAGGGCAAACCTTAAAAGTATTTTTTCCATATTCTACAATGCATAAAATTTAAAAATGTCATGATCATCAATCAAATAGCCATAATTACACAAGGGTATGATTTCTACTCTTGGTTCAAAACCAAATAGCTCTTTGCTGAGTAAGTAATGGTCAGATAAAGAATAGCTGATATCTACTCTTTCAGAAGATATACAGAGCTGATTAAAATAGTAATGGTCATGATAGATTTCACTAAAAAGAAGGGATATAATTCACATTTAAAAGCATACATTTATAGCATACATATTATACATACCCCCAAACGCAACAAGAAAAAAGAAGGAACAGACAGACATCTCTTATATGTTTTTAACACATGCATACTTCTCCTCTCTTCCAGCATACCAGACCTTCTGCTTAGTTGTCCATTTGTAAGTTGGGTTGTGCCCCTTTACATGCACTGAGCAGAAGCTTTCTTCAGATTTTATCTAGTAAGTTTCAATGGCTCCTTTTATAGAGCTAGACTTAATTTTAACAAGATTGGTAGTATCTGGTCCTCAAGTTAGCAGTCATAATTATTTCCATTTGTAACAGTAAAGCTTTTAAGAACCATATCTGGAGCTCTGTTACTAGCATAATAACATAAGGTATCTGCCATCTCCATCATTTTAAATCTAGTAAAAACAAATATCTCAACTACAGTTATAACAGTAGGTCAATGGATGATATCTAAGCAGCTGAGAGTAATACTAAGGAGAAAAGCACAGGTATAATTATTTTTATACACATTTTATATTTTACACATTAAAAATGCGTAACTTTTTGTACACTGAATTCACTATTAAGTGAGGAAGTGTTCGTATTAAAGTATGCTTTATTATTAATAATAAAAGTGATACAATTAATGTAACTACAAAAATGCACATTACATCATTGTCATACTGTATTCTATTCATGAAAGTATAATTAAAATACATGCTGTTGTTATTAATTTAAATTAATATTTACATTTAAGAGAGTTGACATTTCCTTATTTTTTAAATATGGAAAAATGTAAAATTCAGTGGGCTTTCTGGAAATTTTACTGAGAGGAGACTGGAAGGAGAATGAAAAAAAGAATAATATGTCCTCCTTAGAACTCTGATCTTACTTTTGACCATCATAGTAAAGATAAAAAAAAAAAAAAAAAAAAAATCTTCACTGCAATTTAGTAAGAGACCACTAAACTACTATGCAATACAAACATAATAATTTTGATAAATAGTTTAGATACTTAAACACTTTACATCTGACTGTCTCGAGTTAACTAAAATCTCACAGAGATAACCTCACGGATATTTTAGTTAACAAACAGAACATAATGGGTGGTATTGCTGTCCCAAAGCAGGGTCGTTTACCTGGTGTGTGTTTCAGCCAGCACAATAAGTTTATACCAGTTCAGCACTCTGAATCAGGTAGCTTCACCATTTTTAATCTGCTACTAGGAATTCTAGAAAAGGGTAAAAAAACTGTTAAAAAAAATGCATTTTCTGTCAAGAAACACTTCAGTCTTCAAGTTTGTGATGTTACAGTCATGTTAAACTATGATCTCTTAAAGCCTTTTTTTCAAGAGTCCAATCTATTCCCTGAGTCTCTTGCTGACCTTTTTTCTCCGGCTCCGCTTTGTTATTTTATGTTGTCTACATGAATGTGTGTTGTGCAACAAATGAACCCCTGTGCTTTTAAAGTCTCCCTATGAGCTCTACAGTCTATCAAAAAAAACAGTATTTAAAATAGTGAATCATCAGGGAAAGTAATAGTGTGAACCTACTTTTCACTAGTATTTTTACATTTTCCTTGGTATACATACAGCAAAGCAATGGAAGAAGAAAAACTAAGTCAAGTGACAACACAGGTCAAAACTTGATTAGAAATAAGAAAGTGTATTCCTAATCTGGTTTATGCTTAGAAACAGGCTACGTTGCTTTGGGACCCCTTGCAAAACAGTATTCTCTCCATGGTTACTTTGAGGGAATTAAATTAGAAAGAAAAAACAACAATATGCCTTCTCTGTTCCTTTGAATTATGAAAAATATTGAAGGATGAGGTTCACAGTAAGTTTCCATCTTCTCTTATACTTTCATTCCTTTCCTTCCTTCCCACAACATGCTTCAGACATTCCCTTCAAGGCAGCTACACTAACCAAAAAAGAGTTGCTGAAAAGTAAAGTACAAACCAATAAATAAATAAACAAGCAAACAAAAAAACCAAATAAATATAGTTTAGAACTGATTGGCCACATTAGTGAAATTATGGGGCCGGTACTGTGGCTTAATAAACTGTAAAACTAAAGAGGCAGGCTGGAAAGTGCAGCTAAGTGTGGGGAGAAAGAAGGAACCAAGTCCATCCTCCCTGACCCTTTTTCAACAGTAGTCCACAGGCAGATCAGATGAAGCCTACCCTGAAACCCCAGAACACATACTTTTTGGCCTGATTTTGCCAGTTGCCTCCTCAGAGCACTAAGAAACTGTAAATTAGGCTGTTCAAGAGCATAGTTTTGACCTTCCATGAAAGCTCTTTCCTTTTGTTTGTTTCTCAGCTGTTGGAATAAAGTGACAATAGAGGACAACTAAAAAAAATGTAAGTACAAGCAGTAAAATACTCTCTCTAATTCTAGTGTCTCAGACTCTTGTCACCTGTGATGTTTCCAGTCAGCATGTTCCAGACAACCATAGATTTTTCCAGCTAAATTTAGTTGGAGTATCTAATATAAAAACAAAAGCAGGGAAAAAAATGTCATTTAGAGATGGCACTCCTTTGTCTGCTTCATAAAAAAGCACTAATAATTCTCCCTCCCCTCCAGCTGGTCATCCTTCAACTGTTCTATAGTGGTTTTACCATTAATAAACATAGAAACGTAATTTAAAGTTAGCATCCTTTCAGTCATAAGGAAAGAAAATAAGAAGTTCTATTGGCAGAAAGCATGACATAAACTTCGGGGACTTACTGGGAAAGTTCTAAGTCTTCTGTTAATGGTGTGTTTCAAAGCACAAAGAAGTTATGAAAATTAACAACCTGACATAAAGGAGCCATCAAGAATAAAGAACGTTGAAAACCCCAAAATACCAAATCAGAAAGTTATTTAATACAACTGTAAATCATATATACAGACTTCAGGTCAGTTTCTACAAAGAAGATGATTCAATGTACGTTAGTTCTTCAGGAAGGAGCCAGGCCCTTAAAGACAGGGCAAACAATAATTTAAATAACAGTAAGACTTAAAAAATACACTTATGACTATAAAGGCTTGAAATCTGCACTTAAATCTGAGCTTTCTCAAAGTCTGAGTTTAATGAGGATAATGAGAAAAATCATAGGAAAGTGGTCAAAACTTGACTACAATATTCCAAAGCTCTTTCCATATATTATATGCATGAAGAAGCAGGAAAACCATCTATTTAGAGGTATGTACTTTATATTGAAGTCTAAAACTTTATCATGTAAAACTGATTAACTTCCTTCATTAGTCATTATATGTGTGAGCAAAACATTTTGCACAGCAAAACATAACACAGTCTACTCCCATTCTGAAGTGTTCCCATGAAGAAGAAATTCATCTATTAGTGAAAAAAATTAATCAGAAACATGAGAAACAGATAGACCTTGCACATAAATAAGATTTTCAGGAGCTTGTTTGGGTCCTAGATCCTTTCTGAAGATAGATTAATGAGAGAAATAGAAAGTGTTTTTTGTCTGAGATCTTGATTGTAGAAAACATACTGATAATCTCCAGGAATTAGTTTGGACAATATTATATCTCTGTGGGATTGTCTGAGAAATATGGTGGAAATTAACTGAGATTTTAGAAGTTCACACATGTCTCATGTACAAGATTGAGGAACATAACTTGCACTTCTTTGTCTTCTTTTTTATCCAAAGCCATCAAAGAGCTTTTTGTTTTGAACTATTGTCTTCCTATGTATATCTCTCATCTTCGCAGCTTATGGTTGTTGCACTACATAAAGAAACTTACCACTTCATTTTAAATAGAGAAATACCAAAAACTGTGAGAAAAAAATACTCTCTGGAATTCACTGTTTACTAGCATGCAGACTTACAGTGGAGAGCATGAACGAGCACCAAAGTCAACACAAAAACTGACCCAGTCATTGCTCACTCATGTTAAGAGATTACCACCTCTACCTCGTATTTTTGTCTCCACCCTGTCCTGATGTCCTTGCATCTGTGTTTACCACTGCTTCACAGTTTTCTTATTCATCCTCTCACCTGGCTTTGTAAAGTGACTCTGGTTTAACTTGTGAAAACCAAACCCTTTCATTTTTGTCCAACGACTATTCTACACAATCAGGTTAAAGGACACAGTGATGAATAATCAAATCATAAAAACAAGACAGATAATTCTGAACAGTTGAGGGCTCTGACATCTGAATGCAGACTCTACTCAAGTGAAAGCTTGCCTGGACACACAATGAAATGGACATTTGCTTAAAGTCCTCAACACACCTTTCAAAAGTAGACTCATTTTCTTTCCATAAAAATGTACAAATTAGGTTATTTTTGTCACAAAGAATACATTCTGTGAAGATGAAATTTGGAATTTAATTGAGATTACTGCCTTTCAGGGATTGTAAGATTAGAATTTTAGGCACAGTGAAGTTAACCTTTTCATAAGACTCTGATTTGACACTGCAGTGAACTCTTTATGATTAATAAACCCATAAACCTTTAATATCTAACTAAGAATTTTCCTGCATCTTGGCTTTGTCTGTGTTCTGCCCAGCAGTCTCGTTCTTCTACACTAAGATTTATATGACTGAGAGAAGACTCACAAGATAACACAAAATGCTGCATAAAGGCCCCTGCCCTTTTATTTTTAGGAAATACATTTTATTGGCACACAGCTGACTTAAAAAAAAAAAAGGTAAAAAAAAAAAAAAGAAAAGAAAAGAAAAAAGAAAGAAAGAAAGAAAAGATCAACCTAAATTTAGGATCTTAAGTGTAGACTTCAGCATTTTTTAAAGTCTTCAGTGCACAAAAATTACTATTACACTCAAAAGCAAAATTCATGACTGTAACTGTCCTGGTTTGAGGTAAACCAGAACCAATTTTCTGTTCAGTAATTTTACTTCTTAGCTAAGCCACTTCTAACTAACTGAACTCTTTGAAAATTAACAACATATTATGGGGACATTTTATTATTTTATTAATATTTTCATTAAAGTAGTTTAGTTTCTTCTAAACTCATAAGTCTCTCCTTGGAGAGAGAGGTGGGGGAGAGCATCTGTCATTCACCTCAGTGGCCAGTCCAGCCCAGACCATGACAATATCAAACTCTGATTTTGCATTACAGGGCTTTTTTGGCTACTGTTTTTCCTGAAGGCTACATAAAAATATTATATGTAGAATTACAGGTATATATTTGTAACTTCACGCATATAAATATGTATTTTATACATAGGAATATTATATGTAGCATTAGCAATTGGAAACTGCTTAGAAAAATCTTATAAGGCATTAAATCTAATTTGTTTTGTAAATTCCTTAGCGTTGGACATTTAGAAGGTAGAAAAAACAGGTAAGTGAACCACCATGGGTTTACTAATGCTAGCTCCAAGATTTTTTTTCAAATATTAAATAAGGCATAAATATTTAATATTTCAAATATTAAATAAGATCGCAAGTTTTGCTATCTTTTGCTGGAAAGTAATAAAAATTACCTGAAACTTGAAAGTTTTTGAAAAATTTAAAACTGACAACTTTCTGCTCTATAATAATCACAAGTATACTCGAACCACCACAAATTACTCTTGTGCCTTTTCTACATAAAAAAAATGAGGCCAAGTACAAAACCATCATAATCAGGCTCAACTCTGTTGTAGTAGTTCTTAGCTACACATCTCTAGCTCATTAATGTTACTGTGATGATTGGAAGTGGAAGAGTTTACAAAAATATTTCAAAAAAGGTCACCATGATGTTACATCTAACCCACTACTTGGTAATGGTGTTGAATTGAGCCTAATTTGAAACTGGAAAACATCATTATAGAAAGGCAAGTGTTTCCCCATTATATCCCAGTCTTGATAGATGCAAGGCACTGAGCACCACAAAAGCTAGAAGAGTGTGTTGGAAATTCACATTTAACAAATAGATTTTTTGCAAATAATATTTCCATGAAGGCCAGCTGAATCACCAATGCACAACCACTGTAATTCGGAGATGTCTGCTTGGCTCAGCAGTTTTAATACACAGATCAATTTTACATTACCTCCTTCTGGCTGTGAGTGCCTGTGAGTGCTCGTAGAGGGAGGTCATAAAACATTCATAGGCCTAAGAATGTAAATTGCAGCAAAGAGTGAATCCTCAATCTGTGGACAGACCCTTGAAAGAGATTTTTCTGAGAAGTCTGCGGTAAGCATTTGCTCTGTCTTACACACCATAAAATTTTCATTTTCGTTTTCTTTACAGAGTTCATATTGTGATTAGTATTGGGGATTTTAATATATAATGCTAAATGTCACATATTCTAAAAATAATATGCAACAATATTTATTGTATATTATTAATCTCCCATGTAATAAAAAGGGGGGAAATAAACGATATTACAGACCTATTCTAGGTGGTAAAGCCAACACATAATTAAAAAAAATAGACCACATTGACAAATAGTGCGTAATAGCACTTTGCAACACAAGGACTGCCTTCTTTCAGATCAAATATGAATAGAAATATGGTTGATTTAGTTTTATTTCATACGACTTTCTTGTGTGAAAAAGTACATAGTGACTGTTAAAAATGTCCCACTTTTCCTTCAATATTCAGTTATCAAAATCAAATAATCTTTTCAGTTAAGCATGTGTCTTAGTTTAACCCCAGCCAGCAGCTAGGACCACGCAGCCTCTGGCTCACTCGCTGGCGGTGGGATGGGGAAGAGAACTGGAAGAGTAAAAGTGAGAACAAACTTGTGTTTTAAGATGAAGGCAGTTTAATAGGCAGAGCAAGAGCCAAACACGCAAGTAAAGCAAACAAGGAATTCATTCACCACTTTCCATTGGCAGGCAGGTATTTCGCCATCTCCAGGAAAGCAGGACTGTATCACACATAATAGTTACTTGGGAAGACAAAATACCATAACTCTGAACATCCTCCCATTCCTTCTTCTTCCCCCAGCTTTATATACTGAGCATGATGTCATATGGTATAGAATATTCCTTTGGTCAGCTGGGGTCAGCTGTTCTGGCTGTGTCTTCTCCTAACTTTTTGTGTACCCCCATCCTGCTCGCTGGTGTGACAGCATGAGGAGCAGAAAAGGCTTGACTGTTTAGCAACAACCAAAAACATTAGTGTGCTACCAACACCATTCTTGTCCCAAATCCAAAACATAAGCTCACACCAGATTCTAGTAAGAAAGTCAATTCTATGCCAGCTGAAACCATGAAAGCATGTTATGGTTGTTGAGCTCATGATTAAGAAGTCTATTTGAGGCTTCCTTTATACCTCACAGCACAGACACCCAAGCCTTCCTGAAAAAGTCTACAATGTGAAAATAATACAAAGATTTCAAGTTCTGAAATATGAGGGAATTCAGTAATGAGAAAACCACAGAATTCTCAAACTCTTTGTGCAAATATATCTTTAATTTTGGAATGACTTACTAATCACAGAACAATTTAGGTTGGAAAAGACCCTTAAGATCATCAAGTCTAACCGTTAACCTAGAACTGCCAAGTTCACCACTAAACCATGTCCCTAAGAACGACGTCTACACATCTTTTAAATACCTCCAGGGATGGTGACTCAACCACTTTCCTGGGCAGCCTGGGCCGATGCTTGATAACGCTTTTGGTAAAGAAATTTTTCTTAATACCCAATCTAAACCTCCCCTGGTGCAAGTTGAGTCCATTTCCTCTTCTTCTATCACTTGGGAGAAAAGAGTGACTCCCACCTCTCTACAACCTCCTTTCAGGTAGTTGTAAAGAGCGATAAGGTCTCCCCTCAGCCTTACTTTCCCCAGGCTAAACGGCCCCAGCTCCCTCAGCCACTCCTCATAAGATTTGTGCTCTAGACCCGTCACCAGCTTTGTTGCTCTTCTTTGGGCAGAACCTCAGTGTCTTTCTTGTAGTGAGGGGCCCAAAACTGAACACAGTATTCAAGGTGTGGCTTCACCAGTGCCCAGTTCAGGGGAACAATCACTTCCCTAGTCCTGCTGGCCACACTCTCTGTAAGAGCCAGGATGTTATTGGCCTTCTTGGCCACTTGGGCACACTGCTGGCTCATATCCAGACATCTGCCAGCCAACGCTCCCAAGCTCTTTTCTGCCCAGCAGCTTTCCAACCAATCTTCCCCAAGCCTGTAGCGTTGTTTGGGGTTGTTGCGACCCAATGCAGGACCCGGCATTTGGCCTTGTTGAACCACTGGCCTCAGCCCATCCATCCAGCTTGTCCAGATCCCTCTGTAAAGCCTTCCTACCCTCCAGCAGACCATCATCCCCCCCAACATGGTGTCATCTGCAATATTCCTGAGGATGCGCTCGATCCCCTCATCCAGATCATTGATAAAGACATTAAACAGAACTAGCCCCAGTGGAACACCACTTGTGACCAGCTGCCAACTGGATTTAATTCCATTTACCACAACTCTTTGGGCCTGACCATTCAGACGGTTTCTTACCCAGTATACCTGTCCAAGCCATGAGCAGCCATTTTCTCCAGGAGAATGCTGTGGGAAATGGTGTGAAAGGCTTTACTGAAGCCCAGGCAAACAACATCCACAGCCTTTCCCTCATCCACTAAGCGTGTCATCTTGTCATAGACAGAGATCAGGTTAGTCAAGCACAAGCAGGACCTGCCTTTCATAAAGTCATGCTGACTGGGCCTGATCGCCTGGTTGTCCTGTACGTGCCATGTGATGGCCCTCAAGATGACCTGTTCCATAAGCTTCCCCAGCACTGAGGTCAGACTGACAGGCCTGTAGTTCCCCAGATCCTCCTTCCAGCCCTTCTTGTAGATGGGTGTCACATTTGATAACTTCCAGTCAACTGGGACCTCCCTGGTTAGCCAGGACTGCTGATAAATGATGGAAAGTGGCTTGGTGAGCACATCTGCCAGCTTCTGCAATACCCTTTGGTCCTTTGGTTGATCCCATCTAGTCCACAGACTTGTATGTGTCTAATTGGAGCAGCAGGTTGATAACCAGTTCCCCTTGGATTATTAGGGCTTCATTCTGCTCCTTGTCCCTGTCTTCTAGCTCAGGGGGCTGGGTTCCCTGAGAACTAGTCTCACTATTAAAGACTGAGGTAAAGACGGCATTAAGTACCTCAGCCTTTTCCTCATCATTTGTCACTATGTTTCCTCCCACATCCATTAAAGGATGAAAATTCTCCTTACCCCTCCTTTTGTTACAAATGTATTTATAGAAACATTTTTTATTGTCTCTTAACAAAAGGGATAAACCAGGCTGGATAGAGACACGCATGCCTTCTGGCAATCGCTAACAAAGGGCGTGATCACTGTCACTAAATCAAAGTCGAAACTATTCTATTAAAAGTGAGAATCAAGGAGAAATTACACCATGAAATAATTACACAAAGCCAGTGTTTAGGCATAATGACTCAGCAGGCTGCAGTTATTGTCCCCATCACACAGATTCTGCTGGGAAGAAACTATGAAATAAGGTAGGGAAAAAAGTCAATAGTGCTGACAAATGAAATCACGAGAACTTCAAATGCAATGTACATCTTTATTCATGTCATAGGACTGATATATATCTACATCTGACAACTGAGTAGTCTGTCCTACTTAACCCTTACTTCAGTCTCCTCTCCCACAATTGTTAGGAAACTATGTTATTAATTCAAAAACTAGAAAAGTACTAGTCAAACGACTAAACAGCAGGCAGGAATCCTATGCATATGTACATCTTGGGAAGGTGTTTTTTAGAACGTTTTGGTGTTACAGAATCACAGAGTAGTTGAGTTTGGAGAGGACCTTTTGACATTGTCTAATACAACCCAAATGCTCTTTTTCATACATCAAATTGTAGGTGGAGTTTCCTTCTTCACCAATACCTAAGCTGTTCCTTTGAATCCACCTCATGCAACACAAACAGCGCACTCCCATAATCAAGTGCACAGGATTCAGGAGAAAAGAATCAGCAGTATACAATTCAGTTAGAGTGACATTTATTAAGCTCTGAAGGTCTCACATAGTGACAGTGAATGTCATATGCTGATTTTACAATATTTACTACTTATATACTTTGTAGGTTGAAATGGCATTTATATGACTTGCCTTTCTATGATAATGAAAATTGAAATCTAATATACACAATGCTTGGCGTTTTCCAGAGACACTCAATAAAATTCAGGACCTTTAACCACAACTTGATTTTGGCCTTAGAAATGACAGATGAAACTTCTAACATCTAGGCAGGGCAGGTACTGGAAAATATATGCAAATGCATTAATGTAGGAGTCAGAACATGCAATTTCTCTTCCTACCAATACCAACAATTTTTGTTTTCTTTCAAATTTGGAAGTAATTTAATCTTATCTGCATAATGGGGATAACAGCTATTTGACAGGGTGCTCAATCACAGATTCTATTCTCAGATCCCTGGGGACGCAAGGTAGCAATTACACACCTTTCTTCCTCCATCACCTCTGATCTGTTGTGTCAGTTACTATCTCCAGCTCAGCTCCCTACTTCTCTCATCCCAATCCTCGTTCTCACTCTCACTCAGTGCTATACTGTAATTCCAGTGTTTCTTTGCCACTGAACCCTTTACCTCAGTATCTGCTCTTGATAAACTCTTTCCAAGGGCTCATCAGTTACTTGCCTTTCTGTGTCCTGGTATCCTCTACGGGAGCTACGACAGCAGGAGCCTGGAAAGCAGAGGGAAGACAATTTCACTGCTAACTGTTTCAGTACTTTGTACGGCTCCAGTCCCTTGCTGCAAGAAGAAGAAAACATAACAAAATATTACTCAAACCTAAAAACCCCAGGCATGATGTGCACAGAACAGACCACCTTTCACAAAGTTAAATGCCGCACTCTAAAATTAAAGTCTTCATGAATGACATGGAAAACTGTGGGGGTTTTTGTGTTTTCCTACAGCATAGAATTTGACAAAATTACAATGATTTAAAGGATTTCCAGATGGAAGACAAATATAAAAACTAAAAAACCTCTCCACCCATCAGGCCAATGCAATATCCTTGACAACTTCCAAGACCCTTGCCAGACACGGCAATTTCTTTGCAAAAAGACATTCTTTTTTATGGTTTGCTTTTCTTTTTTTTTTTTTTTTTTTTTTTTACGGACAAATGACAGACAGCAGTTTCCTCTGTGTCTGCTGACAAACAAGCTGGTGTTTCCAACACTACCACCTAAATTTGGCCTAAGAGAAACACATCATCTAAATCAAACATATGCAAAGTTACACAAAACTTGAAAAGGGTAGCTCAAATGCTAAGTGTGCCTTAAGAGGTAATGTAATTATCTGAACCTCCTGTAACAATGCTGGATCATACTCCCCAGATCATAATTTCCTGTAAGAAGAGAGGTGCACTCTACAAATGTCTGTGAGTGAGTTTTAGCACTTGTCAATATTAAAACATAAATTCTTTCTGGTTGTATAATGAGAACAGAAATGTAAGAGTGCGGAACTATGACAGCATTTTTGAAGAAAAATCTGGAGCAAATCAAATGAGTAAAGCTTCCACAATTCTCCATTCTGAAGACCAGAGTCTACATAAAAATAAAAAAAGTTTATTCCTTTGTCATTAGTAGTGGTACTCTCTGCAAGAGCTGATCTTGGTCCATTACAGCAAGTCATTCCAATTCTGTCCTACTGAAGTTTTTTCTCCTAAAACTACAGTTCAGCTAAAGCATTCAAGATTATAATTAATCTCTACAATCAATCTGCCTCTAAGTGCATCCCCCACTTGTTGTTCGTTGAGAGGTGTAGGTGGGTTTTTTTATCCCATTCCAAATTATTTCCACACTGTCAAAAATTAGCCGGTGGAAGCATGACTATAAGTGATTATAACAAACTGAACTAGATCATCGTATTTCAATGTTTTGAGGTGAATAATGAAGGAGCTGTAACTCTCAGGATCAGGACAGAATTTCTCAGAAAGGTACAAAGTCCAGAGGTATGGCAATTTTACTTCCAGACAGTTTTGCTCCACAAAAATCGAGAAAGATAATTTATAATAGTCTGATTAGGATTGCTTTGGTCAGGGCAAATCTTATACTAATGTTTTTGCATTCTTGGTGTCAGATATGATATTCTAGCTAGGATGGATTATGTTATATATGTCGACTTTTTATTAGGGAGTGTCTTATGTGGGATTGAGGTAGAAAATGAATGCACATACCTAGAAACAGCAGCTAAATTTGTTTAATTTTAATGTCTGAACTGAACTTTCCCCTTTGGCAGCTTCACAGATATTGTCTGCTGCTTGACCTACTGTTATACAGTGATATAAGCATCAACAGCTATTTCTTCAGCCGCACTAGTGAAAGCCATAACACCACTGTAACTCACACATGGAAATTTCAGCACAATGGGTGAGCCAAAGAAAGAAGTGTTGTGTTAGCGTGCAGCCCCACATGAAAACTTATTAATAACTTTTGGCTCTGATTTTGGAGAGGGTACCCAAAGTCTTTGGTAATTCAGTAGACAAAGAAAGGCAGAAAAATGAATAATGACTCATTAAGCTAATGTGTCAATAAGTTGAACAAGCTGAGAGTAATTATATTTTGACAGAGAGTTGTGGAACAGAAGTATCTCTTCACACAGAATTCAAGCTCTTTTGTTTGCTAAACAAACCTAAATTAACCCAGTCTTGCTCCCTTTAGAAATCACCAAAGAATGTCAAGTCAAACATGACTTTTGTTGTGGAGAGGGAAAAGAAAAGACATTGCAGAGATATTTTATAAACAGTAGCAAGGACAGGCAAATAAACTGAAACCTGAATGAGGTTTCATTGTCATTGTTTATATTGCCTTTTAACTAGCTCATGATATCTGCAATATGGAACATAACTATTTCTCAAGGATTTTTATAAACACCATACTATGTTTTTTCCTTCTCCCGGTTTATTTGTGTTGTACTTCTAATTTTTCTGAAAAACTCTTGTATGAAATGATTTTATCTCCATTTGTATTTGTGGGTTTAGGCTGATTCTAAAGCAGGATTTCTGTTAGTTCTCTTCCTTTCTTTTTATCAATCAAAATACATGATATAATGTAACAGCAAACACCTATTTTGGGGAAATCCACAAGTAGCACAAAATGGAAGAGTAGGTTTTGATTTCCTTTAACTATCCCCGAGTAAATGTTTTTTCTGTCTTCCATTTAGTCAGTCCGATATTTTTCTATTTCACATTGTGTGCTCTTTTTTGTGTGTTACTCTTTCATTATGACTCATGTGCGCTTTTGTTGGATTCTTCTGGCTGTGTCTTTGTGTGATTCAGTATTTTAAGACATAAAATATTAGCATACGGAATCAAATACCATGATATACCATAGAGACAACAAAAAAGGAGTTTTTTTAAACAAATAATAAGAAAACTCAAAACTCTAATTTGTGTTTCTTTTAAATGTATTCTCTGGAGGTTAGACAAGAAAATGAGTGTTATAAATTCTCTTCTTGAAGGCTCTTCCACAGGATCCATCTCCAAACCTTTTTGTTTACTCTTCTGAACCAGAGAATGCATGACGTGAACAGGAAAAATCAGATGTCCTATAAACTCCACTAATGTGGCTTGTATATTTCTAAGTTAAATAAAAAGATCCTTAGCTTTTTATATCCAGGTTATTTATATACGCATGCTATGCTAATTTTCTTTCTGAAACAATGACACTGATAGTAGGGGTATTCTCACAGCTGAGTAATGGTTGATTGGGTGAAAGGATTGCCATATGTCTTCTGAGTAACTCTGACTCAGTAGTTCGTATCTATTATTTTCCTGTGCTTCAGGCAGGATGGGAGGAATTTGCTTCCCTGCTTGTTGTCTGAATTTTCATCTAGAAACTCTATTGAATTGACAATGGTTACATGATTCTTGAGTTACCTATTCTGTGGATGATGCACACTACAATGTAACTAATAAGCATAAATGTACTAGTGCAAGCAAGAAAATAAATGAGTTAACTCAAATTCAAAATGCGCGGCCATGGAAACTTTTAGTGCAAAATGAGAGTGAAAAAAAATCTGACTCTTAATGATTATAACTAGTGATTGCAACAAATGCTTTAGCTAAGAGAAAAAGGTCAAAAGACTACTTAGCATGTAAGAAGAGGTAAAAACGACCAGGAGCCCCAGAAAGAGAGTCTATCAGGAGGAATGGACAGCACCTGAAGACAGTGAAAAACAGGCATGGGGACGAGCTGACGAGGCTGGAAAGAAATGAAGCAGAGAGCGAGAGATGCCACTAAGCTGTCTGTACAAATATTGGTACCAGACTGACTCTGGCTGGTACTCTTTTCCTAGCAGATTTCCTTCCAGAGCCCACCAAAATTCAGAGGAAGAAGACTGAAATAAAAGATATCAGCTCTCACTTCTATTTCCATTCAAAAATTTTCTGATCTAGGCAGAGGACGCCGTATCTAGTCTCTGCACTCTCGTGATTCCACACCCACGCAAATCAGTGCAGCTGTACTGAAGAGACAGATTTGGGTCTACTTGGGAATCATGAAGAAATAACTGCAAAACCCCCCCAAAATTATCCCACGCTCATCCACTCTACACTAGAAATGGCCTGTTAAGCTTTGGTTTATTGGTGGCTTTGCCTAACCTGTTCTACCTAGCATCTAACACCCCTGTTGAGAGCTGACTCAAAGAAAGAACAAAAAATAATTACATATCTGCACATTATTTAATAATGGATTCAGCAAAGGGAATATATTTTAAAAGGTTAAGATGGAGGCAGATACTCTGCATAGGATTAACAAAAAGTGCTGTATTTACAGGCTGTTGGGAAGTAGTCGGGTTAGGTACTCAGATTTCTCCATGTCACTGACTCTGCTCTCACCTTGTCACTAAACCCAAATGTCACAATGCTCTCAGCAGTTTTTTTGCAGATTCACCTGGGCAGCAACAGTGAACAGGAGGAAGATAGAGGAGACAAAGGGAAAAGAATTACTACACAAACTCAAATTATCACATCTAGGTTTTTTATTAAATCTATGAACACTGTCATCTACTTTCTCCAGATTTATGAACCTTCTCATTGCATGTTCAATTAACAGAAATTTTGAAATCACCTGCATGACTATCAAGACTTTACAAAAAGAGTTTAGAAGCAACTTGAGAAAGCTTTTCTTTTTTTTCTTTTGTTTCTAGATGTGGACATATCTTCAACAGGTAGATGAACATTAGCTCTATATAAAATGCAGTGCCTACTATATAAGAATAACTAATATTTGAGGTTTCCTCCTTATACCGTCAAAGAAAGTGATGCCATACCTGAAACTGAAACCGAAAAAGCATGATTTTCTCAGGAAAGACAGAAGTAAGGGAAAATACACTGACTGTGAGACTACGCTGAACAAACCTGGTCACTGCTTTAGACACTTATTCCACATCCACCAGATAAAAAGATGGTTAAAAGACAAACTCCATTGTCCTGCAATAATGAATTGTGATCAGAAGGTAGATGGCTGCCACTGCTTTGTATAATTAGACCTAAGCACTCAACCACTGTTTGCAGCAAGGAAGTGAAAGGAGAGAAACTATTAGCCACCTTGTGCCTCTTTTTTTCTGCAGTCCCTGGGAAAAGACTGTTAATCCTGCTTTCGTTCTAAAAGCAAGCCACAAAGACCACGCTTCTTCTGCCAGAGCAGCAGAAGATGGAGTCAGAACCACATCCCTCTCTTCCATTTTCCAGAGATTTCACACTAAATAATGCAAAAATAACAAAGATTTTGTAGTGTAATGGACACACTAAAATATATAAAATAAGTCATGAGGTACAGCCACCAAAGAAAACCCAACTAGAATAACAACAGAGGAATTAAGAAGATATCATGTGAAGTTAGCGGGGCATTTTAATGAGGGGGCAATGTAAATACACAGGGAAAATAATCCTTTATTATGGATTTCCTGGCAGAAGTGTATTTTCTCTCCCAGCAATTTAGGATTAGCCTGTTTTCTTCATAAGCAGATAAGCCTGGAAATCAAAATAAACAAAAAAGAAACAACAAAAGGTGCGCACCTTCTGTGGAATGTATTTAAAATTTTTCTCTACATGTTTCCAGTTTAGCCATCCTGATGTACTCCGGCCCACCTGTAAACACCTAGAGGGATTTATCTTTTTTTTATCACTAGCAAACTGCTAAAGAAAAACCATACCTGAAAGAAATCTCCGGTCTGCAATCTGTTAAAGACTCCTAAGGATTCACAAAGTCTATTTATAAGAATATAATTACTACTGTTCATGTAAATGCCCAAATTATTATAATCCAACCAAAAATGGAAGAACATAAGGCAAAAGCCAGAAGTCCCATATTGGTCATACTAAAAAAATTAAAGTACTGCATACTTCACTTGACTGGCATGCAGCCCAGTGGAAGGAACAACCTGCCAAATAAGCAATGACCCCAGTTATGACAGGCTCATATGAGTACACTGTTTCAGAAGATGTTAATTTTATTTTCAGAATTGCTATAAATTAACCATTGTGTGAAGCATTAAAATCTTGTTTTCTGATTATATGAACATGAAATTAAGTCACTCAGCTACCATAATGGAACAGAAAATCTCCCTGAGATGAGTGAAAGGACCACCAGCTCAAATGAGGTCTGTGCCAGCAGCAGGTAACACTTTGTACATGGTAACTACCACATAGGGTGGTAGGTTCTAAAGTGAAGGCATGTGATTTTGTCTCCCTTTCTGTTCTCTGCAAAAATTTGGTAACAATGTGTGGATATACTTCTAAAACAAAATGAAGACACTTTATGTCCTACCATCTCATAAAGATCAAAATAAAAAAAACAAAAGCCAGTCTCCAGAAATGAGTAGGTTCCTAGAAAGTGTAGTTTAAAGTGCAAAATGTACAATCCTTTTTTTAATCTTAATTGCACCTTCAGATTTCACTATTCTGCTTGAAATGCAATCTTACATTTCCCTGGTTTATCTTTTTCTTGCAAGCCTACCTTTCATTTCTTTCCTTTCCTCCTTTCGGTGTCAAACAGTTTCTCTGCCATAGAAATTGGATTATGTTAAACTCCTTTTGGTCCAAAATCTGGCACTTTTTTCTGTAGTCTTATCTGACAAAAAAGGTAAAAATGGAGTCAGTATGGACACATACAGGAATGTGTCACTTCAGTAGCTATGGAGGTTTGCCTTGATGTTTCTGTTCTGTGGATTCATCTCTTTTCTGGGCTGGCCAGCCTTCACCTCTGTCTTTCATTTTTCTTCATTTCATTTATCAGCTTTCTAGATTAATGCTGTACTCTAGTTTACATATGAGCTTCCATAAAGAAGATGACCAAAACTTAACAGCTCATTTCCAAATAGTAACCTCTTCCTCGGAGATTATACGGTTATGTTGCACAGCGCCAGAAGTGCCTTAGTGCCTAAGCTACAGATGTGCTAAGGGCCAGCTGTTCGCAGGTCTGTACCCTTTCACCAAGATGCTGTGGCATTGTTACTCCAGAGCCTCTGTGCTAGTTTTCCCTTGTGTTACCGTCCAGTTTTCCCAGTAAAATTTCTCTCATGGGTTTGCACCTGAAATCATTCTTATGACAGGTTCCCATGGGAAGCAATTGTCACTGGTATGAGAAATGCCTCTTCTTCCCTCATTTCTTGGTTTGCAGATTTTAGTTTATATTAAACCAAATATAGAGCACAACAAAGCAGGTAAGTCATTGAAATACTTAAAAGACTATCCCAGATTTCATGTGCACAGAGCCTGAATGGCCAATGATTATGCAACACTGATGTCTAATTAGCATGCTCCAAACAGTGCTAATAGCATCACAAGCAGGAACAAACAATAGGAAATTTGAGCAGGCCCTAAGGAAAAGGATGCAGTATTAGTCAAAAAGCACAGCAAAAAATTGTCAGCATCATCATCAGTATCTCCTACTGCACTGGAGAAACCTGGCCCCTCCCTGGAGGAGAACACTTTGTCTGGGACACCCATTACTGCTTTTCTCAGCTGACTGCCGTGGAGAGTTTTTCTCATCTGTCGCCTCTTTATTTTTCCTCTACAATCAACTTTCACACTTTCACTCTGTGTTATCAGTTATGGATCCCACTAAAAAGCCTTCATGCATTGAAAACTCTCAACCTCCTTTGTGCAATGGTTACTTTCTTCACATGAGCCACTAGCTCTCATCCTTCTTTACCACTCGCTGCCGAATTTAAACATTAGGTTTAACTTTTCAGCAATATAATTACCTATATTTCAGTGTCACTACTCTTGTCTTGGGAGCGATTTCTACCTTAAAGCACTGCTTTAAATGTAGACACAATCTCTTTCACATTCTATCTCTGAGCCAAGTGAAACAATCTTGAGCCTAGTGTTCAGTGTTATTTTAAGATCTAACCCTACTTCTGTTCTTAAAATCATATAGAAATGCAATTGTCTTAAACATTCTATCTTCCTTTAAAATAATTCTTCAGAAGTACTACCTGCTAACTACCATGGACTTGACTCTCCAATACCTTCCATGAGCTGCAGGCACGATTAATTCTCACCCCAAGCCATTTCATAAAATGATAGACAAACTTTATTTCTAGAAGCTGCACAGGTGAACCCTCTACTTTTAACACCAAAACTTAGAAGGATGCTATTTCTTACTACAAGAGCTTGCTGGTGTATCAGCATATAAATTGTAGAGCTTGAAAGAAAAGACAAGGTTTGGAACATATTTATAGCTTCACATCAAAGAAAGACAATGAACGTTGCATGAACTCAGCCAGCAACTGAGACAGAATGTGGACTGGAACACTTTCCAAAAACAGATTGCAAACCACTGAAAACATCAAACCTAAACAGAGAGGAAGCATCAGCAGACCTGATTTTTTTTCCCCCTAAACCTTCTATTGTGTTTCAGGAAACAGAAAATGGGCGGAAATCAGAAACACAGGTGGGAATCAGAAATTGCTGCAAATGCATTTTGATATTAAGGACTGATGTTTCTCTAGAAGTTTGAGTTCTTTCATTGATTTTTGCAGGCACAAATGGATGCACCCATGACATCCATCCTGTGGTTTATCAGCATATATCAGTTCCGGTGGAACTTTAAGTTTTAAATATGTATTGATGGCCATTGACACCTACAATCGCTCCTCTTCTTTTGCCCCACTCCTCAGGACTTGGCTGTTCACCACAGCTCTAGTTCAGTTCCTGGTTGGGTTGTAACAAAGGCAGAGAACTAAAACTTGAAAATCGCTGATTCCTTTCTCCCCTCACCTACATAACTTTATTTTCTTTTTAAATAAAATGCACAATAAATTACCTTGCTAACATTTATTAACGCTTTTTTTTTTTTAATAGTGTATTTCCTGTTCGTGGCAAAAATATTGACAAATGCCCAGTTAATAGCTATGCAACATCCTTCCTTTTTGTGCTATGCAGAAAAAACAAGGTTTTGTCAAATTATAGGACACATGCAAGTTGGTTTCAGTGATCCAGGTCAGTATGAAAACTCCAAATGCACAGTTAATTTCAGCTGTTCCTACTGTGCTGTCAGTACATCTTATCCCAAATGGAAGATATCTTTCCTGCTGTGTTCCTGGCAGGACACATGCATTCCTCAGATGCTTCATTCCCTGCTTCTTTAAAAGGCAACTGTCATCATAAACAGTAAGCAACCCCATCTCAGCTTTTGGGAGATAATATTAGCATCTGCTGTCTTTCCACAGATAATGTATGAAAAAAGGAAAGTTTCCACCCCTGCAAATAAACCACACGGACTGTCACAGTGCTGTCAGTGTGGATGGAATTGCTTGGATTTGTCTGGGAGCAGGGAAAAACAACACTCCATTCTTTTGGTAACTGAATCATATTTCTATTCTTATACATTATATACAATTCCTTTAAATTATATACAGTATATATAGTTTATATTTTTAATTACGTACTATATGTACAATTCCTTTAAAATGACAAATTAAAAAAGAAATACTCTGAAAAGGAGAAATTTTATTTTGAACCTGATTTATCTTAAAAAAAAATGGTTGTATTACATACTCCTAAGGTACTCCTTGGCAAAGTTTCAGCTTCCCAGAAACCAGGGAAAATGGGTAGATACTGCACCTTTTGACCCCTGACTGACTTGTGGCCCTATTCTCAATAAATGGCTCTATATAAATCTGAGACAGATGCACTCAAAAGAATAAGTACATTCTGTGAAAATGAAAGCAGAAAGATCAAATAACTGAAATTAGTATTCTATCCATTACCAGGAACTTAACAGGAAAGAAGGTACTCTTGTTTAAAACAAACCAATTTATGATAGTATTGATATGGGGAATTATGATCTGTGAACACAAGAGTTGTCCATCTATGTGCAGTGTAGCAGCAGGAAAATAAGCCTATCAGCTTTCAAATATTCAGTACATGATGAATATGTTATAAAAGGACCTATTTTATAAATGATAAATAATCTTATTTTATAATTCATGGCTAATTATTTTCTTTATTTTCTTCACAAATCCATCCTCTTCCTCCACCTCATTCTTTTCAAGAACTGTAGTGTCCTTTATAACTCAAAGATTTTGCAAATTAGATATTGCTTTTTATTCATTTTGCCAGTTCTTCCTTAGACAAGACTTAATCCAAATCCTACTTTTAAATGGCTCATATAAAGCTGTGTGCATTTAGATCAAGCTTAAAGATATTCATAGAAAATTATTATGTCTGCCTGTGTACCCCTGGACAAAGTCAGCACACATCCACACCTTTCCCAATACGTAATTTAGCCAATCAACTAGCCCTGAAGTCTTAGTCTTACACAAAACTAATATCTACTTCTCTTTTAGTGCTGTCTATATCATCTCCTATCCTCCTGCCTAAGAATATTTTTTTATGCCAACCTATAAACCATATTTGTAAAAGCTATGCTGCTACATCAAAAGATCCAAACACAGTATGGTTAACAATCTCCAGGTGACAGCACAGTTACGTTGTTTTATGTTCTCCAACAATTTATCTCTCTTTTCCCTCTGCCAGCGGTGCACTTAACAGTTCTCTGAAAAGTGCCAGGTATGCTCTATCTAAGATGTCATATCACTAATAAATAATAGCTATAATATCTATGTATCTCTAACCTCTGTAATAATTTCTGTATTTATTAAAATAATAAATGTATAACTACCAGTATTTGTTTTTATTGCCTGTTATTCATTTTACTTTAAAAGTGATTCTGTCAAACACTGCTGTTATGAACGTATATAGGCCACTTCATTCAACTTATCACCTCAGGTGACCCATGCAAGTCCTCTGGACTTTAATGTGTCTGTTGCCACTCAGTTGGGATGTTGCACATAAATAATATGAGTTTTTCCTCTGTTCTTTAGTGGTTTAGCCCACCAGTAGTCTAACTTTTTTATTACAGATGTCCCAATAGGAACTGTAAGTTTGTAATGCTGTGGTGGTTTGACGTTGGCTGGACGCCCTATCACCCCCCTTCCTCAACAGAATAAGGGGAGAAAATATGATGAAAAGCTCATGGGTCAAGATAAGGACAGGGAGAGATACTCAGCAATTACTGTCACAGGCAAAACAGACTCAGGGAAATTAATTAAATTTATTGCCAATCAAGTCAGAGTAGGATAATGAGAAATAAGAACGAAACTTAAAACACCTTCCCCCCAAACCCTCCCTTCTTCTCAGGCTCAACTTCACTCCCAGCTTCTCTGCCTTCCCACTCCTCAGTGGCACAGGAGAGAGGGAATGGGGGTTGCGGTGAGTTCATTACATGTTGTCTCCACCACTCTTTCCTCACACTCTTTCCCTACTCCATTGTGAGGTCCTATGCATGGCAGACAGTCCTTCACAAACCTCTCCAATGTGAGTTCTTCCCACAGACTGTACTTCTTCACAAACTGCTCCAGCATGGGTCCTTTCCATGGAGTGCAGTGGAGGTTCCTAGGAGGAACATTACCAGCAGGTCAAGGGAGGCTATCCTTCCCCTCTGTTCAGCCATGGTGAGACACATCTGGAGGTCTGTGTCTTGTTCTGGGCTCCCTGCTGCAAGTCAGTCATGCACTTACTGGAGCTGCTCCAGAGAAGACCTGCAAGATGATGAAGGGACTGAAGCATCTGTCATGCAAAGACAGGCTGAAAGAGCCGGGACTCTTTTACCTGGAGAAGAAAAGGCACAGGGGGCTCTTACCATGTGTATAAATACTTAATGGGGGGAGTAAAGAAGGTGGAGCCAATGTGGTGCCTAATGACAGGACAAGAGGCAATAGACTTACACTGAAATACAGGAAATCACATTTAAACATAAGAAAAATCTTTTTTACTGTGAGAGTGGCCAAGTACTGGAAGAGGCTACCCATAGAGATTGTGGAATCTCCACCTTTGGAGCCATTCAAAACGCAATCGGACACAGTCCTGAACTCTAGCTGATTCTGCTTGATCAGGGGGGATTAGATAACTTCCTCTTAGATACAAGTGTGTCTGTACAAGCTTTAGCTGATTTGCTTTAGCCTTCTGAGCACTTGATGTAAAAATAGTTACAGTGTCCATGCTTAATAACACTAGTTTTTCAGTACGGGTAAATATATGGGATTTTTGTATTCCTGACTGGTCTATGTGTTTATCGATTAGAAAAATCTGCATTAGTAGTTAAAGATGCTTAATTCAGAAATGTGTTTGCTTGGGATTAGTGCACATGAATGATAAGGAAATCAGCTCAGGCAGGTCAAAGCTAGAGGACCTTCTGTTTCCACCATAAACACCATAAACTTGAATGATGAAGATTTGAGAAATTCAGAAAAGACAAAATGGAAGCACGGCCTTGAAAAAATCAGTCAGAAAATCAAATTCACCTAAGGTTCAACAGGAGGTAATGGGAGTCAGATCTGAAAATGAGGTAGGTAAAACTATCAGATAAATCCTTCAGGCTGAATTATCAGGCAGAACTTGAGGATGTAGAGAATCTCTTATATACTGTCTGTAGGTAAACAAGAAAATTATTAACAACTTCTCACTTATGGACACAGCTAAGAAGGACCCATTCTACCCAAGGCAGAGATGATGCTTTACTTTTGGCTATTATGTGTGACATTTCAGATAAGCATCGCTTTTCTTTCAATTATGAAAGGCTGTTAATTGTGTATCATCATATTTGAGTTTATGCATACACATTTTGTATGTTGTATGGCAAAAGCAGTTGATTTGAACTAATTCTTTTTTCTCCTTAAAATAATCATCATCCTTAACTTTTTCCCTTTACCAATCCTGCATTGTGAGCATTAGTATCTCTCTCCCATCACACTTCTTCACACTAAGACATGAACTGTCACACATCAATCTTTCCACCTCCTCCTGCCTGTCCCGCAGCTATAGGCTCCAATCTCACTTACCCTTCACCTCTGTGCACCCACCGACGACTGAACTGCTGTTGAAGGCGTAGAGTTCATTTCTTTCCCATTTGGGTTTTCCCACAGGCAGAAAGAACATTGTGTGAGGAAAGATGTTTCTTTCTCCTTTTTTATTGTCTCCTGGGAAGAATTACTATCAGTCTTCCCTTTGCTTTCACATTAAAATAAATGTTAATAAACGTTAACATCCCAGCAGCTCCACAGAGACAGGACTGTCCCAAACCACACAGTGACCCCTTCTACTTTTTGCCTATCAGCTGCTCACCAGCAACATTCATTGCTCCACTGCCTGGAAGTGGAACTAATGGAGCAAATGAGAAAATACTCCTAATAGGAGAAAGAAGACAAAAATAAAGTCCTGGGACTCCCTCCTTAGGTCTTCTGAGAACAATTCCAGGACAAAACCTTCAGTCAACAAACAGGACCCCTTTAAAGCCTTTCTGCACCAATCACCCCTTGAGCAAAATCAAATACAGCTCTTTAGCACAGAGTATCCTCAGAAGACTTCTTATACCACATGAGCAACCTTTCCCCTGACAATGCTCAGAGATACAAGAAAATAAGCAGTGCCTATACTGATACGTTCAAGAAACTGAGCATATGCCAAGTAGAACCCAGTCCTGCTAAATAATAAAACACCTCCATAAATATGTAGCATAACCATGAGTACAGGTACAATAAAGCAACTCAAGAAGAGCTATCATCAGAAAATTTAGTAATAAGGCAGATGGTCCTTTGACTAATGGGAGCCATTTAACTGATAATGGCATTGACTAAAGTGTGTTTCACTTGGAGATATTGGAGCAATTGATGCACTTGCAGTAGAGCAGAAAGGAAAGTTTTACTTACTTCTGCAGAGTTCTACCTTATTAAATTCTAAGGGCCTTATTAAGACCTTGGCTTCCTTTTTCGTACTTTCAAGTTTTCTTCCTGGTAGCACAGTGTTATTTGAATATCAAATCTGACTGCACTAATAAATCAGATGCACAAAGTATCTCTGGAATATTGACTGCAATTAAAAATATTTGAACTTGAAATTTTTAGGAATAAATTGGTCAAAAAGAAAGACAAGTGAACTTTCAAATTCAGATTTTATGGGTTCTTATGTCAAAGTTTTAGAGAATTTTCTGTAAGAAATAAACAAACCTGCCTCTGCACTGTACTCTACTACTTCCATGTAAGGGCCAGAACTTCACTACATTTCAATTCATTGCCACCATGATAACTAGAATTAGATGTATGCACATTAGAATTTTGCACTCACAGATATATTCTGTATTTAAGACAGCTTGCCTGTGGTTTCTGACTTATCTAGTTTTGATAATGCATCCATTTAAAATAAAAAAAATGCTTTCCATAACTAGTCAACAGTTATTACACTATCAAACATTTAGCAAAGAATTTGTTTGGGTTTTTTTTTCAGATTGCATCATTTGTACTTATAATGTCATTTAATTTGACAAAAATTACAGCTATCTTTCTTGAATCTTTCTTTCTCAGCATCTGTTAAGATTTTCTCCCATGCATCTAAATTGAGCTTATTTCTCTCAGATGCAAACACAAAAGTCCCAATCAATCTCATTTTCACTTTAACTTTTACCCATTATTTTGACTGTTGAAGTAAGAGCAGATAAAGATTTCCCATAAGCTCAGCAAATTGACATCCCCCACACCTGATTATTTTACTCTCATTTGTTCTCCTGAGCTCCACAGCAAATTTCAGAGATTATATTATATGCTGGGTTCAAGTATGCCAGTACAGAATTGATATTCAATTGGAAGCAGCAGCATTCACCTGCAACAACCTGGTGTTTTTATTAATCCTCTTCGTCCCCTTGTCATCTTTAAGGAGTCACCAAGTACCTCTGTAACAGGTGTATTTGAGATTAAATGAAGATAAAACAGTGATATACCATGACTGTAACACGAACATGAAAACATCCGTGACTGTGTAACATTCAAGTTGATGAATTCAGAAGAAAAAAAGGAACTACAGACCTTGCTGAAACAGCCCAGTAACTTCAAGATTCAAACAGACAAGCAGATAAATGAACATATAACATCGAAAAGAAAAAGGAGATGTGGGATTTTGACCCTAAGCACCTGCAATTGGTTGTTCTGCACAAATACCTCATACCTTTTACAAATCTGGAGTGTTATATCAGAGTAGAGTGGGACCATGAGGATATTTAGTGACAGTGCACCTTAGCTGAAAGCAATAACTGCATGTGAACACACACACGTGCATTTTTGTTCCACAAAAACATGTGATTTTGTGGATTCACACTGGTTGTTGGCCGTAGTTTCCCAGCACAGAGATAGCTGTTATTTTTGTATGTTTCCTACTGGTAGCTCTAAATAAAGACTGTCAAGTATACAAAGAAAGAAAACTAGTCCTCTAAAGCACAAGCATATATAGTCAAATTAGACAGTTGTGAAAAAATTCTGGAAAGAAGAAAAATATATCACAACTCTATTTGCTCAACCTTTTGTTTGTAAAGTGAGATTAACAAAGGGAACTGAAATGTGCCAGAAGTAAAATACAAGGAATTAGATCAATTTGCCATTTGAGATTAGCTCCAGAAACACCAACATCAACATGAAAAATCAAATGTCCAGGGCTGGCAAATCTATACCTTTACATGTTTGCTGGCTTACATCAGCTGTCACACAGACCTTTTTAGTACAACAAATTATCTGATTTCATTTCAGGATAGTGGGGCTTGGCAGTTGAAAGCTCACAGTGTTTGGCAGTTTGTTAGAAAAAGCATTTTATTTCATCAGGAAAATATCTGTGAAACACAGAAATCAATAAAATATTTGGTTTTTTTTTTTAATTAATATGATGGAAAACACAACCTGGAAGGTTTTATTTCTTTGTCATAGAAGTTTACCATAGAGCTCTGATCTCAGACGCATTGGGCAGAAGTATATGGTGGTGTACATAAGCAAAGCCAGGTCCGCAAATCTTTAATGTCAGGGTGTAGCCATGCTCAGACGAATCTATCCACCAGCTTTTAAATGATGCAGATACACAAGCTACTATGTTAGCACCACTAGAAAATGAAACTTGGCACTATTTTACTGAATTCAAAAGATCTAAGATACACAAATCACCTACAAGTTTAAGACACACCATTTACCACCATGTTGCACTCTTTCGCACCTGCTTCTGTTAAGACTCTTGAGTTCAATGAGGTACGTCACACAAATGAAACTTCTTATGTCGTTGACCCCAAGTGACAGCTGAAGTTCTAAGATGCAAATGAAATATAATGCTGTGTATGAACTGGGCAAGAAATTATAATCTCACTACATAAATCAATGATATTATTTCATCTGGACAAATGGTTCAAATTCCCTGGCAGTAAAATTCATTTCAACAAGAGGAATTCTATTGCAAAGAAACGGGGCTCTATGTTGAGCTCTCGTTACCTGTTTGACAAGCACAAACACACACGCATGCACAAGCACACACAAAAGAACGGAAAATGGCATGGAGCTGAGCAGTGAACTATGTATGCGACCGAGGAAATAATTTGTTTGGCCTTCCAGAAGCCAAAGGAAGAGCTGTTAGGCAGTCGTACTTTACTGGACATCTCCCTCTAGATGCTTTCCCAGCCAGCAGACCAAGCAGTAAACACGGCACACAACCATGTGCAGCATCTTGCAAAGGCAGGACTGGTGATATATGGATGATTAGGGGAAAGAAGTAGTAGATGGCACCTACTTCTAACAAACCAAAATAGCTGAAGTGCCACAGCTGTCCATGGACTGAACAACTCAGCTACAGAAGTAAAAAATTTCTGGAAATATGAAAATGCAAAAAGGACTTCTCAAAGAGGCATCAGGTAAGAAACTCTAGGTCAAAATGATAAAAAACAGCATTTGGTATAAAGAAGTTAATCAGGTGTTTATATTTACCATGTCTGGAATTCTAATATAAAAAGAAAAAGCAAAAATGAGTATAAAAGCAAAGTCTTCATTCTGAATAGAATGATATAGTAACTTCTTAATTCTCTGAAAATATTATTGAGACCAAATGCTTAGGAGAATTAAAAATAAATTATTACATATTTATTATGAAAACACCAAAGTACTGGAGAAGTTGAAAATGCAGAAAGGTTATTTTTTTATAATAAGAATAATCCTCACGGTTCAAAGGATGTTGCAGGAAGAGCTGTTTCTCACACATCCTTCTGGTGTTTCTGGCACTGACAAGGGGATGATACCAGTACAGGTAAATCAGTGATCTGATTCGCTGTAGTGATTCATATGATTTTTTCCATGGCAAAGCCAAAAGATAGCAGAATGATAGTACATTAAATACAGGGAAAAAAATGTTCAAGCACACCAGAAAAAATTAAAAAAAAAAAAGCCACAGAATTGAAAAAAAAACCAAATCAAAACAAAAACAAAAACCAAAAACTAACCATCAGCCACAGCTATACACAGTCATATTATAATGCAGTATATATCAATGAGAGCTGGGAGAAGGAGAGGGTGGGTGAATGGAGAGAAGAAATTATTTTCTTATATTATAATGAGAGAGAACAGCTCATTATTAAGTCAAAAGATTAATAAAATCAGACCATATTTTATCAAAGTTCCACAGTTTATCAATCAATTTAAATGAGACTCTTTCCATTACAATGAGAAGTGCCAGCCTGAAACCATGACCACTGATTGATGGATTGGAAGTGGATTAATTTTAGGGTTGTAAGAAAAGAATTAATTGACCACTCCCCTTGATACTATTAATCCCCTGAAGAATTGATAGATCTCCTGCGGTAAAATAAAACAGAGCAAGGAGATTTGGAGAGTGATTTTTTTGAAGGGCCAAAATATGAGTCCTTGAGGAAAAGATGATTTGGGTTTTTTTTTCTTCCTAACTCAGTCGCCAATACTTATCACAAATATCTGTGAGTCACAATACCATAGGGTTATACACTCTTCCATACATTTCAGTGACATACAGAGAAGTTGGTTCTCATGCTGTGGCAAACAGATAAACCACAGATTTCATCCTTTCCGTTTCCCGACATTGATTTGCCTGAAGAGAAACAAAAAAATAATAATAAATAATAAAAGAAAAACTGATAAAGAATGATAATGATAATAAACTGAATACCTAAGCAAAAGTCACATGATATATCAGTGCTATCAGGAGCAGAGATGGATCAAACTACTGTAAATGAAGATGTGACCCTCCACATAATTTTACGTGCCTTCACACATGTTTTGGACTGTCTGTATAGTGTCAGAACCTGAAATTGGACATCAAACTGGATACTCCCAGTTGGGACTTTGGTCTTCACTAATAATGCTTGACGCTCATTGACCATGTAATGGTCTTTTGGCAGCCTCAATTATGCCCATGTCTTCCCTTGGCATTATGCCTGCTCACACACGCTTCTGCCTCTGTGCCTGGTGCTCAGCTCCCAGATGATGTTTAGTTTAGGTGGAAAGCCTGCGAAGTGCTGCAAGTGACAGGTTATGCTCAGAAGCCAGCTGTTAGTGTATTTGAGTAGACAGCAAGAAATCTTCAGAAAACTCATGGGTAAAAATCAGAGAGATACTGCTGGTATTTTCAGGCATTATTTTTAATCTTCACTGTTCTTATTGACAGGATGATAATGGCTGTCCACAGGACATCAGCCAAACAACCACATATATCTACTTTGCCACCAGGACAAAGACACTGTGGCCAATTGAACCACCTGGGCTGTCAAGGAGTATATCCCTTTGGTAACTGCTGCAATGTACTTGTAATACGTAACGTCTTTTCCATGCTAGAGCTGTCTTCAAATTCAGCTTTATTTGAGTTTCTTTGAATCCATACATGCAGGTAGTTTAAAAATATAACCAGTAATTTGTTTATAGTTTTATTAAAGCACCCTTTCTCTGTTTATTACTTTTTCATATGCAGTAGTAGAAATGAAAAACAAATATAACTCATGAAATATATTAGATGCATTCTGTGATACTGTGGTTAAATATGTTTTTCAAAGAATTTCCTTTTAATGATCAGAAATGTGTCAAAAGATTTAATATTAGTGCTTAAAAAAAAACTTATGTTTTTTCCCCCAAACCAAAGCAAACAAACCTAGCTGTATTCAGACTCCTTTTATTTTCACTCTCAGAAAATATTCTAGTGGGTAATTTGCCATCTGGGACTGAATAATATTAAAGTAAAATAACGATTTATATTTTACAGGTTAGAAATAAAACTACTTCTTGTAAATCTTATGTTCCACCAGGCACATTTTTAAAGTTGATGTGTTGATTCAAACCAACTACAAATAACCTTCGGAATAAAGTCCTTTTATCAGGGAAGTCCCTGTGGCTTGGGAAATTGTTCTGAGCAAAGTCAAGAACTTGCTTAGTTTTTGTCTCCTTAAGGTTCTGCCAAAATTAGAAACTGGCTAGGAAAACAGTGCCTTTAGAAGTTAAGGAAGGGAATGTGCTCAACATAATCCAACATGCTTCTCAACACCTAGCCTGTGCTGCCAGCTCCCTCAATTTGATCCTGAGGAACATAAAATCTGCTATTTTCTTTAGGCTCTGACTGCAGAAGTACCTGTATTTCAATTTTTCTCTGTTTAATGTGTAATCTTATATTCCTCAAGCATGAAGGCCAAAAATAACACTACTTACATTTTTATTTGTCATCTGGATGTTAAATTTTAAAGTTCTTATTTTCAAAGGCTCATAACTTCTGAGGCACAACTCACTGAATTCATGGAGATGATGCTTCTGATCCTAAAGAGGCTAACACCTTCAAAACCACAATAGCTGGTTATCTTGTAAATCTAAGCCACACATAAGCAGTGTTATTGCAAATATTAATCCATATTTAATAGTGAGTATTAAGGCTTCTTTCATATCTTCTTGGCTAAATGAATTTCAAAATTGCCTTTTATTTCTCAGGCAAGGAATTAGAATAAGGTGTAGTAGCACATGCCCATCAGAAAGAAATCAGTTCTATTTTATGACAATAGTCTTTTTATGTGTTGAAGGGTTCTGAAGGACCACCCAGGCACAACCACACAGGAGCACGTGCCAAGATTTCAATGCTACACAGTCTGTCAGAAGCATAGAACCATAGTCTACAGGTACATTTTTAAGAAATAAAAGACTGGACTCAACTAACTTGTCACCCAAGCCTCCTTTCTAGATCAAGTCAGTCCTGTTAATGTGATCACGGCTCTTGAGAGAGAAATAAACACATGTGGATACATGGTGGCTTCTTACACTACTGTTGTCATGATGGAATAAGCTTATTTAGCAGTCAGAAGTAAACCTCAGTTGGTAATTAGTTGAATTCTAACTACTAGCCTATTCTAGTAGCATTAAATTACCTCATTTTAAGATGTGATCCCTTATACTTCTCATTTCCCTCTGAGCATTTTTTGTGACAGTATTTATTTAAAAGCACAAACATGCTAAGAAAAAAAAAGTGAAAACTATGAAACCTAGATTTTACAAAACACCCGATTTTACAAAACCTGGATTACTGGAAATTTTTAAATGCAGAGGTCTAAGAAACAGCCTCCTACCAAGTTTTTGGGGAATATTTTTACAAGGTGTGAATTTCTCTCTGGGTGTGGAAACAATTAGTCTGAAGGAAGCGGTAGCCCCTGTATGCACTAATACAACACATAGAGCATGCCCTCATCATGCTTTTCACCTCCACATCCCGTTCCTATGCCTTGGACGTTTTATGCCATCATTCTAAAAGCAGGTTTTCACTTCCTTTTTCTAGATAATAGACATTTGACATTCAGTGATCCTTTTTGTCAGATCTCCTGTAAATAAAATATCTTTTAATTGGGAGTGGAAAAGTGGCATTTCTTTCTTGCAAAATTACTTTCAGGAAGCGTGTTTTAAAACATCCTTAAAAAAAAAAAAGTGATACGAGCGCCTGCCTAGATAATATGCTATTATAACTAAAGGGAATCTTCCTCTAAATCTGAGCACTAACAAAAACCACACTGGCCACCCACAAGCAATAGATCACATTGCTCCAGAGCTCCTTCATTGAACTTACAGAGCAAGTATGGGTACATGGCAAGAACTTACAGAGAATGTACGAGTTCAGAGCAAGAACTCGTACATTCACATTCACTCATGTTGCAGCTCTGACCTTGCATGACATCCTGCCTTAGACATGCACACGCAACTCAGCCATTTTCAGAGTCAGCGAGGAAAAATGAATTACGCTTATGGGTCACTGGGAGAAGAAAAGACCAAAAAGAAACAAAAAACTTTGTTGGTCTAAAACGCGTCCTGAAAATGAGTTAAAAAATAAGATAGACACCAAATATGGAGATAATAAACAGCCAACATGACATTTCTGCTTTCAGAAGAGAAGAGCCACTGCTATAAAATAAGTCTAATACTTGTCATCCAGTGCTTCACCTGTCTAAATGGCACTGTGGGTCTATTTGCTGGAAATTACATAATTCATAATGCAACTGGGATACGGTGTTTACTTCGTTGTTTGGGGTTTTTTTTTATTTTTGCTTTTTTGAAAATCCATTGTAAAGGCAGCTCTAAACAACTCAAAATCCCAACTAAATTAAGAGGTAAAATAGTAAAACAAGGATTAATATTTTGATAACTTTCTATATACTTTATGCTGTGAAACTGCTCTGAAAAATAAATGTACTCTAAATTAGACCAATGCCAGTGAATGAGACAAATCTTAATTCAGTTATGTTCTAGTAAGACAAATATGGTGACTAGCAGGTACTGAGACAAATGAAATACGGAGAACAAGAAAAAGAAAAGGAATCTGACAGTTGATAGAAATAGGACAAATAATGTGACAAATCTGTCAAGTGGAGATACCATCACAATGAGCTAAAATACAATGTTAAATTAGAAATAGAAATGAGACACTATTTAAGCAAAATTGCAAGTGGAAGGGGAAAAAAGAATATCTGGTACCCTGGCAAACTCAGCTTTCAGTTTTAGGAGGAACATACATCAGACTCAGTCAGGACAGGGTCAAATATATAAAGCAGTTCACACAACTACCAAAAAAAAAAAAAAATTGGCATAATAGTAACTGTCAGCATTAGCTTCAACTATGTTATTAGATATCTAAACATATGCACATTATAGTCTTATGGCAAGACAGTAACACTAACTACATTGTACTGGAGTTTTCATTTTATCAGGTTCATGTATACTTACAGATAGAAATTATTTTGATGTGCATGTATGCACAAACTTGTCTTAAATTATAGTTCATGTTCATATTCCCACTGAAATACTCTTCTTACTCATCTATTATTGACAAGGTGGAATACTCATCACCAAAAAAAGCATTTGGTTTGGCTGAGGCAGAAAAATATCTACCGATACATGGTGATGATGTTGGCTTAAAGAAAATTTTACATCTTTTAAACTATGTATCTAAAACAGAATCCAGATTTCACATAGCAGTCTCATGAATCACAATATCACCACTAGAAGATCTAGGCTGGGGACAGGTAACAGAAAAAAAATATAAATTCACCCCTTACTGGCAGTCAAAAAATTAACTATCACTTTTTCCATTTTCTATGCACTGATTTGTGAGATTATCTGGGAGGTGCACAGGAATGCCACATACAACAGAAGCACAAGGGACACTTCTCAGAACCCCTTCCTAAAATAAAATAAAGCTGTCAAAATAACTCTGATAAAGAAAATACTCCACCTTCCAGGTTGCTGAGTTCATCTTCCTTTCAGGACCTCCTGGTGTTCCCCACCAAGGGGCTGCCTACACACATGACTCTTTTCCTTTGAAGGTAACAAATACATGAAGAATGCTTCTTGTGTTGTCATTGTCATTTTCACCTGAGTTCACACTTAATATCAGACAAGCTTAAAAAATGAAAACATTGCAAGCTTATTCTAGCAAATAAAAGGACAAAATTGGTAATTACACAACGGGAAACAAGAGTACAAGAAATTAAATGAGAAACAACAAAATATGCCCTCAGAATATACCTAAGATTTGTAACTAGTTTCTTCTAAGATGCCTAACAAAGATCACAGATATTAAATATACAGAAGCCAATTAAATGGGACACTGGTGTCCTTTTCCTTACAGGTGAATCTGAAGGCAATCCTAGATGACAGGAACCAGGCACCCCAGTTCATACCCTCTTCCCACTCAGCACTTCAAGACGAAATCCTTCTCCTCTTTTCACCTCTTTTAATTCCAAACTTGATTTCTGGTCCTTTCACCAGTGGACTGACATTTCATTAGAGGAATTGTGGTTAAACATCTCTGCAACTCACTCCCTTTACTGTCAACAAAAGAGAAGCAAGAAGACCACAGACCTTCCCGCAGCTTCTCAAGCTGGCCGTCCTATTTTTTTCGTTTAATCAGGTTGTGTCTTCTATTTTAAATAGCTTTCTTGCTTGTCAAAATATTTTCAAGGCTGTCATAATATTTTTATAAGTGTTATGTCACAAGGAATATTTACTGTATGTACAGCTTTATCAAAACTGCTGTCTTTGGACAGATGCCCTGAATGTCTATACCTTGTGCTCTTGGAGTTGGACGTCGTTTCAATAGAGGGCACCCCCCCACCCCAGACGTATGAACACAAACATGTGCACATATACTTATGAAATTTTATGGCGCTATAGAGTCACACTGGGGAATAAAACCACTATTTTTGCAGGTACCCAAGTAAAAGCTTTGTGCTGAAAACCAAACAGCCTCCTTGTTATAATCTGCATAACAGAGAAGAAATAAAAAAAAAAAAGAAAAAAAAAGGAGCAAGACAGAAAGAAATTAGTGCTTGAAAGTTGTGAACCATCTGTAACACAAAGACAGCAGAAGAGTAAAGGGTTATGCCTCTTTTCATATGCAGGGAGCTATACATCTTAAGATGATAGCACGAGTCAGTGGCACAGTTGCAGTCATCAAAATCTTCTTTCTCTGTAGTCACCCTATACATGCATATATATATTTGTGTGTATATATATGCATATAAATATGCATAATAACCATAAGTTAGAAAACAGGAAGTTAGACAAAATATAAGGTCACTTTCAGTAGCCTAGGGTTCTGCCAATTTCTATTCCACATAAATGTAGAATAAAAAGAATTCATGGAGGCAAATATGCTTCGCAATCTTGTAAATATTTCTAGCTTTTATCTTTACTAGAAAAGACAGTACCTCTTATACTATAAAGAAATACCCTAGCTGCCTGAATGCTGGGGCAATAGTACTGACTGGGACAAAAGTACAGATATCTTGACAATATGTGAAGAACAGCTGTCCAATGAAGAATTTGTGAGCTGCTTTTTTATTGTAGTGGTGTGAATGTCAAGGGCAATATTTTTTTTTAGTACAGTACAACTTCATGCCACTTTTCCTGATCACTCCATTGTTGGAGGAAGCAAGTGAACTGGCACTGGGGAATAGAATGTACCCTTTATGATTGTAACATGAAAGGCAATTTTACATATCAAACATAAATATAGAATGGGAAAATAAATTTTAAAAAAAATATGTAGGGATAAAAATAAAATTATCACCTAAAGAGACAATTGGCAAAAAGGACAACAATCTAGAACACTATTTTTTAATCCATTTTAAAGGAAGGAACAATTTTTTGCAACGTAATTTTTTCTTAATGCAGTATCAGCCATCGTATACAAATAGTTAACTACCACTGAAGTCATTTGCTTTCCAACAAACAATCAACTCTCTCTATAAAATGATATTTCATGGTACTTGTTCTTCCTGCTTTTTGAAAAAGAAAAAAAAGGTTCAAAACTATTGACAGATACAGTTGTGCATATTGTGCAAAAAAAACCCTAACACATTTTATCAGTTCTTCTCTAGCTTGCTACTCATTGTACCAAGCTGACTCAAACGCCACGCAGACCAAAATCCTAGTTCTGTTGCATGATAACAACAGGAGAGAAAAATAAAGGCCTCCATAATAACACAAATACAAAAAGTTCTCACCTAATAAATCTCTCATTTCACAGAGCATTTTATCTTCACCGTATCTGGGCATTCACATCACCTCTGCCAGAACCTCTGCAGTCCCTTTAATGATACACTGCAATTTTGTGAAAACCTTTCTTTCTAGGCTGCAAGAAAACATTCTGCTGCACTCGTACGACAAAGAGTAGCACTTGGCTTTTACGTAGCACCACTCCATAGATCTCCTGGTGCTTCACAGAGCATTGCGAACTGGAGACACACGGAAGAGAGCTGTTTAAGGTCATGACGCCAGCTACTGAAAAATTCAGAAAGAAAACTTGGGTCTCCTGAACTCCAGTAATAAACTCCAAGTACAAGGTCACAGTGTGCTTCGGTTTCAATCCTCTTCACAAATACTTGTGAATTTGTTTTGCTCACACCATTGAATCAGAGTGTAAGAGATGAAAATAGCCTCCCAAGTGACCAAACATGGCCATCTTTTCAACAGAGCAGTATTATAACCTGACATAAAGCTGAGTAGTGACAATTTTGCATGAATTTTCTTAGTGTGGTCACGCACATGTCCTGTACAAGCAACGTAATGCTATCACAGAGCAATAATAAAAGATTTAAATTGGCAACAGAAAGACACTCCAAAAATGTAATCAACTAGAAAACCACACCTAAAAACATAGCCCTGATGGGGTTTGCCCTATGCAGATACTTCCTCTGCAACAGGCAACACGAGAAGTAAAGGTTCAGGTTTTTGTACCTTACCCCTCACATATCCAGGAAGGAATGAACAGAGCTGTAAAACATAAGGTTATATGTAAAAAGGCCATCAGCCCATCCACCTTTGTATTTTCAGGAAATGTTTATATGAAAAAAAAACTCATAGTAATTATCTATTGAAAATTTAGGAGAAAATTTACTGTCTTGAAGAAGGCTCCCAAATCCCACAGACTGTTACAGAGAGACAGACAGGGATGTCTCAGCAGTGACACAATTTAGGCAAAAGTGGTGAGTCAAAGGTGGTTTATAGAATTTAACTGTATTTAAAATTCTCAGTGCTTAACCATAGTTTGTTCAGAGTGGAGAAGATGTCATATTTTCAGTTAGTAAACATTCACTATTTGATCCACACACACAAAACGAATCTGCAATTTAGTTCAGTGGACAAAAAGATTATATGCTCTTGCCATTTTGTTGACAGAATGATCTGAGCAAAATTACATTCTGTTGACAAAAATGAAATGAAACTTAGTTGTTGAATACTTTGCAAAATGAATACATAAATAAAGCATTCACAGAAGAGGAGGAGTGGCAGTTATTGAAAGCTTCTTTTGAAAACAGGATACTTTAAGTCACAGATGATTTTCACTACTCTGTAGGATCTCACAAAACACCTTCAATTCAGAATGTCCTTTTGGTAAGACTATTTAGTATTCTTCATACTGTGTAAAGAGGCAGAAAAATTAAGCCTGGCCATGGCGATGTAATTTTAGGCTTTGGCAATAAAGTTTCCAAGTGTAGTCAGGCATTCATTTCTAAAGTCAAAGACCTGCAAGCCGGGGGAAAAAAATACCAGTTATTTCCGTTTTAAACCAAAAATAAAGATGACCCCTCGGCTCTTGGTCCCTGCAAGTGTCCTTGTAACACACAGCAGGTTGATAACTAGCCACACACAACCATCTGAAGTTTGTCTGTCTTTGGTTTTTAAGGTTCTTCAGTGAAACTGAGAATGGACACATTGGCACACTATTTAAAGTTGAACGGTTTCATCCGCTTCAGTAGAATTAACTCTCTCTTAAGCCAAATAAATTTTCACTATTGCATTCAGTGCTGGAGTACATTCGTTCCACCTTGTTCATTTAGCAAGTTTTATACACTAAATTTAAGGATTAGTTACGACTGCATTGGGCACCTTCTTTTTCAGCAAGTCACCAATTTTGTCATGCGTTTCAATACTCAACATTTTTTTCTGTATTCTAAATATGTAAATCTATCATACAGAAGAAATAAAATTCGGAAAATCTTTTCAAATAGTAGCCCTTATCCTGCAGCCTCCACTCAGACTTCTGAAATCAACAGACCTTTCGCCTGAGTGAAAAGTGCTGAAATAAGGCCTCGCAAATTGAACATAAATCTAATAACTTCTTTAGGAGATTGGGGAGAGGAAGAAGGCTGAAATATCTCTTTAAAAGCCTTCAAATAAATAGAAACTGCTGCAGCTTCTGGTACTAAATCTACAACCAGGTATTTTTTCAGTCATAAGCTGCTATATTCACTGTGACCACTTGGGACATTGCGGCACACACCTATTGACAAAAGTAATTCGCATATGGCACCCCAAAGTGACCCACCCCTGGAAACATACTACACTTGCACTAACTCTGTTTGCTGTAAGGTAATCATGGTAGCTTGGTAGCCACACACCTTTGGAATGCCTGACATTATACCCAAGAGAACAGAAAGTACGTTCACGTGCATTATTATACATGGTAGAGCTTACAGGTAGCAAAATATAGACCTATTTTAAAAATATGAAAAATGGAAAAAAATTAAAATCTAGCCTTTTCCTCTGATAAACCAGACACCAGTGTTCCATTTTTGGAGGTTTGTTACTGGATTATTTCATAGTCTCCTTCAAAAATGGTGATACACACATATGTTTGGCCAATGGCTAACAGTGTATATGAAACCTTGATTATGTTACTGCCATAAACGGGAAAGACCTGGGTAACTACATTACTGAAATTAGATATGGTATTTACAAGAACAAATATACTCTCCAGAGCTCTGTACAACTGAAGCACATTTTCAGCAACTACATGGACCAAAAAGAAAAATGTATGTGTGCACATATATGTGGTTTTATATTCATACAACATTATGTTTTTGAGTTAAAATGAAAGTGTTAAACATTTACTAAGTAATGTTGCGTATGAGATCTCTTAAGCTTTTCCTCTCCCCGTGTAAAAATGTATATATACAGTGCAGCTAATTCAGCATTACCATGAGGATGAGTTATTCATCCTTCATGACAGTTAAATGACAGCAAATATCACTTCTTTTTGCACCTTCTCTTTCTTCCAGAGGTATTGCACATATTCTCTAAATTATTTCCTAATGTCACCTGACTGTTACCAGACACTATCTTCTGCCTCCAGTAAATCATTATTTTGCTACTCAACAGAATCTTTTGCATATATGAAATACAGACATACAGTATCACATGTTGAAATAATTATTTCCTTAAGAACAATTTATATCAGTCACAAAGGCTGAGAAAAGCTATCTCTTTTCCCATTCCTGTTAAATTCAGACAGGTTTTCTAGATGTCCTCACAGTCACCTTTTACTTAAAGAAACATGCACTTATTGCCTTGTGCATGGTGCAAAACGTCACCTGTCTAGATATCTTCTAGTTCAGTCTAGTTCTTCCATGAATTCCCTGCAAGTTTTTATTTAAATTGCCTGAAGTCACTGGACTTTGCTTGAGACTGTAAAACTACTGTGTAGAGCCAAATGCAATGTAACATTAGCAATGTGTAATTTTCTGCCAAAATACCGTGATCATCCTAACCACCTGCTATTTTGCCTGGGACATTAAGTGAGCCAAAAGCCTTGACCACGCCAGGTGGTACATTCATTTTGAGGAGGAAGCAGAAGTCCAATATAGAAGATTCCCATAAATTTTATGTGGCACCAAAAGGGAGAACAGCAAGATACCAATTTGACCAAAATATGTATAAATTGTGGAGAAAGAAGCAAATTTTAAAATCCCTTTCTCACATAACGGAAAAATTGGATAAGCAGTAGGAAACCTTAAAAGTATTTTCAGTCTAAATTAATATAAGAAGCTGAGATAAACACTGTGAAATTTTACTACATCTAATCAAATGCAAGCAAAAATTACTTAAGAATACCAAGGATCCTTGAGAGGGTACAAGACATGGTTCTTTAAATCATCAGTTAAAATCATCCTTTAAAATGCTGGTCAATTGTTTGAAGAATAAAATGAAAAATGCTCCTTTTCAATCATTCTCCTGTCCACTCTTACCAGAAAGCCATGAAGTTCCTTCAAGTAGGCTGCAAAAATTAAGGACAGCACAGGCATATTTAGACAACACAGGTATATTAGACAGTTCTAAAAGGATGCTAATATTTGTGTAATAGTTTCAAATATCCTCAAGCTCATCGCATGAGCTTGCAAATTTTACTTTGCAGTATCCCTAATGTATTATTTTGGTGGCACAGGGGTTATGCTTAGAGTTTTAAATGTTTTGGGCGGTTTTTTGTGAGAGATAAATGCAAGATACATGTAAATTACAAATGCCTACGCAGTTTCTAAAAACAGGTGGAATTTTGTATGCCATAACAAGCACAGATTAGAAGCAACTTGACAAACTTCAATAAGCAAGTGACCACTGTGGATAACCAGATGAACAGAGAGAAAAAGTAAATGAAAGCGCAACAACAAGAAGAATCAGTGCTTCAAAGAGGTTGCATAAAAGCTTAGACTAAAGGAACAAATGCAAGGATCAAGAATGCTGTGATAAAAATGAATGAAAAATAAAGCACAGGGTGAAATGATAAATAATAAATGATTTTACAAACACATAAAAAGTAAGAAGTTGGCAAGGGAGGCTGTGGATTCCTTGAGGGAAGGTGAAGGAACAAGGCATCAGAAAATGTAAATATTGCTGGGAAAATGAATGCTAGAACAAGAGAAAGATGGCATCCAAGAGTTTCATGCAATCTTGGTTCCAACAAATTTGATTAGGAAGTGTAACAGCCCTCTGCTTGTATCCACTATTTTAAAGACGTTTATTTTTTTAAAGCTAGAAAAACATTACATAAACAGTGTTTACATTCTTCCATCCCCAACAATGTGAAGTGATAGATCTGTTCCATCAGTAAGCGGCTTAACAATTAATTTGTTCCTGAAACAAATATGACCTCTCACAAGGTGCATTTGATTGCACAGTAATCCAGCATTAAAAAAACAAAAAAAAACCAAACAAGCAAACAAAAAGAAAACAACCAAAAAAAAAACCCCAAAAACACCTAAGTCATTCAGTATATTTGTGGATAAATAGCAGGGGGGTGAAGAAAGCTTCTGAAGTACTAGCACAACACATTGTTTTAAAATGATGGGCTCCTAGAGGGACTGACTCAGACAAGTATTTGCATTGTGGAAGAAACACATTTTAATGAATGATCTCAGTGCAGAAGAAATGTGCTGCAACAGGACAGAGGTTTTTTTTTTTTCATAAGACTATACTGTATTAAGTGTACTTCAATTTAGGATTCGAGAGGTTTATTCTCTTAAAACAAATCCTTTCTTCATCAGGTGAACCTATTAATATAGTTAAAATTAGACTCTTGTATCACACTGTACATTCATTTTTTTCAATTGAATTTTAACCTAAACCAGCCCAGGATTTTAAAGGATTCATGTTAATTCAACTCAAATAGTTGTTTGCAGTGGGAAAGAAATGTGACAGCACCCACTAGTGCCACTGTGGATAAAGTCGAGTATCAATTCAGTTCCCAACATTTTTTGAAGGCTATAACACCCCTAGAAGGTTTGGATTTTTTTTAATGCTTTGTAGTCTGGAAAGTCCAATGTATATGACTTTCTATCAGTGTCCACTGCATACATATTTTACATTACATACACACATAGCTTCCTCTCGGGTGGGGAGTTCAAAACCCAGGTGTTTGAAGGGGAAGATATGGCAGGTAGGACATTTCTGTTGCAGAGGAGATTCAGCAGTGTGACAAATATACAACCTTCAAGGCTCACATGCTCCGGAACCTTCATACTTCCTCTCCCAGAGTTCTTCACACTTAAGAGAACAAAGAGCTGAAGGGAATTTGTACAGCATTTTACAAGAACACAGTGATTTTTCACTTTACTATAAATTTCACCTCCTCTCAAAATGCTGGCTTTCAGCACAGATTTTCTGCCATTGTGTTTTACATGAAAATATCTTTCACTTTCCTTCCCTGCTCTTCTTCCAAGAGTCGGACAGCACTTCAGTCTTCATGTTTGTGAATTATTTCAGCAAGCAGCTGGTGTAAGCAATACCTCAAATGCTAAGAAACACTAGAAGTAAAGCCAACCATGCTCTTAGCTGTGGTCCGGCCATGAGACATTTATTGCTGCACACTTTGGTGGAATACCTCAAAGAATCAGCTTGGAAGAGCAAGAGGCTCTAATCCATGAATTAAGCTAGAAGGTGATGGTTATATCTGAGAGGGCTGGAAATGATTGATGTGCTCAGTGAAGTACAAATAATTAGAGACTTTAGCCTCTAGTCCTTTCAGTATTTTCCTAAATAGACTCGTAGTAGAGGCAGAAGCAGAGGGTACACTGGCAAATGTTGGTGTTAGCAGTTTTGTCTTTAAGTTACTCTGAATTTAATGTAATGATGTGGGGTTTTTGCATTTATTTTTCATTTTTCTTGGGAATAGTTGCCAAAATCCAGGTGTAACTCAAGCTGCCAGAAACATAAGACTTCATCTCAATCTCTCCTTAGGGTCCTTCCAGATGTTACCCACCTCTGCTCTCCCTGAAATTTCTCTTGTTTCCAGGGCAAGGACAGATAGACCTCTACAATGTGTGACTTCTATGGCTTACCTTTTCTATAGCCTGTATGATCATAACACTTGAAACGTATCAATTTAACCTGATACAATTACTCACTTTCTGCTGGTTTTGTCAGTAAATTTAAAATCAGTCACATATACTTTGGTATTCCCATTCTACTGCTGAATGAATCCAGAGTTTCTAATGAAAAAAAAAATAATAACCATACTAATTTGATTAATATTGAAGCACAATTCACAGGAAGGACCCATGGGGGGAAGTGTTTCTACAAGAAAGCTCAGTTTTCATTTTTCCAACTTATAAAACTGCATTTTTTAACCTTCCTCTTCTATTCTGATAGGATATATATAATATTGTATAACCAGACACATACAAATTTGAGTAACTCCAAATATTCATAGAAAACACAGAAATACAGAGCTTGAAGGGATCCAAGAAAGACATACTTCTGTTCTGAGACAAAATTAGATATGACTAAAATAATATCTCAAAATCAGTTCTGCCATCTGAGTCATTTTCCCTTTAAGAATGCCTCAGAGTTACTTTTCCTTTCTGACTTCAAAAATAAATAAATAAATTGCAGAGGGACAGAAAGCATTGGAAGAAAAATATATCCCCCAATTTTTAATAGAGAATGGAGAAAAGATAACAACAGAGATTTGATGTGAATACTCCCTACTTATTTTCCTTTCCTTTCAAACAAACAATGTGGGGCAAGGTGAAATCCAAATTACCTACTTAAGGAAAACTCTCTAGAGAGTCAATCAGCTATAAAAATCTTCGGGATTTGAAAGAAATAGAGCTAGAATAGCATAAATAGCTTACAGAGCAAACATGTAATTTTGCTTTTAAAATTGTCCACATATAGTGATTAGTTCTTCATATCCAAAAAGTCAAATGTAGTAGAACCCACATTATAAGTTTATTTATAGAGGAGAGGTGAATCTTTAGAGGAGGATAATCTCAAAAGGAGAAATCAAGATTACTTAATACATTTTGTGAAAGAAAATTTGGCTAAAAATGCTATGTTACAAAGCCTGTAGAAAAAAAAAAAAAGTAAAAAAAAAAAATCAGGATATTACTTAAAACATGGCTATTATTCTTTAGAAATTATGACCCAGAAGAGAAAAAAGCATGAATACAGGCCTTTTTCCAAAAGACTGTAATGTAAGTTAAAATATATACAGTGACATGGGAAGGAGAGGAGAGTGAAGAAACTTGTAAAACTGCTGAGATACAGGACTTTTACATTTACTTTTTTAATATGTAGCAAACACCTACATATGCACCTGTACATAAAAATAAAACAAAGATTATACATACAAATAACATAAAGACTGTAAAAGGGTACATTTATTCTAAAAGAGAGGAATATATGAAAGAAATTAGTAAAGAGTTCACAGTTGGAGTGTTTTCAAGTAGGAATTTTCTTTGTTAAATGCATCTTTAAAAAAGCTTTGTCCAAAATACCACTACTTTGTCAGAGCAACTGCAACTTCCACGTAAGTGATGCATACATACATTGTACTTTATTCATAGTTAAGAAGTTTTCGCTTGCTGTTTTTTCTCATTCATTCAGTAGACTTCCTGGTATGAAAAAACAAAGTCCAAGGTACAACAGCCTTCATCTATTCATCTTCACAGTTCAAGAGTCCTTTAAGAGACTTACAAATCCCACAGGGAGATTGAAGGTAAAAACAGCTTTCCAGTTCTCCTAGCTAACTGTTGGCAATACCATCAAATTCACAGGTGCAAGGGCATTTCCAGGTCCTGGCCACATCAGAGAAGAGCAGGGCTCTACTGGTGTTCCTCAGACAAAGCAATAAAAATACTCTCCCGTCCGCAGGTGGAAATGCGTAACCTAGTTTTCAAAAGATCTTTTTCCTTTCTGAAAAAAAAAATGTATCTCAGATTAAAGGTCACTGAATTAGGTTAGTACAGTGAGCAAAACAGTAATAAATGCTAAGCCATGTCAGAGATGTCCAAATGACTGGCTAATTACTGCACATTCTGCTCTTTTGAGCCCCACATTTAGCAAAGCTACGGTGGTTTAGTACCTCACTGCTGCCAAAACCAATTACCAAAGACAATTTCATGTTTGGACAGCACTGATCTTACCTTCCGCACACACATATTTAAACTGGAACTGATGTCTTTCTCAGCCTTCTCAAATGCAGATTAATACATGAACACAAGGGTTTAGCTCCCCTTCAGAGGCGGTTTTGTTATTTTATCACTTTTTCTTCAAGGGGGATACAGAGCTGTAATCACGGAATAACTATATGGTTAACCAGGTGTTAGAACTATGGTGAAGTTTAACTATTGAGCACAAAATGGTTAGGAGGAAAAAACAATCCTTTCCATCTAAATAAGCTAACAAGTAAACAACACACCTTACTAAAACATCATACAAGAAATATACTGCAAATTGTTATAACAGTTCCGTGACAACATCCTTCATGATTCAAAGGCTGCAAAGAACAAAATCTTTCCATAACCATGGTTAGTGAATAAACCAAAGCATAAAACTCTATAATCAGCACAACGGGAAAATTGGTTGGCCATGATGATGTTACTTTTCTTTCTGCCTCCTGCATAAATCATAGAATCATTTAGGTTGGAAAAGACCTTTAAGATCAACAAGTCCAACCGTTAACCTAACACTGCCAAGTCCACCACTAAACCATGTCCCTAAACACCACATCTACATGTCTTTTAAATACCTCCAGGGATGGTGACTCAACCGCTTCCCTGGGCAGCCTGTTTCAATACTTGACAAACCTTCCAATGAAGAAAATTTTCCTAACACACAATCCAAACCTCAGGTGGCGCAACTTGAGGCCGTTTGGAACATGTTTGTCATATATATATACACACACACACACACACACAGAAACACTTAGGACTTTCTGCTGTGATGCAAATTCTGGGTTCTGAGAAATTCCCTCAAACTAGGTTAACAGCCTTGAGGGTCTTCTGATTGCCAGCAAAGACTAGCCCTCCATCACCCAACCATCCTTCCTTCTTCAAAGATTCTGTCTATTTTTTTTCATAGTCACAGTAAAATCAGGTACCCCCCTCCCCAGGGATTCCAGCACACCTCTCTTTGTCACCATGTGCACTAATCTGCTCCAGTCCTACTTAAATCAATATATAAGATACCATCAGTCTTGTTTTCATTACCCAGCTGTAGTATAAGAGGAAAGAGGGAGAAGCTGAAGCAGAAGGGCAAAGAACAGATAAATATTATTACTCTAATCTTTACCAGAAACTAGGCTTTGAATTCAGGGGGTTGGTTTGGTTCGTTAGGGACACAGAAATCTGATATAATGTTTAGATATCTCAACACCCATACAGAACTGAGCAACATAGTTTTCTTTCTATCCCTTTTATGCTCTGATCAATGAACTGTAAGGTCTTCCATTTCATAAATATGTAGCTACTATGTGTGTCTATAAATGACGATAAAGACAGTGGCCCTTCTTTTTTTTAAATTTGCACACAGTTACAATTTGGTTTAATAGGAGGTGTAAGGAGTCTCCACTGATTATGAAATTGAGCTTTATAAAAGTTTTATCAATTCAGTGTACTGACAGATCAGTTTGTTTAATGATGAAATAATATGTTTTTAATTATTATATTTCAGAATTTGAAATCTGTAGGTACACTAACTGAACATCTTTGCATATTTCATAATGTTTTTAAAAACAGAACAGAATTGCTAAATATACATCCTTTCAGTATGCTTCAAGTATTTTGATCTTTTTCCCCTAAAATACTATGCAATTATTAACACAACTGATCTCAGTAATGGTCACACTAGCTGAATAATCATAGAATCATAGAATGGTTTGAATTGGAAGGGACCTTAAAGATCTTCTAGTTCCAACCCGCTGCCAAGGGCAGGGACACCTCCCACTAGACCAGGCTGCTCAAAGCCCCATCCAGCCTGGCCTTGAACATTTCCAGGGATGGGGCCTCCAAAACTTCTCTGGGCAACCTGTTCCAGTGCCTCACCACCCTCACAGTAAAGAATTTCCTCCTAATAGCTAATCTAAGTCTACCCTCTTTCAGTTTAAATCCGTTACCCCTCATCCTATCGCTACACTCCATGATCAGGGGTCCCTCCCCATCTCTCCTATACCCCCCTTTAGGTACTGGAAGGCCACTATAAAATCGCCCTGGAGCCTTCTGTTCACCAGGCTGAAGGACCTCATAAGTCAGACTTCATGTTGTGTAAAAGATTCTTAAGAATAACATTACACATAGATGTGCACTTTACTGCATTCACTGTAGTTTACACAGGTAGTAGAATTCAGTACAAGTTCTGTACTTGCTTTTGTTCTTAGGTATAAAGTACCAGTATAGATACAGACTCGTGAAATTTAGCTCAGTCTTTTTTAACAGGGTTCTAGACACCAGGTAACACACCAGAAGGCCAACTCCGGTCACAAAAGAAATCCTACCATATTGAACACAGGTCAGACTACCATTTATTTCTATTTAATCAATCAGCATCACATTAACAGCTGAGAACACATATAATTATTTAGAATGACAACTCACAGGTAAGAATTTTAACAAAACCAAACCAAAACAAGTCACCGAAATTTGGTTCAACACAGTCAGGAACTCAAACAAGAAGTTGTATTCTATCCCATTTATACTACACAATACCTTGAAGCCTCAGCAGATATACAGTCTCAACAGACAGCCCTAACCTTTAACTGCTTTAAAATAATTTCTAAGAAAGTTTGAACCAAATGTCAGGACAAAGACACCACCGTGCATAGTGTCCTGCCAATAGTGGCCTTTATTGTGATAGGAGAGAAAAATGGTACTATGTCAATGATCGTATGGAAGACAAGCCCTCAGATTCAACATTATTTAAATGACCAGGCACCTATAACTCTGCCCAGATATCTGTCAATAGATGAGACAATGGAGCAAACTGGTTGCCATCCTGATAGTGCGCTAAAGAAATTAAGTAATGTGTTTAGCACCAGCTTCCGCTTCTGCATGAACTCAGGGCACAGGCTCAAACAGAGCATATTAGGGTAATTCAATTTTGGGAAAGAAAAGGTCACAAACTCCTACCCAAGCACAGATGTCCAAACATCTGACCTTGCTGCTAAAATAGTGCAGTAATGGAAATGCAAGCGATGATCTGAAGCCACTCTCAAGTTCCAGACTGGGTAACTCTTTGAGTCATTGAACACCTTGATCTTCATGCAGCTGTGCTGTGCAGACAGCAGGTAAACTCTATGTCAATACCACAAGACCATGTGGTTCCACTCACAGGTTTAGGCTTTTGCCTATATCATTTGGCTTACATCATTCAGTCTTGAATTTGGATATAATTTACATGCTAGACATGCTGCACTGTCTTGCCAGCCTATAGTTTATTCAGTTGTAACAGGAAGGGCAATATGACAAAATGTTGTGGTTTCGGGCACTTTTCAGGACTGCTGAGGGTGGCAGAACAATATTTGCAAGGACCCATTGTGCTGTACCACTGAAAGAAATAAAAGACAGTTATTGCCTGCATGAACCAAGGACTGAATGGACATTCTGGATACTAAATCGTTATTCATTACCTTCAAAGTGATCCTGCCACAAGTATTTTGGGCAGAACTTATTTACATTATCGTTGCCTCAGATGGGCTTGATTTTGTACATGTGAGAATTGAGTTCCCATATCAAACTGACACTGCATAAGATTTTATGAATGCTAAAATAAACAAGCAAGAAAAGCGTTCAACTTAGAATGTAAGAATTAGAGCTCACTTTAGAGCTCACTCAAACCTGGATCTCCATTGAGACAGGATCAAACCTATAAAAGACTAAGCCCACAGACTTGTCCCTCTCCCCATGGTTGCCAAAAGCTCCCTGTTCTCAAGTAGTAATGAAAGGCAAACTCTGCATAAGTACGTATCATGCATGGAGACAAAGAAACCAATAAATATTCAGGGTACTCAAGTTGCATTAAAAGAGAATATTTTTTTTAAAAATACATGCCTTTAATCTTCCAATGTAATGACATTGTGACTGCCTTATGGAGAAATTCTGCCTCTCTCTTCCTTACCCATGGCATTTTTTACCTACTTGTTTTTACATTATCATTCACTATGGAGTTTCCTAAACCTATCCCTAAAACATGCAACTCCATCCACTGGCTTCTGAAATTAAGAGATGCATGTTCTGGTCATCAGTAGTTTCCAACTTGACCAATCAAGGCATTTCAAACCACACCAATATGTAAAGAGAGAACACCTAAATCTACACAGCAGGTTTTGTAGGGTTTTGGAAACTATCAGCAACTTCCTTCAAGCTAGCTATTGAGCAGGATGATAAATGTGAGGAGTTAAGAGCTCGCAGTGCTGTGCAGGTGCCAACCCTGCAGATCGCGGTATGTAAGAAGTGAAATGTTTGAAAACAGTTTAGGAGCATAGCAGAAACCTGTACCATGCTCTCAGCAGGTGAAAGATTAGCTGAGCAATTTCGTACATTTGTTTATGCCCCTGAGACAGAGTTTTGGAAGAGTCATAATCAGTGCAGGAAGTCAGCAGACCAATGTATAGTGAGGTTGATGTAATTCAACCTCCATGGGGTGAATGCACAGAATAATTTTCCTCATCATTGCTGGAGAAATAAATATTTGCATATATACACTATCTGTGTGGAAGTCTAACATGCATACTTTGGGGCCTCTGAAGATACTCATGAGAACAAATAAGAAAGTAGCTCCACTCAATTCCATTTGAGTGAGCTAAGGCTTTCCTTCGTGAAACACGCAGTTCTCACCACCACAACTGCTCAGGTTTGAGAAGACCAGTAAAGTTCATTAAATCAGATGTTGAATAATAATGTATCATTAACTGACTAAAGGTTATGTAAAGGTGCTGCTTACCAGCTAAGTAGCTCAGAGAAGCCCTCCTTGACTACTGCTGTCAGAAATCCATGCTAAAAGAGTATTGCCTGCTAAAGACTATTTTTGCCTTTGTACTGTGGCTGCCACCAAGAGTGGCAGACTGAACAAGGAAAAGCCACAAAGGACTTTCTGGAAGAAAGAAGACTGGCTGTGCAAAGAGCTTGACTGGAGTGCCCTTGCTCATTCTATGTCAGCCTCGTCCTTCCTTGGCCTTGGTCTTTTTCTTCTCTCTTCCCTTGTCTCTTCCAGAAAACTATGAAAGATTATGACTTGTCTTCCCATCAGGGATATCCTTCTGGAAGAAAGTAATCTCTTTTCCACATTTATGAAAGGACAGATGTTTCTTCCACACACTTTGTCACTGGTTTTCAGAGCTCCTAAAAGAGTAATTTTTTTCCTGTCTGTTTTTTTGTTTATCTGGGTCTTCTCAAAATTTAACACCTGCTAGTTAGCATGGATATTCTCTCCTTGAAATGCAGGCCAAAGCATGCAGTGTCCAACAGTCAGGAAGCTGCTATCAAGAAATGCCACATAAGTACCTTCTTGCTCAGAAAATAAATCCTGATCTGGGAGGTTTTGGTGCTACACCCAGGTGACTTTCAGGAGGAAAGATAGCAAGCTTCTTTTCTGGCAGAGCACAACCATCTGGCCTGCCAGGAGCTAGTTTTCATCCTACAAATTGCATCAGAGACAACCTGCACCTGCCCATGACAAAATTGGCAGGGCAAACTGGCCATGCACACCTAGGTCTATGATGGGGCAGTGCACCTTCTCATTTACTGTTACTAATAATTATAACTGAGGCAAATCTAGATGTCCTTGATCGGTTTCCATCTGATCCAACTTTCACAGAGGCCAGTGGTAGATGTCAGAAGCTCAGAAGCTGAATTTCTTGGTAAATTTGTCACAGCACTAAACTAAGAAATAATCAAAACTTCACAGCCCCATTCTTGACATTTTTACAATTATCACATTATTTTACTTCAGCATGCAACTCTTGACAGCAACAATAGTGTTCATAATTAGTCAGCTGGCTACCAGCAAATTTCTAAGCGTAATGACATGATTTGCACTCGAACCAGGTGAAGAAAGGTGCCATGCTCTCAAATGAAATGAAGTCCATCACAGTAATTTGGTGCCCACAGTAAGGAAATCTAAAAGAAAGCGATAAAGACTGTGGAATAAAAGATAAGGAACAAGTATAATGGATCAAACCGGTTACATCATGAAAGCAAATCACAGCTGTTTATCCGGTCACATTTAAAACTGTAAACCTGGATGTGCTAGTTTGTGCCAACTCGCACTACTCCCTGACAGATTATGTATAGTCAAAGCTGTCCAGTTATTAGGGTTTCACAACAACCTTACAACCAGAATACTGCCCTATAATTTAACCTAATTACAAGGATGCAGATGGATCATGTCCATTCTGTGGTATTTATTGATTGGGATTTGTGATTCAGAATTGAACATGATGCTCAAGTAAACACCACAAGAATCACAGTTTGATTAGTTACATTAGTTGCCTGCTTAATCTGCAGTCTGGCTTCACATTTTGTTTCTAAGATTCATAATGCATATTACAGATCATAAGATTCTCCTCTGGTTACATTAAACAGATATTGCAAATGCTGCTTCTCTGCTTCCCTTGTCAAATGGCCTTCAGCAGGCAGACAGGAAGCTTTAGACATGGATAAAGAGAAATTAGAGAGATGCTGGGTATAGAATTTCAGAGACTGCATCTCTGCAAACAGCTGAAGGGGGATGGTTTTAACTTCTAATTTTTCCTGTTCCAGAGAATTCTCTGGAGTCCCATTTACTCCTGATGGTTTGGAAGTGGCTCAAACCCAGTAGTTAATAGTCTTCTTCCATTCCTGTGTTGGAAAGAGATTAAATTTTTGCTTTAGCACAGAACTTTTGTAATGCCATCTGAACAGACCCATTAGAAAGGGGCTGAGTGAAAAATAGCATGCAGTTTTGACATCACATTTGTATTCCTGCAGTTCCTGGGGCTTTCACTGGGGACTACCAGAGGGGATGCAGAAGAGGGCTGCCAACTGGCTGGCAATGCTGTGTGTCCATCTGTGAGGCGGTATGGTTGGAAAGTCCTGACTGGGAGGATACTGGTGACTGCTGAAGGAGGACCATAATGACACAAAGAGTTGGGGTGGAAGCAGAGACCTGAAATGCTGCTTTGGCATCTCTACGGATGCTTAAAGCCTCACACCAGATACTGACAAGGTATTTAAGGAGTTGATTTGTTTCTTTTTCATGGTCTTAATGCTATGCTCTTATGCCTGTTTTCTCTGAACTTGATCTACAACCCATTGGTACTTCCTGACATGCCATCTTTTGTTTATACCTACTAAGAAATCTGTTTTGAAACAAGATCAGATTTTATTTGGAAAAAAACCACAGAAGATGAAGTGAGCAAGGATGCAACATTCAAAATCTAATTCCATATAAACCTCTGCAAAAAGCAGGTCCTCCTTTGTATATAATGGGAAGAAAAATAAAAAGATGAAACAACATGCATTTTTATTGCAAATAGGTCATTTAACTGTAACTATGACTACTACCTGACCGCTACAACATGTACAGAAAGAAAATCCAACTGGTCACAACTGCAGAAGCACATTAAATCTTATTGTTGTTTCAGAGGTCATCAGATCTGCTGCTGATGTTACGTGGTAGGTTTTCAGAAGCATGTGCAGGGTTTTAGATGGACAAGTCCTTTTAGTTGTTGTGAAGGGAGCTCTCCATACAAACTCCGGTGCACCAGGCAGAAAAGAGATCCCTTATGCTTCGCAAATCATATCACTCATTTTTAACAGAAATCACTATCCTGACTGTCGTCCGTTCTGTGGACCTATCCCAATCAGTTAGTTGCAACACTTGGCTATATCCTTTTTCAAATATTAATTTTATTTATTCTCCCTTATGTATGAGATATTTAAAAGTACAAGAAACCAGCACTATAATGCCAAAACTTAAAGAAGGAAGAGGATATTTATTTCCTGATGTCATCCAATTATGTCTCAAAAATTTTACCTGATAAGCAAATCTGAGGTGTAGAGTTTCCCGTAAAGACAGACAGTATTAAAAGAGTCCTGAAAGGTTATGCTGAATAGAAAGCAGCCTGCAGGTTCTCTGCTAAAAAAAAATATATGATTGGTTTATAATCCTAAATGCTGAAGGGGAAATTGCTAAAAACTTAAAGGGTAGATAAGACACCAATTTATTTTCACACTTTGTTTTCACTGCAAAAAAAATAACAGGTTAGCTAATGAGCAACAACAACATGAGTTTGTGACACAAGTTTCTGGTGCAGTGCCTTTGTCTACACCTGCAAGCCTTATGCTCGTAGAGATGGAAACTATGAAGTGCCTGTCCTCATTAGAATTTGGCCTGCTGTCCATTGCCACTTTTCCAACTGAAAGTAGTGCTCGAAATGAGTTGAACATCTCATTTGTCTTTGTAATTTGAGAACCAACATGGAATAGGAATGGTTTTGCCTAGAAAAAGTGGTCTTGAAGGTCAGTAAAGGATTAATAGAGAAAAATGTAGTAATTTCTAAGAAAGGCTGGAAGAGTTTGTGTTCAGATATGCATAAAATATTTCAATCACAGCTTTCTCTAAGAGTATAAATTTAAACTGAAAGATGAATATTTTTGCAGTCTTTAAATATAAGGTTTCATTAAGACTACAGATATAGAGATCTTTGCAGATCTGTTCCCTCAGTCCTTCCATTAGACATCCCAGAGAATGCCAAATGATCCTCTAACTGAATCAAAGGCAATTAGCTTTGACATTTTCCATTTTCCTTAAGCTAAAATGCAAGCAGTAAAATACTCTAGGAAAAAAAAAAAACCACACACACAAAAAAAAAATTCAAAGAAAACCCAAACAAAAAACCACCAACAAAATTTAAAAAAAAAAAAAAGAAAAAAAAAATTGTAGCCCTTTATTCATCACAGAATGACAAAAAAAGATGACCCCAGCTATCTGACCACGTTTTGCAGTTTGGCTGAAAATTTCATGAGCATTTTTTACTTTTACAAATAGATAGCATGGTAAATATTTTCAATTGGCAAACTTATTTGGAAGAGGAAAGAGTGATAACCATAGCTACGTATTTCTTCATCTTCACCTCTTGCCTTTAAGCAGTTACTTAATGTTTCCCTCTGCCTTAAGTGCTGTTTTCTCTCACTCTCCTGAAGAGGGAGAGACTGTCAATCTTAATTGAAGAAAACCTTTCATGGAGTGTAGTAGTTCTCTGAAGACCATCTAACATGTAAATGCTTGCTTTATCTCTGCACTTAATCCTGATGTTTTGATGAATAGTTTAACTGGGCCTATTTTTCCTTCTCCCAGTTAACACCTCTACCCTTATTAGCCTTATCAAGGGTTGACCTGTTTGCAATATAACCCCTGTAAGAAAGACACTATTTTGTCCATCAGTCAGAGAAAAGTTTTCCCTTGGCCCTAAAACAAGCAGCATATCAGTTCTTCCAAGAAGAAATGGAATGACTTTTTCCAGCCTCCTGTGCAGTGTGGTTGACATGGAACCAAGTGTTTACAGTAAGGTACTCTCCTTGGCTGTGAATACTTAATTTACATGGTAAATATCCACCTTAAATCCAGTCTGAACCTCCAAGACTTGCAAGAGCAGATCACTGGAATCATCATCAAAATTGTCTTTAGCAACATAAGCATCACCCTCAGATAATTTTGCTGATTTTTTAATCCTTTTTGGATGCAGTTTAAAACTGTTAATTTTTGAAAGAGTCATAGTCCATTCTAGCACATGTGCTTGATCCATTTCTGTCAATTTTTCCCCTTCAGTCCATTTTCCCACACCAGTAATTGCTGAAGCATTGATCTTTTACAAAACCTTTACAAAATATCTTTTTTTTTTTTTCATTCACAGTCTCATTTTAAATGTTACAAGGAACAAATTTCCTCTATTCTTCTACCCTTTCTTATTTTGTTGGTGAGTGGAAGAAAAGATATATATTTGTTATTCAACTGTCACTAAACAGTTTAACCCTGGAACACACAGAACCATTGAAAATCTTTGTGAGCCGTATGAAAAGTACTATTCATTTTTTTTACCATTGTTAATGCAACAAAAATTAAAAAAAAAGTATTACAAACTCAAGCAATTTTCAAGGTGAACAACATGCCTCTGCAAGTGAAGGAAAAGACTTAGGAGAATGCTATAGTCTTGTTTTTTTATTTCTCTCTATGCCATTGACATATCATGTGACTGTGGGTACCTCTCTCTTCTGTATCTTGCAGTATGACATTTCCTCGCTGCAAATGACCAACAAAAGAAAATAGATTAAAACAGTTTATAGTTAAACACGTTTTTCTTCGTAAAATGGAGAAATGTTACCTCGTTACAATTAGTTACAAAAACTGAAATCACGCTGACCTTGTCTATTGGAATTTTCACTAAAAATTTTGAAGTAAATCCAGCAACATTCTAGGAAAATATAAATACTTTGTACTGAAAAAAAAAAATCTTTATTTGAAGATTTTCACATTTCAGTTCTAAAGAAATCATTAAGAATCCTAAAATTTTTCAGAACATGCAGCTGAACATGTTCTTGGAACAAGAAATATATAAGGCAAAAAATGTTGTTGATGATCTTGTTATTTCCAATCAGAACTGGGAATCTCATGGAATTTATACTGATATGTTTTGTGGCTCTATTCTATACAATTTTCTAAAGTGAAGCTAGTCCATGTTCACAATATTTGAAAATTTTTGTACTATTAACAGAGTGTCTATGGTACAGATATGTAATCAATGATGTAAGTAAAGCCTCTCATTACGTAACTTTCCAGATTTTGAATGAAGATGACAAAAAGATTTTATGCACCATTTGGACATCAGGAAAGAAGATGGTCGTCTAAAAATAGTAGTTTTTCAGTGGAACATTCTGGTTCTGAGATTCCCACTTTCAGAAGAAGTGATTGTATTTCTAAAAGTGCAAGCAAAACCTGTTCCTCAAAAGAGTTAATTTTACATCCTGCCTTTTTTTGAAACATTGACTCCTTCATTACAAAGAGAGAAAAATGCAATGGCAGGTGTAGGCTGGCCTTAGACCAAGCTATAAACAGCATTAGATCATCAGCATGAGGAAATCTTATCCTCCTTGGTCATTAATCTTAATTTCATTAATCAGATTTGGAGCTGCAATTTTGTTTGTCTGTGTCTGGATGGTCAAAAACTCAGCAATAAAGAAGACACTAAGCAGATTTTTGAGCTGAAAACTATGGAGTCATTATATGGACTTCACCCTTAATAAGGGTGTCTTTAATTAGCTCGCTTTTTCTGCAGGAAACTAAGAATGAGATAATGCTATAACCTTACTAAAATATGGGTGAGTATAGATGGTCACTGCTTGTTTTAGCTAAGGAGATTTATCTAAGGCAAAATCTCGGGGTGTAGGAAGTTTTATATTTTCATTTTTTTAACACAGTTAAAAAAGTAAAACTTATGCAACAACATAGTAAATTGATGTAAAAAGTGTTTCTGTCAACATGGCTTGTGTCATTTTGAAACTACCACAACATATATCCTTACGAAACACCTTTTTACTGCTATGTTGTTGTAGTATAATATCGATATTGGAGATTGTGTCAACATGCCATAACAGTAAGAAATGGCACACTCAACCTGCATACTTGTACAGACTATGTTTTTATTCATCTTATGCAAAATATATAAAATACTTAATGCTATTTTGCGTAAATCTGACAACTTAAAATTCAGAGTCAAACTGCAGTAATAGTTTCATCAATATGAATAAACACACCACATAATCCTGTCAGAGAACTCTGTTGTCAACATTGTGTTGAATGGCAGGGAGTGGAAAAAGACGAACTTACTGACACCACCTTTGTTATACCAATGAGGTTAGGACAATGACGTTTTTGCACTGTATAATATAGTCACTTGATGTACCAGGAAGAAGTTCATTATCAAAGAAGTAATTAAACATGGCTAAATTACCTTAAAGTGCATTTCTGCTCTACAAAGAGACTACAAAAAATAGCACCATAGCATTTGGAGGTTTACTGATTTCCAGATTTAGCTTACCTTTGTGAATTCCCTTGTGAAGGATTTTTTTTCTTTTTTTTTTTTTTTATTGCGTTCTCCTGCTACCAGCTCATAAAACTCAAAAATTAATAAGAAAAAATTGTTAAGCTTTTTTGTTTGTTTTGATTTTGGTTGTTTGCTGCTCTGTTTCTGGGGGAGGGGGGTTGTTCAGTTTCTGTGATCTCAGCACTGGTAGTAGCTGTGGGCCGAACGATATTCTCAACAGTTTCATATGAATGCTAATCTGGCTTTAGAAGCTGCAGCAAGATAAAAGAATGCATCAAAGCCAGTTAAACCAATACCCATGATCCTATACGCACAGAGTGCCATATGTGTATGCGGTTATACAGTGAGAGCTTGGCTCCCCTCACAGCTACAGACAAGGCCCTAAGATATCGGACGTGGTTGTAACGTAACAGAGAGCTTTCTGAGAAAGCAGGCCAATGTCATTTCAGCAGGATGACAGCTCACTTACCAGTGACTGCCCAAAAGACGCAAGTTCTTATGTCTAAGTTAATGGTGTTTCTTTCCATTGGGTGTTAGCGTAACTTTTGAAAGGCTCATCTGGTCATTTTCCTGTCTTGGGGATTATCCTGAACACAAGTACCAGACACTGAAAAGCTGTAGATAGCTATGTGTGTTGCCCTAGTGTTAACCTCTCAAACCAATCTGAAGTCCTAGTTTTCTACTTCCAATGGCTTTCTATTCCATCATATAACACCACCTCCTCTGATTCTTACTTAGATTTTTCTTAATCCACAAGCAATTTTAACCGCTTATTTTCCTCTGTCAGTAAGGAGCTGTACCCAGTGAGTCCAAAGGAGGTCAAGGGTATGTCAAAGAACTGCTGGACATGGGAATCTGAGAACACAGATTGCTGCAAACTTGCATTTTGAACATCTGCATAGTTAGGTATGAACACCTTTCCTTTCTCACTCCTTCAAGCAGGAATCATGAGTACCACTTTCTTTTCTGCCCTGCAACTCTGCCCTTTAGCTTTCAGGTTACCCAGGTAGGCAGACCGTCTGGGCAGCTGTCACTGTCACCAGTGCGGCTCCATGTTAGGCTTAATTATCCAAGCCTATATTACTCCCTAAATGGGTTTCTTGATTCATGAGCCTAACAAATGATGGCTACATTGTAAGTGAAGCACAAAGAAAAATCATCAACATCTGAAGGCAGACTTATTCTCTGTGGACAATTCAATGATAATAAATTTCTAAAAAGCCATTTTTGACTAAAGTGACCATGGACATGCTGCTAGCTAAAAATTGAAAGCTAATGGAAACAGTAATGAGATTTAGAGACATAAAAGAATTGCAGTTCGTTTTATTCCCTCCTGTGGTCCTTTATAAACTGGACTTCCTGATGTCTCTGTTACTGCCCTTCGTGCTGTGATGAAGCACAGTCTTGCTTGTGGTAAAACGAGGCAACTGCAATGAGATATTTCCGTGGTGCTGCTTGAAGATGTAATGAAGCTAAGAAATCCAGCTTGCAGAAGGGAAACAAACGCACAGACAAATGAACAAAACAACTCCTCCCCGTAAAGCATACGAGAAAATAAATCAAATGAAATTATTTTAGTTTTCAATGTCATTATTTAAGATACAGAAAGTTTGACTTTGAGAAATGAAGCTTTCCTTGCAAAGGGAAACATCTTTCTAAATATTTCACTTACACTTCACACCAATTTTTCAGCAAAAATGTGTTCACTAGAAAATTTTCAGGAACCTCAGATAAAACTTCTTTTTTTGCCACTGAACAGACATGTTTGAATGCATACAGACTAGCATCCGTTCAGAAAACAAGTCATTTTGATTTATTTCTTGATGTTCAAAAGAATTACTCTGTAATCCTGAGGACTCCTTTGTTTCCACAAAAAAAAAAGAAACAAACCTCTATTTTTTGAATCTCTGAAATGGCCAAAAGTTATATATTTTTGTAGAACAATTTGACAGCCAAGGCACCAATTCAGGAAGTCACCTGCAGTCACCTGCAGAGAAATTTTACTTCTTGAAACACCTGACAGACGATATGCCCTGTTTGAGCCCAGCCCAGGACCTCGGTCCCAGCCCTGTCCCCAGGGAGGTACCCAATGCCCAGAGCTGCCCCGGCCACCCCTGGCTACCCTGCTCCCTCGTGGAGTGGTGGGACAGTCCTGGCTGCCATGTCCTGCCCTGCCATCCCCATGGGACCACCTGACCCTCCTGGTCCCCAGCATCCCCCACAGTGTCCTGGGTGCTGTTTTTGTATTTCTGTGAGAGAAACCGGTACTATGCCATGGTTTGTGATTAAATGGACCATGAGTGAAGAAAGTATTTAACTCTACTACTGCCTGTAGTTCAAACCTGAAGCAAAGTGCTGTTGCGTTTTTGCATCTTTCTGTTCATGTGGTCCTTTCATGCCAGAGCTCTCTGACACAAACAAAATACAGTCAAAAGGAATAATACTGTCATGTATAGAATATAGTCCCTCAAATCCATGCAGGATGTTGGTTCAAGTCCTGGACCAGCATTACATGGAGCTTGGTGAAGTTTTACATATCTATATATAAAGATTTTTCCCTGTCCAATTACAATAGCATGTTTCCCTTGCAAATTAGCTGAATGTTGTATGTGGCATTATCCTAAGGAGACTGCAAAGGCATCTTTACCTTGAAAATATATTGAATGGTAAAACCATTGGATCCAACTGTCTTAGTGAAACTTCTGTCCCCCTAATCACCCGACCATCTTCACAGGGAATGTGGAGGATGCGATAATCCTTTAAAGCTACTGATACTAATCCAATTATACATATCAGATTATTCCAATCCGAATGGCTTTCTTTTAGAAAGAACGCACTTCCAGGTTCACGTGTAATTCATACCTGCAATATTCCTCAAGTTACATACAAGCACAAAGCTGAGAACCGAAACAGTGAAATCTGAATGAAGAACATGCCTTGAAGTGAGACTATTAATTTAAATATATATCCCTGAATTATTGTCTGAGTATGCCTTACTGCTGTGGTGGAAGCTGAGGATATGTAGAAGATCATGCACAAAGTGCTGTCTTATGTTTGCATATAAAATAACTCTTTTTGAGTCCTTTTTGGACCAAAGAAAAATGTCAGAAAGATGTCTGCTACTTGAGTCATCTTTCATTCCACTGTTAAACCATTTGGGGTCAATAGACATAGCAATACCTTTGTCTAATCACTGAACAGAATCCATTTCTACTAATGTCAGCAAAAGGTAAGGTTCATCTAGAAATCCCCAGAAATCCGAAGTTTTGTGGCAATGCAATACTTTAGGAATCTCTAACTAATCCATGTCAATAACTAAAGCCCATTTCTCCAAGTCAATAGAAATGAATATATACTCTGTCCCTTCTTCAGATTTTTTCAGCAAATTTCGAGTATTTAAACAGAAAATTCTATTCATACTACAGGATTTTATAGGCTAGCAAAATATTAAATAAGAACTAATTCTGTGTTAGATTATTTAGCATTCTACAGAAATTGCTTCAAAACCCCATTAAATTTCTCTACAACCTTTCTTTTTAATTCCTATTAAATTCTACAGAATCTTCCAGAAAGAAATACTGCTTTTGGCAATACAAGCAATGTACAAGTTCCTGAGAAGGAACTCCTTTGGGACCAGAAATAGAGAAAATGTGTATTCATCTGAATACAAAGAATCAGAACAGAGTTATAAATGTTCAGGATTGCTGTTCCCCTTTCTCAACTGCTAGAATGAAAATGTGAACTATTTCCATAAACTTGCCAGCATCTTATGATCTAAAAAGTTATTTTTGAATTTATTTCTCACAGAAGAAAACCTACATCTTCCAACCTAAAATTAGACTGTGAGCCTATCTTATCCTGCAGCCAATCATATGTAAGGTAGGTACTTAAATAAAAATGAGAAATCTGAGAACTCTAAAAGCATTAGAAGTAGGTCACAGGGAGCCTTAGCTATGCTTAAGAGAAACTTTCAGTAACAAAGCTATTCTTGTTAATGAGCTGTAATGTAATAAGCTTTTTCATGAGGAAAAATCGCCTCCACATAAACTGTAAATTGCCACGTACAGAGCCAGTTAATGAAGCTAGAAGGTTTTTTACATGCCCTATCCAACGTACTTAGAGGAAAAGTCCTTGCGTGTGGAGCTGCTCTCAGGTGCACATTAGATACGCACTTATTGCTGGCTCTATTTAGCTGCATTAGATTTAAAGCAAGGTGTTCCACTTTCATGAGGTTAGTAAAGAAACACTGGCTCAGTGAATGACCTGCTTAAGTCCTTTAGAAAAGGAAAAGAATCAGTAACTGGTGTATTAATTGCACAAGTTTTGTTACTACAAGGCTGGGCCTGGAGACTGTGGCAGCCCTGCACCTGCTCCCTTTTATTTATGAAGAACCAAGTGTGGTATAATGCCGATTTTAAAGTTAAAAGTGCCAGGAACTGCAGAGGTGTGGAGAATGCCCTGTTGGTTTGCAGGAACAGCACAGGGCAATGTAACATATTTTCTTATTCAGTATCTTTTCCAGGTTTTACGAAACAAAAGCTGCCTGCAGGAGCTGAAGGGCTGCTGCACACTCTTGGCCTTAGCAGCTGAACTTCTACATTCAGGGGTCACTTTGGAGCTCTTGTTCCAACAATACCTGTCAAAAGCTCAGGTACATTTGGAAGGACCCTGGTGCTACTTCACTAGTTGTCTGTCAATAGCAGGAGATGTTACTTGTGATTAAACTCAGAGACTAAAATTTGTGCAGGACTAAAATGTACTATTGTACAGAAGGAAAATCTAGTCAAGACCCTGGGAGCAATGAGTGAGCTACAGACTCATCCTTTGTAATACAAGTACAACTAGAAAAAGAAAATGTTCATGTTTAAAAAAAATTACACTTCCTAAAATTTTATAGACACAAGTGAGGAATTAATTTTCTTCAGTGATTTCAAACCACTCAGCTAATGTCTTCCATCAATTTTCTGAGATCTTGGCAGTGTCTAGTAAAAGTTTTTTTTCAGCCTGACTAATTCCTGATCTAGGTATTTAGTGAACATGTGTCATATTATTTGAAGAACAACATGCATACCACACAATTATATTTTTATCTAATTAACGGCTCTTATTTTTTGGTAGTTCTTATATTGCAGTATGATATTTTGGGCTAGATAAGCCAAGAACTTACGTCAACTCTATACGCCTAGAAAGGCCAAAATGTATCCAGCATTCAATTGTACTTGCACACAGTTTAAAAATTTTGGTGGGATACACGTACGGGTAAAGGAGCTACTGTATGATTAAATGGAAGTGTTGATATTTCTCTTAGGATACTCTACAGGGGCAATTATTGCTATTTTTATAGATTAATGGCATAATTGCATTTTCAATTACATGAACCACTAAGTAAACTTTCTATTTCCAAGTTCCCTGGTCTCTTACACTGCCGTTATAAAAAAATTTCTTAATTCCTCTTCTAATTCTTTTTATTTCTACTCAGTAAAAGCATTGTGCTGCATATTTCAAACACTTTCATTTAAAAAATGTTGGCTAATAGCACATTTTATGTACAGGTATGTTTACTGGGCCTTCATGCACCATATTAAGTCAGCCCACAATGAGAAACTCCATTCTCTCTTTACGCCCACACCTAACAATAGGTATTGCAATCACACTCATGAAATACACACACACACACACACACACACACACTCTTTGGTCACTTCAGGATATTTTTAACAGTCATTTTCTACCAAAAATATACAATCAATACGATATGACTATTCCTTGAGAGTCTTTAGGCACTGAATTTCTGAAGCAAATTTCAAAACCACATTCCCCGTAGCTGACCTCTAAAGTACTTCTTATGAGAATGAATATAATAAACATACCACTGTAGCCATCGTATCAATATCATAGTTGTACCATTATAGCATCTTCAGATATTAATGAGACCAATAGCTTAGACATTTTCTTTTAAGAAACACTGAAATTATATATTGTTATAAATATGATAGTTTAGTATTAGCAATGATACTCCTCAAATAGAATCTATCAAAGGTTATCAAAGCCATATTTTTCAGCACCTGATATTTTCTATTGCATAGCTGGTGAGAAGCATTAGGAGAGCATTTATCATTTTTGCAAGTATCTAGAAAAAATGGCCAATAGAAATGCAAAAGAACACGGGCTAATGTGTCCATCTCAGGCTAGGAATTCTTCTTACACAGCCCTGTCTGTTTGAGATCATAAACTTATTACCCCATTTCAGTTCCAAGAATTTTATGACACTTATTCTTGATTCTCAGTCATTTTTATTTAATTTAAAATATCTTTGGAAGAGGTTTTTTCCCCATCAATCTCCTTTGCACTTCAAATACTGCTTCATCACAGGCAACTAGTTGATGAAACCATACTATATTGACTCATTCACACACAGTGCTTGGTTTGTTCACTTTTTGTTTAACAACTGAGTTTCTCCTCTTTCCATTAACAGAAACAATGGAAAAATTGCTTACAAAGAAACATGCCTCATGCCTCATACTTTACATTAACCTTTGAATGATTGGATTATGGAAGAAATGGTGAAATATGCTTCTGTGAAGAACATTTTAGTTTCTGCTTTTTTGCAGCATTTATGGAGCTATCAGTTTTAGTTTTGTGTCTTCATTTGTATTTTGTGGCTTTATCTTCAAAAGGATAAAGTACTGATCTTCAGAGAAAGAGCTTAACTATTGGAACCGTCAAACAACTATTCTGTGAATGGTTAATTTTTCAAATGTAAGCATAGATACCAGATGGCAGAAGGAAAAAAAAATAACTTGTTTCATTGTTCTGCGATAAGGATTTTTCCATCTGCTGGTTCAATACTAACTTAGTTTACATTCAGTTACAGCCAACACAATTAAAACTCTACTTCGGAGTGAAATCTTCTAGAAATGGAAGAAAAAGCCTGAGTGGATATACAATGAAGAATTTCTCTTTATGCAGACAGACCATTGCCACTGCCTCATACATACAAACACTTATAGCCCTTTTGTAGGGGTGAGAGCCACGTGATAAATAGCACAATCAGGTGATAAATTACAGAGCCATGTGATAAATGAATTTGTCATGTACCTTTGATTGCCTTACCTGCCCTCTACCCACTAATCTATCTCCTGGGAGTTTCTTTAGTATCCAGCGCCCTGAACAGCTTCACATATATGCCATTCTAATTTTAAATCAGCTAGACAGTAAAAAAGTCATCTTACTTCTTATTTTCAGAAAAAATGAAATAAATCAACCAAGATTCACTGAGGTTGTTAACTTCTGTGACTGTGACAAATTTTCTTAGACAAAAAACTCCTCATTTTACAGTCAAATCTCATTTATAGAGATAAAAATGTGTGTACTCTTTTCACTGAAAAAGGGGAACGTCTTCAGCTTTTTAACAGCAACTACACAGTAGCTTTTAACCCTGAAAAATTCTGATATAATCCCTAATTGCTCATTTTTTATATAAAGAAAAGCTATTATAGACCACATTCAGAAGCTTTTAAGTTTCACTGTCCCTGTCCTGCATTTGATATCTAAGGCATCTAGTTCTACAGTTGGAAAGAAAAACATACATATGTGTGTCCATGTATAGGTATATATAAAACTAATTTTCCAGTTTGAAAACCTTCTAAATTAATTTGTTAAAATAGGCTTTTTTGAAATACATGTGATATACACAGAGTCTCCATTGGTATGTGATCCAGGCAAAGGAGTTATGCTATAAATTTCAGAAGCAGAGACCTGCAAGTCATCAACACAGGACATCCCTAATGTGTCCTACACTTACTCACCTTAAAGGCCCATGTGAAGGTCCCAGACTCACAACATTTCAAAGATGAACAGCTGATGGTGAAACTGGCCTGCACCCACAAGAAATGCTACTGGAATACAAGTACTCCTGGCTGCCTTGAGATCACTGTGCTCAGCCACTAAATTCCATAAATGACCAACCAGACTTTAAAAGGTGCAATCTCACTTGGAATATTCTTGCAGAAATATGTAGCTCCAGATTAGACTGTGATTACCTCAATTTAAATGCTGTTCTTGTGGCTTTGCAGTGCTCTGTAAAAACCGTAATGCAGAGGAATGCTGAGATTTTCTTTGACTCTGGAGAGGGACTTTCCTAATAACATGCCTGCTGTCAAGATTCTTCCACAACTGGTAACTCATCATGTGTGTATGACACAGGGAGAATAAAAGGTGTAACCAAGGTCTTACAAAGCCAGATTTCCTTCTCCTACTTGACTGACCCATCAACAAAGGCCATTGGATCTTCCTGAAAAGGTGAATGAGCTGGCACTAGTGGCTACCATACATCTAGCTGGGATTGCAACTGTCCCAGTGCCTCTGTATATTTCCAGTATTTCCTTTCCTACATGACCATTTGCGGACATTTAGATATGGATAACCAGCAGGGTAAGTTCTAAACCAGTTGTGCTGCGGCATCATGCAGTTCCTGAGGGCCTTGCTTTCCACATCTTCAGAGTTAGTATAATAATAATAGCTGGCTGAAGCAGCTAATGAACACTAGCAAAATGTTTCACCTGTGTCAGGGGAATGACCAGAATGCAAGACCTCTGACATTTAATTCAGCTGTTGTTTCATTGCAGGAGGAATTAAAAGTGGAAAAGCAGCACAAAATGCTGAGATTTTGTATGAAATGTGAGTTCCTGATATCACATGCCTCATGGGCTTACTTTTCTAGATTCAGGAAGTGCTGAAAAAAATAAATTAAAATCCAGAGGTGAGAGTTTAGGCAGAAGGTTAGAAGTTTTCCATCAACTGTTGTTGGTTTTTATTATTCGACCTTGCTTTAACATTCCTGTGTACATGTCAGTTACTTATAGGTAACTGGCCATGAGTAATTCTCTCTTTAAGAAAGACTTGGCATTTGGGAAGGTGCAGTTCACTGAAAACTGCAGTAGTGTCACAGCAACTCATTCACTGCTTTTAAAAAAAAGAGCTTTCCAAAAGTCTTATTTGCTGTATCAACAGTGCAGAGGAGAGTTTAGTTGATGAACATTCAATAAACACCCTTTTAGTGAATCTCTGACATAGCACCTCCCAGCTGATGATGTCAAAGTACTTTCTAAGTGGTTTATAAAAATCTTGCAGATTTAGCCTGCCTGAAGCTCTTTCTTCTGCATGTAAATTCATCAGCCCTACCATAGCGATAAGGACATCAAGGCAGAGTTCTTAAAGGTTTTCCTAAAGATCACACTGAAAGTCTGTACCAGGAATCATGGATGCTAAATTTCTTAAATTCCGCTCTTGTTTTGGTTTTCAGTTGTTTTGTTAGGGTTTTTTTCCACTGTAAGTCCATCCTTCTGTTGTGGGATAGGTGGAAAATAATCAGACAGACAAAAGCACAGGTAATAATTTCACTGCCAGCATTACTTTAGTAATGATTTTGTCCAACTTTCTGACAAGCCAAAGAACAAGGATCTTGAAACCATTCCCTCTAATTTAAGAATAAGGACTTGGAATAAGGTATTAGGCATAACTCCCAGTGTATAAGTAGGGGTCTGCATCAGTGAGATCTGCTTTATGCCAGGAGTTTCTCGGAGAAATATGAATCAATGGTGTAATTTCTTACAAGTTAAAAATGAATGGTGAACAAAGAAATTTGATCAAAAAGCATAGGCACAGTACCAGTTCATTTCACCTTTTACTTAGGCTGTGATATTCTTCATATTGAACAAAGGAAACAAGGGCTTTTTAGCCATTTTTGTTAGAAACATGGAGTACCACTTGTTGTTGTGCAAGGTTTTGTAGTTGGCAGGGGGGAAATAAGAAATCTACAAGCAAAGAATTTGGGGTGAGAACCAGACTTTCTAAAATTATTTTATAGAAGTCTTTAACATGCAACTCTGATCACCTATTTTGTCTATGCTAGTGTGTTACTTTTTTCCTAACCACACAGTGCTAGTCGGTTTTCAAATCACAGGAAAAGATTATTCAAGACTTACAATAGCAACAAGGCAAAGGTCCTCAAAACCAAATCCTATTACTTATTTTCATATGTGATATTCTTTTCCAGTTTAATTAGAAGATAATTGTGATGATCCTATCAAAACACTCTCCATAGCTAGAGTCTGTTCAGTTGGCTGCTTCCCTGAATTCATTCATTATGCCAAATCACCCTATGACATGCTTTATCTTCATTGGGTAACACAAAAGCCATTTTCTAAGCGGGAGCAACATTTGAAAGAAGCACTACAAGAAAATGAGTAATTTTTCTTCCTTAATCTCTGATAGCACCTACATTCTGTCAATACATAGCATTATTTATACATGCATAATGCCTAAAAATTAATGCTAAATTAACTGGGAAAAAAAAAAACTTCATTTACTAACCAAAGCCCAGATAATATACTTCCTGCTTTAAAAAATGAATCATTTCAGTTTGATCCTGCATCAAATTTGTGTACATAGAATACAATAAGCAACTCCATGTTTATGCTTTAAATAAAGACAATTTATAGTGAGTTAAAAGTAATGAGAGACAAATTAAGAAAACTCACTTTTTGGCAAAGCTAAATTGGCTCAAAGTAAATAAAGTACTTATTGAAGTAAGTGGGAAAATTACACTAAATGATTAAGTGTTGAATCACCATCTTATTTATCTCACACTGCCATTTTTAAAAATAGCTTTCAGCGTGCATGTTTGCTATCACTCCTACTGTAGGCAGGCACCGTGGCATATATTTTTTGAAACACACTTTTTCTCTTCAGCAGACAAGAAATGTCACTATTGATCATAGTTTTGATCCATCTACGAGACTTCCACACAAGGGCCAATAACTGGTGTAGTCTCACAATAACTAAAACACTTCAGAGTGTTCCTAGCAAAGAAGTATGAACTCTAAATGTATTATCTGTGCCACACATATTATAAGATATAGACTAGAAAAGGTCTTACTTGACCGTCCCTGCTCTATAGTAAGCCCAAGTCAATCTATCACCCCACTTCATGTTATAAAATTAATTCTTTTACAAAGAACAATGATTCTCCTTTTTTTTTTTTATTTTTTTAACCTGAAATCTTGTCCTATAATACACGTCACCATCATTTAGAGAAAATCAGATTAACGTAGGCCAAAAGCACTGAATTGTGGGTTGGATGAGTGGACAGTGAGGTAGACTGAGAACTGACTGAATGGCAGAGCTCAGAGGGTTGTGATCAGCAGCACAGTCTAGTTGGAGGCCTGTAGCTGGCAGTGTTCCCCAGGGGTCAGTACTGAGTCCAGTCGTGTTCAACATATTCATCAATGACCTGGATAAGGGGACAGAGTGTACCCTCAGCAAGTTTGCTGATGACACAAAACTGGGAAGAGTGGCGGACACAGAAGGCTGTGCTGCCTTTCAGCAAGGCCTGGACAGGCTCTCAGCGAGACCTGGAGAGCCGGGCAGAGAGGAACCTAATGAGGTTCAACAGGGACAAGTGTAGGGTCCTGCACCTGGAATAACCCTACGCACCAGTACAGGTTAGGGATTGACCTGCTGGTGGACAACAAGTTGACCATGAGCCAGCAATGTGCCCTCGTGGCCAAGAAGGCCAATGGTATGCTGGGGTGTATTAAAAAAGAGCATAACCAGCAGGTCGGAGGAGGTTATGCTCCCCCTCTGCTCTGCCATGGTGAGGACACATCTGGAGTACTGTGTCCAGTTCTGGACTCCCCAGTTCAAGAAAGGCAAGGAACTACTGGAGAGAGTCCACTGGAGGACTACGAAGATGATCAAGGGGATGGAGCACCTGTCTCAGGAGGAAAAGCTGAAAGACCTGGGTCTGTTTAGCCTGGAGAGGAGAAGACTGAGAGGGGATCTCATCAATGCTTATAAATGTCTGACGGGTGGGTGTCAAGAATATGGGGACAGACTCTTCAGTAGTGCCCAGTGACAGGACAAGGGGTGGCAGGCACAAATTGTAACATGGGAAATTCAATCTCAGCATGAGGAAAAGCTTCTTTCCTTTAAGGGTGACAGAACACTGAAACAGGCTGGCCAGAGAGGTGGTGGAGTCTCCTTCTGTGGAGATATTCAAAACCCGCTCAGATATGTTCCTGTCCAGTCTGCTGTAGGTGAACCTGCTTTGGCAGGGGACTTGGACTAGATGACCTCTGAAGGTCTGTGTCAACCACTGCCATTCTGTGATTCTGTGAACCTAAGGGGAGATTACAAATGCTAAATTATATTCAGTTTATATTTTCCAGCACCACTATGGCAATAATATTTTCTGTCAATAATGCCATAGAGTTAAGTCTACAGGGAAATTGCATTCAATTTCTGGCCTTTTGCCTAGTCCCTAGATAGAGGGAATGATCCATACACATTGGGTGCAAGTCCCTTAAGACAAGTAGTTCATTTTCAACACAGTCCATGTAGAAAGACTTAACACTCTGGATCATGTTCTATTAGCATAAATGCTTCTGACTTCATGCTTTTCACATTCAATCATGCAAGAGATTTTGGGAAGGAAACATTGCAGTCTCACCTAAGACAAATCTGTCATTCCTGAGCACAGGAGAGAGGACTAAAGAGCAATTGCAAATTAGAAAAGAGTTCCCTGCTGATAGTTCTTGAAATTTTTGTGTCTGCTATGGCTCTTTCAGGAATATAGAACACCCTACCATCTACCTAAAAAAAATTCTTGTGAATTGTTCAATGAACTAAACGATTTTTCATCTGTAAACAGATGAATATTCAAAAGATAAATTAAGGGCTTTTTTAATGGAAATTTTTTTCTTTTTAGCCAAGCATCTTCAAAAGTTTAATGGTAAGTAATAGGGAGGCAGAGCTGTGTAAGTATCTGGTTAGCAAAAAGTCAACAAAAATTTGAGCAATGTTATTACTATTCAAAACAAGGATGGCGAATTGAGTACCTTTTTTATCATGGATGCTGACACTAGCTAGGAAATAAATCATCTCCTCTGCTACTTCCTCAAAGGAAAGAAATTTAGAAGAAGCTGTTTGCATGGAAAGAAGAGTGTCTGCTAAGAAAGAGAAATTATTATGCATAGTACACCAGAAGATACAGTTTGATCCAAATTCATTTTAGGGGTAACTCTATTACCAGTTAAGGACTCTTATCCAGAATGTGTAAAGCCTGAATGTGTAAAGCCTAAATATGTAACTGATAATATTTTAATGTATACATTATTAGTATTTTTCCTGTGAAATTGTTAGTTCTGTGTGGAAACATTTGTTCTTAACAGCTGACTATGAATTTTCCTGCTGCGTAAGATTCAAAATCACATACTTTATCCCCACACATTCACTGTTGGTGAGTTCGGTTCTACAGGCACTTGCAGTTGCAGGTTTTTCCTTTGTATAAACTACTTCTTAACACTACCTGAAAACAAATGTAAAACAGCTTTTAAAGCTTAGCAATAGTGCAATGAAAGAGCAAGGCTTGTGTTATCCTTATGAAGTGCTCTGTCATTACAGTTGGCACTATCTAGCCATTTTTCAGTTTCATTTAATTTGCAGAGATCTTGTTTGACTCTATGTCCACACGTTTGCTTATGTTTTAATTGTAAAAAAACAAGCAAACAGAACAAAATATTTCACATACACTGGAAATGGCTACAAGTCCACCAAAGACTATTCCTCTAGTATATTAAAGTGCTTTGCTTCTCTTAACGTTGTAGCTCTTGCCTCTTTTTAGGTTTACAAATTATAATATATAGCCATGACAACTTGTATAGAAATTTCTCATGATCTCAGGAATTATTTAATTTAAAGTAAATGCTGTCTATGCATTACAGTGACCCGGATTTTAATCACTAAAGACCACCATGTAACTTTGACTTAGCGGCACGGATTGCACAGGGATAACTCTGGAGAAGAGACTGAGAAACCTGTTTGCATTCTGCTGGCTAGAAAGGTAACGCAAGCTTTAGCATCTGTTAATTAAAACCATTCTATCTCAGAAGCACAGAATGCTTTCCATTTACTACCTGATGCCTGATACATGAAATAGAGCCACATTTTCACAAAAACATAAGGAGACCAGTCACTCAGTAGGAGGGAAGGGAAAGAACATCTGATGGTAAAAAAACATGTTTAATAATTAACCAAAATAGTTTATTTCACACACATAGTTAAAACAAGTAAGGGAGAACCAAGTGGAGTTTTGAGCTCCTGCAATGTTACTCCCTCAAAAATTAAATTACTATTTTTCTAAGAAGAGTTTAATCAGCCTTTTGCTAGCTATGGAAAGAAACAAAGTAAAACACGGTATGGCCATCTAAACAGGCTAAATCTCTGCTTCAGTCAGAGCAACATCAGAGTATGTACCCTCATCCCGGCTAAGATTTGATTTCCCAATGCACTTATCAGACACACAACATTAAGCATGTGAATGGCCCCATTGAACTCAGTGCAAGTATTCATAAGCTTTAAGTTATGTACATACTTAAGCACTTTGTAGGTAGAAGCCTAAAGTCCTGCTTCTGTGTTAGGCACTCTGTAAGACAGAAGTGCTGAGGGACAAATTTGGTATTATAAAGCTCCTCTTGTGCAACTGAGAAGCTTACTTGACTGGCAGACTCTACTGACACCACTGGGGACAATATAGTTTTCCTCAAAAAATTTTTTATTGTTGCATAGACATTCCCCAAATGTCAGCAGAGTTTCGTTGTTGTGCTGTTGTTCAAAGTAAAGTTTAGTTTTCTGACAAGAGAAATTAAATACATTTAAATAGGTAAGTAAAATGAAAGATAATAAAACCCATTCAACTACAAAAAAAATCAAATTTAATGGCCTAGAAAACATGTACACAAAACCGAGTTCAGCCCTCAGGAATTTCCAGATACATTCAAAACCCATAACTAATTATTTATAATAGCTTTAAGAGTCCAGGATTTTTTCAATTTCATGCAAATTTAAAGTGACATATACCTAGAAAAGACACTCTGATCTGTAATTTTTGTGTCCGAAGATAGACCTATGGCATGAAGCTATAAGGCATCTTGTATCTTCTGTTGACTATATGAGAAAGGCAATGGTACGAGCCCACCAAAGCAGACAAAAAATCAGAAACTGTTAAGAAAACATAGTTAATTAGTCTTCACAGAGGCACAAAATGAAGCCCAGTGCACCCCAAGAAATTTGCTATTTTCACACAAGACTTCTGGCAGAATAACTGTAGACAAGTGGGCAGTGGGCATGGGAACAATCACTCTGCCATTCCTCATTTTCATAGATATACAAAGAGCTTTCTGCTTTATACTTTGTGTCTCCCTCCTCCTCCAAAAGGAGACATGAGCTGAGTGACAGAAAGTTTATGCTATCATATTTGTTTATGGTGAATGGGTCAATAAATCTCATATACCTTCTTTTCCTTTCTGGAGTCCCTCTAGCCATATTGATGGGTGTTCATATTTCTCTTGATATTATTGTGACTAACTCCATAAACAACTCAGTAAGTAGTTCCTTCAAAGCTTCAATACTGACCTGTAATTGGAGAAAAAAAAAAAAAGTATATTTTTTGTATACATGTGTGGTCTAAAAATATTCAACATGTCAGCATAGACAGCACCAAGCACTGTATTCTACTTACAACTCAGCCTATTACACGCCACAAGCATAAAGAACTTCTGACAGGAAATCTATGACTTCAGATCCAGCACAGAAAACATTAACACAAACAGCTAGTACCCAAAGGACTTGGCATTTATTGAACTTTCTACTGGAAACGCAAGTTTTGTGTAGCAAAGGTCAGGGTGGAGGGATTAACTTTTCTCACATGTTCAGGTAAGCTGTCTATCACACTTCAAATAAGCAACTTCAGATATAAAAAAAGCTTAATTAATTATAAAATAACCACCTGCCTCTTTCTTTGTCACTGCACACTTCCATCTGCATATCACAATTACATGCAGTTAAGAATAAAACAAATAACAACGCTAGTCTGTAAAGTTCAAAATGCAGAATTGTTATCCACACCAAAGATGTTGTCAATGTTTTCTTTTCCTTAGGGTATCTATTGTTTGATTAGAAGTTATACCATAATCTCACAGGGACTCTGCAATTAACATTATTTTCAGGTTATGGGTGTGACAAGACCACAAAAAACTACAGGGGTGGCTGAATGCCATGGCTAGAGACAGTGTCCAAGAGTCAGGACTTCTAATAGCCACACTTGTAACTGCTATTGCCCTCTTCTGCTCCCAGTTTACTTATCTGAAAAACTAATGTAAAAATACATTACATGGGTATTTTAAGTTAATGTCTTCAAAGTATTGCTATAAAGTGTCCTTGAATGGAAGGTCACTGAAACAAACAAGATACAACAGATATTCTTTTGAATAGTAGCATGATTTCACTTGCTTAGGCATAAGTCAATCATTTAAGTCATACAAAGTACCAATAAGCAACGCAGTAAATATTTAATATACTGTAAAAAGGCAAGATGCAGGAATAACATGTTCAGGAAAAAAGCAAAATCAGAAGAATAAGGGGGCCTGAAAGCTCCAATTATCACCTAGTTTCCATATTCATTTTCTGCAGAACTATTTTGTGAGTCCCTAGGAAGTATTTAATCATCAGTTGTGAATGATGTCACTCCATTTATGTGTCATGTGCTGTATCAGTACCAGGGCACATGCACTGGGGATGTACAACAACTCCCATAGGGTCAGATGAAAAGGAAAATTTTCCCTTGTATTATGTGTTTGAATGATGTAAAGCAGGTCATGTTCTTCAAAGATGTCTTCTGTATAATTCAAAGCAAAAGGAAGAGTTCAAATTGAATCTTTGATAGAAACTGCTTTTTAAAGAGACCCCCTGTCTGAAAAGATTGGTATTCACGAGGTTTTCAAATATATTTTGATGACAGTTCACTTCAGTATTGACACTGTTTTGACTGCTGCAGAAAAAAAAAAAAAAAAAGAAAAAAAAAAGGACTACTTGCACTATTTCAGCTAGATTTTATTGAGACATTTGACTGTGCTTGGAGTTTTAAAGAGAAAGAAAAATACTGGAGAGTTAAAAGCATGCTCTCTCCTTGTTGCCTCCCCTCTATATACACTGCTAACTGACAGCTTTTCTCATGGTAACATAGCTTATTAAAAAAGGAGGAGGGATCTACAGCGGGAGTCGGAGCGGCTGCAGCACAAATGACTGTAGAACAGTGCAAAAACGAGACTCACGTGTTAAACCTGGTTTCACAGCACAGTCTCTGATTCCTTCTGCTCTATGGGGTCTTAGTGGAACTGAATTCTTTGTGGACCTAGATGGAAGTCTGCAGCACTGAGCAAAGACTGCCCTATATTTAACGCTGGCATTTTTATTTTTCACTCAGAAGCTGCAGTAGGTAGCCATTTTTTGAAAGCAAGGTCTGACGCAATACAATACAGAGACTGCCTTGAACTGACGTCTTTGAAGTTGTATCAATTAGATGAGAAAGCTTGGAGGAACATAAAATAGAATTGCTCTTCAGAAATGGGACACCTTTATGTATATACAGTAGAAGAAACTAGACTAAATTGGTGTATATCTCTTTTTTTTTTTAATCTATGTTTCCAAAATTTCCAAGCTTAAAACATGGATTTGTTACCTAATTTGACACACTCTGTGGGATCAACTCTTCAGAGACTACTGAGTGCTCTGAAAATCTCTCTGGAAAATCAGGACACTTTAAGGTATCAGCAGGCATCAACAACATGAAAAATGTATAGGTTTTTTATGCAGCTGTATGTATGTAAGCAGACATACATCCAAACTGAAAATCATACATTTCTGTCTATATATGTGTATATAAATACACATTTATACGCACACAAATATATAATTACTGAAACTGATATGTGCTCAAGACCACTATTGTGTTGTTTTCCATAGAAAGTCAGCAAAAGTAGTTAACTGATAAATGCTGATATTTTGCAGCTACCTACAATAAGCAAGTACTAGTGCCAACTAATCTCTGGTAATCAAAAAAACACATTACAGAGGGTTTTCAAAGTATTTATCTGATTTTAGACATAAGAACTTTTCTAATTTGTAATAATAATTTCTAATTATATGGACAGATACGCATTTTCTACCGATTTATGAGAAAACAGACCTGCAGGTTTGCTTTTTTTTAAATGTACATTCATTTGCAAATGTAAATTCAATGGAATCAATAACTTGGACATTCAACACCAGTAAATGAGCGGCACAGTAAAAAGTGGCACCAGGACAAAAGGTAGAAGGAAATTGTTGCTTGTCATTGTGGGGAAAAAGAAGATGTGTGTGCACTTAAAGTCATTAGGAGAAACACTGTTATTACGCTTTACCTAAGAAAGATTCTACAGAGAAATATTTGCAGTAATACTTGTCATGCCCCAAATCACCTCTTGAGTTTGTGCGCATCCCCACACAAACTACAATTTTGTACAGGACCTGTCCATCTGGCTCAACATCCCCTCTATGATGGTGGCTCATAACACCATATGCTGCAGGAAAAGGTGTCATAGCCCTGCAGTAGGCAGATGTGGCATAATTTTTCCCCAGATAAACAGTTATAGACCCAGAAGGGTGAACCCTACAAGAATATCTTAGGTAAATAATCAGTTTAAAATTCAAGGTTTGGGAGACTGTATGTTTGCCATTTGAATTCTGAATTTTTGCTTCCCATCTTGTAACACTGCTGGAAGGGACACTGCCTAATTTTGCAGTATTGTGAAATGTGATTGCATAAAGCCACAGTGAGGCAGCTACTTCCATTTTTTTCTTGTATGCTTGCTTTAAAAACCCCTGCAGATCATAGAGAGCAACAGCTTAAGGTGACTTGTACACTAACATATAGAAGAACATTATATTTCCTCTCCCTCGTCTGGCTATAATTTTATTTCTATTTGAAATTCACCACAATTTATAACTTTCTTTTACTGTGTGAATTCAGCTCATTCCCCCTGTTCCATTTCAAAAATCTGCTTTAGAATACAAAAGCCCTTCCTAATCAAACAGGAAGAATACTGTAAAGCTACATAGTTTGATTTTTTGCAACTTTCTTCACACTTTAATAGCATAATTCAATAGCATTATGCAATGCTGGGCTGCAAAAGACCAGAGAATACACTGTAAAACTCAGGCTATCTGGAAAATTATTAATGTTTTTGTTAATTTTTGTTAGCTTAAAAATAACTCAACTAAATAAACCTAAGCCAACATTGTTCTGCTGATTAATCTCACTCATTCACACTACTATAAACGTGAATTCTACGTCATTACTAAGACATTTTGCTGATGTCCTTCAGAATATACTCACCCAGCTTTAATGTGGCTGAGGTGAGTTTTCCTTCTTGTCCTGACTTAAAATTAAACCCTCTGTTCTTGTAATACGCATAACAAAGGCTGGGGTGGGAGGCGCATCCCTTACGCAAAACATAAAAACAACATGCATCATCTGCCAGCTTGAAGTGTTTGTGCTGAGAAATGACCGGGTGGTCCCAGATCACTCTACTCTCAGGCACACCGCTGTCAGAGGGTCAGTTCACTGTAAAAATGGATCCTGATTTTTGGGGTGCAGGCAGGTATCCTCTAGCCAATTTCATGTAGGGAACATGATATAAGCACTTCATTTTTTCGGGGGCGGGGGGGGGCGGGGAGAAAAACCAACAAACCCGCCATGAGATTCTAACAGCTCTTGACCCAAAATGAGCTTTGAAAAGAGAGGTAAGTAAAACAAATAGCCTTGCATAGACAGAAAACTTGTCTTGTGTCACTGTATAGGTGATACACATTATTGTAACCATGTTATCAAGAGATTATTGAATTCCTGAGGTGATGATAAGCTATCTGTGCATCATTAAGTTGTCAATTTATACATTTGTGATCTCAAAAAGATCTTGCGAAGAGACAGAAAGTAAGCCCTGTCACTACAATCTAAGACAGTATGTCATTCTCGTTTTCCAGAGAATTTGCCATGTAGCTACCATAAAAAACATTTCTTGCGGAATTCAATGGAAACTGAGCAAACAGCAATATAAACAAGACAAAAGAAAGAAACAATGTGAAAGCGCAGACATTTGGTAGAAGACAGTCAAATATAAGAAAAATATATTACAAGTTTCCATATTGCTTATTTCTAGAAAAAAAAAAAAAAATCTTATTTCAGTTTCTTCCTTCCCTTTAAGGGGGAGCCACTGAGCAGGGAAAAAAAAACATTTTAAAATGTTAGAATTAAAAGTTCATTTGTATAAAAGAATTAATCATGATGAGCCTTCCACAAAAATGAAAACCCAGAATTTGCCCCATAGACTCCACAGGTTTCACAGGAAATCAATAACCCTACCTGACAACTGTGTTTTGCATTCACTGATGCAATGAAGAATGAAGATTTTGGCCCTTAGTCTCAGTTGTACCGCATTGTATTAAGAATACAACTTGTACTGAGCTTATTAAGAATTTTGCTAATTCTCAGGAAAACTGCAGGAGCAAAAACTCACTCGTAGACTCATAAACAAAAACTCACAGGACTTAGCAAAAATTCTCATAAAGGACAATCCCTTTTCTAGGAAGCAACTTGTCTAAAATATTTTTGTTTGACCCTTTCCCAAGGGAATTCTGTGTTTTTCACCTCCTTCTTCCCACTCATATTTGAATATCCCCATTTTTCAGGGTTATTAATATATTTGCTGTCTTTACGCATTTCCCAGGCTCTAAGCGCCTTTTGCTTCCTGTTTCTTTGTTAGAGGGAATAAGATGGGAGAGAAAGGAATGAATTTGTCAATTTCTGGGATGCTATAACAGAAGAAATGTTACACTTTGCTAAGTTACAATGAAGAAACGTTACTAATACGATCTCTTAAAATACAACGTTGCTATGAGAAACAGTTGTAATTGATTGAATGTTTTCAAAATATGTATATTTCAGTTGCTCATGTTTATTGAATTTGAGCTAACATACATGCCAAAGGAAGTTTTTTCTTTTTATATTTTAATTTCAGGGCAAATTAGGCAGGCAGTTTCCAAGTAGCAGAGAAAACAAAAGTCATATCTATTTTCTCTATTCCAACGAAGAATATATTCCTCTGCCCAGAAAACTAAGATTTTTTTTTAAAATAATGTGGGGGCTTCTTTAATAAACAGATGTATTTTTTGACTTTTATCATAGAATCATAGAATATCTCAAGTTGGAGGGGAACCATAAGGATCATCTAGTCCAACTTGATGACTTTTGAATTTAGTTCAGTGAGTTGTTGGTGTTTTATTTCTCATTTCCTTGTTGCATTATAAACTTTTCGTTACAACTGTAAAGTCTAGAAACTTAAGACAATAAAAAATGGGAAGCTGAGATTTTCAGACCTCCACTTCTTTCCACATACTTTGGATAAATCACAACACTTGGAAGTTCTAAGACATCTTCGAAGGTTGTGAGTTTTGGTGGTGTTGTCACGTCTGCTGATGTTGTTTCTTCTGCTCCTTTCTACCTCACCACTTCTCCAAATATTGATTAATACACATTACATCTTCCAGGCTGCTAACTTTGGAGGGAAAGGTGTGACCTCTACTTTATACTCCACATATGCAACCAAGGTCCATGCTTCTAGTGTGAGCGTAAACAACTACCACGAATTTAAACATCTATAATGGTATATAGAAATAAAATAAATCTTACAGCTATTCTATACTTTTTAACTACGTATAGCTGAAATCTGTCATTGTCCTGAAAATAAATTTTTTCACAAGTTTGGATGAAATGAAATTTTTTTGAGTGAAAATATAACTTTGGTAAAATTACAAACCTTCTTTAACCATACATTGGAAAAGAACTATGGGGTGTAAGTGGGACAGCTACAGGGAAAAACCCAGCTCATGACTTTTTAGTCAGCATGACGTGAGCACAATAAGACAGTGTGTATTGGCATTGTCTCCCCTGGTTTCATAAATTGTAGGCAAATCTGCTGCTTATCAATTTAAACTGGACGAGGCTATATGAAGGATTTGGGGTTTTTTTTCCCAGTTGCTGTCAAAGGGGTAGCTTCCTCTGCTCAGCATTTTTCATGCTTTTGCAGTTAAACCACTTCCCATCACTTCATGCTAGTACCAACTGAATTTGGTTTTTTTTTTTCTAACTGAAAGAAAGTTTAGATATAGTGCCTCATTTTGTTGGGTCAGGAGAGAAACACAAATGACGTGCTCCAGTAAGAATTACACCCACAATCATCTGTAACACAAGGAAATTGCAAAGGGGCTACCGGCCATCTCTGCAATGGAAAAGTGCTGGTGGTTCCCCGTGGCTTACTGGTACCCAGTCTGAAGAGTGGCTCCCCTGTCAGACCCTCAGTCCCCTGCCCTCACAGGATGAGCAGGACAAATAGAGCTGCTCTTTGGGCAGCAGAAGCTGGAAATCGACAGGCAAAAGGGAAAAGGGCTGGGTTGTGTGAAGGTCTACAGTCTCCTACAGATTTACTTTATTACCCTAAATAATTACTTATGGGGAGAAAAAAAGGCCCATTTACACAGCCTTCACCACAACACGAAGAGGAATTTAATACTTTCTCTCATACAGAGGAGCCCCATTGCCCTCTTGCACCCAATGTAGTATAATTTTATTTTCAGCAGGTGAAAAGGATGCATTGCTTTATATAAAACTTAAAAAAGCAAGACCACAAGTGAGAAAAGAAAAATCCTTCAAGGAATGGCTTGGGGAAGTAGTTCTGCATAACCAAGCATAATTATTCCCGGGCACACTATGGAGACCATTGTCTTGCATTAGCTCTGAGAAAGTACTGCATTGAAAATATTTTGTCTCTTTACCATTCGTAGATTCTGCTCTGGTTCCCAAAGTGAACAAATTAAAGGGCACAGGCAATCAAAAATGAGAGGAAAACATAAACTTTATAAATTATAAAAAAAATGCACTGTGGCTTTTCCATGTGTGTGTTAAACTCTTCAGAGAGATTCCAGCTTGAAAGTATTCATTGCTGATATTAATTTTGCTTAAGGTCCCCCAAAATAAATAAAGCCACCTATCTATAGGCATATAGCTGGTGAGGCGTCTGGAGAACAAGTCTTAGGAGCAGCAGCTGAGAGGACTGGGTTGGTCTCTTCTCCCAAGTAAGAGGTGACAGGACAAGAGGAAAAGGCCTCAAATTGCACCAGGGGAGGTTTAGATTGGATATTAGGAAAAACATTTACACTGAAAGGGTTATTAAGCATTGGAACAGGCTGCCCAGGGAAGTGGTTGAGTCACCATCCCTGGAGGTATTTAAAAGAGGTGTAGACGTGGTGCTGAAGGACATGGTTTAGTGATGGTTTTTGTCAGTTACGTTGATGGTTGGACTACATGCTCTGAAAGGTCCCTTCCAACCTAGGCAATTCTAAGATTCTATATAGAGACCAAGAAAAATTTACAAGCACACTGTTTTACAGACACACTGTTCCATCTATCCACTTCAGAAAAATGATCTTATTATGTTCAAGTTTAGAATTGTGTTGGTCATTTACAGTGTAGCCATGATTTCCATTCAAACTCTGCCTCTAAAAATTATCACCCTTAACTCAAGGGCTCTAAGATGTCACTGTTTCTTTTTACTCTGAAGAAAGATTTGGGCTTTCAGAGACCATGGCAAACCCACCATTTGGATTGAATTACGTATGAAGTGCATTCCGATATTCTATTTTCTTTTAGTCGTACAAAAGACAATAGATATCTTATCTGATTTCAAGCCACAGTCAGAGGATGAGTGACATAAGGAAAATCACTGCAAGAAAATTGAGGAGAAATGCATGCAATTCATAATGAGAGGACACATTACTCCTTAAGCCAACACCTAAATACACTGGGAGGTTTTAGTGAAGAAATAAACAAGTAGGAAAATTTGGAGAATGTTACCAGCAGATCAGCATAGCCGCTTTTTTACTTTAAGGGGTTTTCTTATTTCTTGCATTAATGTCATTACTAATGACTTTTGGAGCTTAGTTTCATTGTGTAGTTCAGCTATGATAAGTTTGCTATCAGCATCAACACCAATGATAAAGCAGAGAGAAACCAGAACAGAGAAAAAATAGTTTGGACAAGGTTTAAATAAATTACGTTTACAAATTCACTGGTCCTGATGAAGAAAAGATTTTCAGTTTATTTAGTGATTTTTAAGAAACCATGGCGGTCAAGTAAGATTTCAAAGGGTTGAAAAATGGCAGATAAAGTTTATATCATTATTAATGGATGTAAGAGGGAAAAGCAAGCCAGGAAATTTCAGTTTTACATTCATTCCTGGAAAATATTAGAAAGAAATAATCAAACATAAACTTGACTTCAAACAAAGCAACTAAAAGGAAACAAATACATGAATAACAACCAGTGTGCATTTGCTAAAAAATAATTTTCTCAAATCAAACTAATTTTCTTTTGTGGTAGAGGAGTATTCCTCATAGATAGAGGAGAACATATAGGTGTTAGTTGTTAACTTCACTAAAGCTCTTGACACGAGACCTTTCTAGGAATAAGCAAGAAAATTATGGTGAACTATAGGATCAAGTAAAACTTTAGGCACACTGGAGACAGTAGTCGAAGAAAGTAGTTATCAATGGTACACTATCATATGTGAAGGAATAATTAAATTTCTGCAGGTTTATGCTTGATATTGTTCAACGTTTTAATGAAAATGTGCTTATTGATTCACAGAGCTCAGAAGGACATGCACATTGAACAAAACAGAATTAGAATTCAAAATGGTCTTGAAAAATGGGAGAAGAGATCTGATGGAATAAGACTAAGGTGAAGTTTACACCTGAAAAAGAATAATCAATTCTGCAGCTGCCAGATAGGAAAGAACTGATTAAGCAGATATGCTGAGGAAGAAGATAGAAGAGTTACAGTTAACTGCGAAATGAACAACAGGCCAACAATGACATGCTGTTTCAAAAAAGGCAAATATCCAAGGAAGATATATAGAAAGAGGAGGAGAGTTGACAGTAAGACGTGTAGAGCAATCTTTCCACTCTACTCAGAAACGGCAGGGTCTCAGCCAGAGCACAACAGAAGACACTGATGAACTAAAGAAAACTAAGGGCAGTTCTAGAAAACATGAGATAGGATAAAATACTGAATAAAATGGAAATGTTCGGTTTGTAAAAGGAAAACAAAGGACAGGTATACATTTCTTAATGAAAATACACCAAAAGTAGCTGTAAGACAAAGAAAGGAAAAAAAAATATTCTTTTCTGTTTGGGAGACAAGAAGTACTGGGCTTGGATTGCAATGGAAGATTAAAGTTTGACATCAGGAAAAACTTTTAGTGATAAGTGATACTAAAACACAGGGCTAAGTGGTCTGGGGGATCTGCAACCTGTATCAGTGGAGCTGCAGGATCAGGATCCTGCGTTGGATCTGCTCGCAGAAAAAAAAGATTATCTAAAGCATATCTCCAGGTCTTTTCCAAAACTATTTTTCTGATTCTATGATGAAACACACATGAAGGCTTCAGGAGCAGGTACATCTCAAGCACAGGCAATTATAAACAGATACATCACTGGAATTATCCCGCTGAAAAGGGATGATGTGCTCTTGCGCACATAGAGCAAACAGTGATTTGACAAGCCTCTGATGATTTTAGGCTGCAAGCAAAGCTGCATACTCTGCAGCCATATCCTTTGCCATCACAAAAAGAGTGGCGAAGACTTGAGCTGATAACCACCTTCACAGAGGTGGTGAAATGGCCAGGCCTCAAGACATCCATACCAAAAAGCTCATGACACAAAAAAACCCAGATATATCTTACTGGCTGAGATTGCCTTCATCTTTATTTGTCTGGACATTTTAGTGGGAGGAATAGCAAATAAACCCACACTGGTAATGGACAATGATAAAATGTCTGTTCTCATACTGCTGGATTTGCTAGCTGCCTTAAATGCAGCTCCTTGTGAAGAACTATTGGCTTGCTTGAAAACCCTCTAGGAGTTAATGTAACTGCCTTTCAGTAATTTTATTCTTGTCTCTCCACAGTCTTTTGTTCAACTGCTTTTTCACCCTGACCTGTGTATCATCTACGTGAGGATTTGTAGAACACCATCCCGTCCATTTCTGTGTCTGTAAGGTCAGTATTATTGTTAATCAAAAAAAAAAAAAAAAAAAAAAAACAAAAAAAAAAAAAAAAAAAAAAAAACCAAAAAACCCACCAATGGAAAAAGACCCGAAGTGGTAAGAAATTGAAAAAATCCTCTGCTCTTGCAAATAACTGTTTTTCTGGGACACAGTGGGGTTTCCATTGCATCATATATTCTTCATTTTAGGAAGAAACTTTTTTCCTTGTAGCTAAGTTGTTACCATGTAACAGCAATGTAAATATCACTGCTTAATTGCCATAGTGCTCTAAAAGCACCAGTATCTGCATCAGGAAGCAATGTACTAGGAACTGTACAGAGAAGCACGTAGGAAAAGATCCCTGGCTTCATTACAGTCTGTATACTTTTAATGATTTCCACCCAAAGGTGAACATACACTTTACAAATACAACTGGACTGGAAAAAAAAAACTCTGTACGCTCTGTGAAGCAAAGGAATAAAAATGTCATTCGGAGGTGGTCTGGTGATTCAATAGGTTGGTAGCACTCACTAGTTGCTTACAACTTGTTAGTTTCTTTCAGGATGCTGCTTCTGCAGTCTTGCAGTATGGGAAAATCTCATTTCACTAAGCCTCTGACTTTCATGTTTGTGAAAGAAAACCTGAAAACAAGTAGTAAGTCCCTCTTTCACCAGGACTCCAGGGCTCAGGAGGCAGTAAAAAAGATTTCAGCCTTTTCTTTTACTTTAAATGTCATGATATATGTAAGCGTTAGGGTCAACAATATGTCAGATGGGAAATGTAAAGCACAAATTAGGAGCACCTGGAGAAAAAAAAACAACACAACAGAACATGGTGAATCTTGAGATAGCACCAAGATGTGAATTTTTCATCTTCTATTTGTTTCCTAGCAATTTACAGTCTCCGGGTCTCCTCTGTGGCCAGGAGTAAAACTGAAGCATATTGCTCCCTCCTCTCTTCTCTTTCTCCAACCATCACAGGCAAAGGCAATGCCCCAGGCAGAGCCATACTGACACAGTATTTGTTTCTGAAAATGCTGTGACAGACATTTACCAAGAAAATTTACAGACTCCATTCAGACAGACTAAAGTGTGCTAAAGGCAGCTGCACTGTGCAATTCATACTTGCTGCCAGCAGTCTGTGGCGCTGGGCAGTGCACAAAGGGACGGGCTGGTGATCCCATCTCTTGTGTTTCAGAGAGGTTAATAGGAGAAAGGAAGTGAATGGCCTTAGCTGTGCTCGTCACTTCTGTGGTATGGCTATATACAAAGGAATAAAACAGCAATTTCTAAACATATAACAGGTGTTGACCCAATACTTTCAGGTAGGTGCCACAGCCTTGCAAGTGTTGAGCCATCATATATCAAAAGACAATCCGGAGCCTTTGAAGGTCAAAGGCCCAAGACATTGACTTTGTGATAAATGAGTGTTACCCAAAACCTCGTGATAACAATATGAGCAGACCAAACAGCAGCTTCCAGTCCTGCAACATCTCTACTATAGCTTTCAGATTATTGCAAGGACCATGGGGTACCATTATTTAAAATAATGCTTTGCAAGTTTTAAGAACCAAAATTTATTCAAACACTGATAGGAGAAAAAACTGCAGATTATAGGTTATTTGTGGATGCCTTTTGACCAGCACTATTTCTAAGCAACACTTTGCCATTAAAATGTCTATTGAGTGGTAAAACTTCTATTCATTTTTCATAAATGCACAGGCAGCTGAAGCTACAATTTCTGCAAATAAACTTGTTCCAAATATAGCTCAGTGTACAGTAGGAAACTGATTTGTTCGTGGTATTTGGATGCTTAGAAGTGCTGGGACACCCAGCAGTGATGTTTCTATTTAGCTAACAACCGCTGGGCACTAGCAGCATTGTGCATTCCCTAGTCACAACCATTTGCGTCAATCTCAGCCAAATGTTTTAAGATACAAAACTATTATGGTGTATCAATTATTAATTTTATTATGAGAATTTCATCAGTAATTTTAGGTATAAGGACTGGAAGGCTGAGTAGTTTGGGCACCTTTCCCACAAGGAAAACATTCAAGTTTCTAAGCACCTTATTTTAGCTTGATTAGTGTTTTCTGCAATATTGTAAAATGCCTGTGATGGTTCTATTTTTATCATCAGGGTTTTTACTTCTAACTGTATTTGGTTTCATATATTCTTATGAGATTCACTCTTCCTAGGCGGAAAATAGTTTCTAGCCCAGGGATAACAATATCAATGCAGGGACAGCAATTTTAATTTTTATTGCAATGTTTGAGGAAAATTATATTATTGATTCCCCTAATCAATCGAACATGACATCCTCTGTCCTCTGCTCAAACCCAGCCCCCCACGTGCCCCCAGCGCTGTTCAGGTCTCCCCACTCCCACACCTCACAGCCTCTCATTGCAGAGCAAAGCTCAAAGCTCCTGCTCCCCTGAACAAGTCCATCTCAACGGTTCCTGAGTTCTTGCCTGGGGAACTGATTTCTCGTCCTCTCTGCCAGGCACATCTCTGAGCACATTGCTCTGCTAACACAGATGCCCTGCAAACGTGTAAGGAGAGGTGCAGCTCTTCCCGCAGCAGACCAGCCCCATGGAGACATCTCCTGTGCAGACAGCCTGTGTAATTCCCTCACCTCATCCCAACCTGCACCACCCAAGAACCCCTCCAAAACTGCCCAGAAATCCAGTTCAGCTTCTCCATGACTCTGCAAAAGCTAAGGGGAAAAGGACACTCAGCAGCAAACAGCTTACATTTCAAGAGGACATACAGCACAGGAGTGCTCTGTACACTGATGCTCAGCCCTGCTGTGGCTAAGGGAGCAGTAAATCCCTAATTATAGCACTTGGCTGGTGGCCAAGTAACCAGAAACACTGTTCAGCCAAGGCTAAATGAGAAACTTCATATCCGAGAAAACAGTAAGTCACATAGTGCTGCACCTTTTCATTTGCTTACAGTAAGATGACAAAAAAATCCAGCACTAAAAAGACTATCTGAGATGGGTTAGGTGCAAATTGGCAGCAGCACATAAACTCATATTCTTCACATTAAAATATTTGGCCTGAAAGATCTTTGCCTTCACGTTAATTATTCCAGGTTGCTGTGAAATGTTCATTTCCCCACGTTCCCTCCAGATTTTCTCAAGTCAGATGCCTCAGTGAGGATTGGTCACTGTCGCATGACTCTGCAGTAACTTACATGAGTTTCTGTCTCCAGAAGGGGTGTTGCTGACTTACCCTGAAGGGCTAACGAATCCCGACCCTCACCCTGGAGTCTGGGCTGTGACATGACCCTCATGCTCCTCCTGCAGCGCTGCACTAACGCCAGCGGGGCATGCCGCTCACTGCTCTAGTTTTCAGAGGTTTGGGGTCCCAGAGTATCGGTAGTGCTACATTTCTATTTCAAGTCCCATGATAGATGATGCTTTTTTTAATATCCAGCCCATGCCGTTGTGTATTATACGAGAATCTCTGCTTTCATTTTCAAAAAGGCAAGCTTTTAACCTTCCTGTGAGGAAAACTTCAACACGTATCTCAAGTGTTGATAGCTCAGAAGCAGGAAGGCTGCATCAGGCAGTCAATTAAGAAAAGAGTCTGACTGCAGTTCGGGGGCTTATGAAAGACACAGGTTTGTACAGAAAATGTGCAAGAGATAAAGCCACCTTTTCAAATGCATCTCCATGTTGTTTTTTTTTAACAGAGCTAAACTGGGGAAGTGCCAACATATCCCCTGTCTTGTTGGCTCCTTACAGACATCATTGTCACATCATCTAAAAGAGATTCGCAATGACTTACAGACTCCAAGTCCTCTTGCCATGGGTTTTGTCCCACTGTTTCTTTTACATCACTCACGACAACCATACTGGAAGACACTTCAGCAGAAGATAAGGCTAACACCTTGCCCTCTTTGCCTCTGTGTTTCAGCATGCTCAAGGGATCCTTTAGAGTTGACTCTGCTAAGCAGCTGTCCTGCTTTATTTGATGTTTGTGTTTAAATTATCTTGTGATAATGCACACATTATCACAAGAAATAATTACAGATCTTTTGCACAATCATGTGCAGTACATAAGCAAAACTATGTAGTTATGCACAGTCATGAAATTAAATGATCAAAGGCAATTTCTTAATCTAAAATAAGCCTATGAAATAGCAATTACTATCTCTAGATTTTGTTTAAAAAACTAAAATGTTTTTATATAACAAATAAGGGAGGGGAGAATATCTCCTTTCAATTAAAGGAGCATGACAATATCTCCATGCCTAGCTCCTATTGTAATTAAAAGTTTGCAATTCCCAATTTTAAGAAATATCAGCAGTTAAATCTATCCTGGGAAGAATGGGATGTTTATATTTAAAAAGTTAATTATTTTTCTGCTGAAGTATGTGTTTAATGCATATTGAAAGTTTAAAGACATTACTGAATGTGCTCTTTTGCTTACTTTACGGATCTTACAGGTGCAGTTATTTTTTTAAAACAATACGTTTGTGGGCCAGACAATCAGGAGGGTTAATGACATTACTTCAGGGAAGAGAGCCGAACTACATGCAGGCAGCTTAGCTGCAGGACAAGGTCCCCTGGCGTTGTCATATTCATAGCTATTTCTGTGAAACAAAGATTGCTGGCAGAAGTGAGGCAGTTTGATATGAGAGAACAAAGCATCAGTCAGGAAAAAAGACGGCAGTGGGAGGAGCTAAGATGAACTGTGCAGGAACCAGAGGGAGTAGCCCATGGCCTCCCCTTCCATCTTCCTCTTCCAGCTTCCCCTTCCTCCCCAGGGGCATTTCAGGACACAGCAGAGGCATTTGGGAGGAGAGCAGCTGAGGTGCTGCAGTGCTTGTGGTTGGGCCTTGGGAAGGCAATCCTGCCCTGCTCATTCCTGCCTCTCTGCCTGGAAAGCAAAAGAAAAATCAATGGCTACTTACCTCTTACAGTCAAGTGCTCTGGGGCTGACAAGGAAAAAAAGCTTTTCAGATAACTAGTTATAAAGGCTGCATTCAAATCGTGAGGTGTGTTGACTTTTGTGCATGGGTCAGGCCATCCGTAACATTTCAGAAAAGAAGGATGCCGCAGAGAGGCTTATTTTAAGGCACCTGATTCTATATCTAGGCAATCAAATTATCACCTGGCCCTGGACTAAAAGCTGTCATGTCCCAGCCTGAATCCAGCGTCGATCATCCAAATGGGAATAAATGGACAGGTTTTGATTCTAAGGCCAGGAACAAAAGCTGGGCTGAGGAGATGGATCTGCATCCCTTTCTGGATAAAGTTAAAAAGCTTAATGAACTGAGTGCATTTCCACCTTGTCCACCCCAAAGCCGCTGGGATGATGACCACGGGGTGTAAGGGAAGATCTGTCTGTCGGTAGAAGCAGCATCTTGTGCCAAGCCAGCTAGCTGGGGCTGCAACCTATGCCATAAAATGTGTCTGCTGCCTCCTGCTGTGTCAGATGGGCTAATTGGAGGCACCTCTCGCTCCTTGGACGTTGCTCCTCTTGTTCTCCACACTACTCTTCTCTGCAGTGCCTGTCACTGTCGCACCGGCAGCAGGCAATGGCCCCACGAGCGCTAGATGTCCCCTGATTTCAACTTTTTCCTCAGTGCAAGGGAGAGCGACGGGCTTGGCAGCAGCGGCTTCACCCCTTTTTCTTCTGACAGTGCCCCCACGGAGGGAGAGGGAGGCAGGAAATATTGCAGGGGTCACGGCAACACACAAGCTCCAGATCTGAATGAACGCTCATTTCCAAATGCAAGCCCGCCTCCACCTCTCTGCCTAAAAACTCAGTCCATCTGTCTGTCTTTCCTAATGATCGCTCATATTTTATTTGTTTTTACTACTAATGTAGCTGGCGGTACAGAAAACAAAATATGTAACAGGAGAGTTGGGCTGGGGATTTTTTTGCTTATTTTTTTTTTCTTCGTCTCCTTTCGTTCTAGCTGTGAACTTGCTCTAAGGCATTTGTTGAAATTGTTGCTTTTAAGTTTGCTTTGTGGAGAAGGATTTCATGACTCCTGGCCCCCAGAGGGCTGTTCTTTGCCCTACCACTTTTCTCTGCCATCTGGCATGTTTACTTGAAGTAAACGTGTCAGGTCAGAGGCCAACAAGGACATGTGGAGGGACAGCTTTGTCATAAAAGCTGTAAGGAATGAGTGGGTGCTTCTGAATATAACACTGTGCATTTTGTTCAGCTGCCGAACACAAAGAGGTGAGGTTAGTCATATGGTTGAAAGAAAATAAAGAAAACCAAATAGACAAGCAGAACGGTAGACTGTACAACACAGGGCACTCAGTCTCTTTTATTTGCTTTTTTTTCTTTTTTTTCCTAAGCCTTTCTGGACATGTTTCTAAACAATACGGTAGAGAGGACAATAAAATCTCCCTCCCCCCATTCTTTTGGAGACCTGATTTATACAACAAGTTCAGTAGTGGCATTGAGGCCTCGAATCACCGCAGGTGCAGACAGGCGGGCTGCAACAAGCACCGATATCTGTGTTCCAGCTGTCAAGCCACCGTTTGTTTAAATGCAAAATTCCTATTTTGGCACCTAAGGACAGGAATTAGTTTGACAGGACTTGCAGGAAGGAAGGAACTAAGTGTGGGGGTCATATAACTGTACTCCCTTGAACGAGGGTCACCTTGCAGCATGTGAAGGTTTCGAGGTAGGAGGGATAGGGCTGGGTGAGCCAGAGGCTCTCCTGCTTTTTCACTGCTAGCTTGGTCCAGACTTGGTCACAGCTGGTCACAGTTATACCCGTGCGACTACTACCATGACAACCTGGAAGTCCACCCCCTCAAAGATTTTTCTGCTTTCATGCGTTCTTGCTTTCCAAACCTCGTTCGCCTCTGCTACGCAATTCGGAGCTGCTTTGTTCTTGCTGAGAGAGTGACGGTATCCCAAAGACAAAAACTGCGCCACCTTGGGATCTGTTTGTGTGGCATTTAATCAAGCAGCTCTAAGAGAAAGAGGACTACTTGTAAGTAGCCCTCTCTGAGAGGAGAAGTCTCCTCTGTGCCTGCAGTGCAGGCTGACAGCAGCAGAGACGGGACATCTCCCACCTCCTGCGACAGCGTGGTGTAGGGGTTAGATGACAAAAACCGGCCCCTCACGACCCTTCACCAACTGTGGCCACCAGCCTTCTCACAATCTGATGGTAGAGGATAAACCTGCCTCGAGATCTGGCTTTTTTTGTCGTGGGGTAGGTGCCACCAAAGACCCACAAGCTGGTTTATTCCCCTCCATGAACAGGAGAGCATAGGCTGACTGTGGTGGCTCCTCTGCATGGAGTCTGCCTACTACAAACAGAGAGGAGACTATCCGTAACCACAGAGAGGACGGCATGAATTATTGCTGTCTGAGAGCAAAGGGGAGCAAGAAAGGACACCGGTCGGAAGCACAGCCACGAGCACTGCCCTTTGTGGAGAGTGCTGGGTGAAGAAAAATTCATGCTGCAGAATTCATCGCACAGCATAATGACACCAGGTACCATAAAGGGCCTTCCAAAGAGCAAAACCATCTGTCTAAAATTACTCCAACCAATTTCAGATGGTATCTAAATCTGACCATATAGCAAATAACACACAGGTTAATACTGACATCTTATTAATGGATCCCTTTTTGCAGCTATGAAATAATGTAATCTCTGAATCAACTTTACTACAAGAAGTTCCTTTCATCCATATTTAATACATGAGCTCTATTAAAAGTTTGTATTAAGCCCAGACAATGAATAATGGAAAATTCCATCTTAGATTCTATCAAATTTTCCTTGGAAATAAATCAACCAAATAAATAAAAAATGCAAACAAACCCAAGCACTGTATGTTCCATCTTTATCAGCCTGAATTTGATTTCACTGGTGAAGAAATAGCTTTTTCTTTTGGCTCCTAGTCAAAATCCTTTGCAGGTTTTGGACCACTTGTCTCCCTGCAATTCCTTTTTCCTCTCTTTCTTAACATGGATAGGTAACCACAAAAAAAACCACCAAGGACTGTTTTCTTGAGACATGGTGGAATTAGAAGGGCTAAGTGATTATTCTCATACAAAAAAAAAACAGACTTGATGTTCAGACAAGCAAAAGAAAAGCAGGCATCTTTAGAGGCTACTCTATATCTTAGAAGATCTATCACGATGTCTCCAGAAACAGATACAGCACTATAAGAATATTAAAAAAAAAAAAAAAAAAAAACAACAACAAACAAACAAACAAACAAACAACAAGAAGCAAGGTACTAATATAATTACAACAAATAGGTTTAAGTATTAACGAAGATATGCTAGTCCTCTCACAATAAATGTTACATGAAAATCCAGGAATAAAAAGTGATGGTTTTTGTCAGAGTTAGGTTGATGGTTGGACTCGATGATCTGAAAGGTCCTTTCCAACCTAGACAATTCTATGATTCTATGATTCTATGACATTTATAGTAGAGAAACCTAGCCTGAGATATATTGCACGGACCATATGAGCTCCCTCAGGGAGGTCAGTTCATATGAAGCTCTGTCTACATAGGAATTGCACCATGGGTCCACCCCTGTGAGTGTCATCTCACCCCAGTTATGATGCAAACCAACAATTAGGCATACCAGGACAAAGTGAGAGTTGTCAGCCTAACATCCCTGAATTTGGGAATTTGAGGGACAATCTTAAACCAGAGCAACTGTTCAAAGGGACTTTGAGAGAAATTTTGCTTGATGTCGGAGTATCAAATCTTGCTTACTCTTTCACATGTTTTCTTCTGATGTTCCTTCTGTAACCTTTTACAAAGACTATCAGTAAAAATCCTCATCTTAAAGGTGGATCTTCAGAAATCAGCCACCATTTTCAAGTTGGGCTAGCTTTGGCCTTGCTTCACACTGCTACTAGCAGTATACAAGCATAAGACAGAAAAAACCTTGTCGAGCTCCTGTAGGAGCTTTGGACACCTCTGTCACTATGTCAGCTGCAGAATTGATTCAGTACCATTTGCAACTACAGACATGTATATAACTCTTGAAATACTTATTCCATTTGCAAGTCTGCGATGAACGGAAAGCGGCTGCTTCCTAATTCAGTTTGGAATTCTAATTGGGTTTCACTGGCCAGAGAACCCAGCGATCAAACTTGCACATGTTGGGAAAGAAAGCAGAAGGAATCAAGGTTACCCATCTGAAAGAGCCTGAAGGATAAGATTGTCACAACACCACTCTGTATTGACAGTTATTATTTTCTCTCTTGGCGCAGACTAATCCAAATGGATTCTGCCAGTATAAATGCATAGCGTATGCAAATATGAGAATGACTTGCTTGGATATCCACAGAAATCAAATGCACTTTGCATAAACATTCACATCAACAGCCTGATTTTACCAATTTAACCCTTCCAGTCAATGGTTGCAACAGTATCACAAAGTCAGTAATTACTGTTAAGTAATGTTTTGAATTTTCCTTATCAACAGACAGAAATGTGTGCAATTTATTCGGAGACACGAACACAAAAATCCCACTTAGCTCTATATAATAATTTATTTCAAATTGCTTAATTCTATGCACATGCTCACACATACACTGAAACATACATGCTCTCACATATGCTTACTCCTGCAGAAACAAGCAGGAACTTGCCCAGTGACTCATATCAGTATTCTAGAAAGTCATTCAAATATATAGCATAGCTACTTAATTCTGGTTTTGAAATGTTCCCACTACCATATATAGACACTAATTATCACTTAATGCCAGTAATTTTTAAGTCTTCATTTTCTATCTTGCTTACTCTCCAGTGTCTATTGTAATTTGTGGAGAAACAGGGGTGTCATAGTGCTACCTGTGATACAAAAGAAAAGATAGATCTGTAAACCATAATAATGAAGATTATATCACTATGACAGACAAAATGGTGAATCTGGACATAAGCAGCTAGTTCATCCCATTATGCTGATAGCCTGGACTATGCATAAGAGTCAAGATCTTCATAACCTGATTTTGGTTAAATACCACATCTCTGCAATTGCGAAATGAATATGTAACACGATCCTAAAGTGTGGCCTTGGTCCATTGTCATGATTAATACACACAGAAAGTTATCTATATTACCATCAGGTGGAAATCCAGGTGGCAGGCTAAAGGTTCAGGACTAAATTTCTTCTGACAATGGTGTTTGCTTATAGTCTTCATATGTATGTATGCAAATCAGCCTTACCCTGTAATGCTAATTTCTTAATGCCTGTGATACCAAGTACGCAAACTGCGAAGGATACAGACATCTACAGGGCAGAGAATTTCCATTACAGACTCCATTTTTTTAATTTCACTTGAGGTAGTTGGACCACTCAGACCAATGATGCATCTTGAGCCTTGCCAACATTCAAAAGATTGAACTAGTTTAATTTTAATTGGTTTTCTAGCCAAATTAAATAAAGGTACACAAGCTTCTTGGTAAACATCCCTTTTTAAAAAACAATTGCCTCCACTTACCTTAACTTAATCACAAAATATTTCTATTAACAAAAATAAAAATCTTGGTTTCAACCAGCTAATTCATCTCTATTTATTAATGAAGAACAGCATATATAATATATAATTATATATATATAAGAATATAATTAAGAAACTGCATTTATAGTGATACATTAGAGGCTCATAGGTTTTCTAAAAATAATAAAAGCCCAGTTCAAAGACGAATGCAGTGAAGTTGCCACAGTGCAGACCAAAGAAGTAGTTTACATTCTTCTGAATCAACAGAAGTGTTTGACAAAGAATACAGGTTAGGAAAGTTAGTGTTTTGGAACTAAAATTAAAGGCAGGCTTTCATGGAATATAAGATATAAACCACCACAAACACATACTTGTAAATAATTATTACTGATCATCCCCTTCTCCACTGCAATTTTGTATTCAGCCCACTAAGTGCATCACAAAATTACAGAATTTGGAGGCTAAAAGACAGAATTATACCCTGTATGTCTGGTTTGCCCATACCTTTAAATGCCAAATGCCACAAGGCAGTAAATTCAACCTCAGGTCATTACAAGGGCATTCACAACTAGCAATACATGTGCACGAAGTTCAACATAACCATGTATGAGAGTTTTGCAGTGGATTTGGTCCTCTAAGTGCTTGATCATAAAAGCCGGTGCACAGTCCTTTTGCATGAAGACTGAGGCAGAGTCACAGCTGTTAAACCAAAACATCACATCGCAAAGCTGATAAATGGCTTTTGTCAGTACCTATTATTGACACGAATGCTAATGACCTGAGCAACTAAAGTAACTCACTGCAGTTGTATTTACACGAGCAGAGTACTTCTCAGCAAATACTCTTCAGTAAATACTTTCACAACGTTTACACCTTTCCATAAGGATCTCTGTCATAGAAGGAAAGATGACACAGATACAGCAAAAAAATATGTCATTCATAAGGTACAGTGAGCCTCTTTCACTTAAAAGAATAAAAATGGTTATTTCGGAAACCATTATTACCAGTCAACTCAAGGGCTCAGTTAATTTGGAAGGGAAGCAATAAAATTACAGGACTCGGCAAGCAATGCACTGTGCTATTCTTAGAAAAGATTATCAGTTTTCAAATACTGAAATCAGGGATAGATGGGAAGCAAGAATCTTCAACACCAATTTCTAATGAAAAATGGTGATGTGTTTATTTTTATTTCCTTACATTCCCAGTTATAGTATATGCCCATCAGCTGATTCCTGGGAACCTGAGTAACAGATGTGCTACTGGCAGATTAATCAAACACACTGGTTTGCACAGTAAATATGAATAAAATACGTCCTGTGTCAAAAATTGCTCTTCAACACTTCACATCTAACCATCCGTCACAAAGCCTAGGAAAGCCTGCAGTGACATCTGGCAGGGTTACCCAAGTATCATCTTCCAGTAGTCCCATTTCTAGGAATCAGAGATATTCATCACTCTTCCAAGGATGCCACCTGATGAAAGACTTGTATACTTGTTTAATCAGAATAGAGAAAATTGTACCTTTTATGTTACCTTGCTCTGCAAACAGCTCAAGATTAAACAGGATCCATGGGCCTGGAAGTGAACAAACAAAAGGGACAGAAACTTCTAAACCCAAACAGTGAGCATCAGGTGCATCACATCTTTCAATTCCATTCCACGAACTAGATTTATCAGGATTCAATTTTAATTATCTGGCTTCCATTCGAACTGTGTTTGAGTAGCCTAGAGACCAGCAAAGTCAAATAAAACTATTCTAAGGTTCAAAAGAATAGAGACAGGAATATCATCTTGAAAGTGTTCCAGTTTGAAACAACTCATTTGCACCCTCTCCTCAATATGTATGTTGAGTGAACAAACAATGAAACAGAACCCTGACATATCTCAGATGAGAGAAGCCTTCAGGCAGATGGTCAGCTGTCTATCACTCTGTCCTGTGATCTTTCATTTTTAAAAGTCTGGCGTCAGAAAATAATTCCATCTACCTCTGTCATGATCTGCAAGCACATTCTCAGCACTTTGTAGCAGCAAAGCTTTTTGCATTGTCCCTATAATAGGCATTAATGTTCCAAAAGATATGCAAAGAATTGTGCCCTGAAGAATTAATCCCATGGCCAGATCCATCCAGATGGACCCTCGTCCTCATCCAGACTCAATAGCAAAGGCTCAGGCTTAAAAGCATAATTGCTGTGATTTTATGCACAGTCACAATAAATTAAGGTTGTCACCTGTCATAGCCATTTCTGGCTAAAAATGGATAAATATATTCATAGAGTTGTCTTACAAATCTAGTTTGTGAATGCTTTTTGCAGTTCACAAAGATCTTACCTGATGCTAGAAACAATAGATAATATAAACTATGCCTAACCTGAAATGGCTTTTTTTTTTTTTTTCAGTTTTAATGATACCTAGCTCCACCCTATTTTGAAGTCCATTGTCTAACAAAGTGAGAATCAACCTCACACTGATATTGATCCTCTCTGAAGCCAGAACTGGAATTTTCAGTGCTTTTAGAGGATGCAGTAGTGAGATGGTTAAGTATATTACTCTTTTCTTTATTTCAGGAGTTTATTAATAGCTATTAAAAAAGAAATATGATACTCACAAAGAGCATCCGAAATCTGTTACAGAGGTTGGACCTTCATGTTTCTACAGCCTCATCTTTCAATAACCCCTGTTTTCCAGCATTAGGATAAAACCACATAATTTCCCCTTCGCCTCCCCCTTATGCTTTACATCCTCAGGTTCTGCATCAGAGACCTGTATTTCTGTTTTGATTCCCCTGCCACACAGGTAAACATTGTACTTTTCATTCGATATAAGTCATTAAAGTCAGTAAACAGCAAAAATGAATAAAACAGCAACTTACGTATTTTTAACACCTCTGAGTTAAAACCACTTTGCAATAGGGAAGAAGAACAGATGCTCATTTCTAAATGCTAAAGCCACCAACTGGGAATATGCCAGTTGTAACTGCTGCCATCTGTTTTCCACTGTTCTTTTTACCTAGCTCTCTGAGATTCATATCTGAATTCACAGCCATACGTTTCCACTAGGAGAGGGGCAGTGGGAATAGTATAAGCAGGAATTTTCCCATGTGCTCTCACCTTCATTAAATAAGAACTTCCAGTAATTACTGGCCTGCAAGATCTCTATGAAATGATAAATCAGGGGCAGTTTTTGCAAGGATTACATGGTGACAGCAGTTGTTTAATAACCACTTTTCATTACTGCTTTCCCACATTTCATTTAACTTGTTTACTTTCCAGCTGCTGCTGTTCATCTTCCTATCCTCTCTTTAGGCAGGTAGAACTCATGTGTGTAGCTCTAGGCTCCTATAGGGATAACTCAGCTCCTGCTGGAAACAAAGCACCTTGTGGGTACCTAAGTCTCTGCTGCTCGGGGTCAGTGGCAGTATTGAGTTGCATAATGTAGTTAATGTCTATTTTTGTGTAAACACATTCAGGTATCCCTTACCCCCATGTATTCATAGTTTTTCCAGTGTCTGGACAGACCCTAGAAGATGGCAGTGCTGGACTGACATAAGTACAGTAAGACATATATAGTGTTAAATAAATAAATAAATAAATCCTTCATTAACACCAGCAACAATCCTTTATAATGCCTAAATATTTTTTGTTAGCTTTGAGAAAATCCATATTTAAATCTTCCACTGAGAGTGCTAAAATGGTGTGACACTTTCAAGAGGATATTCTCTATTCTTTTGAACCTTAGTATGGTTTTTCTTGACTTTGACAGTCTCTGGGGGGCTCGAGAGAGAGAGAAGAAAGAAGGAAAGAAGGGAAGAAGGAAAGATAAAGGAAGAAAGATTATTTTCATAATTCCATTACTAGGTTGGGAGAGAGATTAAATGTTGTTTTGTGCAGTTGCTTTTGGACACTGCATGACTCTTCTGAAAATTCATAGCATATTTAAAGGTTAAGCACCACAAACAAATTTGCCTCATGATGACAGAAATGTCAAGGAAAAGAATTAATTAAATGAGGAGAGATGTCCCTCTGTAGCCAAAGTCCTACCTCACACTACCAAACATGATCTTACAGTCCTTAAATGTCAAATTCTTTTTTTTTTCTGTCTTAAAAAAAAAAAATTGGAGCAAGACAAGTCATGAAAGGGGCAGAATGTACCACGAAAAAAGCTAATAACGAGAAGTGTACTGCTATGCAATAGTTCTCTTGAAAAGAAGTCAGTGAATATCAAAAGCCACGTACCAGAGAGCATATTTACAAACTACAAAAGCTTAATGTGAAAAATATGAGTGCTTAATGTCAATGACATTTTGCCTCTGCAGTATCATACTTAGATACTGTAGAATTTAAAATGACAGAATAAAATGGTAGGGTAGGAGGAGGAAAGAATTACAACTGTGAAAGGTCTTCAAGACCTTTAAAACCTTAAGCTCCTTGGGGAAACTAAGACCACACCAGTTCACTAGAAAATACAACATTTAAGAAGAAATAGACTTGACTGACACAAACAAATCATGTTACATTTTCCCTGAAATATTTTAAAAGCTTGCCAGGAAGTTTAAAGCAGAAATTCAGAAATTACTTTTTTTTTTTCTTTACTGAAACTACATGAAATAGTAGTAGAGATGCACAAGTACATTTAATTCCTTTGATTCTCCAACCTGACTCCTGTCTGGACATAATATGTATACTCTGTGAGGACTTCAGTACACTGTTAGGAAGAAATGCTGAAAGGTACACAGACTTTAAATATTCTATTGACAATCAGTGTTGATTCAGTTTTAGTGTGAACCAGTTGAACCCCATGAACTGCGTCTCTCAACGACATGGCCCGACCTCGTAGGTCATTGCACAAACACATGAGGATCATGGCCTCAGTATTAATTTCTGCAAAAACACATTCACAGCTGGTCACTGAGCATTAGGTATAGTCAGCCTCAGAGAAAAAGAAATAGTTCTTCCATTCATCTGTAAGGGGGAGGATGTGTATCACTGTCCAGGGAAGTATTAAGCAAGAATGGTATACTCCTAGTTTTCGAAAATTCTTAGTGAACTTCAAGATGTACGTTAAAAGGTACTTATTACGCTGCCAAAGCTAGTGTTTTTTCTCTACTGGTCTGAACAAATTATTTCTAAAATGGTACTACACTCTTTAAGACATTGTTCAACTTCATTTTTATTTTTAAAGCAAAAAGGAAGACTGAAAAAGTTTGCGTATTACAGTACCATGAGAAAATAAATACAGAAGACATATCACTTAGAAAACCAGTTTCTGAAATGGAAATTCTCTGTAACTAGTGTTTCCGAAAAAAAAAAAAAAAAAAGTTGAAAATAAGAAGTTGAGCAGAACTAGAGGTGAAAGATATACCAAGATCAGGGAAGAGCCACTGTCATGGGCTAGAAAAAGGACTAAAAGCTAGTGAGCCAGTGGAGCTACAAGTAATGTTTTATAGGCAGGGCTTCCTAAAGATGTGCTAGACACCAAAAAATCCTGCCAGTTCCCCAGCTAAGAGGCAGAAGCCCTTCCTGCTTTTTTCCCACGGGAGAAGCAGCGTGCCTCCTGCGGAGCACGACTGGCAGGTGGAGCAGCAGCACAGGAGCACCAACACCGCCAGCTCCTGCTGCTGGCACTGACACCACAGCACAACGCACTTCCCCGCTGGTGATCACTGTACCTGAGCCAACGAAGCTGCAGAAATATTTGGGGTAAAGTGCCTGAGAACAAGAATCCCTCGTAAAAACTGATTTCTTCTTTGTCTCACTTTTTTGTAGATGGTGATTCTAAGCAGGGTAAAGAAAAAAAAAAAAGTTAGTTATGTACTCCCTGGTCTTTCCAAATTGAAAGCTGGATAGAGAATGAGACCAGTAAACAGCAGAGAAAGGGGCAGTGTGATTAAACTCAAGAACAGAACCCAGGAATTGCACAAGTGGATCTAGCAGCACAAACTGACTCACGTAAATCTGAATCTAGACCTTGAGGTTTGCTGAATTCCCCTGGATTGTGAATAGTGTCTGAAGAATGATGTAAAATGCTTCCCATGGATGTTCTCACTTAGCAGAAACTACATCCTTCTGAAAAGTAGCTGTTCGAGCTTCTTCTTTATCGTTTTTTTTTTTTGTTGTTTAGAATTTCCATAAAATATTTTTTTGAATCTCAACATCTGTTTATTTGAAACAGAAAAATAACACTTTCTGTCTCTTCCTTGTGTTTGAGCCCATACACCAGTTTTCACAAGCCAATCTCCAGCTCCACAGGACAGAAAAACACTTCAGAAAAAAAAAAAAGAAAAAACCTGAAATTTTTCTTAAAGAGTTTATGTGAGATTGAGGCACCATTTCTCCAGACTTACAATGACAACTGTTGTTTAACTAACTCCCCTTTTCAAATAAATGTTTTATTATTGTTTTGTCAAGCCCTTATATGCCAAACGGTAGCAAGCCACCAGCCTAACCCTGGTCTAGAGTTGAATAATGCCACTAATGCTTCAGACTTTTATTACAACTATAGAATCCATGGATGAGGTTTTCAAAATTTAGTACTTAAATTTAGCATCTTTCATCTGTATTTTATTATTGTAATAAATGTTTAGTTATTGATTACTGTTAATCAGCCAGAATTTCTGCTTTAATCAAGATTCTAAGTGGTGAACATTGCAAATCTACTCCAAGTATGCAAATAAATATGTTAATTTCAAACTCGCAGTGTTTCTTCTTCCTCTTGTAAAAGGGAAAACAAATCCTGCTAAAACTGCCTTGAATTGCACCAAGTCTCCTCTACCCTCACATTTCATGCTTGTGTGTTTCATGAACTATTTACCCGTATACAGTACAAATGTGAATCACCCTCTCCTTAATTGCCAATATGTCACTGTTAAGCATACGTATGCAGCTGACAGACTGGCCCACCATTTGCTGCAAGAGGAGAGCGTTGAGAAGGCAGCTGTCGCAGTGATATCAGTGCTCTGGTCAGGCAGAGCGAGCAGACCAGGCATGCACAAATTCCATTATCTTAGCCTTACCCTTAATCCTGCCGCCCTACAGAGAAGGGCTGTTACGGGCTCAGCCAGCAAAGGCCCCAGCTGCAGTCTCCTGTTAGTTACCATCAGCTGCTGGCCACAGTAGCCTCTCTGGGGAACTCCTAGTCCACCGCTTTCATCTACAGATGTTTAATCAAATGTTTTCTGAATCTTTCGCGTGTATTCCCCAGGGATCCACCAACTTGGTTTTATCATGCTTTTAAAGATTCTTATTCAAAGCATGGCTGACTGTACTTCTTTTGTACAGTTAGCTGAAATTCAGAGAAGTTCATAGGACCTATGTGGTCAGCACTGTACGTGTGGGCAGGGGTATTTGGTAGTATTTGTTGAATGTCTTTCATGGGAGAGCCTAACAGCTTGAGGGATTGCAGGACAATTGGATCAGATAGAATACTGTGCTTACTTTGTTTATTAAAAATCCCTTTAGGGTCTAGAGCCAATGTATCTAAAGTACTGTTGCAGCTCTCTAGCAGTTATAGATGAAGGAGCTGTGCAGCCTCATTTAATCTCTTTACTTCTTCAGAGTTCTGCATACTTTTATCATCTTCATTACCTTGGGAGCTGTGATTGGATTTAACTTCCCGCACATTAAATTAGTGTCAGCTGCCATTCTTTGTATACATTTGTTAAATTCGATCTGGTCTATAGAGAGGTATGAGGCAGAGACACAGTAAGTGTATTAAAGTTTACCACAGAAAGACGGAAGGACTTCAGACCTGGAATTATTGTTCAGATAAAGACAACTAAGTTCATCTTCTTACTGCACTTCTTTTTGAGGCTGATATAATTGATGTAAGCCTCTATAGCCTGCTACTCTGAGCGTTAGAAATACCAAGAAATATAGGACTTTCTCATGCTGAACTGAGGTCTTTTCTTCGCCCCCCCCCTTATCCCCACTATAGTATCAGTGAGCTTGTGGGTAATGCTGGGTTAACATCTCCGTAAAATTATGTTCTTTATCTGCAAAATAGGCATAGCGAGGACAGACAGAGAAACTGCATCAAAGACTGCCATTTAGACCACCCTTTCCGCAGCAATTGTTTCTGCCAAGAGAAGCTGAGGTCCATGCATAGCTGGCTTCCCTGGTGGGACTGGGAATCCTAACAAGGATTTCCACTCTGCTATTGGGCTCTTCAATGGATTTATCTGCTAGTAAGTGACCAAAGCTCACAGTTTTTGTTGTTTTACTTTTGTGACATCTCCAATGATACAAAAACTTCCGTGTTTTAAAGAATGTATTAGACAACACATTATTTCTGACTAACTTTCCTGATATATTGCCCACATCCATCTTCCAGCACAGTTTGTCACCCTTTTCTATCATCTTACTAGTCTGACTTTCCTTCCCATCCAATGCTTCTTGCTGAGCACCTACACAGATCATCGTCCTAGTCACACCTGGTGGGCCTTCATGGAGGCAGGTGCTACGCAACACTTTCCAAACAGAAATGTGGAACTCCCTTATCTTCTACGGAAAATTAACAGAAATGGGACCTTATCTCACTCTGTGCATGATTACTATTTTAACACATTGATAATATAACTAAAAAGCACACTTCCTAACCTTTGGAAGCCATCTTAAGAGTGTAACAGTCTAGAGCGATATTTTCACTGACAAGGTTTATTAAGTTCTGAGATTCATGAACTAGAATTCAATGTTTATTTTAAAATCAAAACTTGTCATTTGGATTCTCCACCAAATATGACTTGTTCTGATATTAGAATGCAGATTTATAAAGGAGGCATTGTAGTTGAGAGATATTTCTGACAAGTAAGATGGCAAAGTTTGCAGATGGCACATAACTATGTAGGTCACAGGAAACCTTTACATGGCATAACAAAGCCCAGAAACGAGCTAGGACAATGGCAAATGAATGTCAATGCTGGGAAATACAGAGTTGTACATATTAGAAGAAGTAATTTTAACTACACATGCATATTGCGAAATATGAAATGGGTTTCCACTATTCAGGAAGATGTATTGGGTGAAATCAAGTTTGCAGTACACAATACTTCAAGTATACTGTAAAAGTATAGAAATGTTTACCAATTTTGTTGCTTCATTACCTTTCTAAGTAAAGTGCAGTAGAGGGATGTGTTAATATTTGGCCATATATCAGTTAATTCACAAAGGAAGAAATCTCAGTTTATTTTCCGGAAACAACTTCTTTCCCTGTTCTGCCACACGGTTGTGCTGGCTGGCCTATTCAGGGCTGGCAGAACACGGAAGCAGTGGTAGCCCCTCTTCTCTGGCTTCTCCGGTGTCACCTTTGTTGCAGAGAGTTTGCAGAAACTACCAGGATCTCTCTACCCATCCAACTGAATGGCATGCACTTTGAAATGGCCAGCACAGCTCATCAGTGGGAATCACACCACAATATTTTTCTTAGAACATGGGCAAAGCTATATATCTTATTTATATGCTTCCGACAGCCTCCATACATTAATATAAAACACATTTAGATTACATTTCTATTCTTTTTTCATAACAATGTGATGAAATTAGCTATTTATGCCATAAAACAAAGGTATATGTAATTACGTCTTTTTGGCGCACAAGAGAGAATATATCTTGCATACCAGCATCCATGGTTTACGTTTGCAGCTGTGAGGTGAGCTGAAAAGGCGTGTTGCGTGCTTCTCTTCTTTATTAAAGAGTAAATTGATTGTTTTGATGTTATGGTATAAAGTGGAAAAAGTGGAGACATTCCCATTTAAAACTGAATGTAGAAGGTAAAGAGGTTTCTTTATGGAGGTTATAATATGCCACCTGTCATACCCCTAAACACCAGGCCCCTTTTTCACTCCTGCATTGCCTCTCCTTTTTGGTCAAATGTCCAACAGTACAAGCACAGCAAACTATTGAAATATTACTTTTTTAATTCAGGGTGGAAAAGAACAGATTTCTAGTTATCTCCTCAGCTGCTGCTATATTGACGAATAGGTTAGGGCTACTAGTCTGATAAAGGGACCCAGCAATGAGACTGTGATGAGATCCAAGGGGAATCGTTTGTCAGGAAGACTCATCATCCCTGAGCCTTGTTAAGATGACTGAGTGAAGATGGGGAGGGGAAAAAATAATTTTACGTGGAAACCTGGAGCACAGTCATTGGTTTCTAAAGCTGCTGGTTACATTTGCTGTTGTCACTGATTCTCAGATGTGGAATGCAACCTGTGACAGAGACATCAACAGGAGAAATGCTCAAAAAATACCAGACAAACAACTGAGGCAAGAGGTAACGAGGCTGAGAGGTCCAATGGAGATAACTCCTCCTCTTACCTCTATTCCTTGTTTCATCCTTTCTTACCACTGAGATTACCACCTGTAAATAGTTCAGCTTAGTCTTCCACTCCTCCCATCCTCACCACTGCAGGACACACTGTGAGCTTCACCCAGTAATGCAGGCATCTGCAGATGAAAGAGAGACCTGCCAAAGGCTTTCCAGCGCCCGGACCACTGCCTGACTGCCACAAGGTCTGAAAAAAATTAAAGACCAGTCGGTCTTGTGATAATCCTGAGATGGCATAAGCAAAAGCAATCACACTCACAGACTCTTCTGCCTACCTTCCCATCTGTTTCTGCTGCAGGAAAAGAGCAGCGGTGAATCACACCCAAACGTTCCACCCAAGAGGGACGTAATCGGCGTGCTGGCTGGAAAAAACAGTTCTGCAGCAAAGGATGACATGTTCCTAGCTAAGAGCAAACGAAAAGTCAAACAAAAAGGTTTCTGAGCAGCCTTCATTAATTGCTTGCTGAACAGAATCTACAGACTGCTGCCCTATACTCACTTTCTGGGCCAGGGTATCTCATAGACCTTGAGCAGCTGCGTCTACATTGCGGGGCAGTTGCGCTCCAGCTTGAGATCTTCCAGTTGTGGTTCTCTGTATTATACCCTAGCTGCTTCCCAAATCCCATCTGGAGAAGAAACCTGAGTACACACCTGAGGGGAAGCCAAGCTGTACAGGCTTTGCAAAGCCGCCAGGGAGTTCCCCAGTCCTGAAAGTCTGGGAATCGGGCTGTGAGTCGTCCCCCACAGCACACATACTGCATAATGCTGATAGCAAAAGCTCCTGACAACAACTTCTTTTACTTGGATTGAACTAGAGAGGGGAAAAAACACAAGGACTTAGATGAGATATAAGGCGTCTGCATTTAAGTTTCAGTGCTGCTGTGTTTGACCCCAAAGTGACAACAATTTTTAAGGCTATATAAATAAATAAATAAATAGCTCATTTTCTGGAATTGTGGGAACACGAACAGTTCCATAAGTTGCTTGTTCTCTTCACTGCGATGTTACCAACGGTTCAGCTCTGAAACAGCGCAGGAGGTAGAGGGGCCGCTTGCTCACACATTGCTTGTTGGAATAAAGAGAGATATTCTACCGTTTGATCTCCTTTTAAACTTCACAGTCCTGTCCTCAGACAGAGCAGTGCCAAAATACCTCCTTTTTTGGATTTTTTTTTTAACCTACTGCATTTTAAACTTTTGAAGATAAGGATTTTGTAATAAGGACAGTGGCAATGTCTTTTCTAGAGAGAATGGAAGCTGGATCTTTCTAACGTGCATTGTGAATCATTTTAGTTTAAACTGGTCTCTGAGCTTAAATAAATAGCTCTATTGATCTGCCTCCTTTCAAAACAAGCTGCATTGTTTCACAATGAGGCACGCCCCACTCTTGTTCTTTTATCTCCTGTCAAAGCTTAAAAGTTCACTACTGCAAAACAGAATGTTCAAAATACTGTAGAGGGAAAAAAATGGTTATTGATGATATCCTAGGTTTGTTTTGTAGCATTAAATTAGAGAGGACCATGTTTGAAATTACAACCTTTTTGCAACTTTAAGTAGCATGCAAGAAATCTGTGCTTCAGGTACTTCAGGATAAGTATTAACCTTTGGACAGTCAGACAAGGTCAAACCAATTTGGAAGAAATAGCTAACAATAATAAGAAATACCTAAAGGTCAGCTACCTAACCTTTATGTTATTGGGTAAGGTACTAAAAACAGTGGCACTACAGATGTGCTGCTGAAAGGGTTTTATCTGTACCAGAATATAAGAGATTTCTGCTGTTTTGCCTTACAGCTGCCTGGAACATTAAGGGCAAAAGGTAACACATAGGTGAGGTAAATTAGGCTACAATTCTGAAAGCATCTACCCAGATATTGTCTATGAAAGCATTTTAAAAGTATAAATTAAGTCACAAAAGACTGCTTGGCTTTATGAATCATGCAGTTTTGGGGGGAAAAAAAATTAAACACCACTAACATTGGGTTTCTCACAGTCTTTTCATAGTGCCATATACTTTTCATGTTCATATTTTCAAACGTTTCGAATTTTCAAAAATTTTCACTTTTCTTCCACTTCTTTAAAGGGAAATTGTGCATTTTCCACCTTAGGGGCTGTAGAAATATCAATAAATACAGAAAGTTTGCAATACGGTTGATTTCAGTTCCACTGCAGCTAATTGGAAGAAGTTTCTAAGTGAAGCACGTTATTTCCATAATTTTAAAGCATTTGAGATTATATGGTCCAGGTGCAATTATTAGATGTAAAAGATCATCCATGTTTCTAAGGATTTAAACTACTGGGACTTTGTCACTATTGCTATTAAATCAACTCCTGAGTACTCAAGTCAACATAGTAAGTTTTCTGGACAGTAAAGCATTTGCCTCTTTAGCAGAAAAATGATACTCAAAAGTCTACACTTTGTGTATATGTTCATATGTCTGTACTACTTTTTTCTACTGTTTTGCACTTAACCACAAGCGCATCTTCATAGCAGAGCTGCATGCTATATAGCAGGTTATGGACTAAGTACAGAACGGTGGTAGAAGCCCAGGGAAATATGTCACTGTCTGGACTGCTGTGCTTTGGCCTTTATCTGGTAATTAGCAACTTGCCACCTAACGTCAAGCTGCTACTTGGATCAGAGAGATCCATGAACTACTGCTAAATGTATGAAACCGATCTTAACTTTTTGGCTAGCTAGCAATATTCTCCTTTTTGTAGTTGTAACCTCAGGTAACCATGACCTTGGGAGAAAGAAGAAGCCTGTATGTAAATAGCTTAAAGAATAGGCAATAGCTTAGAGACATAAAAAAAAAAAAAAAAAAAAAAAAAAAGGAAAATAAATACTCAAAAATTCAATTACATGGCAACATAATTATTCGCTTATGCAAGCTGGAGAGGGGGAGGTCAATGGTAAATTGAAAGGCATGTTTTCTCATGAATTGTTGTTCCTTGGCTACCCTTATGTGAAGAAAAGCATGATGCTCATGCTCTTTCTCCTAGATCCCTTTCAGGTAGGCAATCCTGAAAGATGAAGGCACAGCGAGAGCCTAGGACTCATAGTGCCTGGAAAGTACCTGTGAACCTTGCCCTCAGGCCTTGCATTATTGGCAAGACTTCGCTCAGCAGCTGGTTTGTCATCTTGTTGCAGCCACAGCAGTTTATGGTTGGAGAGATTAAGGAATATGCTGTAATAAATGCACCATACTGCAGGAAGTGGCAAGGCAATTTTTTCCCTTCCCCATAAGACTTCAAGTATTCCCTGCTCTTTTGTGATACATCATAGCAGGTCTATCCACCTGCTTGGTGTAGCTCACCCCTTGCCGTTACGAAACAGCTTCCAAATTTGCATGATTTTTTTGACTTGTGGACGTAATAACATTAAGATAATCCTTCATGCCCCGTGCAACCCCAGTGATCTCTGAGGAGTGCAGACGACCCTGCAAGAGGTGATCAGCATAAGTCCGCGTCTGAGTGTTTCCAGAGCCTGATAGAAACAGGCCCATGAGGATGAACACAGCTGCCTCTCCGCAGCAGGAGGAGATACACTGAAATACGAGAGGAAGGAAAGAAAAACATGTCTGGTGTCAGCAGCCAGACTTTACTAGGACAAAAATAGGCCATTTTTTCACTTTTATTTCTTGACAAACTTTTGGCGTGCACACCGCACTGTACCAGGTAGTCAAGTGTGAGAGCAAATGCAGGAATCGGTGCCTTCCTACAGGCTGGAGACAATAAGGCAGAGATTTCCTCTGCACAGGCGTGATTTTGCACCGGCATCCTATGACCCTCCATCAGGTCAGCACTGCCTCAGAAGATGAAGTGGAGGAGTGTGTTGAAGCACATAAGTGTTAGAGGGCTGTCAACACTATAAGAAGGAACAGTCAGGGTCAGATCCAGGTGTCTGTAATAGCAGCCAGACTCAGCAATCAGTCAGCAACGGCAAGGGATATGGATTTTATACCAGCCTTCAGCTAATGCAGATGGGAACACAAAGCGTTTGATATTCAATTTAATAGGAATAGAACAGGTCTATAGCAACAGCTACAAAAGCACTTTATGTCTTCCTGTGATGAAAAAAAGCTAAAATCTGACATTTCAGGACGATAACAAAAAGTCACCATCCTTTACTTGACTACAGAACAATGACTCATTTCTAACTCAATTAAAATAATAAAAAATGTTACAGTTGGCTAAACTGAGAGCCCAATGGGCTGGTAAGCTACTTAGACCAGTTTTTATGCACTCCATCGAGCTAGCAATGGGCAGTTCAGAGACTTCAGCTCTGTATAGTGGCTGATCTCAGAAGGTAACACAAAATAAAATTAAATTCTAGTGTACTTTAGCAGAGAAAATAAGTGATATCTCAATGTCAAACAGGAAACTATTTATAAAACGACTAAATGAAAATGGATGGCTTAGACAGAAAGAGACAGCCAGTTTGATGGGTTGGTGGCCGTATTGTGTTCTTCCAGATGGAAGATTCTTTCTTATCTAAACCAGCAGAGGATGCCAGCTTTATGCAATTAGGGCATCCAAGATGAAAATGAAAGTAGAAAGTATTGAATTAACAGCAGTACGGACTGTCAGAGAATAAAAAACTACAGACTAATCAAACAGAGTAATTTACCTAGTATTTGCTATCTGCATGCCAAAATACAAAGAAATTTTTTCTCTGTTCCATAGTCAGGGAAACTGAGGTATGAAGAGATCAAGAGATTTGTCCAGGGAAATATTATTCCAAAAGACTTGAATTCAAATTTCCCACAGAAGCGATAGTCCTGGAAATGGAGGAACTACATGTGAAAAAAGTAATTAAAAACAAGGTAGCTGAAAAATTAGAGGTACAGGTACTTTGTTCAGGTCTTATGTATGTAGTTGTTAGCTCGATACGCTAAAGAAAACAGTGTAAAGCAACAAATACTGTAGAGCATTGGTACAGGCACATCTTTCCTACAGTTGTGCTCAGCTGTGGAAATTGTAGTGATGGATATTACTGATTCCTTTTGGAAAAGAGGAAGTGGTTAAGCCTTTGCCGAAGACTCCTTCCTCTGTGATACCAAACATGTTCATAAAACGTAGCTAGAACTGCCTTTTTGCATCAGAGAAGAGGTCTGCAGATAAATACACTGAAAGCAGTGTTTCTACATGTATACTGCGGAAATACTGGACATGAGAAATGACAACTTTTCCCAAAGCTGAGCAAGAACAGAGGCACATTATTTCAACATGCTGTCATGGTGATAGCCATCTTCTGTACAGGTTCTCATGTAACAGTCAGAATCATTGAATGTTTTTCTGGGACTGTTTGCTGGCTTCAGCCAACCGGTGATCTTTCTTCCTCTGGTTGAGCATAGTCATGAAAGCCTTGAACTACTGTCTTCCATTGCAACTTTACAACCCTCATCCACATATGGTTGTGTCCAATTATATTGTATTCAGATCTATATTAGCATAGTTGATTCCTATTTTTCACTTAGAAAATTTGTAAACGATTGTACAAATGGTAATTCTGGCGGTGTCTAAAAATCTCAGCAATAATGCAGAAGCTGATGGCATCATTATATCAACCTCCTGACTGTAAAATCATGACTCTCCTAAGAGAACGAAGAGTCAGAATTTACAACTTACAGAAAATGTTACATGAAAGCATTAGCCTAAAGTTACCATTATAGAGAAGTGCTTCCAGGTGTCTTCCACAGCCCTGTGCAGAGTGCAGATAAAGGAACCCTAGAACTTTCTCCATTTTATAATTGCAATGATTATACTACACTTGAGGACGCTGAAGTAAAAATAAAATGGGGGGGGGGGGGGGGGGGGGGGAAGATTTCTGCAGCATAAATTCAATTGATTTAAATAACAGAGGAACCTCTATTACAGTGAGCAATGGTGAACGTTCCCTGAATTAGCATCCCACCAGCTGGAGTCTAAATGCCAGCAACGCAGTGGGAGAATTTCTCCAGTCTTCCCTTGTGCTTGGAGTTTCTCTTTGAATAGCCTATCTATGCAAGCCTTCCACATGCTTTAGTCATTTTCACAGCATTCTTATAATCTTTTCATCTTCATATTTATCTTTAGTTCACACAGTTCTCGCCAGATATCAGCTCATATTCTGTGTGGAGTAGTACTCCCGGTGAAGCGGTTGGTTCAGCGTGCAGCAGAACAGGGCGCAGCACAGCGCAGACCAGCAGACAACGAGGAGCCAAGGGATGGGGAAGCCTCTGCAATCCACAAGATGTCTCATCATCACACACACACCACCAGCCCACACTTTGGCGTGCCAGCCCATGCCCAATGGTCAACAACTGAATCACGTCTTCTAACTAGAAGCAGTTAAATTATAGCTTAGCTATCAAAGCTGAGTGTTGTTTAGAAGGGAAAAAAATACCATTTTAATAGATCTAATAGAAAATAAAATGAGCTCCCAGAGTACAGACTGCCTTTACTTAATCTGCATGTAACAATGATCTAAAAGACTGTTTTAATCACTTAGATTACAGGATTATAAGAAAAGGGTATAATTTTACTGCATATATTTAGTCATTAAGTCTGAAGGAAGGCACTAAGATAGGCAGAATAACAGGAGCTTTAAGAACAGCTTCATGTAAAAACATTAAAGCCACATAGTTATCAGAAACCTCCTAAAATGTGAAAAGCAGATCCAAAAAAACACTTTAGGATTAGATCTAAATCCTGACCTGCACTTTTTGTTATTTATTAGACCTTGAATTACTAATCACTATAAAAGGAGCACAGTCATTTTCTATCCCCTTTTGGCAAATTCTGGCCTTTCCTGCTGTAGTTTTAGTTACAGATCTCAGAATCAGAAAATAAGAAAGCAAGAAATGTTTTGACATTTAAATGTTATTGCATTTATTCTGGATTGACAATATGGACAGGCAGACACTTGTGTTTTGAAGCTGTAACTATTAAAATTATTGCAAAGCCTTAGAAAAAGCCCTATGTCAGGAGTAAATGAACCCCATGTTTCTATTTCTTAATAAAAACACTTTTAAACATTTTAAAGTTTTGAAAAGGACAACATCATTCCCCCCTCTGGGTTTTGGTTGGTTGGGTGGGTTTTATGGTGGTTTTTTTTTTTTCCAGTGATAAAGCCAGTCGCCACTAGCTTTCATGAAGTGGTCCACACCCTTTTTTTGCACCTTCTTGTTCCCTTTGTTAGCGTACAATGTCAGGTTTGTATGTTTATATCACCACTTGTCATTATGTCAGGTGGCTGAGGCATGTCCCTAATTCTGCCTTGCAGAATTGCTGCTGGAATTCTCAGCATTAAAATTTAGTATCTGCTTGAGGTTCAAGGGCAAGGGGCCTTGATGGAAAACTACCAAAGTTAGCAGAAATTCCTTCTCGAGTATTTTCACAATAAGTTGAGCCTGTTGGCTATCAATCCAAAGAACGACTTTGTGCTGCAGAGGAAGGTTATCCAGTCGTCTCACCCCCCTCCCTGCACAAGCGCAAAGCAGACTTGCTGGCGTGGTCTGTTTCCCAGACAACGATCAGAGAGAGCCCCATCACTTCAGCTTTGCCCTTCTCACGTCAGTTCATCAGTACTTGCTAAGTAATGCTTTATACACTTTATTCCTACACTTTTTTATATTAATATACACTTAATTTACATATCTCTTTATATGTAAATGCACTATACATGAGCATAAACTAATACACACATGAAGTGCATCTGTGTACAAAGAAAAAAATAAATATACAGTATATGTATACACAAATATATATATAAAAGTATATATTTTTATATTTAAGCACTTCCTAGTCCAAAGGAAATGGGCAGCAAATAAGAAGGTGCTCTGAAATCACGGGTATGAAAACACATGGGGTATCGTAGAATCACAGAACGGTATGGATTCAAAGGGACCTTTAAAGATCATCTAGTCCAACTCCCCTGCCATGGACAGGGACATTTTTCACTAGGGCTGCTCAAAGCCCCATCCAACCTGACCTTGAACACTTCCAGGGATGGGACATCCACAACTTCCCTGGGCAACCTGTTCCAGGGTTTCACCACCCTCATTGTAGAAAATTTCTTCCTTATTTTCAACTAAATCTCCCCTTTTTCAGTTTAAAACTGTTGTTCCTTGTCCTGCTACTACAGACCCTTGCAAAAAGTCTTTTGTCTTTCTTAGAAGCCTTCTTTAAGTATTGAAAGCCCACAAAAGGTCTCCCCAGAACCTTCTCTTCTCCAGGCAGAACAACCCAAACTCTCCTAGCCTTTCTTCACAGGAGAGGTGTTACATCCCTCTGATCATTTTTGTGGCCCTCCTCTGGACCTGCTCCAACAGGTCCATGTCTTTCTTGCACTGGGGATCCCAGAACTGGGCAGTGTACTCCAGGTGGGATCTCACCAGAGTGGAGCGGAGAGGAGGTATGGTCTGGAGTAGAGGAGGTATGGTATTTTACAAAATGGTCACACATACACACAGAGGTGCAAAAAAAGTGGGGTAAACAGACCAGGTGACAGGAGGGAGCAGGGAACTTCTCGGCCAGATGGAACACATGACTGCTGGGGGGAGGAGGGAAGGCTTTCTGCCACCTCTGCTCTTGGATACGCGCTGTCCTTATACTACTGATTTTCACTGAAATCAGCAATTTCACTGTTCACACGCTTTGTGGGCATTTTTGGCCTGTATTAGGACTCTTAGGTCTTACTACCTACAAATTACTCTTAAAACTTCACCTGTGCTCTAAACTGCTCCTACAATTTCATCTTGATATCATCATTTACAGCTGTGCAAAACTGGTTGCTAAAAGGCTGCCCAGTTTGAATTCTTGACTGGTTGTCCTCACTGATAACACTGTACTTAATTCAAATTGCTCCCTCCAGCTGGATACTCTCCATCACCTCATTCCCTTTGGAAGGTTAAAGCTCCCCACAGCTTCAGTGAGCACCAGGATATGTCAACATGGACACTGGTCTCCACAGGAGACAGAATAGCCCAGAATCTCAGAGGTTTGTACACTTAACGTTACCTTGTATTAAGCCCTCTCGTATATTTCCAGAAAGCAATGTAGAAGGGCTGTCAAACATTGTACCATGGTAGCTTGAACTGCAAAGGAAGGTAATCAGCTTTTGTTAGCGCACATCAATAGTGTGCAGGTCCACCTGAATTCAGTGAAACAAAATCTACAGAAATTATTTTTGTCTTAAATTATTATGTTATATTGTAATCTATCTTATGATTAAAGTGTCATACTTCTGACTAGTAATGAAAAAAATAGTATAATTGAAGTTGTAGCACGCTAGCAAACAAAACTCATAGGAACACAATAGCTCTAATGTAATTCTTCTAAGTGGTACACTACTTGGTAAAATCCAGATGCAAACTGTTCAGTTTAAGAAGTTAAAAACAATTATTAGAATTATGTGCTATTATGTGTTACCTTTTATTGTTACATTACCCCTTGGATTATTACTATGATCAGCACTGCATAATGCAATCCCTGCTTAGAACTCCCAATTTTACAGTGAAACTGGAACCTCTAGAGAAATTAGTCATTTGAGGCATTGTTCTAGCTATATTTGCCTAATTAATTACATAGAAATTATATACATGTATATACACATGTTTATATGCAGCTGTGTATATACATTTTATATTTTTATTCATCAAGTAAAACTGTGCAAATAGCTACTACTAATAATAATTTGTTATGGTTTACTGAAAGTGTTACATTTCGGGAGATCTAAAAGATTATGTTTGTATAGATTAAGATCACACAGGCAACTCAGGGGACTCCCTATTTGTGTTATTTCAATATCAATTGCATGTCTTTAACAACAAATTAATTGGATTTGAAAAATACTCTTTACTAACAGAGTCTTTGTATTTCTAAGCTATGCATCAATGCAAAAATAGAAGCTTTATGTTCACCAAATAATTCTGAAATCATAATATATATCAAGGTGTAATAATAGGAGCCTTCCCATTCCCCAGAGGGATCTCAAGAATCCCCTGACGATCCTATATAAAGTGCCCAGAAGCTCACGGAGATCTCAAGAGGAACTCAAAGAAGCAGAACACAGGAACTGCAGTGCAAACTGCTGCATCTTTTGGCTGCCTCTGCTCTCTGCACTCTCCAGGCCATTTGATGTTTAGTCAAGAGTTACGATCAGTGGGGACACCCCGCAATGAAGAAATACTCCCCTTCGATCCACCTGGTGGGCAGAGGTACACGTCTCTTTGCACCTAGCTCACCCAGTCATTTCCTTGATCCTGCATGAAACGCTCGCTTTACAGCATCTTGAAAAACACACAAAGCAAAATAAGCAATGCGTTCACAATAACCACAAAGGTGGGCAGAGGCAGGCAGGGAAAAGAAGGGTGAGGGTACACCCTGGGTTTAGCCAATAAATTGGCTACAGGTTAAAAGACACACATCATATCAGTGTAAAAAACTAGCAGAGTTCGCAGGTGTCACCTGTGTGTTCTTAAAATATGATATTGTGCAGGGGTAGGATGTGTTTCTACGGGGCTATTTTGAATTGGGTATATGCAAAAAGGTAGTTAATATACACTTGCAACCTTGTGTGTAGATTTGTAACTATTATTTGGAACTAATAGATCCTTTTGTAATTTACCCCATTTAGTCTTCAGTAGTCACTACAAAAATAAGGTTATACACAAAAAATCATTAATGCTATTCCAATTCTAGTACTTTCTTTCTTCCTTGATACACAAAAAATGAATTTAACACTACGTGTTAATTACAAGACCTGTTATGCTCTTTTGAGATAAGGCTCGGTCCTGCAATAACACATAGTAATCCCCTTAATGTCCACTGTCAAGTCTTCATCACCCCAGTAAAGCCAAATCAATGGGATTGTTCATGGTAGTAAACACTGCTACACCTTCCAAATGGGTTAGTTCACACAGATCCAACTCCATGACCTAACCCTGAACATTTGCACAGTCAGGATTATATTCTGTAATTTCACCTACAGCATTATTTCCCCAGTACAGCTGGAAACAAAAGACCTATGGCAAGGCTATGGCACTGTCTGTAAATTGTAATTGCAAATGCAGGAGTAGCTCAGGGGTTCCAAGCACAGAAGGATAAACAGGGGTACCCATGTGGAGACAGAACAGCAAGTTTTGATCAGCTTTTTAATTCACTTCCAAGGTCTACCATTGATTTCTTTCATTTATTGGTGGGGATAGTTATTTTTTTTAAAGTCTTTTAATTTTCCCGTGACTTCATGTGGCAGGTGCAGTGCTCAAATGGCACGTGATGCTATATCTTTTTCAATCGTGCTTCCTTGCTCTCAATGTCATGATACTACTCCTGAACTGGCTGAGGTCAGCCAGAGCTCCTGCACCTCCAGCTCTCGATTCATTCAACACCGTCACACAACACAGGCAATAGACTCCCAAGGACCCTCTTTAGCTGCTGTGACTCCAGTCGCTTAGCAGTACAGCAGTTAAAAACTTCAGAAAAAGGCAAGCAGCACTCTTTTGGGTGGGAAAGCAAAAGGTATGCAGAAAGATCATGTACCCCATTGTGAAAAACTGGAATTCCTTATGCAGCGTTTCTGTAATTTGCACCTACTGTTTGAAATCCTAATGGGAAAGTGAATGAATTACATTAGAGAACAGCTCACCAGGCTCACAGAAACCTGGAATTGTGTCCTGCTGGGCTTGGACTTGATAGAAATCCTGATGAATACCCTGAAATTTTTAGTTTAAACAATTGCTGGCTTTTGACTTTTCACTCTCCTTCTGCCAACATTTAGTTATTTGTGCAATCACGTGGCCCTCCTGTTTGAGCCAACATCAATAAAGAATTTATTTATTCATTAGATTTTGTGGAGCTAGAATGATATATTGAAAAATTACACTTTTACTGAAAAATAACAGCATCTTTGGTGATAAAGGTCATGCTCCCTATTTGCAATTTTAGTATCTGTTGCAAAAGTAAAATTTTTAAACTCATAGATAAAGCTTGAAGATGAACCTGGGTGGAGTGTATTGTTTCCTTTCTTGGGGCCTTGGTTATATTTGACTCATGAAGGACTTTCTGTGGTTGAAAATTTCTAACTGCGTAATGTGTCCAAACACTACTCTTAAAATCTGAATTGAATCTTGTTCTGAACAAGAGCAATGAAACAGAAAGTTATTACTGCACTAAACATGGAATTAAATAAAGTTATCTTTCAAATACAACAGACTCCTACAGGCAAGAGCTTATTCCTCTATGAGACAAGAGCAAACAAGTGAAGACTTAATTGTTGGTTTATTTTTATGCTAATGTAGTATTTATACACACACATGTATTTATGTATATTTATTACTTCTATATTTATTCATTTGCAGAACTGAAGTTAAAAACATCATCACAACCTGTTTGGTGAACATCCCTCAGGTCCTCTGAAAGGTGTCCAGAATGGCTTCATAGATTTGGGATAAATACATAGTATTGATTATAACTTTGTCTTTGTGAGGTGAGAAGTTAACTTGTGGCAGGAGTTTTCCACCTCTGTTTGGAAGATCCTGTGACCTTTTCCCATGTCCATAGGGACATACACTGGAATCCAGGCAGCACTGGGTTTAATCTACATGGAGCTATCAACATGGAGCATGGCCTCCTGCAAACCATCACACTTCTACCTCAACCTGCCTCTAAAATCTAGGAATAATGATAATTAGCTCCTTTACGCACATCATTTTCCCAAGAAAATATGTGTTATTACTTATCTAATGGCACTTACAAAATAAACTATGGCAAGAAAATATACTCCATGTCTTTCTTGATTTATCTCTCACGCAGACGTTGGGAAAACAAACACGAAGTTACAGGCTCCACATATTGAAAATACGACAGCCTCCCTTTTGCAGTCTGTATTTTGCTCAGTTCTTTTGCTTTTTTTAATAAGAAGAAATTCATTTCTATATTAAGATTGACATTTTGAATCAGGAGATTATAAGATTTTCACTGTATGGGAAAAATTAAGTGATTGACTATCTCAACATTTTCATTTTACAAATACAAAATGCAGATTTCACAGATAAAGCACTAAAAGCACTGTTGAATCTAAATAGTATTTTCTTTCCACATTTTCAAAACAGGCAGGAAAATTAAGTGCAGGTTTGTGTGGCATACAAGTGAGCACAATTAAGGAATCTTGTATTGTTGTCTCCTGAATAGACTTGTCACATTACTATTCAGAGCTTTTGTCTAGTGACAGTGGAATATCAAAAAGACACTGAATAATATAGCAAAAAATTTATTGTGCCATGAGATCTAATCTTTGTCTGCATGTAATTGCCTTATTAAAAGATTTGCAAGCTTACTCTTTCTGTGATTCTGAAGCCAAGAAAACCATGTTGTTTAAAAAAAATAGTTAAAGCTTCTGAAACGCTGGTCCCTGTGATATGACAATACTGTGTAACTTAAACTGGAAATTAAAACTACAGCCCTCTAGTACCATGGCAATGGTGAAGATGCTTCCAGTGCTGCAATTATCATGGGAGATACGAGTGGTGTTTTGTAGGTACCTTCTTCCCCCCACACTCCGCGTCCTCTGTGAGTCTCGCCGGCTGTGCTGCACCAGTGGCGTAGGCAAACATTTATTCTGTAACGTGTGTTATGTGGCACCTCATCTTCTGTCTGCTGCTTGGTACCTGGTGGCAACAGCCAGCAGAGCGCGGGCAGGACAGGACCCCCCCCAGCCGCCCCCATCCTCATGGCCCCCAGGCTGCCTGCAGGCAGCTCAGTGCCACAAGCCAGCAGCAGGAGAGAAGTAATTGCACCTTGCTGTTGCCAACACCCATTACAAATTGTCAGCTTTCATAAATAGTATGACTGGATGAAACATTTCTTTCAGCCCTTCAACCCATTTCCTTTTATTTATTGTGATGGTTTACTTCTTGATTGTATGGAAGGCTTGGGATTGCTATGCTTAGCAACAAAAACGATTGCTTTTTTATCTGCAGATAAGGCAGCGAGGCATAATGCAAGCTTCCCTACACAGCGCTGCGTTAATTCACCTCATGCTTGGCCTGGGCACACCATTCTTTTCAGCTGAAAGAGTAAAAGCCAATTTTGTTGTTCTGTCTGTCTGAGGTGTCATTTCAGAAACAACAGTTGCTTTAAAGCTTTGTCTCCTGCACTTTATTTTCACCTTCAGAACTTAAAAACATTGGTTTTGCAGTGGTCACACATAAAAATTGTGGGATTATTATAGAGTCTAGCCTGAGAACATTTTACCCCTTGATAATTATATTTTCCCTTCAAGATAACCAAGATAAATTAGATAAAGATTCTCTAACGCTGCATACCATGCTTTAACAGTACAGTGCCTATTTACTTCCAGAATCACAAATGTGTGCCCATAACTCAAACATAATGAAATCTGAAAATTAAACATAAATTTATGGGGGTTATTAATTTAAACTTCTTGCATCCCATACAATCTAAAATGACATGGCTAGGCCTTCATCTAGGTCTTTCTTAGAGTTCCAAATTTTTTTTTCTCTGTCTGTAATATAACCAAAAGCAAATGGAGCCAAATGTCTACTTCATACAATGAGAAGCAGGTAAACACAAAAAATTAAACATAGGAGCAATGCAATACCTTATTGTATATAGATGGCATATGAAGTTTGAAATGCCTTAATAAATAAGTGATAATCTTACTTTAAATTGGATACTTATAATCTACTTTTAATTAGTATCATTAAGAGTAGGTTGAATAAAATGTAATCATAGATGTTATTTATAACTCATGTAACCTACACTTGCAAGGGTGCCTTTTTATGGCAAGAAGCTGAATAAACTGTAATGAAAAGTTTAGAGATATATTTTTCTTAATTTGAACTTCATGTGACTTTGTGCCATTTGTAGACTACTGTGATACATAAAAGTCTACAGACAGCAACCAGCAGCTATGTAAGATGCAGAGACCAGAGTGCATCCTCTAAAACAAAGTTTTCGTGTACAATGCAGCTCTCCTGTGTGAAGCTACTGGCAGGTGATGAAGATCCCATGCAAACTTTTTTTTAAAAACAAACAGAAGGGAAAGCATAAAGAAAGACTAAGAGACAGAGAGACCATATCTCTGTTAGTGATTAGAGGTGTCATTCTTCTACCGGAACATCGAGACCTTTATCTTTTACAGATATTAAAACCTCTTCGTTTTCCACATGCACCTTAGGATGTTTTCCAAAAGACCAGAGGCTTTCCAAGATTCTGCCAGTTTGGTCGCTACGGTTAATACTAGCACAATATTAAGAGTGGAGAAACAGGAATTTCAGGAGGCATGACTCTTCTTGATTAAGTTATTTGTAAACACAAATATACCCCTAATTTAAGCCATTTTGAGCTGTTCATATCTGTTAATTACGGGAGGAGCTCTGAATGTCTTTGGTAGATTAAGCTACTTTATTTAAGAGAAGTCATAAATCTACTAAAGTGTACGATCAACACAAGTAAATACAGAGGGTTTCCACACTGCTCCTTAACACTCTATGTCCTTAACCTCCCAGCCTTTGCCGAATTATGACCAAAACCTCGCAGAAGAATTTTCCTAGGAATTACTATCCTCGACCAAGTCAGCAAAAGGAGCGGCTGATTCATTCCTCACATTGTGTGCACCACCCATTCCGCAGTGTTGAATGACAGAAGATAAAGTGAACCACTGAGCTGTAATCACATCTCTGCACTGGCAGATTTTGCACAGCCACAGGGATAAAATCTAAATTTACGTTGGGCCCTTTGTATAAGGCTGAGTTAAGCTTCGTTGCCACAGGGAAATAAATACCGCTATAGAAATCAAAAGGCAACAGTTGTCCATAGTGTAGTTGCTCAAATCTGAACAAGAAAATCATAATTTCTTAAACTGAATAGTAATATTTCATCTTCAAAATACGTAAAGTGACATAAGTGATTTAAATGGGATTGATTCAGGGTTTCTCGTAATCTAATAAAATTTTATTGAAAAGTAGGTGCACTAGGACTATTTCACTGCTTCAACCTCTGTTCCAATGCAGGAGAAAGTATAAAAAGCATCTGCTGAAGCGATGGAGTGCTAAAGACAACCAAAGAGAAATAAATATTTACTGAGAGTCTTCATGATGGGAAGGAAGAAAAAAAAAAGAACAACAAACAAATAATCAGCTTTTAATGTTTTCCTGATCAGAATGCTCTGACATAAATTGATTTGGTTACCATTTATAAAATGCAAGCATATTCCAAAGAAATCATAAATAAGCAGGAATCTGTATAGGATGCAGGAAACTGTCTTAAGCACAATTATGAAGAACCTCCTCACATTAATAAAAGGAAGATAAATATTGAATAGCACACTCAAAACCACCCCATCAAACTGAACAGTGTGTGAACAGATACTCTCTGCAGTGCACTTTGAACACGCACAGGAACTGGGGCTCTGCTGAGGAAGAGAGGAAAAAACCCTAAGGAAGTTACCCATTACAGTACTTGTCCTATGCCTGAGTATTCCACACTGAATAGCAAAAGCAATTTTGTAATATGCTTTATATACACAGACGCACATAATACATACAATATAATATGATTACACATGCAGAACTCATGCATTTGGTCCTGTTCTGTTTCATAATAAGATTTCTTAGCAGAACTGGAGAAGAGGATTGTGAGAATACAGCAATTCTAAAATTCAACCCTCACCCTTTGACTCTTTTTGATGTTAAATTCTGAAATAATTTCTGATATTGTTAGTGGCTGTTTATTTCAAACTTGTAAAAAATTTAGGAATTTTTTTTTTATTATCTACATTCCAAACTTACAGTGAAAGAATATATCAAATACTATTTTGCCAATGTGACTTTGTATCATTACGTACACAATTAATCATACGAACCAATCTGGGAAGGCAGAGCATACATCCAGGTGAGGCAGAAGATCATGAAAACGTTGACTGGTAGTACCCCTGATAGTTAATATATGCTAAAGCCATTAAGATGTTCTACCACTGCAGGGCAACATTCAGCGTGCTTCCTTCTGAAACATTTGCAGAGGGCTTTTTTCCTGTTTCCATTTTTTTCTTTTAGTTGAGACCATCTCTTTAAATCATATTCTCAGCTTTCCTGCCAAAATGCACATTTATCATCCTTTAACTGAATATAACTAAAGAAATACTCAGTTATTCAGACTCTCAGGAACTGAACACCATTTCGACTGGGTTTCTGCAGCAACAGATACAAACTAGGGGTGGTCTCCCTACCTAAAGTCTAACTCGATCCTTTTAATTTTCCCTTGGCAAAACAGGGGAGAAGGAGGCATACAGATTACCCAGCAGAAATGGAAGTGACTCTCCTGTATGTACTTCCCAACAAGGTGAAATGGTAGTGATGTCTCTTGCCCAGGAGACAGAAGAACCATGGTCAGAAGAGAAGGTAATAAAACTATGTACAAGTGCCAGAATGTCTACAAAATTGGAAAATGTTATATATATCATGTAACATTATTCTTATTCAGAGCCATAAGCATTTACAGGTTATGCAAAATTTCTCCAGTGAAGAAATTAATCAAATAAAATTTGTTAGGAAGAGTGAGCTGCAAATTGCCTTTATAGTGTCCACATTGGAAAAGTCAAGAATGTGTCATTTTTTACAAAATTATATGACTTGCACCACTGAAATTAGCTACTGTTTGATAGTGACTCGTTTTTACCTCCTCTGTCCTTTTACTTCTCATTATTCCTAGAACAATATTCAATACTTAAATCTTGTCATAATGATCTATGGTTTCCATTTCAAAACTAGTTCAGTTGTCACTGCCATGTTTGATGGGATGTTTTGAATTACCAGAATGTTTTCAATACATCATTCATCCTGCATGTTTATATAGCTGATAATTTAATTGTGCCACCCACATGCAAGGCAACCTTATGGTGTACTAAAAAACCATGCAAACTGAAATAATTGCTAGCCAAAGAGAGGTGATTGTCTTTTGCTTTGATTTTACTAAGTATATATAAAGGCTATCAGTTGCTTCTTATCTTAGTTTAGGGAAATTTGGATATGTTTTTTTGTTCCATACGTCTTAAAAAATATGCACAGAAATGTTTTCCCTGATTGAGGTTTTTGCATATCTCTTTCATTTTGAAGACCTTGCATATGTCTGAAGTGGGAGACATGGTTAGAAACGCCAGCAATTCCAACAGCAGCAGTGGTGCGCCTTTCCTCACAAGTCACGGCACAGTAACACCCATGGTGGTCCTGTTTTTCATGAGTCTCACCTAGATTTATACAAAGATAATGAGGGATTGTCTATCCAGCATGTGTATGGGCGGGGGAAACTCGCAGGGTAGTAGTGATTCCATGCAACATATATGCATGGATCGTTACATATATGATGCAATGATCACAATATAACTAAGTTGCACCCTATTTCTGCATTCTTATGTTTCCTCGGGCATCCATCTGACTCACTGATATGCTGATTTCAGTCAGATATCTGTGGACCTTACAAAGAGGGGAACAGCTTTGGGAATGTGGTTATAAGAAACCAGTGGTAGCTGGAAAAAAAAAAAAAAGAAAAAAAAAAGAATCCAAATCCAGTGAGAATGCCAGTGAAAAATACATTTTTGTGCCCGTTACAAAGTTAGGTGTTCATACCAAAGTCTCACAAAAGGTCTGTGGCTTTTTAATGGAAATTTAATTGTGTCTTGAATTTGTGTGTGAACAGTTCCATTACACTTCCCCAACCTAAATCATTCAGAGTATCCATTAATTACTAAAAAAAAAAAAATCTGTTACTTGTAAGAAAGAAGAAGGGAAAAAAAGGAATTCTGGATAAAGTTTCTTATTTTAGGAATTCCAAAGTATGCAGGCAGACTGCTGAAGCATCATTAGACCATTGATCTGAGGTGGAAAATAAAAATTTGGTCTAGAGGGAACACTACAGTATTTATATATGTTAACATAAAACCACAGCAAGTTAGTGAATGGGACCTCCTATGTATGCAAGGCAAGCTCATTGTCTTCCAAATTAAGCTACTTTTCCAACCTGCTGTGAAGAGTGCTTTCTGAGTTTTGTTAAGCACTCAGGCTTAGGAAGCAATTCCTGCAGTCCACAGAGAAAAAATTGATTTTCCCTCCTTTCTGTTTTACCTGGGAATATGATTTTTGAATTAAATATAATCACAGACTGGGAGTCTGAGGTGAGAATGGAAATTAATAGCTCTTGTTATTGATCCTTCACGCTTTGTAGCCATTCACCATATTACTCAAAACATTATTGCTTGGCTGTAAAGCCCTGCTGCAGCCAGACTCTCACACACAGCCCAGCACCGCCTCGTGTCACTTGCACCCACAAACCGAGTTTATTGCGATCTGAAATGCAAAGGGAAGTCTTGGCCCTGTGACAGTCAGCCAGGATTTCTCAAACAGCTTGTGAGGCCATGGGTTCATACATGCTCTTCCTGCCACCAACCATCTTATATCAAGATACGGTGAAACTAAAGCTGAAGGGATATCGAGACAGACTTTCATGTGGCATATGACCAAAAGTGTATTACATGCATTCTTTCAACTCTGTCTGGATGCCTACTCTAACAAGAAAACATCTTGCACAGCAAATTAACAACATATACCCATACAATACATTCACAACCTTCTTAGTTTCCCCCTCCTCAAAAGCCTGGTCAGTGCGCGTAGACTGTGTTCAAAAGCCTGACTTCAGCAAAGTGCCCTCTGTCAGACCAACTCACCAAATTAAGTTGAATCACAAATCACAGAAATTTTATATACATTTAACTGAAAAGTAATGTTTTCTGAAGAACATTAGGAGCCTTTAATTCTAGTGGTAATCCTTTGTGACGCTACATCAAGGACTCCTGCACATATTAGAAGTTTATTACTATTACACATAGTAATAAAACATGCATAAGATAGAAAGGTTTGTATATATACAGTTTTGCACAGGTGGCCTGGTACTTACCTTTGGCAGGAAATTCTGTCATGCAATTCACTAGTTAAATTAACAACAGTACCAACACTGGGGTTTGTATATGTTTCCTTTTGTTTCTTTTTCTCTATTTTCTGTACATATTCCCGAAGCTTTTAATCATGTCCAACACCTATTTTAATCATCAACAGGAACTGGCATGGAGGGAAAAGGCAATTTGTGCTTAAAATGCAGTACAGAGCTGTTGCATCACATTTTTCAAGTATATAGTAAAATCACCTGAAACTCTTTTCCAGATTTCAAGGTTTTCATCACAGGAATTCTAGTGATGAAGGAAATAGAATTTCTCATTGATTTTGACTCACTTTACCCATTTACAACATGTATGATAAAAATGCACTTAACTCACAAGACCAAGAAGTCACTGAATTAACTTCATTCTAAGATGTTTGAGTGAAAGGCACTTTGAAAGCAAAAAATAGTTTTACATTAGAAACAAATCACTCAAACTGTGTTACCAAAATAATACAAATGTGTCGGCCTACTTATCTGTCTTTAAATCTTTCTTTGCCTAAAGGCAAGGATTTGTCTTCCAAAAATCCATCTTTCATCAAAATGTTTGTAAGATTATCTTGTTCAAAAGAAAATAATGGAATTACACGTTCCCCCTGTGACTGCATCAAGTTAGTGTGAAAAGCAGGGTAAATTTCCTCCAGCAACCTCAGAGTCTCCTGGTGATGACTGTACATGTCTTAATGCACATATCTAATTGTAGTCCTCCTAATGAGCCTGCTTTGGCTTCTGTTCAGTGACCAGCCTCCAGAATGGCTTAAGCAATTCCTGAAAAAAAAAAAAAAAAAGCTCTTTACCATGCAGGTAGATAAGAAGGAGTGAACCACATACAGATATTTCTCATTAAGATGAAAAGCATTCCCATAAGGTCTTTTTTTCTAATGGATGGGGAGTGGAAGGAGGGGAGAAATAAAGGCAAAGTTATTTTGCAGATGTAGTGGTGTGATTCACATGCTCCTTGTTAATTGTTACAATGGATAAATAATGCAACCCTTCAAATGGTACACAGTTTGGATGTGCAGACATTTTACCAGCTATATGGTCTCTCGTCACAACTCTCAAGTCTGTCTATTCACTCTCTAAGTGAAAATTTCTTTTTGAGTTCATACTCTGTTCATTGTTAAACTACATTTTCATGTTGGTTTCTGTTTTTTAGCATTTAGTGGGGTTCTTTTTATTTCCTAACTGAAGGCAAAACCTGCAAGGATGGCTGTGGAGTACTGAAACAGAACAACAGGTGGAACGACCAAATTGAAAGTTAACACACTTCCTACCCGGGTGCTCCCAAGCGAAAATAAGTACAACCTTCTGTAAAAGAGATGCTGGCATATTTTTTTTCCTCTATACTTCCCTGAATAACTAACTTTGAAGGAGTGGAGGTTCACAGCAGTAGCAGTTATGACATCACAGAATAGAGAGAAATCAAATACCTTTGCTGGGAAGACTGAGAGGAAAAGGTGGCATCTCTCTAATCGTCATGAGGACATGAAGTGGGGTGAATCTCTCACCGCCTTTTGCAGCTGGGCTTGGAGTGGAAGGAGCAGAAACTGAGTGACGTGGTGTCTGTATCATTAAGCTGAGTGAGTATGTTATGACAATGACTGATAATGATGATGCATCATTAGCTATTGACACAAAGATGCCACAATGCAATGGTTCTGTGGCTCTCTGTAGTGCTGTTTGATGACAAGATGTATCTCCTACTGGTAAAGGTTAAGTACTTCTGTGTTTAGGAGAAGAAAACATTACTCTATTAATAGACAAATTTTACATACTTTATCTGACCCTGCTTTCCAGATGGTACCTAAATACCTCCAGGCCCCAGGGCAGAAGAAAAAATTTCAAACTACTTATACAGAATCCCAAATTGAAAGACAGAATGAAACAAGCCACCTCCTGTCTTTTCGGGTAGGGAAGTCCCATTCTTTTCTGCCACAGGTGTGGTTATAACTTAAGGGGGCAGTTCAGCTACACTGGGGATGGTAGAGCAAAGTCACCTCAGGTGACAGGATATACGTAGAGCAGAAAGCCTAAGCCGTATCATCCTGGCAGAAAGCCAAGGCCAAACATTTATAATTTGTTAATATTCACTTTCCAGAGTCCCGAATGAAGATGTTTTCACCCAAATCCACACTGAACAATGAAGCCTATTTTTTTTTAAATGCTATTAGTAAAATAAAACACTCGAGTATTTATGGAACCAATAGATGCTCAGCAAGTTAGATCTAAAAATAACTCCACACGCATGAACTGAAATTAAAAATATTAGCCATTATCCTAGAGGATATAATGAGAAGAATGTAGCAAATAGATTATATTCTGATGATATTTGCATTGGCTGATTAAAATCTGAGGGCATGACATTTGCCTAGCAGCTAATGAGAAATTAATTGTTCTTTGTTTGTCAGATGTTACATAAATAAGATTGACCTAAAAACACAGATTGTGAGGGCATAAAATCTGCTGAAACAGTGAAGACAGATACCCAAACAGGAGATTCAGGTTTATGAGAAAAATTTTGCCTTTGAAATGTCTCACAGTCAGACATTGTAATGACCCAAGAGCTGAAACTAGATGGGGGGTTGGAACTACATGATCTTTAATGTCCCTTCCAACCCGAACCATTCTGTGATTCTGTGATCCTGTCAAACCTAACACCCGTACTTCACTCGAGTTCAGCTACCTGCAACCTGGTATAAAATCCACCAGAATAGCAGACAAGCAAGAACAACCTCCAGTAAGAAGAACAAAAAAGCTCTCAGTCAGAAAATTAAGTGAAGTGATCCATGGTAATCAACATGGTGGTATATTATCTGATCAACTTTTATTCCCAGACACATTTCTCAATACACCTATAGGCTAACCAAAAGGAAACAATTACCACCTACTCTCATGTTCTATATTAATTACTTTTTTTCTCATTGGTCACATTTTTGGAGGGGCAGAAATCTCATCAGTGCAAAGAAGACCTTTTTGCAAAGACGCGGTCATCCTGGTCTCCATGAATTCTGGACAATATTGAGGCAATTCACTAATTTTCCAAAGTGTTGCAGTAACTTAAAACTGGGCTAACATAGAAAGCAGATTGAAATACACAGAAGAATGTAAGAGCAGACTAAAGAAAAGAAGTTATATTCAATTCAACTCCCACTGCAGGGTATAGTAATCTCTCCTTTGACTTCAATAACTAACAGGACGTACTATCAGTGAAGCAGGGTGCTTGTAAAAGCTGAAGAGGGATTAAGGACATTATGAAGCAGGCAGAGAAGGACATGGCTTCCAAAAATCAGTTCTCCTTGCAGGTACTACAGGACTCTTGCCTAGATGGTCTTTTGGAGCAAATATATATATTTGCTCTCTCTATACATATAGATAAATATATATATCTAAATACAAAAATAAGAAGGGATGTAGTGCTCAACATAACCTCCATTTTCTCCTACTTTTATAATTTCTTCCGTCACAAACTATTCTCTCCTTTCCCACATCCCTGTACAAACACTGAACACAACTTTGCAACCGCCGAATGCTTAGGGACTTCATTGAAGGATTTGCTCTTCCTAGCATTTAATGACGAGCTATCATCCCTTGCCATTGTGCGCTGGGTCTCCAAATGAGCCTTCGTGCAGGAGCAGAGCAACACTTTAATGTGGGCTACAGGTGGAACGAGCCTTCCTCCAAATGCAAACCTCCACCTCTCTGTCCACAGATACGGATTCCTGTAGAGGCCAGTGTTAAGGACTTACCCGGAAAACACTAAACTCAGCTGTCATGTCCCAGTTTCTCTGGCACAACTGGGGACAAAACCTGAGTTCTCAGCTGTAGTTGTCATAAAGTCAGCCTATGGTATATATGATTATGCATGAGAATAGTGGTATTTTTTTAAGTATGTATTCTGTGTGTGTTGTTTTTGGAAATAAAATACTTGAGAATTTTTTGTGTATTCTGCTCTTCAGCTCAGACATAGAGAAATGCAGCAGACTGTCCTTTAATATTCTTAAGTAGGTACAAGATTCTCAGCAACATTAATAACAGTATATTCATGGTGCTTATCATAGGTGGGGAAACAACAGAGAGAAGATGGGCTAGGGCAAATAAACGACTTTCAAGAATTTTAAAAATTTACTAATTAGATATTCCAGTATATGTCTTTGCAGCACTGCAGTCGTATGCCTTTGCAGCACAAAACAGAGTATACAAGGGCCCTAAACACACATAGGGAAAAACGCTTCAGTAGAATAGTTCAGAAATTAACATTGAACAGTTTTAACCTTATGTTGAAAAATTTCCCAGAATAATCCTGAAGTTAGAGACCAGTGATAACTTTTGCCCTATGCCTGCTGACAAAGGTATAGTTACGCGTTCTCTTCTTTCTCAACATTAATCTTTAAGTCCTTAAAAAATTCTAGCACAGGTTCAACAAAAAGGTAGGTAGTTCCTACTCCTGGAAAATTTTCTAGACATGGTGGGAGTTGGGAGATATGCCTTTGAGCATCCCAAGATGAAAAAAGTATTCCCAAATTCTTCCCATTTCCTACCCAAGTTCTCTGACTGGTACAGCATCATGTATCAGAGCGGCAGCATCAGCAGAATCAATGCCAGCATCACAGCTGCCTGCTGTGAAGGATCAGGTCAAGAAGAGGCTGGATAAAAGGAAAGAGCAGCGTTACAGACCTACCTGTCCTCTGCACCAGGACAGATTAAAATGAGTCTCTGGAGTGGCCATGGCACCTCTCTTAAGAGAAGCTTTATGTTGAAGGTCTCAGGCAATATCTGGGCAGCTGAGAAAATGAAATTATCACCTAGGAAATGTTCACTTCAGATAAGGAGGTGAACCTAATAACCCCAGGCCGCCATGGAGCAAAACAGGTTTTAGATATCTACCCCTTGCATGACCAGCTCCTTTTGATTTGATTCATACAAAGTGGCTCGTCCAAGCTCACACCACAAAGCAAAGGAATGAGGGGCACCCTTACGCCAGGACGGGGACTGACCATTAGAAAGGAGCTCAGGTCTTCAGTGGACACCTCAGGGGCATGAAGGGAAGTTGCTGAGTGAAGGAGGAGGAGGCAGCAGTGTGTTTGGGATGTGCAGGGAAGGCAGATGAGGACGCAGGCCAGTATTTTCCAACTAAAGGTGTCTATGGCCATGGGGTCCACAGTTCCATGGTGTTACGGGCTAATAGACTGGTTGCAACCAGGGATGATGCCAGTCTCTGGGAAGGAAAGGATGAACAGTGTGGGGTGGGGTGTGTCAGAGCAGGGTATTTTGCAAACATGACAGTTTATGTGTGGATGCGCATGTTGGCTGCCAACACTCCACATGGCATTTGACAACATGAACCCCCTCCTCGCCAACACACACAAGCAGTATCTTCCTGCAGAAAGGTGTTAGACCTCCCCACCTCCAGCTGCAGGGGCTGAGGCAGAGGAACATCTTTAGGCAAAGGCTAAGAGGGTGCCAGGAGTGTAGCGCGGGCTGTCCCGGTTTGGGGAACTCAGTCCCACTGGGAAGGAGTGGGGCTGGGGATGCGGCGGCATCGCATCAATTGCGGGGTGGGGGTGGAGAATGAGGAGAGGGAGGGAGTATCTCGAGAGGAGCTTGAAACAACCGAGGATGTTCCGATCTGATGAGGTGAGCCGTATCCCTGTCGGGACGAGGCGCCGGGGCCGGCGGCGATTGGCGGGGGCGGTGCGGGCTCCGGCCAGCGACATCCCCGGGGCTCGGCCGGCGCCCCCCCGGCTCTGCGTGCCGGCGGGCTCTGCCCTTCTTTTGGGGGATTTATTTTTCTTTTTTTCCTTCTTTGAGGCGGGCGCTTCCTGCAGTCGGATGGGAGCGTGAATCCCTCCCCTCTTCCCACGCCTCTCCACCCACCTCCCTTGCTTTCCCTGCGTGGTCCGGAGAGGGGCGGGGGGTGGGGAAGAATTTTTGGTCCGGGCTGTTGGGTTTGCCCTCGTTTTGTGCGGGGATTTCCAAACGTACTTTACAGCGAAGGCAATTCCCCCCACCCGCGCTATCCCCCTTCCCTCTTTGACCCTAGCACAACTGTGTTGAAAACGCGTAAGAGCGTGTGTGTGTGTCTGTGTTGGTTTTTTTGGTTTTGGTTTCTTTGTTTTTTTTTTTTTTCCCTAAGCCCATGACAAAGCACTATGAGGTCAGAAGGTAAGTGTGTGTGTGTGTGTGTGTGTGTATATATATATATATATATATATTTACTTATTTTTTAAAAAATTATTGTAATTTCTTCTGGAATCGTGTTAAACAAAAAAAAAAAAAAAAAAGGCAGGAAGCACCGTCGGTGGGGCCGAGTGAAGGAGAAAACCCTGGCACACCAACCTCGCCTGTAGCCAAGGTGCGGGCGGGGGCAGCGCGGACGGACGCGGCCGAGGGGGCGCGGAGCTCCGCCGTTGCCCCGGGCCGGGCCGGGCCCCCCGCATCTGTGTCGGGGGGCGGCCCCGTGGGCGGCGGGACGGAGGAGGGGGGTGGCTGGGCAAAGCCTGCTCCGCGCCTCGTCGCTGCCGTTACATCTCGGGAGGGATCGCACCTTCCCCAGGGCACGTCGGGGATCCCTCCCGCTCCTCCGCGCTGCCGGCCGCGCCCCCCAGCCGCGGTTTTACGGGGCGGGCGGGTGGGATGCGGGCTGTAGGTGACCTTCACGCCGGTCGTCTGTCCTTTAGGGACCGCTGCTGCGGGGGGTGGGCGTAAAAATAGCACCTTTGCACACCGAAACATGTATTTGTACAGCAAAGTACCCATTCTCGCTCCTGAGGAGCACTAGTTCACAAAACAAGCCGGGCAGTGCCATTTGTCTTTGATTTTTATTTTATTTTATTTTATTTTATTTTATTTTATTTTATTTTATTTTATTTTATTTTATTTTAAATTCTTTTATTTTAAATTATTTTACATTATTTTACATTATTTTTATTATTTAGTTCAGTTTGGGTTTTAATTATTTTTAATATTTTACTTTTAATGTTATTATTTTATTATTTTAGTTTATTATTTTATTATTTATTATTTTTATTATTTTAGTTTATTATCCTTTTTTCTTTTCTCTTTTCCTTTTCTTTTTTCTTTTCTTTTCTTTTCTTTTCTTTTCTTTTCTTTTCTTTTCTTTTCTTTTCTTTTCTTTTCTTTTCTTTTCTTTTCTTTTCTTTTCTTTTCTTTTTTCTTTTCTTTCCCTTTCTTTTCCTTTCTTTTCCTTTTTCTTTTCCTTTCTTTTCTTTTTCTATATTTTTATCATATCTATTTGATTTTTATTTATTTTTTAAAGGATGGATACTGCAGCTGCTTGAGACAAATAAAGGAAGGTTCCTCACTTCATGATTACCTGAGGTAACTTTCCCAGTTACTTTCCCAGGTTAGGGTTTATGTTCCATGGTAGACAGCAATAATTACCTTGCACTGACTTCTTTCTGTGGATATCAGAATCATTTCTATAGAAAGTAGCTGTAAGACAGTATTATTTAATTTCACCATTACTTGAAGCAATACAGATAATTGTCAGCAGTGGTAAATCTAGTCACTGTTCTGATAACAATTTTAGGCTTTTGTCTATTGGTTAGTGACCAGAACTTAACATGTAGTCTAAAGTGTATAAATGGGGGGAGAGGGGGAATAAAAAAAAAATTAATTGAAGTCTGCAATGGCTAAGAAGAAGCTATAGACTTCTAGCTGTACCTACAGACAGGGTTTATTTTCCTAAGATCATTTTATCTTTAATAAAAAAGTTTTTTGTCTTCTTTAATTTTTTTTTTTAATACTATCTGTCCAAAGGCAGTAATGTTAAAGTTAGTATCTCCCACAAATACAGCTAGATGAACATGCAGGTTTTACAGCATTAGCTTGCCTCGAACTGTCTTCTTTTCAAAATTATTCTTCTTCCTCTGACAAAGTCAGTAATCTGTGAAACATAAGTATATGGGTACATTCAGTTTAATATTTGTTAGGGACAGTTACTTCAGCAGAGTTTGACCCCGTGCTGGAGGCAGTTAGCTGAACCATTCTAATAGACTGCAGGCGGTAAACTGTACACATATTTCTGTAGCCAGGGTTTTGGGTTTTTTTTCTGTCAGAAAGGCTGTTTCTCCAAGGAAACTGGATCCACCACATGTATTAATATATTCCTCTTATAGCAACCACACAGAATATAAGTGCTAGAAGTATTTATAATTTTGAAGCCTCTTTCACTAATGGCTCACTTACCCTTTATTTCTGTTATATTTTAAGCACTATGCAGGAGAAAAGTGGTGAGCAAGGAGAGCAAAAGATGTTGAATTTGTCAGAAGCTCCCCTAACTAGAAGGGAACTCGCTTTTCTTGTGGATACTCTCCACAAATGCCAGTAACTTCATGGGCAGGGACTAGACAGATTGACCTGTGCCCATTAGTCTGTTTTCTCGGTGCCTCTCAAATAGACGCGCTCGGGCTCGGGGGCGGCAGCCACCCACCGATTACGCAGCTCTTTTGTGCTCCCTGCCCAGAGCCCACCCATTCCGCCGCAGCGTGATGGCGCGGGGGGTGCCTTCATTTGCCTTCACCTGCATCTGGTTGTGGAGATAGTACAGGTTATGCATTAGTGACTTGGACGTTAAAAATAAAATAAATAAATAAGCTAAGCAATAGACGCAATAGATCAAATTTAACCCAAACTGCTGAAAAACGGCTCTGACAACTAAGAAAACTGGAAGATTTGGGGATGCAAGATTTGATAGAATTGTCTTGCTTTGACAGTGGCTAAGAATGGTAGCAGAGGAAAGGCTTTTATGTTTCTCTGTGATTGGAAATACCTAGGAAAAAAGCCTTTGTGCTCGTGCAAACACATTGTGTATTTCACCTTCCTGAAGAATATATGGATGGATGTTCTGACAGAGGCGTTACTGACAACTAGAGCAGTGACTGTGAGCAAAATGTACACAGACGACCCTCTGAAATTACAAGGGGTGGGGTGGGAAACCCATGTACACACCTTACAGCAGACGAGTAGGAAATGAGTTGAAATTCTTCCAATCCATGTGACTATCAAACTTACTTACTGCGAAGTCCAGCCTTAGTGTGAAAAATGAGAATTCAAATTGAAAGGCAACGGCAGAAGTACCAGAACTGCATCAAATAGTACAGACTTTCTCAAAAATTTAAAGTAAAGATGATTGTCTGGAGGTTTCTGGGCACCCTATTCTGCTTCCTCATGAGTTTCTAAATGATGCTTTGAGATTCTTTCCTTATAAAACCATCTAACAGGTGTTAAAGCTCCTGTCAGTTGCTAAATATCAAGTGCCAAAAAAGCACAGCAGGCATGGGATATTTATTCTGTAGGAAGAAAAAAGATAATTAAAACAATAGTTTCATACTAACAAAACAAGGTGACAAGCACCTTTTGTTTTCTCACCTTAATATAATTGTTCATTTGTTTTATCTTGAAGGATTATTACTGTAAAATGATTATACGGAAAGATATTCCTATCAAATGAGCACAGTTCAAATGCTTTCCTACCTGCCAAAGTATTTGTATGAGTTTTTTAGGTCTTGATTTATGATACTTTTAAAGTTTGTTTTGCAGACATATATAATCAAAGCATGATTTCTTATTAAACTACTTACTGGTTCAACTACTAATTTTCAGCAATGATACTCGTCCTCAGAAAAGAGTTTGACATTTTGGGAATCAAAGTACTGCATGAGACTCCTTTGCCCATTTTTACCGAACAGATTGGAAGTTACGGAAAAATAAGATGACAGCTATTGAAGGGTTTCCATCTTTAAATAATGCAGATATCTGTTAGAAGCGTGAGAAACATTTAAGAATTGATCTTAGCATAATTCAGGAAGTCACTGCAGCACCTTACAAATCTTAAGCCCAGTTAATTGCACGCTTACATCTTCTGCCTTCTGAGATTTTAACATGTGGAGAAATAAAGAATAAGAAAAGCACAGTCCTTTGATTGGAAGCTATCTGGGACTTCTTGGACAAATATTGTTAAAGCCAGTTTCTAACTTGAGTGTTTGGTAATTCATGTAAGCAAAGCTGTTGACCCAAATCCTGTAAATAATCCTGCATGCCTATAAAGTCAACAAAACTTTAGAAATACTCTTAGAGAAATGCATATATCTTTGATGCTCCTAACAATACTGTTAGGTGTCCTGAATCTGGTTCCATGCTATATTTATAACAGGGTATTGGCAGATACACTTGCATGGACACACATGCCTCGTTATTTATTACAGAGAACTAAACATTTGTAATTTTGCCTAGTCCTTGGTACTGAATTTCTTTCAACATCATGGAAGCGAAAAACACATTAAAATATATAATTTAGGAACCATCCTTTAAGTCACTAGATCTTTTAAAACCTCAATAATTAAAACAGACTTTTGCTTTTTTATGTATTGGTGATAATAATACAAGTATTTCAGATTTCAGGCATTCAGAGACCTCTGGCATGAAAAGAAAATTTACTTAAGTATCTGTGAAGGAGAATCTGTATTGAAACCGAACCATTTAGGTAGCAGAGAGTGATATTCATCAAAGCTGTGTTTTTCTTGAAAGTTGGCTTCACAAGTTGCATTGCATGTGCTGGGTGTTGGTTTTTTGGTGACCCGGTGACAAAAATGTCAGGCTAGTCTACCTTAGCAGAAGCAGAGCTGTTATTTGTTAGAAATTACAGGTATAAAAATCAGGGTTAACATGACTGGGCTGTTATTCTACTGAGCAGAGAGTAAGTAGTTTTTATGGCTAGACAAGCTTCTGTGAAACGCACAAGGTATTGCTCAGCCTTTTGGTAGTGGTGTGGTGTTGGTATCTATGCTTTCCTCAGGGTTACGAGGAGAAGGTGCCCTTCCCCTGGTTCACTTGATGCTTAAGTTCAGCCCGGGAGTTAAGACTTATTTCTTTTCCAGAAATCAGTCATCTATGGCCACAGAAGTGCAAAACTGGCACATTTCTGAGAACTACTCTTCTTTTTTTTTTTTTTTTTTATGTAGGAGGTCTAAATGTCATTAACAATGTGAAGAGGTATGGCCATATACAGCTTCAGCATAGGGACAAATCTACAAATATTCCAAATTCAAACACTTTCATTTTTTTTTTTCCTCCAACAGAACAATTTAATGTGAATAAAGTGTTTCCAGCATTAGTGACTACTTTTTTCTACATTGTGTCTTAGCTGCTGGGGTCAGCGTGGTCTGAAGTAAAGCTGGTTATTCCCCCTAGACATGATTTCGCACTTTCCTGTAGCCCTACTGACCATGCAGACAATCTGCAGAAGTGACAATTTATAAACAGAGTGGCAGGAGTGGGCATGGAGGCCCAGCGAGTACAGGATGCTTAGTTTTAGCCAATATTTACCAGTAAGTCAAGGTTTCTTCTGAGCTAAATGAAGATCTTAATGCCTGTTGAGTTCATTATGTCTCTCTAGTTATGAAACGTTTGTTAAAGCAGGCTGGGGTAATAAATCCAGATGCTGTAAAATGTTTTAATATATGTATTGAAATATAACATTTTAATATATATATATATAAACCAAGATAAAAAAATAAATAAAAACCAAAAAAATTACAAGGCAATTTTTTTTTTTGTGGTGGTAGAAAGGGAAGAAACAAGAGCAAAACTAGTTCCCTGACTAGTGTCCCACCTTCAGTTATGATTTCTTTAAAAAGGAGTGACCATTGTATTCCACATTAAACTGAATGTGCTGTGACGGGCTTTTTCATCCCATGGTATACTATGTTGTCCCAAGCGTGCAGAATATGAAACAGATGGCTTGGGAATACTGTCAAAAAGACCTGCTGGGCCTTCTCTGGTATTACCTTAAAGCAAGAGAGAGGATGAGTAAGTGTGCTGTAATTTTTGGCCTTAACACAGCGTTCAGGAAGTTCAGGCTTCTGAAGGAATGCTTACTCAATCACAGTAACACATATAAAAATAAATATCTATTTGAGGATAATGGAACAATAAAAATCATTTGAAATTGAGACTGATAATGAAAGGAAGAAAATGGAAAATTGCAGTGGAGGGGGGGGAAGGGCAGACATTTACTTGAAGATACTCATCACAGGGCTGAACAATGCAGAAAAATAAATTTGGGGGTTTCAAAGGTCATGTTTAAATATTTTTGTGTACAATGTAGTACAAGTTAAAACCTGTGACCTTTAATTTTGATTTTTTAAATTATGATTCAGAAGTCTTCTTACAGAAGTAACAGTTGTACCTTCAAGACCTGCTCAGTTTTGGTATCAAAATCTCTAAGCACATAGCATCTCCTGGTCAAAGGTAAACAATCTGTTTTATACTAGAGAACCTTATGCATGAAAAATAGACCCTACCGTATAAGTTTGAGTTTGCAAGACTGTCTTTTTAGGAGATACTTTTTTGGTATTATAAATAGCAAACAATCCAAATTCCTCATATTCTTGTCCACAAAAAAATTTTGGAAGAAGTTACTTTTTTCTGGAATCTCATTCCTGTAGCTGCATACTGTCTTATTTAACCTTAACTGATAATAAGTAGACCTAGTATTTCAAGTCAAAATTACCAAAAGTACTACATAGCCAGTAGTATTAAAAAAAGTAATTCTTCCTCTGAGTTCACAGCTTACTGAAATGAAGACTGATTTCCAGAAGCTCAAATTATTAGGTAACAGTTCAAAATGTGGACATTGCAGCATAAGGAAAACAATTTTCTTTGCTCATTGCTGAATTTGTGTTAACTATAAAAATGACCATCTAAAATGATCACTGAAAGCTTCAAATTTTACGCTACACAGTGTCACTGCAACTTATTGTCTGTTTTTAGTTTCCTTCAGGTATTATCATTGCTCAGCTGTCTGATAAAGCTGCAATGTGTAACTATCGGTCTCAGCAATATTTTTATTTTTTAGCTCTGGAGTATAGCACATGGCTTTGCAATACAGTTATCTCAGAGCTTTGGGAGATTAATACCTGCTAAAGTAATTTTATCTGTTATTTTGAAAATACACCTTTAGCCTATTTTTACTTAGTCTGTTTCTTGGCATTGGGTTTTCATTTCCATGTTTTAGGAAAATCCTATAAATGCTGTTATGTTACTACTTTGAAAAGGAAAAGAAAGGAAGAAACATGTAAAATACTCTTGAACTCATTTTGCTTGTGATTTTGAATAGCTTTCAAATTAGAATTATTTTCCCAGATTTTTATAGGCTTGCCCAATCCAGCTGTATATTTTATATGCTAATCTAAGTTCTATTTTTGTTCCTCTTGGGATTTTAAGTGATTATAATTGTTGCTCTTCAAAAGCCAAACAGATGATGATTGCTGCTTCAGGAATATACCAAAAGAAACTGGCTTTCATTAAACCTGCTCATCCACTTCATAATTATCTCCATTTTATCTCACTAAGAAGCAGGAAAATGGCAACTACAGTTCATTGAAGCCAGTTCAGTTATTTAAACATCACTTTACTGAGATAACAGGAGGTGTTAAAGCGGGGAGGCTTTTTCCTTTCACACACTAAAATGTAGCCAGTACTATGATAGGGTTGCCAACTGGGAGACCAGACCCTTCATGTCAGCTGAAGACGGCAGAGATGGGGCCAGAGATAGCAGAAGATACAGTGGTCTCTGCTGTGGTTGGGGCCAGTTCTGGAGGACAAAACATAAAGTAAATTGACAGCTATTTTGCAAGGCATCTGCTGGTCTGACAGTTCCTCAGGAAACGCGAAATCAGAGTAAGCAGAAGCATGGGAGGGGAGGAAAGAAGGTTGGAGAAGGCACAAGCATAAGGGCTAAATAAGATAATAAATAGGCAAATGATACAAGCTTTGATCGTAGGTCGACTCTTCATATCTGTCAGACCTAGTGCTGTTTGGAATGAGCAGAGCTAGACATGAAGGTTTGTCGGGAATTTGTTTCAGCAATAATTTTCAGTTTAATTCCATTTTAAGAACATTAATGGAGAGGTTTTGCAGTGAAGATCAATGTCAGAGAGGAACAGGTCCCTGTGAATTGCACCAAGATGCTGCAGTATCTGGCAGTCTGTGAACACTGGCATAAACAGCATTAAAAAGGCACAGACGTTTCTCCAGACCTAGCAATATGTAACCAGTTTTTAGTTCACATAATTGGTTAAAAATCTCACACATTAAAATTTCTGCACGTACCTTCTAATGTTTTCCTTATCTTACAAATGCAAATAGTGGTTTTTTTTCTACCTGTTCTCTGAAGTGAAGCTCCTGCAATTTACAGGAAGAAGACTGACCATATGTGTTGCCATTTGTCCTCCGCTGCTTTCTTTATGCTGGCAATCAGTGCAGCGCTTTTGGGTAGATCACAGCTTACCACTCAAGGGGACCTGTAAAAAAACAGTACCATCAACAGTTTCTTCAGACAGGCTGCAGCAGCTGTCTGAAAACCTGGTTCTTTCATCAAAGAAAGCTAGAATCTTTCACAGCTTTAGTCTCCCACATGACACGTTTATGCCAAGGAGATGACCAGGAAAAAAGTAGGAGTTCACAAAGGGATGAATGGGTATTTTTATTTCTTGAAGTTAAATACCTATATAAAAGCAGAGGTTAAACTTGGCCAATCATCAGAAACTCCTTTCCATCAATTATAGAAGCAAAACTTCTGTCAACTTATGTCTTTCTAGCTTGTCCAGAATGTTGCTGCGTTTTGGCTGTAGCAGTCTAAGCTGAAAGAAAAATTGCATTGCTTACAGACGGGAGGGGGAAAAAAAAAAAAAAAAGAAGTCAGTTTCAAATAGAGAGAACAAAGCTGAAACATCCACCCACTGCAGTTTTGTTGGTACATTGTTAGTCAGGCACTCACTCTTGTAAACTAACGAGGCCTTGCAAGCATCAGCAGTGGGCTCGGAACCTCCTTGAGATCAAAAGGCAGAGGGTGCAAATCCCAGAGCACAGGTAAAAGGCTGCTGGGAATTCCCAAGCGGCTGTATTGAGTACCACCAGCAATTTCGGGTCAGTTTCAGCTCCAGCTAGAGTGTCCCATAGCACCACGTCGAGTGTCCCGTGCAGTGCAGGAGCCACAGTAGCAAGATCTGCCCTTAGGAGGGAAAATTGTTGTGCCCCTGTCACATGCAAATCCCGGTCAGGTTTTACAGTAGCAGTGGGGCTGAGCAATAGCAGAGCTGCTTTTCCCTTTGAAAACTACCTTTCAGAGGAAAACATTATTTATTTCTTCCAAAGGCCTGATAACTGCATCTACATTCTTCTCCATCTCCCTCGTTTAGCACAGGTTCATTTTTGTCTGAAGCAAGCTGTGTTTCCTCCCCCCGCTCCCTCACTCCCTTGCCCCACTGGGGCAGGAGGATTCCAGAGGCTGCAGCATCACCCTTCCTTGCACTGCTGCGCTGGAAAATGAAATCACTTGCCAAAAGAAGAACAGCGACGCTGAGATCAGTCCTATCCATAAGGCAAGTAAAGAATAGGTGACTGATGATAAAAGCAGATAATGTAAGAGTTTCTCAGAGCCATCGCCTGCTTTCATGCATTATCAAGAAATGATTGATCATGTCACTACTGCCTGAAAGTCAGAGCTCAGCCCAGAGCAACAGGGTTCAGGAAATCCTGAGTTGTGAGTCCTATCTCAGAGTTTTAATTCTTTGCTTTGCTTTCCATCCTCTCTTATCTAATATGAATTTATATTAAATCAACCTCTAAGAGTATTTAGGACTCAGTTTTCCCACTGCTGGCAATGCAAATTTTTATTTCCAAAATGTGAACTTAACAAGGAAGGAAGTAGGATGTGGCTTTAAGAAAGCAGACCATAGAAAGAGAATTTTGCGTTAATTCTTTTTATAAATGGTTTACTAAAAGAACCACTATACCTAGGTTCTAAATGCATTGCCTTTTCCAAGGTAGCTTAATTGCTTATCTGCTTCCTAAACTATCCAAGATCTGTTTCTGCACTAGTGAGTTTGTAGCATAACGATGTGCATTCTGCCATGTCACTCTCAGACCAAACTCTCTGTAGACGGTGCATTTTCACAATGACAAATGGTACTTCACAGTCCTCATTACAAACTAGCCATGCTACATCCTTTTAGCTATGAAGTGTTCTTAGATTCTACAGCTGGAGAAGTATTTATGCAGCTTCTGTAATTGCTTGCTTACATTTACTTCTTGTTACATTATGATTCAGAATAAGCATCTTAAGCCAAATTAGCATGGAAGGTATTGAAAACATATGCAAAATAAGCATTGAAAGAAAGCTGTGCAAAAGTAGAATATTTTGTAATGAATTGCAAAATATCATTTTCCGTGTTAGGAGTGCCTCATTAAAATGGAAAAAAACCTGTAGTTTGTATTTGACTTTCTTTTTATTAGTTTTAAGGTTTTGCTTTTTTCATGGGAGATAGTTGATCTTAACTCTACATTGTCTGCTTCTGGTGTGATTGCCTTGTTTAATTTAGAACTTAAATTTGCAGAAATAGAAAATATTCTTAGAGAAGCGGTAAACACTAATAAATTAGCTGTGATGTTGTAAAGAAATTGATGAAGATGATGCCTCAGTACTTACAGCTATGAATATAAATTGACTAGATGCGTTGTTGAGGAGGGTTTATTTTTAGAATGTGGTATCTTTATTCTCAAGCCTTTTTTGTGGAGTTTTATGAATTGTAAAAAAAAAAATGAGAAAAAAAAGCACAGAAAATTGAAATGTAGTATAGATAATGGTCATAAAACTAAGGCAAGAAAAAAGAAAAGGCTTAACTGAAAATTACCAGAATAACAGGAGTTAAGCAAAGTAAGACTAGAAAGGAGTCTTCTTTCCTCTCAAACCTAAGGGAAGCATAGTAAGAACAAAAAGAGATGTTTCACAGTACATAATGTCAGAATAACTCATGAAAATATCTGTTGCTACTCAAACAATTCAAAGACATCTTTATTACAATTTACATTAAAGCATTTGACTTATGATTACTAACACAGTTCCTAAAGCAACAATAATGTTTTATTTTTCATAAGAAACTGCAAAAGGAAGGAGGGGTTGCTTTTGGTGTACATTGCTATTCCATTTCAGAACAGCTCCTACATACAGCACAAAAATTATCTCATGCAAAATGATACATCTATAGTGTTAAGTAATACAAGTTCTGGGCAGTTAAATAGATGAGAAGTGTTCTGCAGGTTTGACTTCACACACTATAAATATTTCCATTTATCTCAGTAAGAATACCATAACAAGGAGAGCAGAAAATATGTTGAAGCTTCCACAGTGTTATGGCTCCAGAACACTACTCCTAAGCCTTACCCAAATAGAAATGACCAAAGTAATTTTCCACAACAGCAGCAAAACTTATAAGCAAGGAAGAAAACATTCTGTCCACTCATTGGGACTATGCAAACATTTTCTGGGTTTGTATCTTTGCTTTTAAGGAAAAATAGAATAGCATAAAATCCTGTAGTTATCTCTTGTTTCTGTCCAAAGCATTTTGACTACTCAAGACAATACTTGGGTACGGCTGAATCAGCGCTTTACAGTGCAGAGTTGGGGGAGGCAATAGATGGAGGGAAAGTCAGAGAAGCGGCAATTATATGAAGACTAACACCAGCTTTGTTCCTTCATGTAACCTCGCTTCTCCCTGTGTCAACATTATTAAGAACCAGGAAAGCCATAGCCCTGTGGACGGATGGGAGATGTAAGAAGATGTCTCCAAACAGCAGAACTTGATCAATTATTCTCATGCGCTCTGGAGATGCAAGAAGGGCTGAGCCTCCTCTACCTCTTTTATCAGCTTGAGGATGAAGTTCAAGGGGAAAATTTTGGTTCTGAAGAATGAAAATGATCTATTCAGAATTCAGTCTACACTTCTTCACCTCCCCAGTGTAAATCTCTCCCACCCCAAGCTTAACTAGGGTAACAACTCTCTTTTTTTTTATTGTAGGGCTCCTTGCATACTCAGAGTCTCTGTTTCTTCGTGGTTTCTCTCTTGTGTGTAAACAAGGCAGTCTCTCCCAATTCAAATACCTACAGCCTAAAATACTTTCTTCACTCATTTATTTTCCTATTCTTGAATACCTCACTTTTCTCTCTGTAAGAGAAGACATTGCATGACCTCGCACTTGCAGCCCATCCAGTTGTTGGTGTTGCTTGTTTTCTACCCACACCTTCCAGACACTGGGTCATGCAGCATTGCCACAAGTTAGCACCAACTTATGGCAAACTAGGTGGTGATGCTGTATAACAGGCTGTAATGAGAAACTCTTTTGCTTGTGACTTTAATAGCCTTTTTACCCCATGTTGTGTAAGGGGGCAGCATGTAAATATGCATTTAAATATTGATTGTCTTAAGATACACACTATATTGAAACTATGGTGACTCTACACGGGTACAATCTACAAATAGTTCATCCCTCTGTCTTAGTTTTCCGTGGAAAACAATTATTCCAAACAGAAAATGCTGAAGAATAAGTGACTGCCTGGACATCACATTACACAATATATTTGGATGACACAAAACACTCATTTGCATAGTTATTGCGTAGTAGACTTTTCAGACCTGAACCACCCAGTCAAAACAGAAACATACAAGAAAGTATTAGCCTCTTCGAAGACGCTATAGGAATAGGGGGATCTGAATAGATAAAAGACTGGGAGAACTAATAAGATCCCATTTGAAGGCAAATAGATAGCACACATCTGAGTGGTATAAAGTGAGAAGATGGATATACCTTTCACAGTTCAATTATTATACTCTTATTCGGAATACTCAGTGACAGTTATAGGGATGTTTTACAAGGAGGATCTCTAGGCAACTCTCAAAATAATTATTTTATTTCCAAATTATCTCCAAATAACTATTTGGAGAGTAACCTGGTATTTACCTTTTGTCTTACTGTAGCAGTTAGGAGCGCTGAGTAAGTGCTAGCTCGAATAAATACATCTAGTATAAATCTTGTCATATCAAGATTTGCCATGCAGGAAAAAAGAAGAAAAGGACTGTGGATGGAAGGATTAAGTAAGCCTTTCTACAGGATTTTTAATAATTGTGGCTTAATTTTTTTTGTTGTCTTTATACTCTTCCATGCACGTTGGAAATCTGGATCTGATCTCATGTGTTTGGGAAGGAGCAATATGTTTTCAGAGTCTAAAAGGCAATATCCAGTCGTCCTGTAATGCTAATTCTCTCCCTTCTTAACCTGTCAACACATTAAAAAGAAAGGAAAAAAAAACCACAAAAAAAAAGAAAGAAAAAAGTTAACTCCTCTGTGCTTAAAGGTGACTTGAGGGAGGAAGGCAGGTCTTAGCTTTGGAATGCAAGTTTGAGTAGCAAGATAGATATTTTATAGCTTCTTGACATATAACGTGACTTCACTTTCTGTTTTGTGTTAAATATAACATCATGTAAATCAGCTTTAGTTCTCATAATGTATCTTACATTTCCTGTAAAGGATGAAGAAAATAACCTAAATATTATTGTGGAAACATTTAGAAGCAAAATCTAGTAGAGTTTTGCACTGTCAAGAAAGTACTGTGGGAAACCAGTTCCTGTCATTAGGACCTATTTCTAGACCAGGAAAATCAAATCCTGGCTCTTAATCACATATATTTCAGGATTTTGTTATTTGAAGGTAAAAAGCAGATCTCTCATGGTAGTTTCGCTTTTTACAGATTAGGTGAATCTCCAGCACTGTTGATCATGTCTGATTACAATGTCTAAACACAGAATTTTTTTCCTTCTCATAGAGAAGGCATTTGGTAGCTATGTGCATTTATGCTACTGATCCAGTGGGTTTTAGCCCAAAGTTTTCATTAGTAAGTTAAGTTGTCACCATTTTTAAGTGTCCAAATGAGAATTACAAAAGGATGCATGATTTTTCAGAATACGGATTTTCTGTAGCTAGCTTAATTCTGGATTCCCATGTCTCAAGTGGACAAAAAAAAAAACCCAACAAAACAAACTACACAAATTAAAAATCAACAGCCAAACGCTGAAAGGCACTTTGAAGATAGAGGTCTAGGAGATCAAAAAAACAATCAGTCTTTGAATTCATCTGGAAAAAATGCTAGAATGCAAATAGCTTTGTTCATCAGACTCGTATTTGCTTGGTTTCAATGCTTATTGACAAAAAAGGAAAAACATGTAGAGAACTTGTTTAGTACTTTACAGCTTTTTTCCTCAGCCTATCACCTGTCAGATATATTTCTTTCTTAGTTTTTTGTGTGCGTGTTGTTGTTGTTGTTTTTCTCAGACATTCAGTTGATTACAAAAGACATAAAGGGAAAAGCACTGTTTAAAACTTTAGTCATTTTGGTGGTGGGGAATTATATCAATCAGAAGTGTAAATCCCTGAGGAGCCTGAAGAGATCAAATAACCTGTCCCATTTCTCTGAGGAAAAAATAAAGTGTATATCTAACTTTGAAAATCATCAACTTTCTTAAGCAACGTGGTCCAGTCCTTAACTACTCTCAGAGAATGTTTTCTAGTTGCTAATCTAGATTTTATGTGTTGTAAATTAAGTCATTTTCTTTCTTTTATTATTTACAATGCACATGAAGACTATCTGAGTGTAATGTGCCAATAATAATTACTTCTAAAAGCAATTTCGTATATCATTTGTCTATGTTGTCTTTGTTCCTGTTTCTAAACAATTTCTCTCTTAAAATATATTCATAGGTCATGTTTTCTAAGACCTTCAATTTTAAACACTCTTTTATGGGCTTTCTCCAATTTTCTTAAAACGTTGGATACAGCATTCTGCTTTCAGTTTATCAATGTCAAACAAGAAAGGCATTCATGTTTGTCTTTTCATATCATGCTCTTGTTTATACATCTCAGTGTGAAATCTCTCTTTCTTGCAACATCATATTCCCATGACTCTTTTAGTATGATGCAGAAGTATCCTACCACCTCTTCTTCAGTACTGCTGTTGTTTTATGGTTTTCATTTGCAGACCTGATTATGATCTTACTTTTCTAAAAATCACAGTCACTTGCCACTTACCCTTATTGAGCTTTATCTTACCGGTAACTCCTTCTGTTCTGAAAAAATCATTTTGTATTCAGCACTTAACCACCAAATGTTTACAACCATTCTGCCTGCTGCAGTCCACAGTTTTCATAAACATTCCCTATGTTCCATCTTCCAAAACATGTACAGAAATACTCTCTTGAGCTTAAAAGGTATATTCCAGTAGGGCCTTATTTGATACAGCCATTCATTTAGCAATGAACCACCACTGGGTACTCTCTAGATATATTTTTTGTATACCCTTTTTACAGTAATTTAATTAACACTATGCTTCCTTTTCATCCCATGAGAATGCATTGGAAACAAACTTATGAAAACCAATGTGTACTACTTCTCTGCCTTATGCAACATACTATGATTGTAGAAGAAAATAGGATTTGCCCAATGATTTGGTCCTGGTAGATATATGTTTCTTAGTGCTGTCATTTTGGTGGCTTCTTTTGAATTAAGAAGCAGAAATAAGGCTGGGTAGTCTCCCTTCTCCTGAATTGCTGTTTAAAAAAAAGGAAAGAATATAGTGCCTTTAAACCCATTCTGCAGTGTGTATATATATTACCTAATGACCAGATATACAGGAGAACTTTCAGCAATGAGTAAATGTCCATGACATCATCAGAATCATTTGCTGTAATTTTATCACGTATTTTATTCCACTAAACCATATTACTGTGCAGTACTTTACTATTAGTTTGAATAACCTTTTAGATATTTGCAGCTACATGATCATTTACGGTCTGGATTTTGCTGATGACTCATCTCCAGCAGAATCAAAGTAGTACAGAGCTATGCATAATACTTCTGAAGCAAAAAACTGAGCTGTATAAGCAGAAGAAACAAAACCTCCAGCATTTAAAGACAAGAAAACTAGGCCGGCACCAGTGAAAAACCATTAAGTCATCCACAAGTGAGTAATTGTGGCATTAAAAAGAAGAAAAGTAGTTATTTAGATAATTTTTAGCTTGGTCCTTCAAAGTAAAATCTTCATGATGAGCGTAAGTAAGTTAAGGGAAATGCTTTTTGGAAGTGAGATTTGATCTTCATAGCTAGTAATTGCAAGGAGTAATCAGCAAAGTCTAATTGGACTGCTGTCGAATATTGAGCCACTGCCTTAAAAAGAAATTGTAACACATGTAACATATAAAAGAGAAGTGTGAAGAACTGGGTGCAGTTATATGACAAGCATGAAGGGGTGAGCACAAAAGGCAGGAGGTAACTGCCTTTAACGTAATGCTAAGAAAAGAGCATTTTTAATATCCCTTCTCACGCGTGTGTAGATAGTTGTCCACTCCCCACCACTGAGCAATTATAGTAGGTGCATGTTAAAAAAAAAGATGAACTTTATCTGGAGGAGGAGGAGGAGGAAAATACACTACTTTCATGTAGCTTCTAAACTCCTACCCTTACACTTTAGAGCAGAATACCACGTGTACCTCTACAGAATCATAATTGCCAGCTGGGTTTGTAACTGAATAAAACAAAAGATTCAAGTTGATACCAAAAATGATGTGGAATGTATTTAAAGAATTGCTTTACAAGATAAAAAAAAAAAAATCCATCTACTACACATGTGATCTGATTATCTGAAAATTATCTAATTAAATATTATACAAACACTCTGGAATTTATAAGGACTTTTTCAATAAAATAATAGCACCGACAGCCATTATTTTACTCCACTATGCTGTCAGCAGGAAATATGCTGGCATACTGAAAAAGCTATCTTTGTGTAATATGTGCTTTTCCTTCAACAAATGAAAACAAATACAGGCTTTTGAAAAAGTAAAATACATCTTTTAAGTCAATATTCCTATAGCTTTAATATCATGAGAGGATATACTAATTACAGAAAGTTTATAACCACACATCTCTTTCCCGGATGAACTTATTGTTATGGTGGAAGTGCAATCTAACTGAATTGACAGTATTTGGGATGATTCACTGGAGAATTTGAAAGGACTTGTTATTTTTGGATAACAAACAGCATTAAAAATACTGATTTTTTTAGATTTTTGCTTTTGACTGTCTCTTTTACACAAGGTTATTCCTCCTCACATCTACACAGTGCTTCACTGGCAAGGGTATCAATCACTTCAGGCTCTGATTACTTATTCCCCACAAATTAGAAGGGGCAAGAGCAAATATTTGAGTTCTCTGATTTGTGACCTTCATTAAACTGTCTAACTCCTTGTGAGCTACAGAAATGCGTCTTAAAAACCAAGTGGTTTTCTGCTTTTGGAATAGCCTCTTGGCACTAATTTGCATGTGTTAAAATCCCACAGTCCACCTAAGTGCCTGAACAAGTTTGACCTTGTCCACATCTGCCTCCTGCTCTCTCCCAGTCACCTTGTGGTTTTACTCTCTGACACACCATTAGAAAGAGTCCCAAATTTCAGAGACAAGCAAAGAGGTGTTTCCAACAAAGTGCCAAAGATGCCTTCCCTTCCCACCCCACCCCATTCTGCCTTTCCTCTTGACTGCGAGAAAGCATACTGTCTTGAAACATGAAAGAAATAAGTGATATTCTGGGTCCTTAATACTCCTCTTCCTCTTCTTCCTCGCTAGTTCCCCCTGACAGGTATGTTTAAGTGACAGGCTAAGGCCACATATACGTGGTTGGATTATCAGGCGGATAGAACCGGTCTTACCTCTCTGCCCTCCATTTAACAAGTCTGAGTGGTAAGTCTTTGTGTTTCTCTTGAGGTTTCAAGTTCCTCTTGGCATAAGTACCTAGCAACTTGGTTTTTGTTAAGAAATAAAGTTAACCTTGTCTTAAATTATTACCCAAAGAAGACGGAAAGTTAGCCTTAATGGCCAAAATTAGATAACATAATGGCTTACAAGCCCACACAGTTACTCTGGCTCTTCAGGAATCAATCACAAGGAGTTAAGTGAATGTAGCCAACCCTTCTTTACAAAATAATGCTCCATGACCTCAGGTTATATGCTCCATCTACATTCCTTTTAATTGCATTTTCCACAAAGCTTTCTTCAAAAAAACCCAGATCAAAGCTAAGCTGAATTCAGTCTAAACTAAGTATTTATGCTGGAAAAAGGTGGAGCTACAGTATTCTAATGTGATACCATTAGTCAATCAAAAAACACAGTTTGAAACAGGATTTTCTGCTCCTATGAAATGTCTTAGTGTGTACTATGGCTTACGTTTTGTCAAGTGAATAATTCCAGAGGTCATTATAGATCTCTTTCACATTAGCAATTAGTTTTTGTTTATCTGTGCTCACAAACACATGCTTCTATTGTCTGTTACAGAACTGAGCTTGTGTGCTTTAATGTGAGCTTTGCTGGTTTTCTTTTATTAAAAATCACAGTGCAGTTCCTTCTCCTGCAGAGGAAATAGGGAATTGAAAATAAGCTACTGCAGTTTCAAAGTGGAAGTGTTTTGTCCTTTGTAAAGAACTTGACAGCCAAATGAACAGTTTGTTCTGTGACTCAACGACACATCTCAACCATGAAACAGATGAGGAGCCCTCACCCCAGTTCAGGTACTGCTGAGACAGTGATTTGGGATGGGGATGTTAAGGTGTTTTTATTAAAGCAGCATCAAGGAAAAGAAACATATTTCTCTTTGCTGAAAACATCCTAATGACAGTTTACTTCACTGGATTATCAGCAACATGCTGGCTGTGCCACCTGAATTTTAATTTCTTAATTTACAGCACAGATAAAATAGAATAGAGCTGGATCTCTGCTGCTCTCTACACTGGGCTGGTCTTATCAAGCGTGAAGTTTGGCGCATTGCAAACCTATTCAAGTCATTATCTGTTGAGGACCTCTTGAGCCATCTCCATCTCTGCAATGTGCTGATAAGACAGCTGTTTCTGTAGCTGCAGTGTCTCTCTGGGCCTCAGTCTTCTTTCGGTGCGAACTACAGCTTTGTCACTGTGCCCTAATGCTGTCAGTTTCTCTGTTGTGCAAGTGTTTGATCCAAATACAAAGGAGGTTGATGGCAGAGATTGACTGGCAGGTGACACAGTCTTATTATTTTACAATTAAACGTGCATTACACACCATTGGAAATATAAATCCTCAATAAAAAAAGCTACTTAAGCTGTGGTGCAGCAGAAATCTCCTTTTGCCTGGTCACAGTAGGAAACAAGCAAAGATACAATAATTTGAACAAATAGACAGCTTCTTTCAGGTATTATATTTATCTGGATTAAGGCTCCACAGTTGTCTGCAGAAAATCTGAGCAGTTGTGGTTACCTTGTGTGGACCTGAGTTTTAAGATACCTTTTCACTCTCTGATGAAAAAAGTGAAACACCCCCGTTTCCTCTCCCCATGCAAATGCTAAGCTCTTTTTGAAAAATAGCTTTTATTAATATTCAGACACTGCTGCATAATAGAATAGGGAAGAATATAGCAGCCTCAGTTGCAGTGTTCACACTACTGTATTTTTATACAATATCCCTGTCTTATGACCACAGAGAGGCTCAGAGAAGAAGAAGGTAAAACAATCACGCAGCTAAACTGAAGTGCAGGTATGTTTTGTACCAGGAAGTGTCTGTCTGAAGACATGCTCTGAAGCCTTGATGCCTATTACCATTTATTTGTCGAAGTAATGGGAATAAACGTAAGCTTGCACTGTAAGAATGACCCGTGGAGTCCCCCGTCGTGCCGTAACACACATTCACACACACACACACACAAGCAGGCACGTACGCGTGTGACCGTGCAGTTTCGCACATGAACACCACTGGGCAGGAGCCGTTTGTCTGAAGTGCCTTCGAGTGAGCCAACCCCACAGCAACATCACGTACCTTAACCGTAGCTTTTTTCCGGGGAGGGCGCGGGGGGGAGAAAGAAGAGGGGGGGATGGGTATATTCCCACTTGTCGCGATGATCCTGGTCGCTGTGGTGCTACCAAGGAACCCAGCCCGGTGCCGGCCCCGGGACCGAGCCGCTGCTCCGACGCCCCCGGCGCCGCGGGCCGGGCCGGGCCGGGCCGCGCCGTCGGGGCGCGCCGCTGTCCGTGGTGCTGACGCGGTGGCCGGGCTCCCCCGCCCGCCCCGGCCCCTCCCGCCGCAGCCGGGCATTGCTTGCTCGGTTTCTTTTTTCTTTCCTTTTTTTTTTTATTTTTTTCCTTTCCTTTTCTTTTCTTTCCTCTCTGTGCCGGCTGTGAGATCTCTTTTCCGCCAGCGCGTTGCAGTTGCCGCTTTCACTGCTGTTCCCCGACCTCCCGGTCCCGGTCGGGGCGTTCAGCATGCCCAAACAAGCAGTCCCCTTCCCTCCTATAGCTTTCCCATGTCCAAACACTATTTAGTAAGCCATACACGTTTTAGCTTAAGGCTATGTCCAGACAGCCAGCTACTGCTAATCATAAAGACTTCTTTCCAGACATATTACCTAAGCAAAGGCAACCTTCACAGAAAAATGTATTTTTCCTGGGAGAGAGGAGAATTTAGCTTTCCTTCTTCTGCCATTGCCAGCATCAAGAGCCTCTGAAAATGCACCAGAGACGAGAAGGGCCGATGACAAGACAATTCTAACAGCTATTTTCTGCCTAATTTCACTTTAGCACCATGTATCGACAAATGTGACAGATGTGAGTGCATTATCGGTAGAGATATTAAGCCTCAAAAGAATGCACAAAGTTTGGCTTCTGTTGCTAAAAGCTGGTCACTAATTATAGTTGGAGAATTGCTCCTTTTGAGGGGGGCAGATGAAATCAGAATCCTGAGTATCAGACCTGACAGGTAAGCTGCTGAGAGCAGAGATCTTTAATTTCCTGAAAGTTCAGAAAGACGCACTTCTGGTTTCTAATATCATACACTTTGGCTTCCCCTTTCAGACAAGTTTCTTTAGTTCCAAGAACAGCTATGTATTCATATTTTTTTTTTTTTTTGGGGGGGGGGGGGGGTGTCAATGCACTGAACTGCTTTGAAATTTCAGAGAGCTTATTTACTTCCTTTCTTCCTTTCCTTTTCTTTTTCTCCTCTTATACATTGGTGACTTTCTGCTAAGGAACACTGTTGGCTTAAAGACAGCACAAACTGGACAAAGTGAGAAAGTAACCAGCAACTACATCTAGTAATTCCAAAGACGGCAACACAGTGCACAGGTTTTATAGATGTTTCCTACTTGGTCTTTGCCTTAACCCATGCTTCAAAATTCATCCCAGAACAAATAATCACTTTTTTTTTCCGAAAGATGTATACAAAACTTGTTGATGTATGCACCCAGAGCATAAAGAACATGAGAAAGTTCATTGTTAACTGTGGTATCATTAGAATTTCAAAAGCAGTTTTGCTATATGAAAGGGTAAAAGTTGCCACAATCAGATAAAAGCGAGCATCAGATATAAGCTGAACCACAGAGTAAACTCAGAGGACCTTCTTGAGCACCAACAGACACTGCTGAGAGCACAGTTTACAAGTGCAGTTCCACAAACTCTGGGTGAATAGACATCACTTCATGTAGGACTTTTGTACAAGTAGCTTTGAGGGAATAGCCTCGTTCTTTATTTAATCCTTAGAGGTGCTAGCTTGGCACTTGTTCCACCAGGGAGTTATTCCCTTTTTCAGAATGCTGCTGATTCAAAATGTTGGTGATAGATTGTAAATAATCAGCTAAAGACTGTGTGTTCTAGAAAAAACATCAGATGCATTCAGCATGTAACTAATTACATAAAATGTAAAATCAGGCCCGGTATAATACTCAGTTTTTTGTCACAGTGGTAGGATACAGAGATTATAGGAAACAGATGACACATAAGCAAGCACGTTTTCTCTTTCATTGTATTAATCATTTATAAACACTCAAGGACACTCTCAAAAAACACTACTTTATGTCTCTACTTGAAATTGCATGCCTCTCTATTTTTGTACCTTGCTACATGCAAATAGCAGAATATTCTAAATAAGCATTTCCTTTCTGCAGGCCATAAGTGCTTTGCTATCTGAAATACATTATATACACTTGTGTGTTCTGTGTCTGAAAAGACACAAAAGAAAAGCCATGTCTAGGAAGCACTTTGGATTCTGGAAAGAAATTACAATCAAATGCAATGAAGGTCAAGCAGTACATGGAATAAAAGGCATGTTTTTTTCTTCCCTCTTCTTTCTTCCCCTTCTTTTTCCATGCAGTTTTTTTCTTCCTTCCTTCCTTCCTTCCTTTTCCTTCCTTCCTTTTCCTTCCTTCCTCCCTCCCTCCCTCCCTTCCTTCCTTCCTTTCTCCCTTCCTTCCTTCCTTCCTCCCCTCCTTCCTTCCTCCCTTCTTCCCTCCCTTCCTCTTTCCCTCCCTCTCTTCCTCCCTCCCTTCCTTTCCCTTCCTTCTTTCCACCCAGAAAATTTGTTAGGGGAAATACCACTCATGAATACGTCCACTCGCAGAAGGGCAAATCGCAAGAGCGTTCCCTGGGGCAGCGACATAAACTTCACACGCGCGGCGCTGACACACGTACGGCCAGAACTGCGTGGAGCAGGGAGGGGGGTGGAAGGAAAAAAAAAAAAAAATAAAGGAAAAAAACCACCAGAAATCGGGTGCTTTCCCGGCAGCTCTCCCTGCGAAGGCACGGAGCACCGATAGCCGGCTGCTCCGGGCCGGGCCGTGACGCGCCGCCCCGCTCCCACGTGGCCGGCCGAGCGGACGGGAGCCGCCGCCTCCCCACCCAGCTGTCCGCGCTGCCGGAGCCCTGCCCCGCCGGAGCCCTGCCCTGCCCCGCCGCCCGCCGTGGGCCGGGACGCGCGGTGCCGGGGACACACGCGTGGCCGCGGGTCGTGCCCGGCCCCTCCCCGCACCCACCCGCGACCGCGGAGGCGGCCCCGCGCGCCGCAACCCAGCCTGAGCCGCGGCGCCATGGGGCCTGACGGAGTGGCGGGGCGGGCGGCCAATGGGCGGCCGTCGCCTGGCGGGAGGGCGGGGCGAGCGGGTGGCGGCCGGGCCAATGGGGACACGCGCGCGGCGCCGCCAGCAGGTTGCGTTGCGCCCGGGGTGCGGAGACGCTGCCGCGCGTGGCGCCGGGGTAGGCGCGGGGGGCGGCCGCCGGGCGGGGGGGGAGGGGAACGGGGGGGACGGACGACGACACGGGGACGGGGACGACGGGGACACACGCCCACGCCCCCACGCGCGCACCCCCACGGGCGCGCCGCCGGGCGCGGCACGCAGACGCACGCAGCCCGGCGCGGCGGCAGGCAGGGAGCCCGGGCGGCGGGGGGCTGCTATAAATCTGCGGAGCCGGTCCGCCTCCCGGCAAGGCACGGGCACGGCAAGGCACCGCACACCGCACCCCCCCTACCCCACCCCCCCCCCCCCACGGCACCGCACCGCACCCCACGGCACGGCACGGCGTCCTCCCCCCGCGCCCACCCCGCGATGCAGCAGCTGGCTCCGGCGGCGAGCCGCTAGGAAGGGAACGGCAGGCACGGAGGGAGAGAGAGAGAGAGACCGTCTTTAAAATCGCCCTTCCATCCCTCTCCTCTTTGTTCCTCCGCTGCTCCCTCCCTCCCCGCTTTTTGTTCGGCGGGGTTGCGAAGGGAGGGCAGTTCTGTCACTCTCTCTTTTTTTTTTTTTTTTTGAGTTCTCCCTTTTTTTTATTTTTTAATTTTCCATATTTTTTTTCTTGTTGATTTTTTTTTTTTTACCCCCCAGTGTTGGATTGTTGGGGGAGGGGGGGGCAGAGGATTTTTTTCTTTTAGGGTTTTTTTTTTTTTTTTTGCTTCCTTTTAGAACTGTCCCCAATTCAGCTTCTTGTGTGTTGTCTTGAGAGAACTATCCATCTGCCTCTTGCTCCTCTTTATTGGGAGAACTGCACCGTTACTTTTATTTTTTAAGCCGAGGAGAGGAAGGTAAGTTGTGGCTTGATTCTTTCCGTGGGTGTGCGAGAGGGTTCACGCGAACGCCCTGCGGTGCATGCCGTGTAAAATGACGTGTGATTACCTATATTTGCTCCACGCGAACACCTTTCGTGCCCACCGCAGCCTGCCCGCTGAGTTGCTGGAAGTGTTGGCAGCGTGCGGAGGGAGGGAGGGAGGGAGGGAAGGCAGCTGTGGAAGCCCGGGGGCGGGGGGTGGGGGGCGGAATACGACGGACGGGGGACACCCGGCATCGCATCCCTACCTGACCCGACCCCGCCGCAAAGTTCCCGCCGCCGCCCCCGTCCAGCTCCGGGTACGTCCCGTCGAGGGAGAGCGGCCGAAGGGACGGACCCGCAGCCCGCGGGTGACGGGAGGCGTATCGCTTTGAGGAGATAAACCTGCATTTGCAGATTAGCCGGGATAAGACACTACCACCTCCATCCCCCCATCCTCCCCCCGCCAGTAATTGCATTAGCCGCACGGCGTTCCGTGGCTTCCCGTGGTGCTGGGAGGCGGCTGCATGTCAGGGCGCACAAAGACGCGGCCGGCCGGAGCAGGAGCGCGCAGCGCCTAGTGTCCGCGGGTGCGGAGGGCGGGCGGCGGGGAGCTCTCCCTGATCACCGTCGGGGCGTGGGGGGCGGGTGGGTGCCGTGGCTTTTCGTGGAGATGACAAACTGCGGGAGGGGCCGCGTCCCTTTGTTCGGGGCGCTGCGCGGTGTTGGGCGGCGGCGTGCGCGGTGTTTGCGCAGCGGCAGCGTCCCCGATCTCTGTCCGTGGTCCTACCGGGGCGGCAGGAGGGGGAGGGACGGAGCGGGGAGCAGTCCCCGGTGCGATCGGGGGAAGTTTCGCATCCGGCGGCCGCGGCGGGGATCCGAGCGGGGCTCCGGGCGAAGGGACGGACGGGGCGTCCCGTCCTCCCCGGGCGCGTCTCCCGTCCTCTCGCCTTCTGTCCCCGTGGCGGTGGGAGGGTCCGGACGGGAGGAGGAGGCGGAGGAGGAGGAGGAAGAGGCGATGGTAAACGCTGGCGCTGCAGCGTGTGTGCTCCCGGCAAGGACCGGCCCCGAGCACTGCCATTGTCGTTTAATTTATGCCCAGCACGTTGCTCCGTGCCCACCTATTTCAGATAAGAAAATAATTAATGTGGGAGCAAGCGGGGCAAATTGGCAGTTGGATGTGTTCCGTCAACTCGTTTCCAAGGGCAGGTGGTGATGCCGGCGTTGAGTCGGTTTATTTCGCTGCAGCGCCGGGAGGGCGGAGGGCACACCAAGCCGTGCGGCCCCCCGGGAACGGGACCCCCCCTGTCCCAGTGACACCCTCTCGGGCACTCGCTGGGGCAATCCCCGCGGGACGGGCAGCGGCGGGCCCGAAGGAGCGGAGTCTCGGCGGGCTGCCGCGGCGCTCGGCAGCCGCGCTTCCCCGGGGGCAGGGAGGATGGTGGCGTCCCCGCGCCGCCGGCAAAACGGGACGGTGCTGTCACAGCGGCTAGTGCCCGCCGCGGGGGCTCCGAGCCGGGAGGGGGCCGGAGAGCGCTCACCCCGTCGGACGGGCGGCTCGGGGCGTTGGTGCGCCCCGCCGGGGCCGCTTTCGGAGGGGCGGCAGTGCAGGACCGGCGTTTTGCAGGGAAAGGCGGCGAGGCAGGGAGACGAGCGTCGCTGGGGGGCGGTCCTGCCCCCGACCCCACCGGCGACCCGACGCTGGAACACCGACGGTAACGGGAAGGGCAAGCTCCCGCCATCCCGCTGAGCGCAGCCCGTTGCCGCGCTAGGCGGCGGGGCGGGGCCTGCCCGGCCGTACCGCTGCCTACCGGGGGATGCCCGCCGGGCCCGGGGGCGGGGGGCTTCTTGAGTGGCCGCCGACGGCGTCACTCAGGCGGCGGCCGCGGGGGCGGGCGGTGGGGGACCTTTATCAGCCGTCAGCGCACTCGGTGCACCTCTTTGCGGCGGGGCGGTTCCGGCTCGCTGGGGCAGCGGCGGCACCGGGCAGAAGCAGCGGGTGAGGCGGCCGCGGGAGCCGCGCAGCCACCTCGGGGAAGCGGCCCCCCCATCCGCCCCCTTCCGCGGGTGGCGGCCACGCTCCGCGGGACCTGCCGGCGGCTCCCCCGGGGCAGCGGGTGGCTAAAAGGAGGGTGGGTGGGTCGGGGAGGGGCTGGGAAGGGCGCGGGGGCATTGCGGGGAGCCGTCTGTGGGGTCCCGGAAAAAGCGCGGGGGGGGGGGACGGACGCTGGGGCTCCCCACGGGGCACGCGTGGAGGAGAAGGGGATGCGGAGCGGGGCTGCAGCCCGGACGGGGGTACGAGGGAAGGAGGGGCGGCCTGGGCAGGGGGAGGCTGAGTTAGGGGCCGCCGGTGCCACACCAGGGTCCCCCGGAAAAGGGGGGAAAACCCGGTGTGTGCGGGGACCGTGGCTCTCCCCGGCCCCTGTAGGTGACTGGCGGCTTCCCGCGGGCACCGGCTTGTTGCACAGCCGGTTGCAAACTCTTAAGGTGTTCGCAGTGTTGCATCAAGAGAGGCTTCCTCTTGCTGACAGGGATTTTTTTATTTTTATTTTTTTTCTGCGAATGTCTCTCTGCCCCCTTCGCGCTAGATGGGCTTCGTCGCTTTTTTGTTTTACCCTTCAGGATTTTCTGAATGTCTCTCCTCCCCACCCCCGCCCTGTTCCCCATGTGGTGCTAATTGGGCGAGTTTAGCACCTGTTCTCCTGACAAAACATTGTTCAATAAACCCTTTGTTTTGTCTGCAACGTCCCTCCGACCGACTTTCTCCCACCCCCCCCCACCTATTTCCTTCGTCGTGGCCCTGCCACTTGAGCCTAGCTCCCATTCTTCCCGCAAGCTGCACCTCTCTCTTCTTCCTCTCTTGTTCGGGTCTGACCTTGCTCGAACCGGCTCGTTTGTGTCCCCAATGGTGCATCTGCCGGCTCCTGTCCGCGCCGTCTCGTCTGGCGGAGCCGCCGCCTCAGCCCCGGGGGCAGCAAAACCGGGCGGGGGCTGTTTGCTTTGCTGACGGGGTTGCGGGGGGGCGGGGGGGAATGCTGCAGCCGCAGGGGTGTTGCGGGTCCCGGCGCACCTGGGCGGCTGCGGAGCCCCGGGGGGTGCGGGGGCAGAGCTGCGCGGCCGCGCAGCGCCCGCAGGTGCTGCCGTCGGGGCTCCTTCCGATGGAGGAAGGCGCGGAATCTCCCGGCCGAGCACCCCCCGGTGCACGGCTTGTCATCTCTTCTTATTTATATCTTCACGCTTCAGACGCGGCGTGGGGGGGGGAGGAGGGCTCACGCCGCCCTGGGTCAGATGGGGAGGGGGACGCCCCATCTTTTTTGCAAAGTTTTTTTTTTTTTTTAACCTAGGTTATATGTGTTGCCCGCCTTTTGGTTTCGTCCCGCCCTGGGAAGAATGAAGTCTCCTCGTTCTGGTGGCCGTGTGTAGGGGAGCGAGGTGGCTTTGTTTCATCTGCATAGCGCTGGGGATAAGATAACTGGTCCGAGAAGCCAGACGGCTCGGTATCCCTTTCACCTCTACAATCCCCTATCTACATCCGTTTAAATACAGGTATAATTTATTAGAGTAGTAAAACTGATCTTTAGTTAAAAAAAAAAAACAACAAACAAACCCAAACCCACAAAGTGATACCCAACAAAACCTAAAGAAAGTAGTCTTATTGTGGTTGATTTACCTGAAGTCTGCAAGACCCAAATGTGTTGCTGTGTTTATGGAGTTTTTGAAGACAACTTTTGTAATATGGTTTTAGTAGCTACATAGGACTTCACTATCTGTTGTTCTTGCAAGTGATTTGATAAAGTAGCAATGCCTGAAGAATTGAGTATTTCACAATGAGTGCGTGTGTATTTTCTTGAAAGGTACAAGGTTGTTGGGGTTTTTTTGTGCTAAAAAAAACTCCGTGCCATTTGACTTTGTTACTTATCTCTGTCTTGATGGCCAATGTTAAAATGTGGGAGTACGGAAAATATTCCAGTAAGTCGGAACCTGTTCTGTGGAGGAAACAGACACCAGGGTACTAGCTAAAGCTTCAATTTTGCATTTTTTTTTTTTTAATCCCATGGATTCTGAATCCTGAAATTGGATTCAGTTTCTTCCTCCATCTCTTTCCTGGCATTTTGGAAATATTATATTGGGGGTGATAGTTCTAAGAGTGGACTTGACTCTGTTTCATAGCTATTGTGCATAAATCATTTTGTTTTCAAATACTGAGCTGGTAATTCTACATACTCTTTTAAATAGGATATTATTTAATCAGAGATAAATGTAGATATTTGAAGTTTTGCTGTGATATATTGAGAGCATATCCAGCTATAGAGACATACGAATGACCTTGAAACTGCTAAGGAATTTTATCACACTTATTAAAATCTGACAAAGCACATCTTTAATGCCCCCCTTCAAATGTCTTACGGCTGTACCTGAACTGATGCTTCCACTCAGAAATAGCTGTTTTAGTTTTACATGTTTTTATTCTGGTAGAGTGGTTGATCCTTTCCATATGCAGTAGAGATTTTTAATTGCTTTAGTCTTTGCGATGGATACCTCTTCAATATATTCATATTTGCATAAATCTTCTATTATTGGCTTAATCATACCTGTATAATATTTCCGCATGTAAATTTATTATGACTTTCCCATACTAATCAAAGAATGGTAGGGGTTGGAAGGGACTTCTGGAGACCATCTAGTCCAACCTTGCTGCCAGGGCAGGGTCACCTTAGAGCAGGTTGTACAGGAACGTGTCCACGCGGTTTTGGAATGTCTCCAGAGACGGAGACTTCACTGGGCAGCCCTCTCTGGGCAGCCTGTGCCAGCGCTCTGCCGCCCTCAGAGTAAAGAAGTTTTTGGTCATGTTGAGGTGGAATTTCCTGAGTTCCACTTTCTGCCTGTTGCCCTTTGTCCTGTTGCTGTGCACCACTGAAAAGAGCCTGGCCCCATCCTCTTGACACCCGCCCTTTAGATACTGGTAAACATTGGTGAGATCCCTTCTCAGTCTTCTCCTCTCAAGGCTAAACAGACCCAGGTTTCTCAGCCTTTCCTCCTGAGACAGGTGCTCCATCCCCTTGATTATCTTTGTGACCCTTTCGTGGACTCTCTCCTTGTTTTGCTTGAACTGGGGAGCCTAGGACTGGACACAGTACTCTCCTCCCTGGTCCCTGGCTTCATTTTAAACTCTGCTTTTCAGTGATAGGGGAAGATCCTTTTATCAGTCTAGGTTTTGTTGTCATTGATTTATTTATTGCCTCTTCAAAAATTGTGAACTACCACACTGCAGATTGAGCTGAGTGATCCAGGTGTGGTGAGTTGAAATTGTTCTGAATAGCTGCTAGATCTGGAGTATCTGGTTAAAAAAACAAACAAACAAAAAACAAAACCCCGAAAGTGAGCCACAAAACCCCACAAGGCTTTCAGATTATTTCACAGGTTTCTGGATAGCAATATTCAAACTACAGTGAAATTTACAGTGAAATTCAATTACAGGCTGAATTCTATGAAAGCGCCTGTAATGCTAAGCTAGATTTTTTGGGGGGCCAAAGCTAAGTTTGCTTTACTTGAGGACTAAGTAGGAAATAGATGATGTGATCTAGTGTTCTAAAAGCCCAAGGAATACTTCAGCTTTCCTGTGCTTCTTAAAATAAGTCAATGCCATTGCAGAGGTGGACTTTGCAGGTAAAAATAGTACAGGGATGCAAGCGCAAGCTCCTTCCTAGTAACAGTGATGTTGAAATGCTGCTTTTATAGGTAAAACTCTTGCTGTGTTAAAACATAATGGCTTCTGATTATTTTTTTTGCCACTGATGTTCTTCATAGCAATAAAAACCAATTGCTAGCTAATGGATAAAGTCAATTTGTGATGAATATACATTTCAATCTTGCTTTAAAGCCATCTTTGCTTTTGCTGTAATGCTTTTCTAATAGATGCTAGTATCTACAGAGGGCAGGGAATGTTACCAGCTGTTGCTAAGACTTTAAAAGTGAGAGGATGTTGCCTTTGTGCACCGAGCTTTCTTTTCCTGACAGCCCCCAAATCAGTTGAAAACTCACGATACTATCCAGCAGGATTAGCTGATGGTGCCGTGGGTTTTGACATCTGTAGTTCCAATTCTAAAGGAAGCCACTACATGTTTTTTTATCTGTTGCCTGTGTGAATCTACCTAATTTGACTTACTCAGGAAGGATTAGTTCTGGAGAAGCTGGTGTAACAGGGTTAGAGTTCATAGTGCTTAGCTACTACAACCGGTGGGCGAGATCAAGATGTTTTCTTGCCTAATCCTTGTTGTTGAAATTTAAAAGTCATCCTGAGTTTCTGGTGGCAAAATAACAGAAAGAGGCAGGCTCCTCGACTGATTCCAGGTGAAGCTTGGAGAAACGGCCAGTATCAAGCAAGCTGCTTTTGCCTGGTAGGCATTGCTGTGGTTTGAAGGGATTCCTAGCATCTAATATTTTGCCACTAAGCAACTAAATATCATACTAAATTTGACAGCAGCTGTGCTTAGAGAACAGCTAATTGTCATCTTCCCTGTATTTGGAGGTGCTTGCTGTTTCGCACAGATTTTTTTTTTTTTTTGGCATACGGCTCTGCAGAAAGGACACCTTGGAAAGATTACCTCAGTGAAATACTTCACTTTAGTAGTCTGTTTTTGTAGGGAGTGCAGTTTTTCAGCTTTAAAACTAAGTGAAATAGTTACAGACAGCTTATGGCAGAAATCTTAAGGAATGCACTCTTCCTCAGAAATTTCTTTAAAAATTCTAAACCCACACCTAGTTTTTTTTGAAATAGCTTGCAGTCTAAATCTGTCTTTGCTGGCAAAATATCTGGGGTTTTAGGAGCAGTAATTATATAATCACAAAAATTGTAATGGGAAGGTCTTACTTGCATACATTTGAACAAAGCAAATTGAGAACAAGCTGAAGCTTTCCAGATGGAGCTTAAACTAGTGTCACACTGTTTTCTATTCTGTTTGAGCCCCACTGTTCCTCATGGTACTGCATTACTTAAGCAACAGGGGTTTTAATCTGTTTCAATCATTGTAGTAATGCTGGACATAATGCAGTTTTGGAAAAAGCTGTAGTTCTGTAATAGAAAGTCGGGATGAGTGTTACGTGTTTAAATGTCTCAGCAATGCTTCACAATTGTGTATGCACCATCCGAGGATCAGAATGAGCATCATTCTAGGCAGTCCTAGGCTTCACTTCATAAAACATTGTGATACTGATTCTTCATTCCCTCATACAGTCCTGACACTGCTGGTGGCTTAAGTGGTGCTGCTGCTGATCAGAATCTGCGCAAACAGATGTTTAGGCTTGATGAGGCTGTAAGATCTTGCAAGGATGAGTATCTTGGTTTGCTGTGTTTAGCAGAAAATGGGTATATCCCAGTGTTTGACCTGGTGGTTGACCAAATGACTCAGAAGCTAGAAAATACTGAAGTGCTGAGCACACTGTAGGATGGTCTTAAGGACTCCAGACACTTTCTCTGGTGTTCAGCTGAGTGTGGAGTAGATTTATAAAATGTTATACACTGGACAGTTACCGAATTGCTTGAATGTAATGTAAAGTATGTATGTGCAGTTTCTTAAATACCCAATACCCAAGTACTGGTAAAATAGGAAAAATCAAACGTTCAAATGCTTTGTAACACCATCTACACGGACGTAGGAAAGGCTGTTCGAGGTATCCTGGAACTTTCACTGTGATGCACTGAGCGGCCTTTCTGTTGGTCTGTGCTAGCTGCATTTGCTTTCGGGCTCCTCAGGGTGAGTTTGGTTAACCAAGTACTTATTCAGGCTTAACTGAGTAAACTTTATGTGTTTTTGTGGAATGAAACTGCCATTACATGATTGCTGGAGTACTGATGTTCTACAGTTTAAATCTTAATGACAGAAATGAAATTAGTAGGATTTGTTTTACAGAATGGATGAACAGAGTTAATTTCTGGGAAACTGAAATAAATATTTGTAGATAAATGCCTTAGTCATTTGTAAGGATTGAGAGAAGGAGATCCAGCTATAGAAAGGGAAAAGTAATGTTAATTCACCTTCTCTGCCAGTAGTGTCCCTGCTTCTTACGCTGGTAATAATATTTTTCAATATGATTCTTATATATTTTTTAAGAAGTAGCATTATGGTCAGAAGGGGTAGTTGAAGTCAGCTTCCCTCTGGCTTAGGTTGCCTGTTGTTTCTTATTATATTGATCTGCCAAAGATTTCTGCCATATTAACCTGGAGTGAGGTAGGGGAGGATGGAGGACAGAAGAAGACAGGCAGATACTCTTTATGCCACTTCCACTTGGTGGGATTGCCTGGGTGAGGTAGTGGTTCCACTGGGTTTTGCAGATATTCAAACAGTGCCTACATGCCACAGGGGCTGAACATGGGAAAGCGGCCCCTTGGGCTGACCTTGTCTTTAATTTCAAGGTGAGTAATGGATACATTCCAAACATTAATGTTCCATGGTATCTAAATTGAGTTTGGTAAGGAAAAATGTGTGGTTTTGAGAATCTTGAATCTAGAGCTGTCTCTCTCTCTATACTGAGATTTGGACAGTCAACCTTTGCATGCAGGGAGCTGCAGGGTTTTGTTTCTGTGTAATGGTGTGGGAACCTTACTATTAATATGGCTTAATGTAGATAAAAGCAGCTAAGGCTTTCATGGTTATGTCCGTTGTTAATAATGGAACTATAAAGTGCCTTCAAGATATGGAGTTCCCTGTTTTAGGCTTGCTGCAATGGCTATCAAAAGTGAGACATTAAATACCTAAACACCAGAAAAAGGGCGAGGGTTTGTCTGCCTAGTGTTTATACTTGTCTTAGTGAGCTTGGCACTTTTTGTTTTGTAAATGCTTGTGGCTTGAGTGCTCCTCTGTTTCTTATCTGTCATTAACTTCAATACTTTCAGGATATCTGTGGATGTGTTCTTGAAGTTATGGTCTTCCCCCTTACAAGCTGTGGAAACAGTTGTGCCTGGGCTTGAGCAGCACCTTTGCAGAAGAGTATGCTGAATGGCTAAATATCTTTTCATAGCTCATGGAGCCAGAGTGGCACAAATGCACATTTTTACCTACAGAAATAGTTAAGGTTCCTGCAACACTGCTCCAGATGATGCTGTGAGAAGTGCGAGCAAGGTGGGGAGGATGAGGAGGTCCCTTGGAGCTCTGGTCTAGCGAAGGGGTGTTTCTGATGAGGAAGCTGGGTGCAGCAGGGCATAGGTATTGTGGCTGAGAAGAACATTGTTAGCGGTTATTTGGTCTTCTGAATTTGCTTTGAGCATATACATGCACAGCTGTTGCTCTGAAATGGGTTAATATATTGCAAGAATGCTAGCAGCAAACATACCTTCACTATGTTCCGGTTTTATTTTTGTAATGGAGTCTTTGTTTCAGTGCCATCCATTTTGTTCGTCCTCTTGCAATGCCAGAAAACTAATGCTGTGACCTCTGTTTTTATTCATTCATTAGCATTAAATTTCATATGCATCAACCCAGTTTTAGCGGCACAGCAAGATCTTGGGATTTATTTATTTTTTCTGTATCTACTCTTCAACTCCAGTCTTGAACCAGCAAATATAACTAGCTAAAGGTAAGAGGTGAACACTATTGCTTGCACGTCACAATTGATTTAAGAAGGGCTTTTAAATCTTCTAAATTTAAATATAAAAATCCTAATACCTGTGATAATTGTAATTAAGGATGTTATTTTTATCTCTAGTAACATGCTTAGAAATCTCGTCAGACTTCCTGCTATGGTTCCTTTCTACCCAAATATGCATTAGAAGCTGCTTTCTGTTTCCAAAAGAGGGACAGCTAAATTCATAACTCTAAAACACCATATGCTTCTTGTAACAAACTATGCATGTACTGCATGCATGCGGTAGTGAAGAAATTAGTTTGAGTCAACTTTTTCATTTTATGTGCTTACACCTTGAGCTGTAACCCAGAAATTGAGTTCCTGAGCTAAAACTGCTGTTGCTAATCTGGTCAGAGCACCCATTCTGAAGGGTACTGGGAAATTGCTGACAAAGTGAACTGCATAAAGTGAGGAAGACTTTAGAAGCTGCATTTGCATTCAGATAGCTAAACTGTGAAACTTGGCATAGCAATAGCACTTGCCTTGGACTGCATCCATGGTTGAGATGTTGGTAGGCAAGATGAGAATTACAGCCTCATTAACCAGCTGAGTAGCTGAATTTTTTTCTGTAACAGTTGAGCAAACTGAAAGAAAATTAAATGGAGTCATGCTTGTCTTTTGATAAAGCTATTTTTATAAGGAGAGTGGTTCTTGTAGTGAAATTCCTCTGAACCAATACAGCTGAAGGATATAAAACTAGCCATCATGATGGAGACTGAGGCTTTTTTTGGATATAGCTCAAGGATCTCTTCTCTGCTGAAATTATAACTGAGCTGTTGAGTTACTTTTTTTGTGTGGAAGGTTTCTTGCACAACTCTGAGATAGTGACTGCTTCCACATAAGTGGTGTAACACAAATGACATGTACAAAGGTTTGAGTAACCTAATCTAGTGGAAGAGTCCCTGCCAATGGCAGCGGTGTTGGAACTAGAGGATATTTAAAGATTGTTTCCAACCCAGGGCGATCTTTGAATCTATGATAAAATGTCTGGGAAGGGGACTTTATGTCCAAGTTGGGTAACATTAGGAGAAATATAGATTCCATTATTAATTTTTGGATTTGATAATCTAGTCTTTCAGAAGTAGCTGTTACAAAAGGAGTAGATACAGCAGACTTTGCTGTGGCAAAAGTACAACCTGTTTTTCTTCCTTTGTGGATATGGCCTTTTTTGATCTTTACAAATACTGCATGTGTGTAGCCAGGTGGAGTAAGGATTACCTGTTTTGAAACATGGGATGTCCATCTTCCTGAAGAAACGCTAAGTCAAGTTGCCCATCTGTGGTGTGAATTGTATAGCATGATCAAATGCACCAAGTTTCCTGTTCAAAGCAATGCATGACAACAGATGATGAATTGATAGTTTCTGTAGGAACAGTTTCCTTTTTTGGCTTAAATTAACTGTGCAGTATCAGATTTCACTTAAACTTTTGCGTATCAATCCCATATAATCTTGGTGTGTACTGTCAGAATGTCCAACATGAGTGACCTAATTTTGATGGCTTGATCAAATATTCTAGTACTGAAAATTAATGACCATCTAATTGTGTCTATCCTCCTGTTTGTTAAATTGAGTTGACTTTTTAAAAACTTATTTATGTATCTTTTAATGACTCACCTGAGAAGGCTGTGCTGCTTTTATCTGAATACATCTGAAAAATCTGGCTGTTAGGCTATTAGGAAGAGCTGTAGGCACATGATTTTAATGATTGGTCAAAATTCAGATAACTGAGTAAATTCCTGTCAAATGCAGTACATGTATGCAGGGCTTTCCAGTGACCTACATAAGTGGATATGAAATGGTACACTCAGGTACAGAATGATGTAGACAATATCTAATGCTACCTAGGCAGCTTTGAACACTTGAATGCAGATGGTGGGTGTTTATGTGTAATGTGTATGGACTGAAGGGTTATTTAATCCTCAGTGGAAAAATACAGAAGTTGTACAACAGGATTAAATGGGAATGGGAGCATCAGTTTCTTGAAACATACAAGTATTTGAATTATTGTGGGTGTCACAAGAGGTGAAGATACCTTTTGTATTTGAATGTAAGATGAATAGTTTGAGCACTGTCTGTGACCCAAACTTGAGAACTTGTAAAGCTGATCAGTCTCTTGGGACATCTGTGAAGCTATGCCTGACTCCAGTGCTTGTAATGCTCTTTGAACTCAGTAGACAGTGGGTATAGCTCATGAGTTCTTAGCTTCCGGATGTGCCCTTCCTTCTGGTACGTATCAGCTCTTTTTTTTTTCTTTCCTGACTGGATGATGAGCTTACTTGCACGCTTATGACACTACAGTCTTAAGTCAGTGACATCCTCCAAATCGAACTTTGGCGGCATCATCATGCTGTCATGTTAAACATTTTAAAAAGTTTGCTTGAAGGCTTGCGCTACTTGATGGTCTGCTCACTATAGAGGTTCTGCCCTGCTTTAACTTAAAGATGAGTGGGCAAACATTGAAGATGTTTTTCTTAGTCTTAGATGGTAATTTTTTTTTTGGTAGGTCTTAAGTCGGCCGGGGAAGGTATGCACTATATATCCTAACTTGAAGAGTCATTTTCCACACATTCTTGAACCAAAAAGTGTCAGACCAGGCTTTTAGCTACTGGGTCAAGAAAAGCGTTCCGTGAGGAGCAGTTTCTCACAGGTGTCTCCTCTGTACCAGGCACCCTTAGATGGCAGCCTAAGCCTTTCTTGCTGCTGCTAGCTGCTGTTCAGAAATGGATGCTTTGTGTGTAGCACCAAACTAGATGGGACTGAATAGTGAGAAGCTATTCCCATAGCAGAGGGACCTCTATGCCCTGTGGAGATAGTTTATGAAGCAGGCTGCTTCCTTACTTATTCTTCTGCGGGGATTTCTAAAAGCAGTTTTTCCCCTCCCCTTACTCTTGCCCCACTCCAGCAAAACAAGTCCTCCATATGTCTCCATCCGAGGCTTGAAGGGTAAAGTTGATTTTGGTGACCTTGGACATGCTGGTATTGGTTCCTGTAGAGACTGTTTGGTGAAGCTGGTGTCTTGCAGGAGTGGAAGCAGATACAGGCCCCCTGGGACCTGGTGTGGTGGGTTGGGAGATGCTGAAGAAGTGACCAGGAGGAAGCTCGTAGGCCTTGTCTGGGCTTGAGGAGGCAGGGAGGAGAAAACACCATACCAGGGGTGACAGATCTCGCTTCCCTGAGATGGTCGAGGGCAACATGATCTTTTATCAGTCTCTGTATCAGGAATCTGAAGCTGAGAACCAATGCAGCGTGGGGAAAATAAAGTTTGTCCGGTAGTTTCTCCTGCTGCATGTCAGTGGAGGACTTCACATGGTCGTGGGCACCCAGATGGGGTGCTTCACCCCAGGAAAATACTTTTGTTACTACTTGTGGAGCCCTGTGCTGGCTGAGAAATGGGAGCTTTGTCTGAGGTCTCAGCACGTCTTATAAATGGCTGCGGTTCTCCTGAACTCCCTGGATTTTGTCAGGAAAGCAGCGATGAAGGAAACTTGAAGTAAGACTTTGAGGCGGGCTGCCTCTTCTTTCTCCACCTAGGAGCTTCTTTGTTGGGTAATGCTGATCTGTGCCTGGACCTGGGTAAGGTCTGGCTGCCCGGCTTTTCCCTCTGCAGAACGGCAGCTTGCGGTGCTGGGTGTCGGAGGCAGGGTTTTGCGGCAGGCCCTGCTCTCCGGGAGGAGGCCCGGGGCTGCCCATAGCAGACATGGCCGCTTCCAGCCAGATCCGCAGAGGCCTCACAGCTGCAGGACCCAGACGAGCCTGATGGGGGAGTCCCTGGTGCTGTCATGAAAACCTACTTAAAGGATAGAATAATGCACAGGTGGAGAAGAGCGAGGGGAAAAAAGCGTGAGGAAACAGCCTTGTGAGCACCAAGGGTGGAGGAGGTGGTGGCGCTGGCCCGGGGCAGGCATGGCCCCACAGCCTGGGGAGGAGACTGCGGTGGAGAGGACCGTGCTGGAGTAGAAATGGCATGGCAGCCCACAGGAGGACCCTGTGCCATCGCAGGTACGGGTGTTTCCTGAAGGAGCTGCTGGCTGTGGAGGGCTCTTGCTGGAGCAGGGGGAAAATTTGTCGGTAAACCCCCATTCTCCTTCACCTCACTGGAGGGTGGTGGTGAGGAGGCAGAGGAGTTGGGAATGAAGGATTGAAATTGAGCCAGGGAAGATGGGGTTGGAGGTGAGAAGAAGGTGTTTTAATTTTGTTCCTGTTTCTCACTAGTTAAATCAATTTTAATTGGCAGTACACTAAATTAATTTTCGTCCAGTCCATTTTGCCCATGACACTAATTGGTAAGTGATTTCATTGTCTTTTTCTTGACCCAAGAGCTTTCTCATCCTGTTTTCTCCCCTGTTGTGTTGGAGGCTGGGCAGGTGTCTGGCAAGCCCACCACACAGGTCATGGTCAGTGGCTTAGTCTGTGTCAGAGAGCAGCGAATCTCTCAAAAACGGGAATACATAGTTGGCTAACCAGAATGATACGTAATGGTGTGCTGTGTGTTAAAAAGCTTTCAAATTTAGGAATGTCTGCTCTAATGTTTGTGTGCCTGTGAGATGTGGCTTCTAGAAACTGTCATCTAGTTAACCGGGCTTTAAAGTGGCACAGGAATGTGCATCCAGGGTGTTATTAGTGAAACACTTAATTATTTTCTTCCATACTCCAAGTTGTGCTTGCAGGAAGAGGTCGTTGCTGTGTATAAGTATTGTAGGCAGGATAGCTGCTAGATGCATTTCTGTATGAGTACCTGACCTGACAACAGATTTTTGTCTTCATTCATGCTGACATTTTATGAAGTTTTTAAATGTTTGTGGAACAGGTATTCCTGACAGACACAGATCCTGTCCTTCCCAAGAGGGAGTCAGAACTTGGAGGTTTTCTTAATTTTTAGGTAGACAATAATTCCATGACTTGCTGCATTCTTCTATTGTTTGCTAAACAAAGACATCAGCTGTTGAAGTTGGTCATATCACCTCTCTGTGTCTAGGCAACTGTTGTTAATGTGTTGTGTTCAGTGCCATGATGAAAGATGTGCAGTCATCCTTCCCCAGCAGTGACAGGTCTTTGTCCCTTCTTTTGAGCAATGAAAGAGTTAGGGTATTGGTGTTAGTATTAGGTGTTATACTCCAATGCATAGTAATCACAACTTCAGTTTTCTGGTCAGTCCTCCTTAACAAGTGGCTGGGTATTAAAGCTTGCTTACTCAGTTGTCTTTGCTTTTTAGCCGATGATAAGCTGATGATCAGTCCCCATTGCTATCCTGTGTCCTGTTTTTCACTATCCATAGTAAATGAATGAATGATGATCTCAATCTACAGTGTCAGTGCAGAGCCATAACCATGAATGTATAGAATTAGGGCCTGATGATAGTGGTCAGAGGTTGACTTCACTGAGTTGCAGGGGCATCTGCCTTACAGACATGCTGTTGTGGGATGGTCATTGCTGTCAGAGGTCTGTGATCCAAGGTGCCCTAGAGGGCTTGGTGATGCTCATCCAGCTCCTGAACAATTGCCTACTTATTTGCTGCTTATCCCTGTGGGCAGCAGTGGCAGCCAGGAGAAGACTAAAGTACATCAAGTGGGCCACAGAGCTCTGGGATGCAAGCAAAGGATATGGGAGCTCTGCAGGAAGCTTTCTTAGTCAAGAAATTGACTTTCTCTCTGTTTTGTAGTTGAAGGGTAAGAGTTTTCGTGGAAGGAAACACTATTTGGCCATTAATAAATGGCTTTGTGGCTAGTGCTGCATACATCGTTTTGTCTGTTATGACAGTGTGGCCCTCTTTGAGGAATGAGGGCTGAGTGAGAGACGTGGGACAGCTGACTAAGTAAGGCAAGAGCATCTTTGCCAAAGGGTTTGCCAGCCTGGGGAAGAAGACTTGAAAATAGGTATGGTGAGTGGGTGTGGGCAGTAATAACAGCTTGCAGGCAAGTAAGGAGAATGGAGGTTGGGGCTCTGAATATGGGCAGTGTTATAGGAAAGATAGAGCCCTCAGGAAGGATAAAGCAGGCCAAAACAAAGCCCACTTCTAGTGCCTGTACCCAAGTGTGTGCAGCCCAGATGACAAACAGCGGGAGACAGAGGTCTTTGTGTGGAGCTGTGGGGACTGATGCTGGAGCTGAGATGTGGTGGGACTGCTTATGTGGATGACCAGCGTGGAGGTATGCAAGCCCTCTTGGAAAGAGAGCGAAGAACAGTCTGTCCTTTGTCTGTAAGAGCAGCTCAGATGCATGGAGCTCTTCTGGCACTTAGGAAGATGAATAGTCCTGTCAGGCTTGGTTATACAGGAAACCCATGACTCAGTTCCAGTGCTAAAAGATGTGTATAGGAGATGGCAGTGAGGACAAGACATAAAGGAGGAGCTTTGCCAGTGAATAAAGGGATGGTGTTAGAAATGCTAGAGCTCAGCTGCAGTTGGTGAAGGATGTCAAGGGCAACAAGGTGGGTTTGTACCAATAATATAGCAGCAGAAGAATATAAAAAGGAGACTGTGGACTTGCTGCTGAATGGGATGGATGATTTACTGACATCAGACAAAGTGGTGAGGTGCCCAGTGCTTTTATTGCCTCAGTCTTCACTGATAGGGTCTCCTGAGCTCCTTTTGTGTAGGGGGAGGGTGGAAGGAGAAGAGCTATTGAGAGGATCAGGTCTGGCATCTTTAGAGAAGTCTCAGCTGTTTTGGGTCCATGGGTCTGAGGGTATTTTTGGGGGGAGTAGCTTTGACGTACTGTATCTGACCTAAAAAGCTAGAATGGTATTGGAGGCACAGGCTGGTGTAGGTAGAAGATGTCAAGATCAGATTCTGCTTGTCATCTGCTCTTTAAGAGGTCACTGGTTTGGAAGAGGCACTGTAGCTTTCAGTTTCATGTGATGCAAGCTTTATGTAGAGAAGCTGACAAACTCAAGCTGGAATATTTTAATAACTGGAAATGCCAGCACAGTGTCAAACTATTGGCTGTTCTTATGAATGCCTTTCAAGGTGAAATTCAGTCCTTTGCACTTTTTAACAGTTGTAATACTACTTTGACACTGTCTCCCTGGCCTGTCTTTCAGGTTGTAGGTATTTGGGATAGCAATTAGACGTGGGCAGCTGCCCTCGTGATTCTACTCTACACTTAATGCATATCATCAGTTAATGTTTTTTCCCCAGGCTTTTTCATGAATAGTAGTCAAGCCAAATGCTTACTGATTCTGAGGGGCTGTATGGTGTTGTTCTTTTGAGAGGAAAGAATATAGTTGTCTCTTCCTCTATGTAAGTTGATCTGTTCAAAGAATAAATAGTGATCTGTCTGAACTTGTTTTCCTGGTGGGGATCACCCTAGAGGCAGACAGGCTCCATATTTCGTTCTTAAGTAGTCTTCAGAGCCTTCTTGGAGCTAAAAGGATGCACCTCTGCATGAACCACTCTCTTCAGAGCAGAGGCTGTCAGAAGACCTTCCTGGAAATCCCTGAGGGCAGTTCTGGGCCAAATGAGGATCCTTTGACAGCCGGGATGTTCCACATGCGGATGTTAGTGATGCTCTCTCTAGGTAAGAGGTGAGCTATAATGAGAGAACTGCTGGCCAGCACTGACCCAATCTGCCTGTGCCAAGTAGAAACTATTCAGAATGGTTGCTTGTATATCGGTTTAAGTGTGGGGTTTGGCTTTTTTTCTGAGAAAAATTATACTAGTTCAGATGGGAAAGGGGGTTTCGGGCACGCTTCTTGGAGAACATGTCTGAGCTTTGTCCAGGTTTAGGCTTTTTTCAGAGGCAGGCCATCCAGTGTCCTATGGATCAGGGTAACTTGGTGTGGGCAATATCCACCTTTGTTAGAACAGGCTTTGGTCCAGTAAGACAGGAAATGCGGCTTGAGAGGAAATGAAAAATGGGAAGATGTGGCTAATGAGTCAGAAGACTGAAGGTGGCTGTAGTGATGAGAGTAACCTGTTCATGCAGTAAGGTAATGTAAGTCTGGTTTATTTTATGGTGTGTTAGACATGGATATCCCTGTTCCACCAGGGGTGACCTTTGCTTCTTTTCCACCTTCCTGATTTGTGTAAGCAACTGTGGCATTGTATAGTTAAATGGTAACTTAAATAGAGAAGGCAAAGGACTAGTTGCTCTTCTGTGCTTTTATGTAATAGAGAGACTTCTGTATAGCAAATAAAAAACGTGAAAGCTTTGGCTGTAACCACTTAATTCTGACAATAATGCTTCTGGCCTGTACTTCTGCTTCTGGTCATGAGCTGGTAATGTTGCAGAAGAGGCATGCGTCAGCAGGATGCCTCTTCCGCAATTAACAGTATGCGGCCACTGGTCACAACTTGCTTATATGAACAGTACCTTACTTGCTGTCCATTTTTCTGTGTTGTACAATAGTGGGTGATCTGAGGAGGATTAGGATACAGAGATACAGCAAAGAACTCTCCTCAGCATGAAAGGCAGTGGTGGCAGAGGTGGGGAGGGAAGCATCATAAGTAGTTGAGGTATTGCCTCTGGCTTAGATATTTTAACAATAGCTAGCTGTCCTTGTTCTGTGTTTCCTTCCCTTCACTGCGAAAAATATTTAATTGTAATATGATGTGGACAATTTTCTTAGAACTTGCAGGTAGGAAGGAATGGAATAGAAGGTTAAGCAGCCTTTCCCAGTGTCTTCTCTGGGACAAATAGTAGTTGTCATGAAACCCAGGTAACTAGCTGGAGGATTACGGAGAATTAGAAAACATGACTATGTTAGAATGAATAGATAATGTTCTGCTTCAGTGTCTTTGCCTTGATAGTGATCTTTGCTGCCTGCAGTCCTTCAAGTGCAATGCATACCTCACGTGAGTGGCCTCCAAAGGCAATTAAAAGTAAGGATCCTAAATTGCACTTCTGATGCATTCCACCTTATGGCCATTCATCCTATTTAGCAGTTGGGATTGTCTGTGCAGCTCAAAACCAAAATGGTTGCTGTCGTCTGCAGTCATGTTACCTCTCTAAACCCAAAAGATGGCTCTTAAAAGTTGAACAAGAAAATATTGTTCTTAAATGGGTGGAGATAAGTGGATCTAAAACTGCTCATGTGGGACTGCTAGTAACTAGCCATTGTGGTGTTGAAATGTGGCACTTGTCCTCAGCTTTATAAAACCAGAACATTAACCAAAGTTAATGTTTCAGTCTAATAAAATAGAGTTAGTGATAAAGTCTTGTTCTCTCTGCCTTTCTGATTCCCACTTCTCTCAGGACAGGCCTGTTGCTCAGGATTTAATGCTGAGAATAGTTTTGATGCATCGGAGTTGAGTGAGGTAGACTGAATAGATTATGGTGGGGCTAGCAAAGGTCCAGCCATGCAACCGAAATGCAAGAGTGATGTGGGGAAAATTACTCTGTCCAAGCTGATGAGTCCAGTCCTGTGAATGGGTACAAAGGAAACTTGAGAAATCTGGAAATAGACTGATATGGACCTCCAGAGCTACAGTAGTCAGATCAAATGCTTGGATGTCCTTTTTTAATGCTTGTTCTATGACTAGATGTTCATAGGTTGTTCTGCCACAAGAGCTGCTCTCTGTTATCTAGGCAAGACCTTCAAACTCATCCTTTCCAAGTGATGTCAAGAAGGAATCATATAAAAGGAATGCTTCATCACCCTCTTCTAAAGAAGCCTGCCTGAATTTTTATACATCTTTTCAGTCCAGTGAATTGTAACAACCTTTCAACTTAATAATAAAAAATAGCCTCTCCTCAAGGTCAGGTTCTGAAGTGAACCAGGGTGGTGTTGTCAGTTTATTAAGGAGAGTGACATTTGCAGTACTCTTTAACGGTGAGCAGCTGGCAATCTCTGTGGCTCTTCCTCTAAAAGCACACTTCAAATAGTTATCTGGAGTATATTTTCCTTTAACTGCTTTGCTGTTCCTTGATTAGGAAGTGCTTATGACTTACTGTGCTGTGTGGGTGTAGCTAGAGCACAGCTTCTTGCTGGCTAATCAACATTTTCCTGCTTTTTTTTGCATTATGAAACCAATCTTGCTCAAGTTAAATGTAGCCACTGTTAAAACCTGCAACACTACTTCTGTGTATCAGTAAAACATCCTTGGAAATAGTACAAGAATACAGACCTGTACTTGTTTTCCTGTGCTTCTCCTACCCCACAAATACTAGGGTAGGGAGAGGATTGTGTGAACATACAGAATGTAAGTAAGTGACCTGGAATTTATGTATTTTCCACTCTCTTTTGTGAGAAGCAGGATGTAATATTCTGTGAAGTTGTCTACCTTGCATGTGGTATTGTCTGATTTGGAGAAGGTGAGTGGAATCTGTGAGGACTTCAGGTAGCCATGTTCATTGTGGGACCTCCTGCCAAGGAGCAAACAATGGATGCTGCAGTTGTGTACTTTTCAGTCCAGTAACAATAAGCTACTCTTGTTTGAAGGTATCATCTGTCTTCTCCTTTTTTTCGTGTAGATCTTATGCTAAATTTATGTAAAATGACTCAAGAAATGAAATATGCAGCTGTGCTGGAGTTCTCACCTGCCTGATGTTCTATGTGGAGTTCCTGGAAGTAGAAGTGGCCACTTAGAAATACCTGTGGCTGGTTCTGGTACATGCTGTGTCTGATGGGCAGTTTTTTCCCTCAGCATGAGCCAAGACACTGGTAAGACTAAGAAAGCCAGGGCCAGTAGATTATACACCACCTGGATTGTTCATCAGTTTAGTGCTTCTGCTATGCTCATAATGCCTCCTTGTGCATAATGTGTATGGCATTTGAAAACCCTATTCTATGTGAAAAAAATGGTAAGAGTTAAGAGTAGTGTTTTTGTTCATCTTCAGTTGATTGTTTCCAGTTACAGTTCTGCTAAATACTCAGACTCTTGTGTTTTGGGGTAGGTATTTGGTAAAAGTCAGGTTGATTGTAGATGTTAAGCCAGAAGTAATTGGAAGATGGCTAACTTGAGTGGTATCACTGAACTGTTGTCTGGTCATTTTCTCCTTCAGCTTTTTGAAGCAGTGTCTTGCGATTTCTTGTCATCCATCAGGATGGAGGGTGATGGGTGGGAAGCAAAACCATTGTCAAAAGCTAACTGAAGTGCTTGGTAGCTACAGCACTGCAAAGGTTGTAACAGAAGAGCATAAGTGTACTCAATCTTAACAAGTGCACCAGGCAAGAAAAGGTTAAACAGATGGGGTGTGTGTATGTGGATTTTTTTTCAGTATTACACAGCTGTAAAACTTGGTGCTTTCAGGAGATGTTGGTGGAGTGTGCTTGGTGAAGAATTCCGTAGGCAAAATTTGATGTGTGGAGGGGAAAAAAACCCTAGAAAGCCAGAACAGTGATGATGAACTTGCACAATGGATCAAGCAGCAATTGCTGTTCAAGGCAATTTCCTTCTGCTTCAATTCATTCCCAAGTGTGTTTTCCTTTTCTTTTTATAGCTTGCATAGAGCTGTTCCTTAACATTGAAGAATTCAGTTCTGAAACCTCTGTAAAGGCATGACACATCTTGTCTGTTTCCAGTTGATAAGGAAGCTGTCACAAACAGCCTTGAGGAGGTAGACTGTGCAGTAGAAATGTCAGAACAGAATTGGGGAGATAAACCAATTTGATATATCAGGAGTTGTATCTTTATTAAATAATTTTGAAGCATAAACCTTTATTTCTCAAACTTTAAGTCTGTAATTCATCGAGTGCATGGAGGGTAAGGGTAGTGTTGGCAGGACTCCTTTGAAAGAAACGCTGCCTTGACACAGATCTTGCTTTTATTCACCTATTTATGCTAGGGGAAAAAATGGTGCTTATTAGATAAAATGAGCTGTTCTCCTGAGCATAGGTGGAATGCTTTAATGTACTCTTCAGAACACTGTTGTCCTGGGCCACTTTCTAGAGTGTATTTTGTGATAAACAGAGAATGGAATTGCATGGTAAGTGGAGGACTTCGTTGTCCTGGTTTGAGGCAAAACAGAACCAGTTTTTCAGTTTTGTAATTTTACTTTTTAGCTGGGCCTCTGCTAACTGCTAAACTCTGAAAATTAACAGCATATTGTTCAGAAACTGTTCACTCTCAGAGTGATAAGACCTGATTATACCAAGGAATGGTATGCACAGAGGCTCTTGCTTATACTTATTGCTATAACAGCCAAGGTCAGGTAACCTCACTATTTGCCCCATCAGAGGGTCGGAAGCGGAAAAGCGTAGAGGGGTCCCACCGGCAGAGAGACAGACAGGACAGGTGACCCAAAACTGACCAACAGGGTATTCCAGCCCATCTGCTCCATCTCTTCAAGGAGTTAGTCAATAAGAGCCCCTGAGAAATGGTCCTCAAGGACAAGGGTGCAGAACAGAGCTGGCAGATCTTCAAGGATGCTTTCCATAGAGCACAAGAGCTCTTGATCTCCAGGTGTAAGAAATCAAGCAAGAAAGGGAGGAGACCAGCATGGCTAAGTTTGGACCTGCTGGTCAAACTAAAAGGCAAGAAGGAACTGCACAGACAGTTCAAGCAGCATCAGGTTGTCCTGGGAAGAGTATAGGGATGCTGCCCGGTTATGTAGGGATGAGTTCAGGAAGGCCACGGCGCGACTGCAGCTGAACTTGGCAAGGGATGCTAAGAATAACAAGAAGGGATTCTACAGGTATGTCAACCAGAAAAGGAAGGTTAAAGAAAGCGTACCCTCCCTGATGCTACTAGTTTGCCACCCTTGGTCAACAAATGAGGAGAAGGCTGAGGTTCTCAGCAACTTTTTTGCCTTCATCTTCACCGCCAGCCTCTCATCACACTTCGCAAGTTGAAGGATTGGAAGACAGGGACCTGAGGGACAAAGTCCCTCCCACTGTAAGTGAAGACAAGATTCGTGACCACCTGAGGAACCTGAACATATACAAGGCTATGGGACCTGATGAGATGCACCACAGAGTCCTGAGGGAATTGGCTGATGTAGTTGCCAAGCCACTCTCCATGATATTTGAAAAGTTGTGGCTGTCAGGTGAAGTCCCTGGTGACGGGAAAAAGGGAAACATCGCACACGTTTTTAAAAAGGGTAAAAAGGAGGACCCTGGGAACTACCGCCCTGTCAGCCTCACGTCTGTGCTGGGGAAGATCATTGAACAGATCCTTCTAGAAGCCATGCTAAGGCACATGGAAGACAGGGAGGTGATTCAAGACACTCAGCATGACTTCACCAGGGGCAAGTCCTGTCTGACCAACCCGGTGGCTTTCTACAATAGAGTGACTGCATCAGTGGACAAGGGAAGAGCTACGGATATCATCTGTCTCGACTTCTGCAAGGCCTTTGACACGGTCCCCCACAACATCCTTCTCTCTAAGTTGGAGAGATATGGATTTGATGGATGGACTGTTCGGTGGATAAGGAACTGGCTGGATGGCCACATGCAGAGGGTAGTTGTCAATGACTCAATGTCCAGATGGAGAGGGATGACAAGTGGTGTCCCTCAGGGATCCGTACTGGGACCGGTGCTGTTCAACATCTTCATCAATGATTTAGACAGTGGGATCAAGTGCACCCATGGCAAGTTTGCTGATGACACCAAGCTGAGTGGTGCGGTTGACAGGCCAGAGGGACGGGATGTCATCCAGAGGGACCTGGATGAGCTAGAGAGGTGGGCCGGAGCAAACCTGATGAGGTTCAACAAGGCCAAGTGTAAGGTCCTGCACTTGGGTCAGGACAATCCCTGTTAGCAGTACAGGCTGGGTGATGATGTGATAGAGAGTAGCCCTGTGGAAAAGGACTTAGGGGTCCTGGTGGATGAAAAGCTGGACATGAGCCAACAATGTGTGCTTGCAGCGCAGAAGGCTAATCACATCCTGGGCTGCATCAAAAGAACTGTGGCCAGCAGATCCAGAGAGATGATTCTGCCCCTCTACTCTGCTCTCGTGAGACCCCAGCTGGAGTACTGTGTTCAGCTCTGGAGCCCTCAGCACAAGAAGGACATGGATCTGTTGGAGCAGGTCCAGAGGAGGGCCATGAAGATGATTAGAGGGCTGGAGCACCTCTGCTATGAGGACAGGCTGAGAGAGCTGCGCTGTTCAGCCTGGAGAAGAGAAGGCTCTGGGGACACGTTATAGCGGCCTTCCAGTACCTGAAGGGGGCCTGCAAGAAAGCTGGGGAGGGGCTGTTTGCAAGGGCGTGTAGCGATTGGACGAGCGGCAATGGTTTTAAACTAGAGCAGGGTAAGTTTAGATTAGACATTAGGAAGAAGTCCTTTCCAATGAGGGTGGTGAGACACTGGAACACATTGCCCAGAGAGGTGGTGGAGGCCCCATCCCTGGAGACGTTCAAGGCCAGGCTTGATGAGGCTCTGAGCAACCTGATCTAGTTGAAGATGTCCCTGCTTACTGCAGGGGGGTGGGACTAGGTGACCTTTAAAGGTCCCTTCCAACCCAACACGTTCTGTGATTCTATGAACTGCATCACGCTCAGTACAAAAGCTGAGGAATCAAAAGATCAGCTCTCTTTCTTCAATGGCCGATGTCTGAGGAGGACCCTGTCTGTTTGTCTGCCTTTGACCCTGATCCGAGCATTCCTGACTCCACATCTGGAATCCTGCTCCTGTCTGTTGTTGACTCCAGTCTGTGACTTTCCCTGTGCCCATGTCCCCTAGTGACGTGATCATCATCCTGTGAGCTGGATATGGTTTTGTATGTATTGTACACTTTTTACTGTTATTATTTTATTATTATTTATTATTCTATTATTTATTATTATTTTCATTAAAGTAGTTTAGTTCTTCTTCTAAACTCATAAATATCCTTCTCTCTTCCTCTCCTCTCTTTGGAGAGGAGTTGGGGGGGGGCATCTGTCATTCTGGTTAGCCAGTCTGGCCAAAACCATGACACTTGTAAAGATTTGTAATCTAATGAGTGTGTAGTAAGCAGTATTGAGCTAATATTTTAAATGTTGAGTGCTACTTTGCCAAGTAATTTTTCTGGAATCTCACGTGTGTGAATTCTGTCCCTATTTGAGGTGGTTAACACAAGTATATCCTTTGCTTTACTGTTGGTAGTTTCTGTAAGGGACACCTTAAAGGTATCAGTCCATCCACAGAATGGTGGTATGCCATTTTAGTTTTCCCCAGCATTCATATGGATTTTAACACGTAATAGTTTGCAACTTTATTAATAGGGTGACCTTGGCTGGGAATTTAGGTCTCAGATACTGCTTAAGTCTCTCTCCCCCCTCTTTCTCATTGCCTTCTCTTGCCTGTTAAGTATTGTTGCTGTTGACGCAATTGTGGAAGGTAAAAATTGATGTGTAGATTTACCATAACGTATTCCTGTACTTGCAAGTGCATTTGAATGTTAATGAAATGTAGTATAAATGAACTCTTATTTGTCATTGCAGGTAGAATAATAGGATGACTACATGATGGATCCATAAGTTTCCATCACTTATGGATGGTGGAAGCTTCTCAGTAACTCTCTTTTCAGTTGTGAGAAAACAGAATTGATGCAGACGTAATGTATTCTGCTTGTGTTCAATGCTCTTTTAATGACGAGAGCTGGTGCTAGTGGTTAACAGCCCTCTACTGCATACTTTAGCTTTTTTGGTCCATTAAAAACTGTCAAAGATAAATCAATGAGTTAATCAGTTATATTACTGACTGAAATGTTATAGAATTGCAGAAGTTGGCAGGCACCTCAGGAGATTTTCTGGTTCAACCCTCAGTTTAAAGCAGGGTCAGCCTAGGACAGGCTGCCCAGGACAATGTCCAGTTGGGTTTTGGCTTTCTCCTGCTCTGCCCAGAGAGAGTCTGTATCCTCTATGGGCAAGCTGTTCAGTGCTGTCCACGTTCACTGTGTAAGTAACTTTTCATATGTTTAAACATAATATGTTGTCCTGACACTGTGTATTTCTGAAAGGAGTCTGGCTCAGTCTTCTTTAGTCCGCTTCATCTGGCATTTTTACTGATGTTACCAGTAAAGATCAAGGTGAAGAAGGCATAGACTATCTCAGCCTCTTCCATGTCCATTGTCACCAGGTTCCCCATTCAGCAGCAGGCCCACATTTTTTGTGGTCTTCCATCTGCCTTTCTTTTTCCAAATGTCTTACATTGATCTAAGTCTCTAGCAATGTTGATAAGTTGAATTAACTTCTACAGTTTTAAAGTACACATTGTGTAATCAGCAGCTTGCTAGCACTTTAAAAAATGCTTAGAATGCTTTTTTCTCCTTCTATATTAAGATTTAAGTGCTTGATTTTTAAGAGCTTGTTTTCACTGGCTGTTTTTAGTTCTGCTTTTTACACTTACCATTATCAACAAAAAGAGCTATGAAGTAAAGATCCTCAAACTAAATTTTTCTGAGAAGTTACCATGCTTTCCATCTTATGTAAGAGCAGTTAATATCCTTGTGTTTAAAGATGCAGCTTGGTCAGTAGTTCAGAATCCTGTGTTACACCGTGGGTATTTACTCTTTTGTTTCCTCTGCAGTATGTTAGGCTGTTGCTGGAGACTTGCTATGGTATGGAGTGCATTATTGAGTGTTCTTTTTGAAATTACTGCTTTTTTCATAATCTACTTTCCATATTGTGAGTTGCATGAGGAGGAAGCAGTAGTTACTGGAGATCTGGTTTTAGGAAAGCTCTGGGTGTGCAATACTGGCTAAGTTCTTATATTGAGGACTTGGTTAAAAGGATGTGTCTGGTAGGAGGATGAAGGTATTTTTGACTACAGAATGCCAGTAGCCAATACAGCTAGTACAGAATGCCAAGTAACAAACAATGTCTAGAATTTGCTTTTCATCTCTAACCTTTAGGGGAGGAACCTTCCACTGTCTAGGCAACAGTTTACACTGCTGTTGCATGGGGGGAAAACATCAGCTCTAGTGTTGCAGAAGAGGAGTAAAGTGCATTATTCATCAGCAGCAGCTTTTACTAAGCCAGTGAAGACTGAAGACAACTGATGGCAGAGTAAACATGTGCTAACCTTGTTGTCTTTGTGTCTGTAGAAGCTATTGCTAAATCTCAAGATAGACCTTTGCCACAGCTGTCTCCACATCATTTCTGCTGTCTTTTGGGTTTTGTGAGGAGGAAGTCTTCCATCTGCGTAGTACTTTACAGACTTGTTAGAGAAACTCTTGTTTTCTGTGTTTGGACTTTACTACTAATAAGTAATTCTGAGAGTTCTACCTGCATGCAGGACTGCTTGGGTTCTAGTGGAACCTGAAATTGTAGTAGGTACTTATTTAGAAAGATGTCTGTTTCTTTTGGTAAGTTTGTGTTTTAGCTGAGAGCTAATGGAAGAAATCCTCATTTGTAATGTTCTGTGAAAATTTTTATTTGCATGCTGGCATTTACCTTTTCTGTTTGTGGTGTTTGTTCTTCTTTTTCCTTGTGTTTGGCATCAAGGGTGCTACATGATGACTTTGTCTGAACTGATGTACCAACAAAAATCACAGATAATGTTAAAGGTAGTAATTTTCTTGTTACAGAAATAGCTAAATACCTTAATTTTCTGAGCCAGTTCTCTAGCAACACTATCCTATTTTTGACAATCTCAAGCATTTCCTCAATTTGAATGATTTCTAAATAAAGGACAAAAATAAACTGTCATAAGTCATTGAGCTCAGCAAGAAGGTTTTGTAGTGCTTCACGGTGTCATTTCTGTAAAAGGGCTCTTATTTTGACAAGTTTAGCCATTGACAAGATCTGTGAGAGAAAGTGTTCTAGCATACCAAAGGTGTGATGGTTAGAAGTATCTCTGGCAAGAGTATATAGAAAATACCATAGATTCTGGACTGGTTTCGTGTGAGAGGGAAAAATCCCAAGAGTCTTTGTCCTTAGTGGACCAAAGTTTGAACTGGAGCTGGTGTTTGTATGGTTTGAGCAAGACTGAAGCACCTTGGACGGAAACTCTTGTGTTGGCTGACTCAACGGATGTTGGCCAGCTTAGCTTTTGTGGCCCAAATAGGAACTCTGTGCTTTAACAGGTTTTGACTCAAATTGTTTCTTTTGAGTAGAAGAAACAGCAGATGTCTGGCATCTATTTATGTAGTAGAAGATGGTGATGAAAAGGGAGAAGACAGGTGGAACCTGTGTATGGTGGTCTTCCTGAGTAAGTCTACTAGACCTGTAGCTTTAGAGCAATACCTGCAGTTAGCAGGATCAGTAAGTTCCCTGACTTACCAGAAAAACAAGCCTAGTGTGCACATACAGGCTTGCATGGCTCTTTCTCTTAAGTCTTAAACTCACAGGAGAACCGGCCATCTGTTTTAGGTTGTGTGTAACTGTCACTGTTTAAATAACTTCATTCTGTGCCAAAACTTTGTGTCCTGTGTACCAGTTGAGCTAAGCTGGTGCAAAGAACAGAAAATAGAATTAAAAGCACTTTGGCAATCTGTACAAAAATGAAGTGTGTTATGAGCTAAAGAAAAAGTTACTATTTTGTGCTTCATGCCCATTAACACTTCCAATAAGCCTGAATCATTCATTATGTGAAATTTCCTGGTTGTGAGACAGTGTTATCCCTGTGTGACAGATTGTGCTGAGGAGGAAGGTAAGGGTTTAGCTCACTGAGTTAATGGATTGGAAGAAATTCAGTATAAACAAATTTGAATGGCAGTGTAATATTTGATGTATGAAAATGACTTGAAAAACTGATTTAATAAAAGGGATTGGGTAGGGTGGTAAATTGAAGTTGATGTAGCATGTTGATACAGTCTGGCACAGTTTCCTTTTTTTTTTTCTGAGGTCAAGTTTCTCTTCAAAAGCCAGGTGGTATAGTGCACAGTGTTCTGTGTAAGTATCTGGTGTGTCAAAACTTGGTATTGAATGCACACAATTTCTGAAGAGAAGCAGGTAGTCTGGAAATATTTGTTTTAAAAGCTAGAATAAAAATGGGGCTGGACTTCATTATTTTTGAACTTCAGTTGTCTCCTGATGAAAGCAACTGTCTTTAAAATGAGGTTCTTTTTTTCACAGAGAATATAAAGGGAGACCTAGAAGTTTCTTACCTGACAGTTTATCTGCTAGATTTGGGTGAGATTGTTGGTACTGGTATATGAAAGATTAAAGGAAACCTGCTTGAAGAAACAGCTTGTCTGTTGCAGCATTTAATGTGCCACAGGTTTATTGGAGCAATGCCAGGAAGCAAATGGTTTGCCTTAGATTTGAGACATAAACTGATGATGCTCGTAATTATCAGTAACTTTTTGTCCTGGTTTGAGGTAAGAGAACCAATTTTCAGTAATTTTACTTTCGGCTAACTCTCTTGAAACTAACTGCATTCTCTGAAATTAATGGCATATTTTTCAGACAGTCTCTGCTTCTAGCGGATGGGCCCTGGTGTTCATAGTGAATACCAAGGAATGGTATGCAGAGAGGCTCCTGGTTATACTTATTGCCATAGCAGTCAAGGTCATCTAACTTACTTGCCCTATTGGAGGGTCAGAAGTGGAAAAGCATAGAGGGATCACACCTGCAGAGAGGAGCGGACAGGACAGGTGACCCAAAAGTGACCAACAGAGTATTCCATCCCATCTGCATCATGCTCGGTATAAAAGCTGAGAGATCAAAGCGGTCAGCCTCTTTCTTCAGTGGCCGGTGTCCAAGGAGGACTCTCTTTGTCTGCTTTTGGTCCCAATCAGCATGTTCATGAATCCAGATCCAGAATCCAGTTCCCGTCTGTCGCTGAGTCCAGTCTGGGACTTTCCCTGTGCCTGCTGGTGATGTGATCCTGATCCTGTGGGAGCTAAATACAGTTTTGTATATATTGTATATATTTCATTATTTTCTTAGTAACATTGTTATCTTTTATTTTTATTATTTTAATATTATTTCATTAAAGTAGTTTTGTTTCTTTTCAACTCATAAGTCTCTCTCTCTCATTCTTCTTTCACTTGGAGAGAAGTTAGAGAGCATCTGTCACTTGTGGTAGTGCCCAGCTCAAACCATGACACTTTTGATGACTATGTATGGCTTCTGCTTATCACTGTCAATCTGTGATTTCCCATTTTCATGCAAACATTATATGGTTTAGACTTCTGAAACTTCAGGTATGAAGCAAGTTGCCTTTGGAGTATGTTGCAGGTGGAACTTCAGGGATTATTGGTGTGAAAAAGTTGAAGAGAGAACTGCAAGGTTGTTGAGTGTTTCAGGTGATAGTGTTCTGGGTAATTAGCCACAGAACTATGGGGTTTTTCTGTGTTCATGATTTGTATCATTTTCTGTATGTATTACGTGTAAAGATGCAAGTGGTCATTGACAAACTCTTGAGACTTAGCGCAGTGCCCAAGGTACAGATGGATCTCTTGTGTGGCATCAATAAAAATGCTTTCACAGCATCCCAGAAGTGGGAGAAATGATATTTTGAATGAATGTCTTACCAAATTTGAACATAACCTCCTGGGTCATGGTATCTACGTAGGGTTTGCATCATTAATAACTGAAATCAGATCTCACTGTAATTCTGCCTATCTTTCAAGGAAACCCTTTGCAAATATATCGTGGGGATTGCTATATTTTTGATTCAGGTTTTTTTTGATTTTTGGTTCTTTGTCAAGCTGCTGAAATGGGAAATACTCTAGCTGTCATGACAGAGGAAGGCTTCTAATGACTTCTGTTCACAGTGGAAAGTTAGAAAATTACTTAGAAAGTCACTTAGAAATAGGACCAGTCTCCTTAAGTTAATAACTCTTCAAAACCTTGACTAAAATGCTCTGACCATGAAATTGTTCTGGAGTGATAGTGGAGAGTTGAGTCTGTTGCAGACAGACTGGTGTAGATTTTACTAAAGTACGAAGTTAGCAGCCAGTGGTATCTTACATGGATAGGGTTTCATATCCACTGATATACTTCCAACTTGTTTGCTCTTGTTCAAATTCTTGAGGTAGGTTTCTGTGTTTAGTTATTAGGAATGAAACAAATTTAACTTCCTATTTAACAAAACTTCTGCCTGGCTTATGCCTAGACGCGTACACTCTTCTGGTCTCCTGAGTTCAGGAGAGATATGAACATACTGGAGAGAGCCTAATGAAAGGTGATGAAGACGATGAAGGGACTGGAGCATCTCTCCTGTGAGGAAAGGCTTAGAGAGCTGGGACTGTTTAGTCTAGAGAAGAGAAAGCTCAGGGGCATCCCATTAACATATACATAAATACATGCAGGGAGGTGCATAGAGGATGGAGCCAGGCTTGTTGCAGTGGTGCCCAGTGACAGGACCAGAGGCAGTGGGCATGAACTGAAGCACAGGAGGCTCCATCTGAACACCAGGAAACACTCTTTATTGTGAGGGTGGCTGAGCATTGACACAGGTTGCCCAGAGAGAGCGTGGAGTGTTCCACTTCGGAGATGCTCAAAAGCTGGCTGGACGTGGTCCTGGGCAACTGCTTCTGGGTGGCCCTGTTTGAGCAGGTGAGTTGGACCAGATGATCTCCAGAAGTCACTTCCAACCTCAAACAGTCTGATTCTGTGATTAGTTGATCGGTAATTCTAAGAATAGTGTACATGATACTTTATTGAGCTGAATGGAAAACAGAGGTTAATGTCCCTTACTAGGATTTTAGTCTTTTTTCACTTAGTAATAAGACTAAGTTTAGAAAGCTCTCCAAAGCCCTCTAGTTAGGGAAAGTATGGTGTGGACAGTCTTTGTTTCCAGACAGGGTGGAGGCATGCTCTTTCTAGGTGCAGTGATTTGATTGATCACTCAGTACCACTGACAGCCTTGGGATGCCTAGCATGTGTCTGAAGCCCACTTCCTAAAAGCTGTTGAGCCATATCTGCCTATAGCAGGCTGTAAAGATTGATAACTGGTAGCTTTTTTAAGGGGTAAAGGAAACATTCAAATATGCAAGGCTTGAAAATAAAGATCTTGTGTAATGTACGGCTCCCAGCATCCTAGAGGTCACATGATGATGATTTCGTTCACTCTTGTCACTTACCTTGTACTGATATGGTTTAACATTTTATGTCAGTTTTGACTTGGGGCATCCTTCTCTTCTTGAAGCTTCTTGTCAATATTAATAGTAAAATCTTAAGGTGTTGAGCCTTCAGTTCTTTTTTTTTTTGTGTCTGCTTTCAGGAGCACATGTTTCTAGCTAGGAAAATACTCTTTTCTGTTTTGCAGTCTTATTTAGCACCAGTGTTCAGGGGACACAGCTTCAAGCTTCATGGGGTAAAGTAGTTTGTTTCATGGAGGTGAAAGAGGGTTTCTCTCCATAATGGACTCCCAAGATCCAATGATTATGTGCTGTTGAAGAACTGTATCACAAACACTTTGCTGAAAACCAGAAGGAACAAACAGTCCCAGGAGCAGATTGCTCCCTGAGGTGAACAGAGTCTGCTAGGTCATCTTACACTGGTGCAGTTTATTGTGGGTCAGGTAATCCAATTGTGATAGGCTTGCGAAACAATTGATGCCTCTTTTTCTCCACTTGCTTGTCAAGTGTGCTCTCTCAGCCAGCTGAATCACATCTACCACTTACTCCTTTCTGAGGTCTGTTGAAAGATTCCTGCTGCTTCTTTTCTGCCACCTGTCTCAATAAATGCAAAAATCCACCCCCAGCATCATACCTCTTAGTGCTTCAGAGAAGAGTCTTGCTAATAATGTTAGGCTAATCCACTTACTGTAGTTGATTCTGTAGAGAAATATAACAATCTGTACTTTGGGTAAGCAAATTAGAATGTAACAGACTGGTGTGACAGTCGGGAGACTGCACCGCTTACTGTTTTTTAAAATATTGGAACTAAGGACAGATTTGGGGTATTTTTTCTCTACCATTTTATATTAGTTTCTCGTTTATTGTTTAGAGACTGTTTCCCATTGAACAGTGTTTCTGTTGGTTTTGGGAACCTGTGGGGGGTGGTAGGGGAAGAAATAATTGCTACATGTGCTGTAAGTCAGCTATGAGGAAGTGCTTCACTGAACAGGTATTGCTCACAGATTTTTTTTTTTTTGAAATTCCAGATGAATAGAACATTAAATGCTTTCGCTGCTGTGTGAAAAATCAAAAGGCAAGAGAAATACAAGAGCAATTCTGGGGGAAACAATCCTAATCTTAGGCTGTAGTTCTTCAGCTTACTAACATACTTCTGAATACCTGTTATCCTCTTCAGCTGGAAGACTTGTTTAAAGGCACTGCTGCTGTGTGTAACAGCTTGGTGTGTGGTTGATCTACCTCTTTTCCTTGAGGCTTACCTGGCTTCCTTCTGAAGGATGCTGACTTAATTGTGTATTTTCTTTGACTAATGAAGTAGAAAGCTCAAAGTTTTCAGTATCACAAAAAAAAGTTTATTGTTAAACATCTTAGAACAAAATGCTTCTTGTGTCTCCCCAGTGGATTTGTGAATCTTCCCATGTGTTAAATGCTACTGGAAAACAAAGAGTGCAGCTGTCGAGTAAATTGGTGAAGTTTCTTGTATTCAGCATAAGTGTCACGTTCCTGTTACCACAGAAGGAAGGGAGACTTTTAATCTTAGTGATTTTTTTTTTTTCATATAGACAGTGTTTTTTGCAGCACCTGGTATGGATCAGGCTTTGTCAAAGCTGAAAACATTGAGTAGCTTCTGAAGCTTCTTCAGCACCACATCCCTTCCTTTCCCTCTCCCCTTTCTGATGTAGAAGATGAAGGAAACGCATTTAACTTAATCTTGAATACTTAGATTACTTAATATGTTTTTATCTATTTTATATACTGTTCTATTTGGGGCTGCATAACTTGCAGTCAAATGACTCAGGAGACACTCTAGAGACCAGAAGTGTTTTTGTAAGACTGGAAAAATGCTAGCAAAATTTTGGAGGAGGATATGATGAACTTCCTGACACAACCCTGGTCTTAAACAGCGAGCTTCATAAAAGCATACTGGTATATCAAGGGCCAGTTGTTACCAATGAACTGCTCAAATTCAGGTTTGAGAAGTTCTTGGTGGAGACAACTGACAATATTCCAAAGTCTTCAGTTTGAGTTTAGTAATCTGTCACTTAGACTTAGTGTGTGGTGTACACTTCTGTTCATTTTAAGTAAAACTTTCACATAGTTCTGTGTGGGAGCTCCTAAATGGTTTTTTTCTTTGTGTACAACTAGTGCATGGATCTGTTCCTGAGAATATTTGTCCAACTTTCATCAAGACCTGATATTTTTAGATCACCCATAGTCTCCTATTGTAAAGATGAACTTGAAAGTCCTGCAGGCAGGTTAGGTTGTTCATCACATTTCAGCGTGGCTGATCACAAGCTTCTATGTTGAAGTCTGTAGGAGTTACCTTTAAAAGGGGGACTTCTGTTTTTCTATATTTAAAGCAGGTGAGAACAGGTGAGGTGTCTGAGGACTGGAAGGAAAGCCAGTGTCACTCCAGGCTTCAAAAAGGGCAAGACGGGGGACCCAGGGAACTATAGGCTGGTCAGCCTCACCTCCATTCCTGGAAAGATGATGGAACAGCTCGTTCTGGACATGATCTCAAGGCATGTGGAGGAAAAGAAAGCTATCAGAAGTACTCAGCATGGATTCACCAAGGGGAAATCATGTCTGACTAATCTGATAGCCTCCTATGATGGAATGACTGGATGGATAGATGAGGGGAGGGCAGTGGATGTTGTCTACCTTGACTTCAGCAAGGCTCTCAACACAGTCTCCCACAGAATCCTCATCGGGAAGGTTAGGAAGTGTGGGTTAGATGGAGTCTAGCTGGAGGTCAGTGACAAGTGGTGTTCCCCAGGGGTCAGTACTGGGTCCAGTCCTCTTCAATATGTTCATCCATGACCTGGATGAAGGGATAGAGTGCACCCTCAACAAGTTTGCCAATGACATAAAGCTGGGAAGGGTGGCTGACACAGCAGAAGGCTGGGCCACCACACAGACCTAGACAGGCTGGAGAGTTGGGCAGAGAGAAACCTTATGAAATTCGGTAAGGACAAGTGTAGGGTGCTGCACCTGGGGAGGAATAACCCCATGCACCAGTCAGGTTAGGGGCTGACCTGCTGGAGAGCAGCTCTGTGGGAAGAGACCTGGGAGTCCTGGTGGACAACAGGATGACCATGAGTCAGCAATGTGCCCTTGTGGCCAAGAAGGCCAGTGGCATCCTGGGGTGCATCAAGAAGAGTGTGGCCAGCAGGTCGAGGGAGGTCATCCTCCCCCTCTACTCTTCCCTGGTGAGGCCACATCTGGAGTACTGTGTCCAGTTCTGGGTTCCCTGGTTCAAGAAGGACAGAGAACTGCTGGAGAGGGTACAGCAAAGGGCTAGGAAGACGATTAGGGGACTGGAACATCTCTCTTATGAAGAAAGGCTGAAGGATTTGGGTCTCTTCAGTCTGGAAAAAAAAGACTGCTGAGGGGTGATCTTACCAACACTTATAAATACTTAAAGGGTGGTTATCAGGAGCATGAGGCCAGGCTCTTTTCAGTGGTGCCCAGCAACAGGACAAGGGGCAGCAGGCACAAACTTGAACATAGGAACTTCCATCTAAACATGAGGAGGAACTTCCTTACTTTGAGGGTGGCAGAGCACTGGAACAGGCTGCCCAGATTGGTGGTGGAGTCTCCAACTCTGGAGACATTCAAAACCCACCTGGACACGTTCCTGTGCAGCCTGCTCTGGGTGACCCTGCTCTGGCAGGGGGTTGGGCTAGATGATCTCCAGAGGTCCCTTCCAACCCCTACTGTTCTGTGATTCTGTGAGTATCAGAGTGTGCAGACATTCTTTGCCACCAACCATCTGAATGTATCAGGTAGCATACCCTGTCTGATACCTCCTTGATAATGTATCCAAGAGATTACAAATGGGAGTGTGGTGTTCCCTATGTTTGTTTTAGCTACAGTATAGAGATCATTCAGTAGCTGATACTGAGTACAGCTAACTGAAGGATGCTGGAAACTTGGAGACTGTTCAGCTACTGAGCTCTAAGCTGTGTTGCTTTTTCTTTGTGGTTCATTAGATGCAGCTGCAGTGAATTAGAACCAGCTTAAATACAACTCAGCTGATCTGCTTTGAATGCTCTAGGTATTTTTTGTCAGAAGTTACAGGCTTGCTTTCCTTTCAGGTCCTTACTGGAAAGGATGTTTAGTTATGGAAGCTAAACGCACTTTAAAGGGGACACAGTTTTTGAGTTTGAGCTATGTTAGTTCTAAAAATTATCCCAACTTGCCTTTTCTATATGCAAAAGATAAAAAAAATCAGATGAGGAGCTGGTAGTTTGGAGACACCCATGTGATTTCTCTAACCTCTGATACTTAACAGTCCAAAAATAGTTACCATATGGGATGTCTTTATTGTGAGGACAGTCTCTGCTACTTGAGAACCTTTCTGTGTTTAAGCACTTTCTGTGCCTAAACATTTTTAGCTATTTCTTCAACTAGATGAAGTCGTCATATGGCTTTGAATGAGAGCTGCTGCATTGTCCACAGTTCTAGGAGGAAAGGGAGTTATTTTCTCTGATTTTAGTAGAGGTGGATATAGCAGCATTCTGTATTTGATCTTTTTTTCTACTTGGTCTGTTTTAGATCTCAGTTAAAAACAAAATGTAAAAAACTTTGATCTTACACCAGTGAAAAATGCAACAAACTTTAATATTAACACCGGACTTGTATCTATTTCTAGCCTATTACAGTTGTTTAACCTTCCAGCAACCTACTGAGAATTTGTACTTTCAGTGGAGGTTGTTGAGATGTGCCTGAGAGACCCTACTTCATTAGCTGTTCTTCCTGCTCTAGGGAGTTCACAAACTGCTGAGAAGTAAGAAAACGTGATACTTGGCCTATGCTGAGTCCATTTTCCAGTAAGCTGTTGTATACAAACAGAATAATCCTTACAAAGCAGTTGCATGTCCTTTCAAGATGCACAGTAAAGAAAGTAAAATCTAAACTTCTATGCACTTGTGTGGCACAGGTTATAAGTATGTATGTGATATATCTGGTATTTTTCTGCTGGCAGTTTGTGGTAGGTTTGGGAGGTAAGTTACCGGTAGTCTCCTTTTTTGCAAGTTGGAAATAATTACTGTACTACAAGCTCTCTTCATCATCAGTCAAATAATGCTTGATGGCAGGTCCTCAGTGTCAGGATGCTGCTCTTCATGTTTTGCTTCTGCGGTATCCTGATTTCACTGTCCTTCTGTCCCTGCCTCTTCTGATGGCATGGGCTTTCTCTAAAGTGACTTGTACGTTTGTGACTGTAACTCTGTGCCTTTTAACTTTTCCAGCCTTCCCATGCACTGGCTTTTTAAAAGTCTTTGCAACATCAGGCCCCAGAACTTTGGTATGGTTAAATGAACTTCCGCAGTCATGAGTCTCTACCCAATGTTCTAATAATTTTTTTTCTATAAATTAACAAGTTCACTGAAGATGCAATTACTACTTGCCTTAGGCAGTTAGTCCTGATGTGCTTTCCCTGCCAAGAGTAAAAGAGCTGTAAAGCTTTTGCATTACCTATTATGCATAGGCTGAGCATTTACAGATCTGTTGAGGCACTGTCTTGCAGAAGTGACTTGCAGGTAAATTGTAGTGACCATGTATTTTGTACAGTATTTATGCAGGATTTGCAGTAAGAGAGGTTTAAATACCTTTTTTTGGTACTGCTGTTGCAGGGAAGCATACTTGAACCTATTTTTCTACTACTTTCCCCAAAAACTTTTACAAAGCAATGAATAAAGTTCTGAAGGTTAAAAGTTGAGCATTGACTGAAAGGTCCATTTAATGCAGAATTGTGTAACATGCCTGCAGAGTGAAATAAATCCTTTTTGACTTCAGAGTTGGTTTAAAAATAACCTAACAATCCTATGTTCTTGTTCTTCTACGTTATACCTATATAAAGGGACATCTTTGTGTGGGTCACTGATATGAGGGCTTCAGGATTTAGAGGTGCTGGTCTGTATGTTAGGAAATAGGTAGAAGATAGTTCCAATACATTTTGACTTCTTTTTGGTAGCAGGAGAGGAGGTGGAATGATGGCACTACTTCTAAGAAAATGTAATATTTTTAAGTAGTTACCTACAGTGCAAAAAAGGAAAAGTCCTTGCTTTCTGGCTGTGAGACAGTACAGTGCTTTGTATAACTGACTTCTTTCAAATTTTGGCTATTGTGACTGAGTTCATTTCCAGAAGTGGATGATTGTTTTGTCTTATGCCTATATGCTTAGTTATGCTGTTCTTTTAAATGCCCACATTTAAAATGTGGGCAGCAGAGCTTAAATCAACAGGCTGTCTAAATGAATAGTGTGGAATAAATAGTTTTCTTCCTGATAGACTTTCTTTTAGAGCTAGATTGTGCTGACACCTTAAGAAACAGACTTTTTCGAACTTGGAGCTGCTACTATTATAATTTGTTGAAGAATCTATTCCAATGTAATCTGGATGGCACTTTTTTGAAAATGAGATCTACAGAAAGAAGTTCAACTCCTCTAAACTACTTAGGTAGTATAACTTTTACCTTTTTAACGGTTTGGGTCTCCTGTGTATATTTAGTGGGAAAGTATGGTCATACAGGACAGTGCGAATCTCTGCCTGATACCAGCAAGGACTTTAATACTGACAAGAGCAGTTTGTTCAGACTTCTCCATAGCACTGATGCCTTTTGACCTGTTGTCAGCATGTCTCCAGTGCTTTTTTTGATGGTGTTTTTTTTTTTTTTCGGCTGAGTAAAACACGTTCTTTACTTGATGCTAGTAAAGTGTATGTATAAATATCCTGTACTTCAGAAGATTCAGTATAAACCACTGTTACATTTTTTCCAAGATAAAAATGCCAGGAGGGAAGATGCATACTGTTTCTGAACAGCCTGTATTAATTTATTGATGCCTTTGCTTCACAAGACATCCCCTTCCTCCCCAAGCATAATGTTCACCTTGTGAAAGTGGAGTTGTTGCCCTTTTGGTATTAATTCATTATGAACCAAAGACAAAAACTTCCAAACTTAGATTCCTCTCTCAATGTCAGAGGGATGTCACAGCATAAAATTCACCATCTGGTTTATTTTGAGGTATTCTTCAGTACTTGAGAGGTCAACCTTTAGGTGGCACGGCAAACAATGTGATTTGTCAGTTTTGCTATAAAGGATGCTAGAGATAAGCTAGGTTTTAACTTCCTGACCTCAGACTTGAGTGCTGGGTTATCCTGGTTTGAGGCAAAACAGAACCAATTTTCTGTTTTGTAATTTTACTTTTTAGCTGGGCCTCTTCTAACTGACTAAACTCTGAAAATTAACAGCATATTGTTCAGAAACTGTTCACTCTCAGAGTGATAAGACCTGATTATACCAAGGAATGGTATGCACAGAGGCTCTTGCTTATACTTATTGCTATAACAACCAAGGTCAGGTAACTTTGCTGTTTGCCCTGTTAGAGGGTTGGAAGCGGAAAAGCGTAGAGGGATCCCACCTGCAGGGAGGAGCAGACAGGACAGGTGACCCAAAACTGACCAACAGGCTATTCCAGCCCATCTGCATTATGCTCAGTACAAAAGCTGAGGGATCAAAAGGTCAGCTCTCTTTCTTCAATGGCCGGTGTCCGAGGAGAACCCTGTCTGTTCGTCTGCCTTTGATCCTGATCCGAGCATTCCTGACTCCACATCTGGAATCCTGCTCCTGTCTTGCTGACTCCAGTTTGGGACTTTCCCTGTGCCTGCTAGTGATGTGATCGTCATCCTGTGAGCTGGATACGGTTTTGTATATATTGTATACTTTTTAAAATTTTGTTATTTACTATTTCATTATTTATTATTTTCATTAAAGTAGTTTAGTTCTTTTCTAAACTCGGAAATCTCCTTATCTCTTCTTCTCCTCTCTTTGGAGAGGAGCTAGGGGGGAGGCGGGGGGGGGCAGGGCATCTGTCATTCTGATTGGCCAATCTGGCCAAAACCACAACATGGGTGAAAGCAGCTGCCCTTCTCCCATGCCTCAGAGTTGGTACATTGCTGTAGTGAAGTGGTAATAAATATATGCAGGTTTAGACTATATAGGTCTGGTTTGAGGTAAACCAGAACCAATTTTCTGTTTTGTAATTTTACTTTTTAACTGGGCCTCTTCTAACTGACTAAACTCTGAAATTAACAGCATATTGTTCAGAAACTGTTCATTCTCAGAGTGATAAGACCTGATTATACCAAGGAATGGTGTGCACAGAGGCTCTTGCTTGTACTTATTGCTATAACAACCAAGGTCAGGTAACTTTGCTGTTTGCCCTGTTAGAGGGTTGGAAGCGGAAAAGCGTAGAGGGATCCCACCTGCAGGGAGGAGCAGACAGGACAGGTGACCCAAAACTGACCAACAGGCTATTCCAGCCCATCTGCATCAAGCTCAGTATAAAAGCTAAGGGACGAAAAGGTCAGCTTGCTTTCTTCAGTGGCCAATGTCTGAGAATGACCCTGTGTGTTCATCTGCCTTTGATCCCGACCCCAGCATTCCTGACTTCACATCTGGAATCCTGCTCCTGTCTGTTGCTGACTGCAGCCTGGGACTTTCCCTGTGCCTGCTGGTGATGCAGTTGTCATACTGTGAGCTGGAAACGCTTTTGTATATATTATATACTTTTTAATTATTTTTTATTATAATTATTATTTCATTATTAATATTTTCATTAAAGCAGTTCGGTTCTTTTTGTAAGCTCAGGAGGATGGAGGGCCATCTATCACTGGCCAGTCCAGCCAAAACCACAGTAGTATCCTAAGTCAGATATTATCAGCATCATATTTTCTAGCTGTTGATGTTCTCAGGTTGCTGCTGTATGGCTGATTTCTCTGTCCAGGTTCTTTTTTGTTCTGTAGTGTGTGTTACAGGAAGGTTTTTGGGGCGTAGGGGACTTTGTAGTGATTGATGCGCATTGATACAGGGCAGGAAAAGTGTGAGTTTATTCAGAGCTATGTGCTGTTGGACTGATGTTGTTCTTGCTATCATGCTATCTTGAGACTTCTCACCAACTTGTTTGTAAACAATTCGCTTGATTTTTTTTTTTCCTTTGTTACTAAAGTTTGAAGATGTGCACAGGAGAATAAAATTGGGGGAAAAAGATGATTCTGAGTATCTGGGAGCCATTCTGCAGTGGTTTACTTCTGTGACTGTTTCTCTTGCTATTGAATTAGTCATGTAATTAGTTTTACACTGAAATGGGCTGTTACTTTTTTGATGCAATGCTAAATCTCCTCATACAGTGAAATCAGCTTTTCAAAACTGGTTTGAAGGAAAATTAGCTAATTTAGGATTTGCTGTTACAAGGTTTAGATTTCAGTAACATGTATATACAATGTTCAGTGGGTTGGACATAGATAATAGAAGTGGCTACTGCATAAATATATCAAGTTGAAGTTTCAGTAGGTTTGGGTATAACACCTAGCATTGAACAAAAGGTTAGAAGAAAGACCTAGAGTGTACGGAAGCTAAATGGCCCCAGAAACTTTGTATTTTCTGGACAGAATGATAGGAAAATACGATTAGGAGTATTAACTATGATATATCCAATTCTTAGATTTAACAAAGGGTTTTGGCATCTTGGCTGCTATGTTTCTCTGTTCTTCAGTTTATGTTTGTGGAGGGATTCCCATCTGCAGAGGTCAGAAACCTTAAGACTTGGGTAAGATTTCTGTGCTGACTGAAATCAAGAGCAAGATTATTTTAAAATAGGAAAGGTTCTTAAGTATCCATCTCTGCATTTTTAGTTGGATTATACAAAAAAGATTTCTACTAATAAGTCATCTCAGTACAGCATATGGATCTGTCATGTTGTGTGTTTGTTGCATTATTCATTAGTTGTGGTATAGCAGGATTAAGGAATGATGTTCTCTTCATCTGCTACTGGAAGTCTGTGCTGCATTTATGGAACCACAGTGACTTCCTATCCCTGGTGGGGCAGGCAGGGCGGAGTCATAGCTGTCTCTTAAGCTTGTTGTTTCTAAAAGATGTGATGTATTAAGTTCCGACCATTAAGAATGCTACTTAAAGACTGAATAATCTTTATCTGTAGTAGGTGTTCAGAACAAACTGTCTTTGGCCATATTCTTAGTTAATTATGAATTGTCGAACAAGAATGACTTGTTGATGTCTTCAGTCTTTCTGGATGAGATTAAATCTTTTAAGTGAAGTAATGTAAGCCTCAAAAGGCTTTGAGTGAAGTCACAGAATGGTAGGGGTTGGAAGGGACCTCAGGAGATCATCTAGTCCAACCTCCTGCCAGAGCAGGTTCACCCAGAGCAGGTTGCACAGGAGCTCATCCAGGCAGGTTTTGAAGTCTAAGCTGCTCTTGACTGAAAGAGCAGAAAATGCTAAATGGAAGTGTTTTGGTCTGAACAGTGTTCCTTTTGCTCTTCCCAGCCCCCATGCCCAGCTGTAGGGGGAAAAAAAAGTGCAACTCAAGGCAGTTGGTGCCACAGATCCCTATTTTCTTTGCCTTTCATGCTACTTTTAGACCTTTCACCTTGAGGGATAAAGGCGGGTATTTAGTATCTGTATAGTGTTTAACGTCTGTAAGATGTGATCTGAAGTCATTGAAGCAATTTTGGACAACGTCATGTCTTGGTCTGTTCAGGGAGTTTCCTGTTATATGCTGAGTTCATGGCAAACTCCAGTGCCTCTTGCCCTGTCTCACTAGTTGAGCTCTTGTCTTAATCAAGACCTCTACTCCCAAGAAGGTTTAATGGAAGGTTTAACTTTTCCTGTGCAAAAATGACTTGATTCTGTGTGTATGTAATGTTGCATGTTTGTTTGGTTTGAGTACTTCATGTTGCACATAAGCTTTGCTTGTCATCAGTTTTAGAACTAAAAGAAGGATGCTGTCTCCACCTTGTGACATGGCTGTGTGTCAGGAAGTGGTGATCTGGGCTAGCAGAAGCATATGAGTGTGCAGGATTTGTGTTGCTATCCCAGCCTGACACCACTTTGAAAGGGCTTGTAAAGAAGGATATGGAGGAAGGGAGAGGCATGGATGCTCCTGAGTTTTGACTTTCAGCTGCTTGCCTTTTTTTCCCTTTTTATATGGAACAGAGGATGTCAGTTGCCTAACTAGCTATGTATGTGAGAGCTTAAGGGATATTCAGTCATGCAACTTCTTCCTTGCCTACCCTACATTTGAGATCAAAGCTTACAGTGACAGAACAGAAACTTCCCTGAAGGGAGGAAATTGAGGGGATTCATCCTGTGGTTTAAAGGGTAGAACAGCGACAGAGATACCAAGTTCTCAAAATCTGGCTTGGGGTCTGCGTGGGGTGTCTGCGTTTTGGGCCCAACCATCTCCCTGGTTTACCAGGGAGCTGTAAGCAAAGGGAGTGCTGCCATGAAAAAGCAGGAGAGCAGAAGTGTTCCTCTACCTAACCTTGTTGTCTTCAGCCTGGAAGATGAGTCCTGTCATCCATTGTTGGGCAACTGAGGATAGTTGAGGGCATGAGGGACAAAGTCTTTTAGCTATGTTCTCCTTCAGGGAGAAGAATGGGAGAGTAAATGGAGTAGTGGGTGGCCTTGAAGTTGACAGAGGCTTTCTTGATCAGGACGAAGCTGTTCTTCTAACTTTTGTTTTTAAATGTGGGCATCTCTTCAGAGTCAGACTAACCTGGTTAGCTTCCTTTTCCTGGCTATTGGTAAAACTTCAGCTTTTGAAATTGCCAGTGGGGCAGAAGGATGTAATTGCAGTGTGAAAGAGGAAAAAGTTTTACACAGTCCAACCAGAATAGTGAGGTAAATGCTGAAAAATTGAAGTAGGCATCCTAGCCAGTTCAAGTGGAGCAGGCTCTGTATGTTTAAAAGTGGATGTTGACTTTGAAACCCTTCAAGCTGTCAAGACGCTGCATTTGAAGAGTCCTCAAGTTGTCTCCTTTCACCCCATTGAGTCTGTTTTCTTCTGTTGTTCTCAGTAGGCTCAAGAGGACTGCAGATGGGTAAGGCTGAAGGGAAATGTCTGCAGTAAGATTCTGTTACTTCTTGCAGAATACAACTGTGTTTTGACAGAATTGTGTTGCCTTGGGAGAGCACTTTGCTAGAAGGCTGGGAGCTAGCACATGACACTGGGACAGCATACGCAAGTGTTTAAAGGAATAAGAGCAAAAACTGTAGTTGGCAGTATTTTGTGAATGGTAGGGTGCAATTGAAAAGTCTGAGCATACCCTGTCCTTTAAACAACGGTCTCATTTTTACAGTATCAATCAAGTCTGAAATTGTTGATGACTTGTTGGATGTTTGCTATTTGTTTCAGGCTTCAATGACTGTCTGCATGATCCAGTGATAGTTTTGGTGGGTCTCTTGAAGAACACCAGCAATATTGGCTGTGTTCAGACAGGCCCAATTTGACATTTAGTTAAGCTTTCTGTTATAACAGAAGTAATAATTTCTCTTCAGCTGGATTTAAACTTTTTTAAATGAAAGAGGGCGATGAAAAGGAAGAATATAATCTTGTGCTGAGTTACTGCATTCTGCACATAAGCTAATTAATGCTGCATGTTGATGCTCTCTTTCTCAGGGAAAAAGTTATGTTAGTAGAAGTGGTTATGTGTCTAAATTGACCTGAATAATTAGAACATAAAAATGATTTTACCTTACTGGAGTCTCACTTGAACAGATCACTTAACAGAATGCAGGTATTTGTTTTCTTTACAGCAGGCTATTAGAGTTGAAATTTCTAGTATGATTTTTAAGATAACTTAAATTACCCTGTACATTTCCCTCCCCTTACCCCAGCTGACAGGGTAGTTAGTCAGTAGTTGCAGTTGCTCCAAGAGCCCCTGCATGGTCTCTGGATTACTCCATTGTCAAGCAATGTCCTCACCTTGTTGGTCATGCATTATTTTTTCAGAACTGCTTGCAAATCTTTATACTGGCTTCTTTCCTAATACACTAGTAGCATTAGTGCGGCATTGTTTAAAGCACCCCACAGGTTTGCATACTGTGTGGAGACATTCTTTTTAATCTGTGTATGAATTTTTAGTGTTCCCTATAAATTTCTACATTCAGTAGGTAACTTGCCCTTTCTTCCTTCTGTTCTTTTAATGCAGTCATCAGGACTATTAAGCTTTTTTTCCTGATAGCGGAATTCATGCCTGTACTGATGCCTATTTCTTATTTAGCTGTCTGCAGTTGTCCACTTGTCTTATTTCCTACCTGGAATGGGCAAGTCTAGCTATCTTCATCCTTGCTGAAAGCTTCTGCAAATCAACTTTTGTGGCACCAATCTCAAGAATGAAAACACTTCTGCTTATATGCCATATGACTATTTTTTTCATATCCATCTTCCCATCTCTTCACTCACTTTCTCACCATGCCTTTGAGGCCAACGTGTAGAAGTGTTAGGTGGTATTGTTCAGTGATTCATACAAGAGCCAGTGTGAAATGGTTTCCCTCGTAACCTGTCACCTTAGGGAGGCTATGTAGTTGGGTTTTATTGTTGCGTAGGACTCCTGCTTTCCGGTCTTACAGTTGACGGTGTTTACACTAGTAACTTTGTAAGTTACTTGGAAAATTTTGAGATGACCTTATCAGAAATTAGTTTTAAGTTTTCTGTCAGTTTTTTTTTTTGGTCTTTGGTCAGTATTGTATCACAAAGTTCTTCCTCGTAACTATGGATAAATCAAGAGATACTCTTATTGGTTGGTTCTCTTGGTCTGAGTGAGTTTTCTTATGGAGCAGTGCCCTAATCTAGCTTGTGCCACAGGGTTTTTTCAATAGCATAATGGAGGAAATGACACAAATGAATGGACAGGCAAATAGAGAGGGCTGGTTGGTAATGGAGAAATGCTGGTTTATGGTGTTTTAAAATAACAGTGAAAACACAGCCGAAGAAGTCAGCATTTTTTAGCCTGTTTGTGCAGACTCAAAAAGCACAATATGTGCTGTTAAAGTGCGGACATCAGAGTAACCATCAAGCTCTCCTTGACAACTATCCTTCCTACAAGAAAACTGAAAGAATGAGTAGTGTTTTGTTCTGACAAGTAAGGCTGTTGACTGAAGAGGTGCCCTGTGGGCCTGTATGCGCTTTTATCCATAAAGAAGTTTGGGCTCTTCTAGCAGCCTATGTATCAGGTTTTGCATATGTTGGCTTCAGCAGCCTCCATGATGTCTTACTGTACAGCTTTTTTAAGAATGCACAAATTAATGCTGCTTTCATGCAGGCTCATAAAATATTTGAGTATTTGAAGAAAAAAAAGAGCCCTTCAAATTAACACTTTAGTAAAGGTAAAAATCAGTACAGAGGAAGCATTAAGAATTACAGCTATTCAAAGTACAAACAACTATGCGTTCAAATATTTTTTTTTTGGAACTGTTAAAATTTTTTGCTGAGTTCTGCTTTTTTAGAGCAAAATTCAGCATCTAGGTTATGTCAGGGCTATTGCCTTTCACTGAGCCCTCAATGATTTTTTTTTAAGATGTTTAGCAACACTTCACGCAGACAACAAACAACTTATCCTTGCTAAATGACCATCATTACCTGTTGTGAGTCAAAGTGGGTGGTATAAATCATTTGTAAAACACGCTGAGCATTTAAATTTAAAAAAAAAAGAGAATAACTTTTTTACAAGCTCAGACTACAGTTCTGGTTAGACCTTCATATCTGGAAGATACAAAGTTGTACTTAGCTATGGGGTTCTTATTGTTCTCCTATATGGTATTGTGAAAACAAAATCTAACATCTGCTTATCCAAATAGCAACATGTGATAATTGTCACATGCTTCCATTGTACTGTCTATACCCAACAGGAAAAAGGGCAAATAATGAATTTTAAAGCATGTTCTAAAAGTATCCTGGTGTGTCAGTCTTCAGGAGGATCTTCAGGACTGTGTTTAGGATCTCTTAGGATTTTGTCAAGAGCATTGTATCAGCAGTGACCCTTGAGGCTGGAAGCATCTCAGGGTGCAACTTCAGTTGCCTCTGAACAGTGGTAACCTGTTGGAGGAGGCAGAGATGCTGAATATTTGGTGTCGGGCCACTTAGATTCTGGGTGCTTATTTTTCTGTAATCGCCTTTATATAATAATACTGTTTAGAAGTATATAGCTTAACAAGGGCAGGCATCTGTGCAGTGATTTTTTTTTTTCATGTGGTGTCTATAAATAGTAGTAAATTCTGTGTGTAAAACCTGTGTGAAATAACCTTTTTCCTCAATGGCAGGGATGCACAGGTATGAATCAAAACAGGTGGTAGAAAGGCATTAGCCAGAAGTGTGGTGTACTAAAGGTTTCTCCCTAACATATACACCTGAGGTGGTAAGTGGTTGAATGCTTTTCTGTTCTGTCAGCTTACCTTGGTTCTGCCTCAGCACTGCCAGGATCCAGTCTCAGCTTCCATTTTCATCTGAACATGAGCAATAAAGTATGGTACATACCAAAATACCTGTTTCGCAGGGAAAATTAGTAGACCACTGTGACTATGGTTTTGCTGATCTACATCTTGCTAGCTCTGCTTTATTTTCTAAAGCTCTCATATAAAAAAACCTACTGTTGTTATAATTGAAACTGTTCTATAGCAACCAGAACTAATCACACAAACCATATGGCTTTTTAACTCCTGATGTCTTAGGTCTTTAAAAAAAAAAAAGCCTAGTTGCTTCTCTACTAGGCAAACCTCACTCATGACTGGCTTGAACTGAAACTATTCAGAAACTGGGATTCAGTTAATGCCACAAACAGTGCTTAAGAGTGTTTGGATTTATAATCTTAACTGTGCTTGGTGAATTAAAAGTAACCTTATTGAAAGATAGATGGTTCCCAAGCACTGTATGTTAACAAAGGGAGCCACTCACAGTTTGCTGAACTGAACAACTGTCTTCGGTTCTGCTTCCTTTCAGGACTGTAAAGAAAGAGCAGATTTCCTTTTCCAGCTTCACTTACTTGTTCTCCTCTTAATCTGAATGTATTTTAAGACAAACTTGCATTTCTTTAAGAGGCATAGAGCCCTGTTTCCTGAACTTACTAATTTCATAGGTTTTTGAATGCAGTAATTGCTGAGCTATTTCAATAATACAAAGCATAACACTGCCTTTGTGAGGCTAGTAGTCAAAAACTATATTAACTCTTTTTAGTGATACTAGTGATCCTTCAGTAGCTCAGTATTTTAGAACTTCGGAGACTGTTTACAGCTCAGATTCTATGTTAATGTGCTGTTTTAATTTTAAAGTATACTGTTTAGGCTGGAAACTGATTTTTTTAAAAAAAATACTTTTTTCTAAATTTGGCTACATCTTTTTTTCAGGTCAGTTAGTGTAAGTAAAAGAACTCTAGTTTTTCAAACTAGATGTAAAAGCATTCTGCAAACCTTTAAAGTAATAAAAATAGTAAAAAAGTTGGCAGAGCAAAAATTGGTTTTGAAACAATGGTATAGTAGTTGAACTGACTTGTCGTACATTGATGCAAGTACTTTGTGGAACTCTTTAGTGAAGATAGATGTGTTATGCAAAGTGGGAATACTTCGAATGAGATGATGTTTTTTTTCTTGAGAAGTGCTGTAATGCTCAAAGGCACAGTGAGGCCTGTGCAGTGAGTATACTGAAGTCTTGTACACACAGGTAAGCTCTCCTAATGGAGTTCTCCATCTGCAGCCTATTGCTCACAGGAAGCAAATAATCTATCAGATCATGCTGCTTTGAGAGCCATAGAGATCCAAAGGTATCATTTTATGCACACCACTACAGTCTGTGTAGGACAGAGAATTTTGTAGACTGCTACTTTAATGCAATCTCCTTAATAAGGCTTATCTGGATTTAAAAATCGTCAGCTGAGTTCCCCTTCGTCTTCATGTAATAAGCAGTTCATCAAACATACTTGCCTGAATACAGTGGAGAGCTTCTGAAATGCAGTTGTTAGCATTGGTTTTGGGTTGAGAGCAGAGCGGATGGCTTGCAAGCTTGCAGCTGATAAAAAAGCCTCAGTATTTTTCATAAAAAAGTTGATTAAAGGCATTTATTGACCTCAGTTAGAAATAAAGACCAGACATGAAGTCAGCTAGCCATATTGACTTCAGTAGCAAACTGAAATGAGGACTTATTTACACTGTTTTAATTGTTTTGAAGTATGTTTCTAAACCCTGGATGCAGCAGCTTTCCAAAATCTGAGTCCTTGTTTTTTTTATCAAGTTTAGGCTTAACTTCATCTGCTAACCAGAGACAAGAAGGATCTCTTGTATTTACACCAGTCTCAAGCTGTGGCAACAGTCAGGAGTCTTCCTATTTGTGCAAGTATTGTGGTTACACTTAACATCTGGACTACTTGTAATCATCTGCAAATGGGCCATTAGCTTTTTTGGTATCCTCCTAGCACTGTTGAATTAAAATCCAACTGGGTTTGCAATGATATTTTATTTAAAAACAAACAACAATGTGCTTGGGGACAAAAATACCCTTATGAAGAACTAGCTCTTGCATATTTTACTCCAGTTATTCCACTTGAGAAATCCTTGACTCTACTGCCGTTTGTATGTCCAGTGGTACTCTTAAAAAGCTATTGCAAGGAAACTCACTGAATACCATCTGTGCAAGATTTCAATTTACTTAATTTTTAAAACCTAGGATTTTAAGAACAGACTGTGTTCTAGTAAAGCAGTTTGTTTTCTTGTGTATTTTTTTGTGGGCTGGGAAAGGCATGTAAGGGGAGCTGTTTTTCAATGGTGCATGGTCATTTTACGTGCTAATGGAAAACTGACTGTTTTCTTTCTTTCATCATCCTTTAGTCTTAAAGACTTAATAATATGTTTTGTGGTATAGTTCCTTTTAGACATGGTGTGGTTCTGGAGGTAGTTTCCAGGGTAGATGCAGGGGTAACTAGACTGCGTTGTCTTTTAAATCTTACTAAAAATAAGTATCTAATTTTATGTAAGAAAAATAACTTCAGAACTGAATTTGGAAAGATTAGATTGGAATTGCCTCAAATCCAATTAAGCCACACTGCATGGACGTGCTGGGAATATAAATGCAATTATTGTAAATTTGTACAAATTGATTTGTTGCATTATCTTGCTAATCTAACATACGGTACTTTTTGTGTCCATATTGCAGACGGCAACTCCAAACTAACATGGCAGTCAGACTCTGTGATGTGGCTTCTCTGCTTAGAAGTGGTTCGTGGGCAGCAGAGCCTTGGACTGGGGTCTGTGGGATTTTTCTTAAATTCTGTAGGCTACTTTTTTACATGTTAATAGTGCTGAGGCCATACCAAACTCCTTAATCTCCCATTTGGAACATTAACTCTCTTCTATGTTTTGTTATAGGCTGTAGGTTGTGTCCTTTTTCTGTGAGAGCCTAGAGCACACTGGTGTACCATGACAACTATTACTATAATATGGTGATCTCCTGTAGAAATTATACTGCAGTGGCTTGCCTTTCTTCTAATGTCAATTAGATTTTAGTACTAATCCAAAATACCCGGTGGATAATTGAAGAGTAGCATTGTACTAAAATGGTTTTGGTATGGTCTGAATACTAAATTGCAGTAACTTAAAAAACTTGTATACTGTGTCTTTATGATTACTATTTTAAAAGTATATTTACAAGTCTTATTCTAAGAAACTGTTTGAAAACTGTAAATTTATCTCTTAAACTATTTTTCCGGGTGGAAAATATTTAGTAACTGCTAAAGAAGAGCTTTGTGTTTTATGAACAGTTGTGTTCAACCTATCAATAGAATATGCATTATTTGTAAAACATATTAGTATCACTTTATTCAGAGCAGATGGTTCTATAGCTGAGAAATGCTGTAATTTCAGCACACGCAGGCTACTGCAGCTGTTCACTTGAATGTTGGCTTAGGATCTCATTCTTGCCACCTGAACATGAAAATAAATGTGCAATTAAGTGAGGATTGTTTGTTGTCTTTGCTAAATCCTGCTAATTTTGATCAATGAACACTTTAAATTTGAGGAAAAAAGAAAAAGAGGAGGGGAAAAAAATCAATCCTAGAGAGCCTCAGTCAGAGTACAGTATTTGTGGCTACTAACTCTGCCAGATACAGTAGTGTTTTGAGAATTAATTTATCTTAATTGGGATCATCTATTTTGTCGTGTTTTCAGCAGACTTGTTTCATTGCAGTGCCAGGAGCAGGTTACCCCTTGCAGTTTGTCACAAGGGAAGAAAACGCTGTTCCAGTTGTAGCTCCTCAGGAAAACTAGATCACATTTTTGTATTAAATGTTCTTAATAGATTAATCGTCCCTTTTTTGTGTTTTGTTGAACTAACCTCTTGGAAAATACTTCTGCATACAGAACATAGAAACGTGTTCTCAGGAATGTCTGAATTGTAGCTTAATACACTCAACCCCTTTCACATTTTTAGGAAATTCAGATTTGTACTCCCTGAGTACAGTTGTCCTAATCAGGTGTTTGGGTATGCATTGATTGCATATGCTGCTTTGAACAGGACAGTTAGGACAGATAACCTCCAGAGGTCCTGACGCTACGCTGTGATTTTACAGTAGGCTTTTTTGTGTGAGAACTCCTCCTAGAAATTTAAGTATGGTGTTGGATTTCAGTGATTGCTGGATTTTTTTTAGTGAAACTTCTTGATGAGTCTTGCTTCTGTGTTGATGTTTATTACTGGAGAGTTAATTTAGTGAATTTTTCTGTTGGATGTTGTTCTGTACAGTTGGTCTGAAACAGGGTAGGCTGCCCAGGTCTTGGATAGTACGCTGCCCAAGTCTTGGATAGTAGGCTGCCTTTAAAAATTCACTATATTTAGCAATTATTGCCATTCAGTGATTGACTGAGATGGCAGAGAGCCTTTTGTACATGTGGTAGCTTATGGGCAAGTACTGAGACTTCTCCAAATGATTGCTGCTGTATCTGGCAATCATACAGCCTGTTACTTTGAGGTGGAACACAACAGTTCCTGGAGTGGTGATCATTCCCTTATTTTGATGTCTAAAAGTAAATCAAGTTCAAACATCAAATTTAACTGTTTTCAGGGTGCAGGGGAGGGAAGAAGTGAGAGCCAGGAATTGTCAGTTTAATCAAATACAAGCATTTGGAAACCTACTTCCAACCTGTGGTGGCAGAATGTTGACGCAGAGGTTATCAAGGAAGAGGTTGTTTTCCCTCCCGGTGCATTCATATATCTCAAAAGTATTTCATTAAATTAATAATCTTGCTTTCTTCTATTGCTTTTGAGAAATAGGCTTGGGCTACAGTTAACACCCACCTCTTTTTGAAAATAACCAAATACTATCACTTTAAAAGCTACATTTCATATCATTTCAGTTATCAGATGTAAGTTAATGTAACTGATTCTCCTTGCAACAGGCCAATTCTGCTTGGTAACTTCTATGATAGAAAGGCTGTGGTGCCCTTAGATGAAGGGAATGGGGGAGGATGGAAACTTAAGATTTGAGTGTTGACTTCACTGAGGGAGCTCCTAGAAAATTGTAGTGACAACTTTATTTTCCTGTGAGCTTTGAAAGCGTTACCTTGACTTACCAGTTAAAATCCTTCTCAACTGGTGAGATATTTTTGCATATAGAGGCAGTATATGGCCCTGGCAATACCAATTCTGCATAGTGACAGGTCTTTTAGATTCTTGTCTGGACTGTCCTAATAGGTGGTGAGATGTGAATTTTGATGGTTCTTGTTTTCTTTGTTTTTCAGCAGGTGATTGCTGCCATGGAAACACAACTGTCTAATGGACCAACTTGCAATAACACAGCCCATGGTTCAAATACCATAAACAATTGCTCATCACCAGTTGATTCTGGGAACACAGAAGACAGCAAGACCAATTTAATAGTCAACTACCTTCCACAGAACATGACACAAGAGGAGCTGAAGAGTCTGTTTGGCAGCATTGGTGAGATAGAATCCTGCAAGCTTGTCAGGGACAAAATAACAGGTATGTTGGGATTGGGATTTTCTGCATCTTTTAATTTTCCAAACAGTGGGCTGTCAGATGTTGTTCTGAAATTCTCTTAAATCATGGAATAAAGGCAGAAGAAACCAAGAAACCAATGCTGATGTTGCTAGCCAGAAGGAACCTAAGTTCCTTGTTACCTAGATTCTACACACAAAAAATTAAATGTGTCTGTATTTGCATTTCATCCAGGTTTGTATGAGTGCTATAAATGCTAACAGGGCATTTAAATCTTCTGAGCTTTAGAGTCTTTGGAAAGAAGATTCAAACGTGAAAAAGCATATATTTATACAAGGTTTACTCAAGTTTTTCTTCAGCTCCATTGGAGTCATGACTTCATTAGCCCTAGTTGATACATAACTTCCTTTTTCAGGGATGCAGGTAATTAAACTTGTATCTTGAGAAAAGAGTGGGCTTCACTTACTCAGCTTTGTAGGTCTTTGGCTAAACCTGCTTTTGCATTGCAGCAGTTGAGTAATTTCTTTAGGATGCACGCTTGAATCAGTATGTGCTGTCTGAGGGTGCAAGTGCGAACTGCAGTGTGATGCATTCTGGTAGTACTTGATTTTAGTAACAACTGGTGCACGTCGCATGTATTTAGACCAGCTGTTTAACTTTCAGAGAACTACCAGATGGATGCCTGCACTTAAAAACAAGAATGAAAGGATGGTTGGCAAAGTTCAGTTTATTTCATCTCCATTTCTCAATTCTAAGCTCTCAAATTAAAAAACATTGGTGTACCACTTACGTTGACATGTCATTAGTTTTGTTTAGAAATACTGACTTCCGTACTTTATTCCCTGGTGCTTTTTTTTTCCAGAGTCCTCAAATATCCAGCTTTCAAGAACACATCTTTAAGTTATGTTCTTGGTTGCAACTCTTGAATGTGCTAGCTAGCTTCAGTGTGTTTAAAACTACACCTCTTCAAGGCTGCATGTTCTCTGTGCTGTGGTTTAAGGGATGAAAGCTAATACTTTCCTATTACTGAAAGGTAGTGGCAGAACGTGGACGTTTTTCTCACACTAGATAAAAACTTTCTTGTGACTCAATGTTCCTTGAGCAGGAAGAGTTGGAAGTGAGAAGGCAAAAGTTTTAGTTGATGTGGGTTGCTTGTGGCTTCAATCCCTGCTACAGATGTTTGTGTTGATGGCTTGAGTAGCCTGGAGAGATGTTTGCCAACTGTGTACATGAATAGTGGAGGAAAAGGCCTGAAAAAAAGGAAAAGGCCTTCAGGCAGCTCTGGCACCAACCCTAGGACTTGCCTTTGGCATGCAGCGCATGCTTTCTTCTCTTGTCCTGATGACATATTCTCTCCTCTAGCGTGGCAGAAAGAAGTTATGCTACCTTTTCCCACATTGATGCAGATGCTACTGTGTTACTGGTACAAGGATGATGCTTAAACAAGAACCTGGCAGCAAAAAGATACTACAGGGATTATTTCCCAGGTGTTTAGTTCAAGTACATCTGCACCTGCTGAGAGTGAGCAGAGTTAGCTAAGTTAGGGATCTCTTCTAAATTTGACCATCTAGTCTGCTGCACAATGAGGCTGACTTTAACCTGTACTTTTTTTGAATAATATGAAGTAGTTTAATTGCCACTGCTCATAGCTGCATTCTGCTAATACACAATTAGGGAAAATACTGATGTGACACTGAATCACCATCTTTTTTGAAAATGCTTTTTTCTGTCATTATTCTCTGCATGCTGGAGACAGTATTTGTGACCGTGTCCAAATAGTTTTTTACTTGTTCACGGCGTGAGAATAACCTGTTACATACAAAGGGATGTTTTTGGCATTGGTCGCTCTTTATTATAGATCTTGGCTACTGTCCTCTAGACAGTTTTGTTGCCCTACACTTCTTTGTCCCCAGTTACAAGGTGGATTCTCAAACCCTACTTCCGGGCAGTTCAGCTGTATACAGCATCAGTCAGTTTTATGCTTGACTTCAGGTACTATACAAAGTAGAAGCTAAACAGAAGGAGCAATGTCCATATTCAGGGCTGAAGAGAGGTGATGCTATACTTCTGAGGCTGCAACAATGGGATTTTTTTAAGTCTCAATGCTTTCTACTGACTGTTCTAAACACAGTTTGTTAATTTGAAAACAAATTACCCCAAAACAAGGGAATCCTGCCTGAAGAGTATGACTTCTAAAAGATGACTGACAAAACATGCTTCTGTCTTGGTGAATTCACTAGGCCATGCTTCATGGCTGTTTCTCATTCCAGTTGGTGATTGCTGACAGCTTACCATTCCTGTGGTAGGGATCATCTAGTGGCACAAAATGAGTCAAGCTAAGAGTCTGCTTAAAACCCAACACTGACCTTTTGGCTTCTTTCTTATTGAGTAGTCTCTGGCTGACTTCTGAGGGTTGCTTTGCCTCCCTTTGGATCTGAATGATGAGCACTTCTTCCCGTAGCAGGTGGCTTGCTCTTGAGATATTAGGTAGTGGAATGGCTAAATCCGTAAAGTACCCTGCTTTCAGCATGGTAGCCTTGGCTGCTGAAGCTGCTGCTTTTAGCCCTTCTGGGCTGACCAAGCCTCAAAGCAATCTCTACTCTTCATTGTGAAGAATACATAACATGCTTAGGGATGCCAAAAAAACTAGACTGGGCTTGTGCCACACCTTGCTGCCTTCAGCTGAAGGCTGGCTGGTGCAGAAAACAAGCCTGTGTTCTCTATAGGTCATGACTTCAGTGCTTTGAAATAAAAAGTCTTTTACTTAGCTGTTTCCTGACCTTTTGTTCCAGCAGTGGAAAGATATAACTGGTACTTGATCAGTTAGTGAGATGGCTATTCGAAGTGTTTATCTCTGTCTTGCAGATCTGAGTTCACATATTTAGCGTTCCTTATTAAAGTTACTTAAGGATTACATGCTTCTCCTAATTAAGAGGCTGCTGCAGGCACACAGAAGTGAGCCTCAAGGTCTTAATGATGGATGTGCAAATTGCTCACATCCTTAAATGATGGTTTTGATGTTTTATATACTAGAAGCTCACATTGCTGCTACTTGGTGTGAAAAGACTCCTTGCCTGGGACTTAACACCTTCAAACAAGAGGTCTGCAGTTATGTCTTCTGTATAGCATAAAGTGATGCCTAAAAAGGATCCTGAATTTAAATTACATTCTTAATAGGTGAGAACTCCAGGGTTGGAATTATTGGAGATATAGTTGGTGTTTCTCCTTTATCAGAGAGCAGATTCTCAGCTTTGAGGCATGCTTTCAGCTGCCAGCAAAAATATTGCATCAGTCTTGTTCCAAAAGGCTTTCATATAAATGAGATTGAGAAATGTGGTGTCTGACCTTATAACTGCATTGGGAGCAATACTTCTGATTTAAGTAGCCTGGAGCAAGATTACCTTGTGTTTGTGGATGCGGGGGAGATGCTCTAGTTCCAGTCCTGTTCTTACTCATTTTCAGGTTTTCTACAGAGTTCTTGAAAAGCAAATTTTCCTTTTCTTTCTACAGTTCAGAACAGGGATTGTTACTAGGTTGCTGTGAAGGAAGAGATTTGGCATGCATTTCAGAATTATATTGGTTTAATTCTTGTCTTAAAGCAGTAATTTTTTCCATTTTAAATGAACTGTTATGAGTACTGCATACTTGGTGAATACCTTTAATTGATGAGAAATGTAGGGGAGTGTAGAAATTGAAATACACTTTCATACAGGCTAAACTGCAAATGAGAATTGATATGGGGCAAAGCTTTGGTCTGCCTTTGACTGTCTGATTCAGGTTGGCCCATAACAGTATTGGGTGCATCCTCTGGCTACTTCATGAGGTGAAACTTCATTTATGACACCCTGGAACTGACAGCTGCCTGCCAAGCAGATTAGACGGCTCCAGTATAGAAACACTAAGAAATCTGGTGGTATTAGCATGGGTGAATGAAATTAAACATACACGTGAACTATTTCTCAGAAGTGAAACATTTGATGAAGAAAAGAAATTCTAACCTATCTGTCCATATTAGCAGGCAGCGTCAGTATCAGTACCAGACCATACCTCATTAATGTGATCCACTAGTAAATTTTAAGACATGAAGAAGTCTGCTACATACCGGGTCATGAATGCCACATGTTGAAATTCAGAGGCATTAAGGATGGCTACTACTATCTTGATTCAAATACTTGTCAGAATATCCTGTGGATTTGAACTAAATTATCTCCCACCCTGTTATTTAATATTCAGTCTGAGGTCAAATCTGCAACACTGGAGTGCATTTAATACTGCTAGTGCCCCAGTTCCTTGAAGCTGTCTGCACTCTTTAGGATTGAGATGAGTGGAGCTTGAGGGCCTTGCTGCCTTTAGAAATCCTATTAGGAGGGAAGGCAGGCACCCTGGAGTTCACTTTTTTTAATATCGGGTGAGTAGTCTGAAGCCCTGTTTCAAAAGGGCTGTTCTAGTAGTTTCAGTAATACTTTTTCCATGGTGTGGAATTTGTTAAAACAACATCTTAACTGTTTCAACCAGTGGTTATAGTTCCATGCACTGTACTGTGAACAGAAAGTTTATGTCCCTTACTGATTTTTATCTAAAGGTTTAGTTGTGAGGGAGGTAGGGAAGAAGGCTGAATTGCAGAAAGTTCTTGCTGGTCATCTCCAAGCATGTGGTTGGTTCATGGGCACAACTTGCCATTTGAGCAACATTGGTAGCTGAAGTGAAGTTCACTTGCTCAGTTAACGGAAAAACACTGAAAGTGCTCTCAGCAAGCATTAAAATAGCTGATTGCTGTTCTGTTGTTCTACTGAAGGCAGAGAAATTAAACCTTGCTACTAATGAACATTTTAAAGGGTGTTGAATGAGGGTCTATCTTCATGTGAGAATCCCATCAACAAGAGCAGCATCTGACAAGTGGGGCATGAATGTCACTTATCTTCATTTGCTAAGCAGAGAATCTGCCTGGAATCAGTCATTGTGCCCAGATATTTTGGAGTCTGTTAACTCTCATATGCTTTTGACTAAGGTAGATGTATGTATATACAAGGTACAAAACTACCACATGAACTAATTATAGTTGTACAATAGGTGGGAGACCCTGGTCTCAACGAAGTATCATAACTGAATTCTTATCAGCTGCTCTAGGTAGCAGTTTAGTTTCTTAAGTGTTTCTACATATTTAAAAACTGCAGATAACATTTTACTTAATTCAATGTTAAGCATGTGTAATTATAAAAAGTAAGCTAAAAATACTTTAAATGTAGGGGAAGAAGATAAAATGGGATGAAGTCTAATTATCAAACTGCCCCTGTTCAAGCACTTAAAAGCGCAAGCTTTCTGCTCATGCATGATAGATGGATTTGGCACCTTTTAACAAAATGCAAGGGACAACTTGAAACTTGAGTAAGGTAAAAATGGCAATGAATGTGGTGTCCTTACAAAAAAGACTGCACTTTTTTTAACACTGACTGTCATTAGTGCAAATTCAGTTGTACACGTGGAAGATAAATGCTTAGTTTTCGCATTGTGGAACAGTCTCCATGATTTCAGGCCTTTGCTCCTTGGTTGTTTACCCAGGAGTACTTGTCGAGTTAGCTAAACTGACACTTTGTGGAACTGAGACTCTAATTTCAGAGAGCAGCTGACATCAGATGTCATAAATTTGGGAGAATTTCTTAGCTGTTGTGCTGTTCTCGTTTTATAATAATCATATGCTCATAAAATTAACAAGTTTCTTTAAAAGAGAACATTTTTGTTGGTAGGTCAGTTTTTCTTGTTACTTTGACAGAATGCGTTTAAACTAGTAATAATGCATAAATGTAGACTTTGTTTGCAGTTTAGCATACCTGATAGGTAGGCTAGAGATGGGTATTTAGAGATCTAGCCTGGAACAGTAGTTCACATCCATAGACTTGTGTACTGTGGAGCCCTGGTAACTGACTATTCCATTTAGTACAAAGAGGCAGGTGCTCTCCACCTGAAGGTTTCTTTTTGCATCACTTCCTGCTGTCAGACTTTCTGTCTTCTAAACCTGAATGCAAAGAGAAAGTCTATTTCAGGACACTCTTGATGATCACTGTTATATGGGCCTGTTTTTCAAACTTGATCCAGCTGCCTTCCTGTGAAGCTTACATGTTGGTTGAAAGCCTGATCCTTTTGCACACCTCTTTCCAAAAATCTGTATTCCCATTTGGCCCCGTGACTGATAACTGTCTGTCACATTGCAGTGGGGTTTCTTTATGGTCAACATTATAGTGTCTCAGAGTAAAGGCTTCAGGATTTATTATGTGACCCTTAAAAAATTTTGTGGCCTTTTACAATCTAGAAATAGTACAATGTGATAGATAGTCATGTAGAGGAAGGGTCACATTTCTTTATCCTTCTGTTGTGCCAACTTTAGTCTTACGGAAATAGGCATATCTATCTTGTTTAACTGTGCATATTTCATCTTGCCGTCCAAATTCTCAGATACCTGGAATTATTGTTCCATTACTGTTTTGCACATAGTGCAGATGCAAAATGCAGTACACAACTCTGCATCTGTCTAGAACTACAGTTCTAAAAAATTCCCAGAAAGTTGTGGATGCAGCTGTAGTCGTATGTTTGCAATTAAAGTTTGTGCAGAAGTAGTTTTTAGCTGTTAATACTGAAGTTTCTCATGCACTTTCTCTCTGTTCATTGAAGAACCATAGTAATAAATGCAAAGGATTCTGGGTTGGTCCCAGAAGAAAATAGGAAACATGTATGGAGTTGGACGTGTCATCATCAGAGTTGAGCTTAGGTTGTTAACAGCAGTAATAGTTCTAGTAATATTAGTCATAATTCAGTGTGTGCAATGTATATGTGTACAGTCAGTGCAATGTTAGGAGGAACTCTGTGCTGTCAGATCCTTGGTTATAGGGAACTCCGTTCCAGTGCAGAGTCTGAGGAAACACGTGGTGACAGTGCTGAATTGTAGTCTGCCCAAACAACTGCAGCTGTGAGATGGAGAAGGGTTTTTCTTTCTGTGGGGTAGCTGCTCTGTCTCAGGAGAACATGGGTGAAATGCTGATCTCTTAGTGATAGCTTTTATGCTTGCTGTGACTTCTGCAGCAATCTTCTGGTAATCAGGGGGAAACACACTGTGACTCCTCAGTGCAAGCAGTAAAATGTGTGTTGTCTGACTGGCTGCTTGAATCCAGAACATGTGAAACTTGTTAACATCTGCAGTTTTCTTACTTCTGTCATACCAATGCAAAACCTCCTAGCCCATGTTAGTGTCTGGCAAGAGCAGAACTGTTGGAAACGTTATTTCTTGTCAGTGCTACTGCAAAGCTCCTGACATATTCTGTATGTGAACTTTAAAGTCTCAGAGTGATCTCATTGTTCAGTTGAGCCTAGGCGGGCAGTTTCTGTTGCGATTGCTTTGAACAGTGTTAGCTTAATTTTCAACCTTAAATCTTTCACTTGCCTAGACTAATTCTAGGGCATCTAAACTAACCTTAGAGGAATATGGGAAGAAAGTATGGTCATATACTTAGGCCTTAATCTGAGACTCTAGACTTGTTGACACCTTGAAGTATTTTATGTGGAGATGAGGTAGGAGACAAACTAGGCAAGTTGTTCTCCTTTCTTTATGTTCCAGAGAAAGCAAGAGAAGATAGTGTGGCATATCTGTGGACTGGCTTAGTTTGCGAAGTAACTATTTATCTATAATATAGAAAGATTTAAACATTCCTCAAAAAATGAAAATTTTGAGGATGGTAGGACAGTGAGTAGGTGGAATTCCAGGTATTTGCTTATGTATCACAACTGTGTGATACAGGGAGGACCACATGAATGAACAGGCAGCTGTAACTTGGCCACTTTCCAAAAGAGGTTTGCTATTTTTGTGAAACTCCACAGCACTTCTTCCTTCTCAGCCTTTACTCCCAGTGTGCATGATGTTTGCAGTCCTATACCACTGTAATCTGTCAGATGTTTCTGCAACGTTTTGAGTGCACTTGAAGTGGGAGAGTATTTTGGCAGCTAATGGAGGAGCTCACTGAAGCTGGCTGCTCTTTTGTGGCGTGCTGAGTCTGTGAGAGGCAGAGGTTCTTGCTACCTGCTGCTTAGTGGTGTGCTGAGAGAAGGAATGAGTTCTGCCAGCCTGACAATTTCTCATTTCGGCAGGGATGTGGACAAAAGGTGTTGCCAGGCAAACTGTTATCTTGCTCGCAGGATCGCTTGTGCAGAACTTAACTAAAATGTGAAATCAAGAATAAAAATCCAATGGGATTGGAGGCAAATTTATATTTATATATGATGACTGTTTGATCTCTTCTCTGGAGCAACTTGCTTAAGATCTTTAAGCATAGATTTTTCTGGGGGTGGGTGGGAAGGGGGACGGTTGTTCTTAGTATCAGCTTCTTAATTTTCAGGACAGGCCATGTTTTGAACTCTGCAGCTGTTAAAATGCAGTCTCTGATGTGGCCTAGGGACTCGGTGTGTTGTAGCACAACAAGTAATTTTGAACTTGTGTGCTTGTTTGGAAGAAAGTACAACAGCGTAGCATTTGTCTACTTAGCTTGTGGTTGGAGTACTGTCCTATTGTCTGGAATGCAGGAATAATCCTGAAGGAGTTATGTTTTCAAACAAGCATTATGCGTGGATCCAGAGCACAGTTAATGGAGACTTGTGTTAGACCTGTTAATATTGTATCCTAGAGTTACTCTTCTCTGATTCTGCATATTGCTATTTAATGTTATTGAAAAAGACTCAGGGGCGTTAACTATGCTTTTTCATAGTAAACTGCATAATGTATTGGACTTTGCATGTCTCCTGGAAATGAGTCATGCTAGCAGCTGGAGATGAAGGAACTTGTTTCATCTTACGTTTATCAAGATAGCACTTGATTGTCTTCGCACTTGCATCCACTTGCTTTTCACCTTTTGCAGGCACCACAATGTTTCTGGAAGTTCATAGGCTTTGTTTTTAAAAATAAATGGTAGAAAAAAAAACCCTGCTTGACTAAACCTGCATAGTCTGTTCCAGGGATTCAGTTAAGTTACCTAATTAGTCAGTTCTTAATACTGACATTGTGGAAACAAGCGATTTTTTTTTTAAAATGGTTGAACAGTTTATTCATCTATATATTAACCTCAATGAGGTGATGTCCATATACAACACAAACAAGGACTTGATGTTTTAAAACTGAAACTCTTCTTATAAAGCTAAATATGATCAGGGACCTCTCTGAACGTAGTGAATCAGATCATCTTCATTAAATCACTCTGCTTTTCAGCAAGCACTGTGTGTTTTGATGGGAATTAATGCAATATACATTCTCTTGCACTTTTCTGCAGATAAATTAAAATTCACTCTTGTCCATGATTGCAGTAACTTAAAAGAAGCCTGTGAAAATGTTGGGTCTTGCAAATTGGCATGGATCCTCTAGTAATGTGGGATATCTTGTGTGCTTTCAGCAGAGGTAGTGCTCTTTGCTTCCCTTTAGGAGCCCCCAGCCTGCCTGTTTGGCGTGTCTTGTCACTGCTTACTCTTTCATAGGTACTTGTCGGTATATATTGCTGTTACGTCCTAGTGATTCCAGGATGGCTGTTTGAATAAATGCTAATGCTAGTGTGTGTTAAAGAGACTCTGAGTAATGCGTTTTTATAGGCATCTCACTGCCTTTCAGGGTAACTGTGCTATGAGAGTATTATAATAATCAAGGTGTGTTTCAGTGAAGTCTACCTCTGTTTGGGTACTAGTAGTGTTACTGACCTGCACACCCTGAAGTCCTTTCACTCCAAGGATGTCATGTGGATTGTAAGGACCTGAGTATCCCTACAGAAAGTGGGTACTTCCTCTTAGCCACCACAAGCAGAATGCTAAGTAATAAGACTTCAAGCTGCAGATGGTCCTAACTGGTTCATGGTTAGTCCATTATGTATTGAAGCAGCTAGTATGTTGCAGTATAGAAACAAGACCTTAAATACATGCAAGGAACTTTCTTTAGCTTCACGTATTTATACTTGCTCTATGAATGTATTTTGTTTTCTACATTTTATTTGCTTTCATAGTGGGACACTTAAGCTGGCAGTTCTTACAATGCAAATTTGCCAGGCTGACATCATCCTTCTGTGTGCACAACTGCAGAAAAGGAGTTTTTAATGGATATTTTTGTCATTAGTGTGAGTAGAAATATGTTGAAAGTTGTAGAAGGCAACAGAAGAAAAATGTGGAAGCCTCTGGTTTTAGTGTCATAATACTTTAACCCACATATAAAGGGAAAATAACTGACAAATACAACTCAGATCCTGCATTTCACTTTGATTCCTCAGACTATTTTTGTAAATCAGTCAACTACCAGAGTTATCAAAGGCACAGCCATGTTATCTTCAAGCTATTTGAGACATGGTAAAACTAAATAAAACAGAAGGAGACTTGTAATCTGAATTCTTTCCTGTATTCTGAGTTTCTGGATCTGTTGAAGATAAAAGTTGCTTTTCATGTCCTGGTCTTTCTGGTACCTGTGGCTTCATGCAGGTTGAGCCACAGCCTAATGTTGCTGCTCAATGATTATGAAGTCTTGCATCTATAGCAAGATGCATTGATTATTCCCCCCTGCCCCACCTTTTTAATAACAAAATCTTCCTTCTGGAAGAATTTTGCTGTGTTGCTGTGAGAATTACTTTGCGTAGACATGTTTCAGTTTCAAGTAATGAAAATGTGAGCTTTTCTTATTCTCCTTTGACATACTTGCAGGGACTTATTTTTTGAGTTGACAGCTAACACTTAGACTAGGAAAAGAATTTATCTTTTGGCAACAACTGTTTTTCAATCATCAGTAAAGACCAGAAAAAACCCCACATGACTGAAAGCAATACTGCAAGTTAACTTTTGCAAAATGTGCCCTAGGGGCGAAAAATAGTTTTCAAACTTTTCATCACAGTATGTCTCAGGATGTCTTCCAAAACTCTGAGATTAAGTAGCAGATAGAGTCTGAAAGAAAAACAAAACCCCAGCAACATTATGTGTTAATGTGAAGTTTGGGAAGAGAATTTGTTCTAAGTGTCATGCTATTTTTTTAGTTGGATGCACCAATTACTGTATGCTCCTAAACACCTCAGCAGTAAAGCAAAGTGTGTCACCCACGTGCTCATTATTTAATGTGACTAGGTGGTACATTAGGGCAGAATATTTAACACTGATGGCCGTATTCCTGACAAGGAACAAATTGACTGTGAAAGACAAAACTTCTCAGCTGCATAGAACATGTTACTACTAATAATGGTAAAAATTAAAAGGTAAAGCCAGCTTTCAAAAAAGTAGCTGATTCCAGAAATTCTGTGGTATGCTTTCACGTTAGCGTAGGAAGGAGCTTCTACTTGTAATATGACAAGCTAGTTTGTAAGAAAGTGTGGTCTGTAGGTCAGTCATTGTTATTTCAAGCAGTTCGTGGTTGTCACTAGTTACCTTTGAACACAAGAGGCAAGACTATCAGTGTTCAGCCTCCTGTAGTGTCCATAAGCAAATGCCCTATTACTTTTGCTTGTGCAAAAGCATACACCTTCCCACACAGTCCGTGCTTCCAACTGCGTGAATAGTGTTCAGATTTCCTATTTGGATGTGGTATGTCTGTTAGTAACCCTCAGTTAATGTCTCTTCTGGCTTACAGAACATCTTCGATCAGGTTCATGTAAATGGTAGCATCCGCAATGCCCCCTACCCTTGACTTTCTCTGCCTGCTGTGGGGAAGAACCAGAGCTGCACCCTCATTTTTGTACCTGACATCAACATGCTTGTGTTGATGAAGTAGCAGATGATGTTCATCACATGTGAAGAACAAGATGCAAGGCAAGAGAATGGCACTAAGCTGATAAAAGGGTTGAGTTGTAGCTGGCTGAGATGAAACTGCAGTTTCTTATCCTGAAAAATTCTGACTTCTAGGATAGCTCTGTTAATAGCTGTTTAATCTTACTGTATGTCAGGATAAACTGTCAAGTACTTTGATCAGTGTTTGATCCTTTTCCTTCAGTCTTCAACTTCCATTTTTCCAGATTCAGAGCAATAGCTGAGAAAATGTTAGGAGAAAGAGGCATCAAAGTATCAGATACTGAAATCTAGTAACGATCATGGTTTACAGGCATTTTTTTTGCAAGCTGACTAGCTTGCTAGCTCAGTAGTACATTAATTATGAGTGTTCAGTAGATAGAATCCATCTACTGGAACTATGAGCAAACTGCAGTTAAATTGGGGATGGCTCAGTGGCTCATGCGGTTTCCCTCATTTTGCTGAAGCCGATTTTGAAATGCAGTTCGAGCCTTAATACAAACTTCAAAGGATTGTGAAACTTGAACAATAACTTATGTTAAAAGTAAACGGGAAGAAAGCAATGCTGGTGGTGTTCTTTGATTATTCCTTTTTCCCCTCTTGTTAGAGAGACCATAGTTATGTTGGTAGTTTTAGGAACAGTGCTACAGTGAAGTGAACTGCATGTCTGGGTGTGTGCTTCTAGCCTTATTCAATGTGAAAATAATACTGTGGTAATCTCAATGGCTTGAGTCAGATGCAGTTGACAATGGTGATTTATGAAGATGCAGTAACTTTTTTGAAAAAGAGCTGGTACCAGCTGAATGATCCTCCTGTCTCGGCACGAGAGTGTTTGTCCCTCAGGAGGATCAGCCTAGCATATTGTGGAGCATTTCAATGTCTTAAATTGCAAAGCTAGACTAACAAAAGGTTTGAGTGTTTCTTGCTCCTGTGTCTGAAATTCTTTACCAAATTGTCATGCTCCTGAAATTGCACTACAGGCCAAAAGTGCTGTTGATCTTACCTGTGGCCACACTGTCTTGCCTTCAGGACATCATAGGCTGCGACTACTTGCAGTTTTTAGGTTGACCTTAACATAACGCTGTATCTTTCATACAGTGCCACTTCTGCTTTTGTGTGCTGGTCAGGGAACACATCTCGGCTTTGAAATTTTAGGACACTTGTGAAAAATTATATGGGTTGATGAGATGAATTCAAATGAGAGCCTTTGTATATAGGCTTGTGATGTTGTCATGTGTGTTTCTTTTAACAGCGTTCGTCCACCTGTGTGTGCAACTTCAGGAGTGATGAAAGGTAGAATAAAGCCTTACATCAAATTCCTGTGAACTTGACTTCGTCCTATTTATAAAGATATGAAGCTGACTTGTTCTTACAGTACTTTAGTGGGTCTTTACCAATTATCTTCATACACAGAGACAGAAATGTATGACTTTATCAAAGTTATGCTTAGTTTATTGAAAATAGCATTTGATGTAAAATCAACACTTGCATGACTGGTGGCAGAAAATGTGTTAATATTCATTAGCAAAATGGACTACTCCCAGTCAGGGACTGGCTGACAGTTCTTCAAGGAGTAAAGCACTGAAGGCAGCATACATAGCTTAAGTTAAAGTATGAAAAAAAAGTCCCCAGTCTGCTAGAATTCTTACAGTTTTTTTCTATAGGCTTACAGACATTGAGTTTCAGCTCCTAGACTTCACTACTGAACCTCAGAAGCGTGTTCTTCTGTCATATTTATGCAAATACTATGTAATTTTTTGGAAGACAGGCTTTTTTAGCATTTCTTCTGTGTGATATTGTAGTTCTTGATGGTTATATTTCTTTAATTTATTATTGTGCAATATGATAGTTTTTTGCACAAGTTGAAATGGCCTGAAATGTCAATGACTGTATTATAGAAATAACCTATTTTTTTTTAAATGCCTGCTGATCTTAAATTTTTTTGATTGTCCTCTGTGGAAGGTAAATGCATGAATACGTATTATTTGCTATTGAGACTTTTAATTTTCCTGAGTATCATTAGCATGTGCTTATGGTAAATGTTTGTACTAGGCTATGAAACTAGTTTTATAAGCTTAGGGATATGTATTAGTTTTCAGATGTATTATTAATGAAATGTAAGTGTTCTTCAGGGTTTTTTTTTTGCTTTTTATTTAATATGCATGTCAGAATCATAATCGAAAACTGAATGATAGTTTGGGGTTTTTTTCTTTTAAGAAGTAGCACTGACAGCACTCAATTAGTGGGGCTACTTCTTACATTAATTTTACCTGTTGAGGAGATCAGTAAGTGGAGAAGGGGAGGTGGAACTTAGAAACTACCTAAGCTTGCTCCTTAAAAAGAACTAGTTCATTTCATACAACTCATTCACTCTCACTTGATCAGAAGTTGAGCATGTACTCATGTACTCAAAGTTTCAAGAGCTCAGCTGATGGTAGTATTTGTTTTGTCTCTAATTTTTTGTTGGTGGAAAAAGCGATTGCTTGAAACTGTTGATTTTCCATCCTGTTTAGTCTGCAGACCTTACAGGAATGCTTAAGAATTACAGACGAATGTACAGAACTAGCTGTATACTCTGTTATACAATCAACTGTTACTTACAAAACGTAGCTTTGCTCAGTCAGCCCTTGCCTTGGGTGTTCGATGGCTCTGACGGGGAAACGGCAGCCAAGGGCTCCCTCGTGTGGCGGGTGTGACAAGGATTCACAGGCATCTGGCCACATGTTAAAAGGCGAGTGTTCTGGTTCACAGGAGCAGGGAGAACATGTTCAGGTAATACGAGGAGTTGACCCCGGGAAGAAATGCAGTAATGAAAACTCTTCTAGTACCGAAGGTGATGGTTTTTCAGCACCTGTTAGTCATCTGGTAATAATGCCATTGTGTACTAATGGAGCAGTGCTGAAAAAAAAAAATACCAGCTGTGTGCTTAAGCAAAGATAAAGTTCTACAGTGTTGGCTCTGGATTTTGTCCGGGAAGACAGGCTTCTCAAAATCATGCATGTAGGAAAATTATCTTCAGCAGTAGCTATTTAGAGAGGAGAACTGTGAGGGCACAGATTCAGTAGACAACTGGACAGCAAGAGACTTCAAGACCAGAAGATAAGTAGGCTTGATATTGGCCAGAGATTCCTGGGGTAAAACTTAATGTTAGTGCCCAAAAAACATTCAGAGAAGACCTATTAAATTGTCAAGATTCTTTAATTAGTCATGAAATAAAACCATCATATCAGCCAGCTGCTCTCTAATCATAATGTTATGCAGAAAACAATATGCATTGTTTTTCAGGAGTGATAAAACATTGCAAGACTATTGAAAATGTAGCACTTGAGTTTACTGTGCATTTGTAACATCACAGGGACTTTTCCTGTGTGATACGGCTCTCACAGCATTTCAGAAATAGCTTTTGAAAGGGCTTACTTAGCATCTGTTAAGTTAAAGCTCATACTTGTCTATCTTTCAAGCCTTTCTCTTAAGGTATAACAGATGGTAAATGACACTGGAGCACTTTCAGACAAACTCTTGCTAACAGGACTGCAGAGTTCAGATGACTGAACTCTCTCTTACTGTGCATCCAGCCCTGTACCATTGAGTAAAAAGCTGTTGAAGATGCTGCGTTTTGGCACTTGTGTCTAAAATAGTATTTCTTCTTGGTTCTGAGGAGCTTACAAGCTTTAGGGAATGTTTCTCCGGAAACTGAGTTCGTAGCTCACAGGTTGAAAATGTAACAGAAGGATTTTGCAGCAATTCAGCACTCCCATGTCTGTTACATGATCACCCTTTGGCCACTGCGGAAGGGAGCAGTGACACAGAGACATTCCTGCGTATCGATCTAGTTACAGAAGTTTTCTTATGTTACATGCTGTAGTCACACTTTTTTATTTACTTTTACCTGTTTTCCAGGTTTGACTATAACAGTCAAAGGGAGAGGGTATCTTTAACTTGGCCTTCAAGGACGCTGTCTGATCCGAAGGCCCTTGTCCTTTTTGGAAGGACAGCATGGAGGAATTTAGCTGTTATGTGGCGAGTATATTACAGCTATAGAGGACAAGCCAGTGCCTGTGGCTGTTGTAGCTGCTTCCAAAAGATGAAAAGGAAGGAAGTGAATGTTGGCAAGTATACTTTTTCTTGCAAGAAACATTGCCAGACAGGGTTGAGAGGGGAGGCTGGAAGACATCTTAATTGCTGCCCCGGTGTGGTTGGGCTAAATGGCCTGGTGAAGTGATCTGGCTTGTAATTGCTTTTGAGCATTCAATAATTCAGCAATAACCTCTTTTAGTTGATGTAAATATCTGTGCCTCATGAACATGTACAGTTCAGTGTAGTGATGCATTTTTTTAATCCCACAATCCTGAGTTACCAAGGAAAAACTAGACTTGGCTTGCATTTTGCTAAACAACCTGTTAAGTTTCTTGGATCTTTTTGTCATTTCTTCATTTGTGTCACATCTCCAGTAGTCCAACCTAAGTATTCATTGTGATTTTTACTTCTAAAATAAAGTTCTTGCAACAGGACTCTGCTACAATATGCCTAAAAATATTGAAGCAGTTGTTGGAAATAGCCAAGGAGTCCTTTCACATAAGTAGAGTTCTGGAGTGAGATTATTCTTATTCAGAAAGCTGAACATTTTTGTTATCAGAAGGAGAAAGATGTTAGTTTACCAACTCAACTAAAAGGGCTTTATTCTGCTTTAAGTAATATTGCTGCTACTTTTAAAAGCCAAATGTTAAGAGTGGACAACAGGCATCACATCTACTTTGTATGACCATTTCTTCTGGAGATAGCATCCATTTGAGTCTTTCTCTGAATGTTGTGCAGCAGAGTTTTTTTTCTTTGGGCTTTTCCAGGTGTGTGCAGTTTTAAACAGTCTTCACTTGCAGGAAATAACAAAACACTTGTGAAACAACCTAGGCAAGACAGACCTGATTTCTTTGTGATTCTTCTCTAAGTATTGTGAATTGGAGCCTGTGTGTTTTTAAAGCAAAAAGATAAAAAAGTGACACTTCTCAAGGCACAGTAGTAAATTCAGGGGCGCTGTGACCATGGCTATACCTTCCTACGAGTTTATTTCCCTCTTCCAACTTGAAACTTTTTTTGGTCTTTCACTGACCGGTGCCTGTGAAGCCTTTCTGCTTTTCTTTTCTAAATACTGAATCAATGTGTTCTTTACTACTTATTTAATGTTAAATTACTTTGCCTATGCTTCTCTAGTATGCATGTGGATCTCCACTCAGTCTCTTGAGCAGTCCTTTCAAACACTGATCAGAATTAAATTGTTTTAAGTTACTTTTTGCCCCTCTCCTCTCAAAATCCATTCTGTATATTGACTGTAATGCCAGAAAGTAAATTGGCATTATCTAATAAATTACTGTTTAATTTACATCATCATCATATGCGGTGGTCAGTTGATATTTATGAAGCTCAAAAACTTGAAACAAAAATGGAGCAGTTTCCCCTGTTAAAGCGAGTAGTGCTTTCCCATTCACATTTTCTCAGAGGTTGAACATTTGTCAGTGATGCACCTAGCGGTGGATATAGCATGGATAGGTTCAAAGCGATGCCTGACTGGAACGGGTTTTTGCCACTTGTGCTTGAATTTGACTTTGTTGCAAGTGTCAGTTATGTAACATACAAAATTCAAATACAACTTTCAAATCATAACCTTTGCTTTAAGTCCTTCGCTATTTTACAGGCTTGCAAGATGCACTTCTACTGTTACGTGGGCTTTGGTTTTTATCAGATTTTGTTGAAGCAAAATTCAAGTCAGACTGCTTTTCCTCAGTCACTTTGTCATTGCTTCCAGATCATTTAATCATTTTGACTTTCCCTGTTTCAGGTGAATTCTTCTTTTACCAGTCATTTAATGAACTGTTGTTTTATTCTGTACCACATTGTCTAATTTTCATAGTGTCCCAAACATAAAATCTAGTAGATGTACAGAAACAGCTTTAAACAGTGCCGTGAAATAGCCACGAGAACTATTGAGAAGCTCCTCAACTGATAGTTTGAGCACGTAACTTCTGAAGCATTGCTCACTTGTGCAAGTGATCAGAGTATTCCCCCTAGGAAGTGGTGAATGTTTTCTTCTTACTGGCACAAGTAATAACTCACAAAACTAAGAAACTTGTAGCCTGTCCTTTCTTTAGGATAACCTAAATATAATACAGTATTAAATTTGCGAAGTTATGGAATCTGATTTATGGAGTCTGAGTTATGGAATAAATAGCTGATGTGCGCAGATAGTATCTTGTCTGTGTTGAGGTTGAGTGGGTCGTAATTTTGAAGATCTAGGAAAGACTAAACTGGATATTCAAAATACCTGAACGCATAATAGTAGATAGAGCACCAGGACAGCTAAGTTGGAGAAGTGTCAGAGGCTTTTCAGACTATAGTGTCATTATGTGCAAGTTGTAAAGACAAAGCTGTTACAAGAGCCAGATGGAGCTGACCCTGTCTTAAAACAGTAAGAAACTAAGCTGCTTTTTGATATGCATTTAAATCTGGGGATTATTTAACTCGTGGACAACTACAGATTTACCTTCTTTCTTCCATCACCCCATTGTGGACTCAGACACATAATCTACTTTAAGTGTGTTTCTAGACTTTGAAACAAGTGTGTGTTTTGCAGGAGACTTCTGTCTTGGCAAGTGGAGTTTGGTGTAGAAGAGGCACAGATGGAAGAGTCCAGAGCTATTTTCTGTCAGTGTTTAGTTTAATCCTTAGCTTCAGGCAATACAAATTAGTCATTACAGTTATTAAATAATGAAGTTCCTCTTGTTAGATATTCTAAGTGGTGGCTGATTTGGTTTCAGTGCATCTAGCTTCTACTCGGTTTGTATTGAAAGCAAAAGGTTTAGACATTGAGGAGAAGGGAAAAGCTGCACAGAGGGAGAACTTACTTGAATTATACTGGCCAGGTATCTCTGATTTTGAGTAAAATTTGCGTTCAGTGTATCTGCTGCTTTTTCTCCACCTGAAATCCACAATGAGATGGGACTTCTCTCTGGCTCATATAGCCGCAGTGGTACTAGCATAAGTCAGGACTGAAGTTCTGTACATCAGTGAAACACTTAGGAAGAACTGAGCTTCTAAGTTCTTGTAACCCATTTGGTGCTTTTGCACCAAGTGAAAAAAATACTACCAGCTGTCAGACATACTTCGCAATAATTGGGGTATCTGATGGGTCATTGAAACAGCTGCTTCTAGTGCATTTTGTGAAATCCTTGTCTAGATTTACAAACTCAGACATTGGTGTATGAACCAGCAAACCTCTTAAACAAACATCTTCCCTTAACACAAGCAGAAAGACTTGAAAGTGTCCCTCGAGCACCTGATTCCAGAAATCAGGTTCAACTTCCAATTATTTGTATGGCTTACTGAGAGCCAAGATTCAACTTTCTAATGTGCTTCTGTGAAGAAAGTGATTTTTTGACTCTGAATTATTGATAATGTATAAATGAACCACTAATCTTCAGTCAAAATTTCAATCTCTAGGAAGTTTTACTGTTTCTTAACCTTTTCAAATATATAAGGCCTTTGGACTGTCAGATCTGAACATCTTTGAATCTTAGATGATAGCCCAAATGAAACAAAACTGAACTCAATAAAAGAAACCATTCACAGAATCATTAAGGGTGGAAGGTACTTCTGGAGGTAATCTAGTCAACTCCCCTTCCTCAAGCAGGTTTTCCTTGAGCAGGTTGCCCAGGACCATGTCCAGTCAGACTTTGAGTATCTCCAGGAATGGAGACTTCACAGCCCCTCCAGGTGACCTGCTTCAGTGTTTCACCACCCTCACAGTGAAAGCTCTTATTAATTGCAAAATTGCAGAATAGACCCACAGGAATGAGTTCATCTTTGTCCTGAATAAATTACTGGACTTTGTGCAGCCTCCTAGGCTAGTCTACTAGTACTCATCCAAGCTTAACTAATAGAATGTCTCCAGAAGAACTGATCATGGATGATATCCTTTGTAACAGCTGGATATTCACTGTGCCTGCAGTGGTCGAGGTGTTTTTAATGGGAAAAATAGATGACATGAACAGAAGGGTAGTAGAAATAATTTCTGCGCATCTTTTTCTGTTCACTCTGGAATTAGTGAGTAGTGTATTGGGAATGTCTTAAATGAAATAGCTCTTTCTTTGAGATTTTAATGTCTTTTAAGGCTGTGGTTTAAATAGGTTCCTTCCTAGGAGATACTTAATAATAACACTAAAAATCAGCATTTCTGTATTAGGAGATAAGACTAAAATAAAAGCACTGTACAAAAAGAGACATTTCTTTAAGTTGCTCTTTTTTTGAAAACAGTGCTGGGAAGAGTTTCTGCAGACAGTGGGAGTGATGGAGGTGACAGGTATAGAAATTGCTCTACTGTAATCAAGCTAATAAGGAAAAAAGTGCTTCTAGAATAAGGAACTTCGCTGTATCTAGGTAAAGCCATAAATTAATATAGAAATGCTACTGCATATATCCATATTGTCTGTTGCAGAAACACAGCATTGCTGACGTTGGAGGTGCTTCTAGAGATCAGGTAGTCCAACCTCCAGCTCAGAGCAGGGTTGCTCAGGACTTCATCGTGTTGGGATTTGGATGTGTTTATTAATGATTTTGCATATATTAACATGTTCATGGCTTCATGTAGCCAATTTATTTGTGTGTATGTGTGCTGTTTCGAGGAGGAGATTGGGAAGAATGGGGGTAGCTTTGGGTGGTGGGGGTATGGTGGTGTCCTCTAAATTTTGGTGCTATAGTAAACTAATTTCTACAAAACTATGAATGCCAGCAGTGGCAGGCTTGTTAGTAAACCCCCTCTTGTCTTAATCAGTTACAAACTTTCCGTCAGTTGTTTGCTTTATATACTATTTAATACATGCTGTATAGATACCAGCACAAGAACTTGATACAGACAGCATAGGTTCTTTTATATCTTTGCTGGCAATAAATGAATTTGCCATTTGTGCTTTATGTAATATTATTTATCCTTTTATGTGTTTGTATCTCCAAGCTAATCTTTCGAACGAGCATTTTGTGAATAGATATATTGGATGCTTCCCTGTGGCTTGTTGAGTGTTTTTTGGACCTTGTTGATTCTAAAAAAAAGAATGCTCAAGAGGTGTGGGAGGCTGTTTCTGAAAAGTTTGTGCTAATGAAGGATAGTATTCTTACTAAGTGGTACCCTTTTGCTAATGTTACTTTTTTTTTTACCTGTTTGGATTCTTATGCACTAAAATATTTTTAAAGGAGCATGCTAGTTAAGGGTGGTATACTTCAGGTTTTGAAGTCATCAAGAGATGACTACTGCTAAGCTCTCAGTGTTTAATAAGAAGTGCTTAGACAAAATACACTGTCAGAAATGGGTTGTGGTTCAGTGATTAAGAGCTAATTAAAAATGCTTTATGCCCATCTATCATCTGAATTGCCAATGCTAAAAGAACCTGAAAATGTTGCATTTTTGGATGGTATTTCGCTCATGACTGGTTACTTGTACCGGTTGTTCTGAATATAGAAACAAAGTGAGCCTTTAAACTCCTTGTTACTGAGGGGCTCTGTTTAGTGTGTGAATAACACCTGTAGAAATGTTTGGCTTCAAATTTGGCTCAAATTCTGATAGTGAAATAAATTTGAAACACACTTATTTTCAAGCATTGGTCCAGAATTGTACCTATATTTTCTCTGTGCAATTAAAAAGTTCAAAATCCAGTAGTGGATTTTTGATGTTGTCTTAACTGTGAAGCTCCTTCATTTCCTCTAGTCTCTAACAGATCATAACAAACTACTGAACCTATTTTGCATAGCAATATTTGAGTCTTTCATTAAACTGACTGTAGCCATTTCTGCATTGAACTTAGGGCAGTCCATGGGAACAGAGGGAGCTAGTTAAAAAACACTAACCTTACTGGAAAAATTAGGTGTTGTGAGCCTTTGAAACTTTGTTACCTGGGGCAGATACTGTTCTTTAATGTGAGCAAGTTTTGCTCAATGTGTCCATATAAGTTTTAAACATGGTTAGTTATCCATTGTGTAGCACTGCAGTACTAATGATCACTCTTCTTCCTTTCTTTAATCAGGACAGAGCTTGGGTTATGGTTTTGTGAACTATGTTGAGCCCAAGGATGCTGAAAAAGCTATCAACACTCTGAATGGATTGAGACTTCAAACTAAAACCATAAAAGTATGTATTGCTAAATATGATTTAAAGCAAATGAAGTGTTTTGACTTCTTGTTGATCGGATGTATGATTTGTTTTCCCTTTACAAGTGTAACAAACATTCTACTAATGTCTATAGAATAGACTAGGACTTCACCATGTAGCAGATGGTTAGTGCTTTGTAGTCTGTTTAGATTTAGATTACGATTAAGTGTAGAAAATTTAGATCTTTTTCATGCACTTGGTAACGTTTTAGATGTGAGCTTGAATTGTTTTAACTGAGACATTGTTCTGCGTTTTAGTTGCAGAAATGCAATATTACGTATAATCTAAACACTGCACTATGCATTTCCTTCTTACTTTGTCAAAGAAGATGGTGTAACTTACTTATTAATACTCCCTTTTTTAGGTTGCTAGTGTCTTGTTTCTGTTACAAATTCTTAAAATGAAATGCTGAAATAACTATTTTGGTTATCTAGGAATTGTGGGAGTCCTGGGGCTCTGGTCTCTAATGTTTTGGATTCCTGGTTTTTTGTTTGTATTGTAATTGTTTACTAAATTCAGTTTCTTAAATGCCTAGAAGTAGAAATCTTAGAGTTACTTTTTTCATCTACTGTTAATTCCATTATCGGAAGTGTGAGGATACTCATTGGAGCAGTTGTTTGGACTCTGAAATATTCAGAGAGAGAAGATGAAATAAATTTTATTGGGGAATGCAGACATTTGAACGTTGCTTGAAGGCAATCCATGTTCCAATCAGCCTATTCTTTCTCTTTAAACAGCAGGGTTTGCTAGCTGATCACTTGGCTAGTGACTGCCCTCTAACTAGGATCGTATTTGAGCTGTAAGATAAAGCTCGTGTGTAAAAAGGTTTGAACTTAAGCAATGCAGAGCCACTTCAAGATGACAGAGACAAAAATAAGACGGCAGTAGTTACATTCAGAATGTCCTATCTGTTCTGGATTCATAAGCTCTAATAAAGTGGATTACACTATCGAAACTTAAATACTGCTGTTAACAAACAGTGAATTGTGGCTCACAATAACAATGGATGCTTTGCTGCAGAAAGCTTCTTGTGTGCTTCTATCAGACTTCTTGCCCACAGGCAGTCTCTCCCACCTTTGGCTTTAGGGGAAAACTGGGGAAAGTAATTCTGTGCTCTAGTTTCTTGAAACAGTCTTTTGGGTGGAACTGGGTTTGCGTTCCAGTGGTATTGCAGGTACACTGTATCTTGGATTTTAATGTCTTGGATTGGACAAATGAAAAATGCATCTGCCTAGGTTGATGTCGGATTTACTTTCAGTTTTAGAAAATGGATGTCATTGAGATTTGTGCATATACCTTCACATGAAAAATATGGGATAGCCTAGTTTTATTGAATATTTTGACTTCAAAGCAAAAAAAATTAAATATTTGTTCTATCTGTACATTTTTGGGACTTCTGTAGAAATGATCACTAGATTGATGGCTGGAAGTGTTTCCAATTAGCCTACAAAACTGGAACTAACCTCATTGGGTTGGTGATGGACCCTCACATTGTGGCTGAGCTAAGAACACTCCCATTCGGAAGGAACTGTCCTGATTCTGTTGTGAAGTGTTCTAGACTGGGGCCTCTGATCCATCCGCTCCTTCTGTACTAGCCTGTTAGTCATTGGATGTACTTCTCTAATCCCTAATAGGGCATGCCACCTACTGTTTTCTTGAAATAAAATTTCAGAAAGGTGAACTTGCAAAATGTTGGCTTAAACTTTTCTGTATGGGTAGAGTTAGTAGAACCTATTACCTGATACCTTGTTAAAAGGAAGAACATCCTGTGGAATGCTTTATGAAACACTTCATTGAACTGTTTGCAAATTATCTTAACCGAATTTGAGATCCACACTTCCAAAGCAAGTCATAGTGGTCTTAGTCTTGTCTAACGTGGTGCCAGTTTGTGCCTTCTGATTTAACCTGAATATTAAAACTGTGGGGTGGGTATGCATTGATGTTGAAGGCACGTCTAGATGTGTTGGATAACTGAACCCCACTCTGATAGGCAGTGTACTTACACATATTAGATGGTCCCCTCTGTGGCGTAATTTAAGATTTATTTGCAATGTGAACAGGCTTACTTCTACTGCAGGTAGCCTGTGAAGTTTGGGCTTAATTTAATAACACAACTTTATGAAAACCAGTTGTATCTTAGAATTTTCTGGCTTCTCTTCTGGAAGAAGCTGCTGCTGGGAAGGACTTTGGATCTGCTTTATTAAAGAGCCAGTGAAAATGTGGATTTCTGTGCCTGGAGTGATTTTTCTGCTTACCCACTTGTTTGTCCATGACTTCATTTGGGTTGTCCGGGGACCAAATGTGGAAAATGCAGAGGAGCAACTCAGCATGTCAGGGTCATTGTCTTGCACGTAGTGATAGGAAAATTCAGTGCATGTTTTGCTGGCTTGGCTTCTGCCTGGGAGAAGGGAAATCCTCAGTGGCTTCCCCTCCCATTGCTCCTGGGAAAATGCCTTCAAAAAAAAAAAAAAGATAAAGGTGAATTTGTTGTCAGATTATCTGAACAGGAATATCTTTCAGTGTGGTGTGAAAGACCACATTAACAAGAAAGTTTCATAAGATTCTCTGTCTAAAGAGGAGTGGGCAATCAAATGACCAGTCCTTCAGGTGGTGGAGAGCTTTTTAAGATCATGAATAGGAGACAGCTTTTTACCTAGATTATTAGGGGTAGCAGGACACAGGAATGGCTTTTCTCCATGGATGCTAGACTGCTTGAATGATGGACATGGTCTTTTGTGGATTGTAGCTGCCAAGGGGATGCTACAGATGGCAGTAATGGAGTGCTTGTTCCTCCCTTGCCAGGTGAACTGGGGCTGAGGAGGTTCCTGCTGTCCTGTCCTCAGCTCTCCAGTGTGACATGCCTGAGGTGGCTGAGCCTCTGCATGCGGGAGCTGGCAGATGGGTGTTATTACTCATTAATGCTGGTGATACATGCATAGATGTGTATGCAAATATGTATTGGAAAGTGGAAAGAAAGTAGTTTGTCCAGGCTAGTGGCCTAGGAGTTGTCCTTCTTTATAAAATAGCATTGATTATCTAGTTGTATTTTACCTAGCTAGTGCCTCCTAAAAATCAGATTTAGTAAGGTTTTCTCCTCTTAATAAATTCTTTGGACTACTAGGGTGTTTACATGGGTAATTATCACCTGTCCGGGGAATAGAGATTTAAGAAATATTTTATCTAAAGTATTAAATCTGTAGGTTTTCTTCCCACTCCTTTATAGCTTTGCATATTAAAAAAAAAAAATACAGGCTTAACATGTAACATTCTGCCAACTTCCTGTTGGAATGAAGTTTGACAAATTCTTTGGCTACAGGCACAGATGGCCTACCTTGCTGTCATCACCAGTTAACTGCCCTACTGTAGAAAGCTGTGTAATGAAAAGAGCTAGTTATGACTTCAGTTGAACAGTGAATACTGAACTGTCAGCTTTACAAATGCCTAAAGAAGGGCAGTACAGCAAGGGAAGACTGGAAATGAGGGATGTGCCACAACTTCATTAGTGTCCTCTGAGGCACGGTGTCCTTATGCAGTGCAGTTTCACCTGATGCCTTGAACCATTACTTAGATTTACAATAAGGTTCATTTTAATGGAATTATCCTTTAACCTAACTGCTCAAGATCTCCACCCTTATGAAATTCTACTGACGATAGTACCCTTGAAAACACTGTGTAGACTTAATGGAAAATAACAAAATGCTGAAAAAAGCCATACTAGTTTAATTTCTGAGTTAGTGCAGCAGGTGAAAGATTGAGATTGTTCCTGTCTTCACCATTGATACTTGTAGGGGGAAATTTTGATAGTGTCAGTTTTTATAGTAATTTTTTCATTAAATAACATCCCTGGGGAGCAATGAAATATGAGTTGTGTAAAAAAGCCTATTAAAATACCAGAGGCAAGTGAGCTGTGAAGGTGAGAGAAACCCTCCTTACCTTCTGTTTTTTTTTTCTTCCAGCACTAAGGAACATTGATTTAGTGAGTAGCAAGAGGGGATCCTATTTGGAGGTTTAATTAAAGCTAGTGAGTTTTACTGGTGCTATCAATCAGCAGAGATTGAGAGAGGGGGCATGGTGCCAGACCATTTAGTGGTCTTGACAGTGTAATTAAATACCTCAGAACTGTATTCTCAAGGTAAAATTGAAGTGCTCTAGCAGATCGGAAGCAGAAGAACAATTTGTCTTGGAATAAAGGTAAAGGTGTTTTTTTTCCCTTAAATTTCTGCAGGAGTTATATAAATGGTAATTATACAGTCTTTTAGCTATGTTACAGTTAAAGCTTTGACAGCATTTCCATTTTAAACCCCCTCCCCACCCCACACATGCCTTTTCACCCCCAGGTAAAACTTGTTCTTCGCTGAAATTCAAATCCCCTTAGACTTTGAATGTTATTTAACTAGCTTAAGCTTGCTGCTTGTTTTTCATGTTGCTGGATAATATTGAGAGGAGGATTCACTTCTAAATGCATATTGCTGTCACTTTCTGTAAGCCACGTTATGGCCACATGGTTGTTCATTAATGCCTAACCACTGTGAGGAAAATAACACCGCGTGTCAGACTGAACTACAAAATGGGCTAATCTCACCTTCCGCCACCACATAGGTTGTTTTCTCTTTGAACCCCAAGTGCTGTGTTGCAGCTGATTCCTGCAGGAGTCTTTCCCTGCTTTCCCTGGGGCAGAGGATCCTTAGACCAAGGCAGCTCACCCTGAGGCTGCTGAGCAGGTTTGGAGCAAAAAACTTTAGTGGTGCAGTAAGATCCTTTCTGAACCTGCATAAGGAGTTTCTGACACAGAAATGGAGATGTTAGAAGGACTGTATAGAGCTGAAGGAAGACTGCAAGCATTGCTCAAAAGCCAAGTTCTAAGCAAGTGAAAAAAGCCAACAAAAATAACAAAAAATTGCTTGTTGCTACTGAGATCAGTGGTGCATCTTCCTGTCCTCTGCCCTCTCATGCTATGCAAAGTCGTTTAAGTAGGCTTTCTACATGGGTCCAAAATGCTACAAATGCCAGGCATGGAGATCTGTCTGTTTCTTTTTAAAATCCAAATAGTTGTTTTCTCCATAAGAATGCTTTTACTATTGTAAAATATGGCTGCATGTATTTTTGAAATTATGGAAGGCTTGAGACAAATTGACCTCTATTAAGCTAGTGGCTTTCAAGTTTTTGACATCTTAATTAAATATTGACTCTGGGTGTCTTTCATCCAGTTTTCCCTGAAAGGTTGTAAGATATTCTAGTGAAGTGATAACTATAAGTGGCAATGGATAAGTGTTTTGTGCATTTCTATGAGGTGTGTCTGTGCAATTATGCAAGAGAGACCCAAGGGAGATATGCTTGCTATTGTCTCTGTCAGCAGCAGCAGCTCCCTAGACACAAACATGGGGAAGCTGAAGTATACTTTTTTTCTTCAGAAGAAGGGAAAACTAGTGAACAGATCCACCTCAACTCTAAAACCAGAAGAAGATTCGGGGGCTGCTGTTTCCAGATTTTGTTCTCTTTGTATTATTCCTGTGGAGGGATGGATATTATCCTGTGTAGTCTTGTTCTTTAAAATAAGAAATGGTATGTGTTTTTTTTAATTAGAAGTGTCCGAAATTTGTGGTGCTCATACTCACTGGTTGGACACGAGTGGGGAGGGAGTGTTCGTCAGATCAGAATGAGGAATGCGAAGTATGGAGGAAGGACTTTGAGTCTATAAGAGAGACATAAGAAACTGAAAATGTTTGGAGACTGGATCTCCTTTTGTTTCTTATCTTTTCCATGTACTTAAATTCTGAGTTAAGTATATCTTATTTTTAAAGAGACAATGGTAATTACAACTGCAAATTTTTTCATGTTCTTCTATATTAGTCCTTTTAAAGGCAAAACAGCAGAATTGTTACTCTGTGATTGTAGTGCATAATTCCCATCTCCTGTTTTAGTGTAGAGAGAGGCCAGTGAACTTAATTATTGTCTTTCTCTTAAAGTGGTATGATAAACTTCTGATAATATAGGTAAACTGTTGTACTATTGCAACTGCTTCTGGGAAAACCTGTGGTTCTGTTTTCGTCCATAGCAGGATTTCCAGTTGGTTTCTGTCGTTACCATGTATGTACTTTTACAGTTGCTTCTGTTTACCAAATGGCATTTTCAGGTCTAATGTATTGGCTTCAGACCAAATCTTGTGAAAACCTATTTCTGGTGTTCTTTTGTGGTACGTACAGCAGCGGTTTTACTGCTGGTCTTCCTCTTTGAGTAGGGTGCTGTCCTTCATCAGTTATACTTTAAGGAAGACTCCTCATTCTCTTCCTCTCAGTCATATAAAGACTGGTCTTAAATCTAAATTCTTCCTGGAAGAAGGCTGTCACAAGAGATTGCTAGCATAATGGAAATGTGTAGACCTAAATCTAGTAAGGAGAAACAGAAGGGGGGGGGGGACCCCACACAAAACCCAGAAACAAAACAGAAAAAACATAATCAAGAACTTGGAACTGAAGCTGCCAACTGGAGGTGGAGTGCAGTGTCAAATTAAAGTTGGAGAAGAGCTAACCAGCAAATGTGGTGACTTCTGTATTTCACTTATTCTACTCATCCATTCTTTTCTTACAGTACAATACATGTACTTAGAATTGCCTGAAGATTACAGAATTAATTTAAATTCTAATAGAAACAATGCAGTTTAGGTGCCATTCTAGTAGAAACAATGTTGTTTAGAGCCTGTCCAACCTAGTCATGGTACCTGGCCTTTCTGATCTTAACCTTTGCAGCAAACAGCCCCTTTTGCCTTCTTCAGGGCTTATAGCAGGAAACAGAGAAGGGAAGCCAGTTCACCCTTTGCAAGGTCAATCTCTGTGGATACTTAATCTAAAATTCATTGAGCCATCCTTGCAGAACACGGTAACCGTTGCTCAGAGGTGTCCTTTGGCTTGGATGTTCTTTCTGTCTCTCACACTGCCTCTCTGAGAACACAGATGCAGCTTTTTGCATAAGCTGACCGTATTCAGAATACATTGTGCTACCATTTTACAGTTGGCTCTGAGCCTGTGCGAGGCCAAAAAGAAATTTAGGAAGACTGCTTTTTTTTTCCTGTAACATTGGAAAGTTGTCATCTGGTACTGTGACATGCTCTGTAAGCATCCTTTTGCTAACTTTGGTTAAGGCTTTGACTTTTTTTCAAAGTCTAACCTTGAAAAATTGTAAGGACTTTAGAGTTCTTGTGTTTAACACTCTTAAGGCATATTCTTAATCGATGTCACTGGTGTTTGAAGAATGTTTTCAGAGAGCTGGTAGAACCATACATACAAGGTACCAGGACAGTGCATTTATTAAGAGCAAGATCAGTTTGATCTGTCCTTGCTTGCTGAGTCACAAATTTATCACTCTTACGTGAAATAAATTCATATATCTTTGAAATAGTTGCCTGCAGAAGATTCTCTTACAAATTGGAAGAAACTTTTTAGAAGCCATGTTCCTCCTGAGAATTGCAGAACAATGGATTATTTTCTGGTATGTACTGAAAGTCAGAACCGGCCTGCTGATATAATTGAAACCACCCAAAGAAACCTGTTGCTTGCAGACAGCCTTGTCAGACATGCAGTGAACTCTACTTGCTAGTTTTCTCTGGCTTGTAAGAGAAACAAGGGTATAAATCCTTCTGGAGCAGGTTTAGTTGCTGGAAACTCCTACACAGAGTGATATGAAATCCCGTAAGAATGCCACTTTCCAACATCATGACTGCTGCTCTTCCAAATGGAAGATGGTTCTTTTAGATAACTCAGTGTTATCCAAGGGTGTGAGACTGAGTTAAAATCAAGGCTTCTTGAATCCAAAGCAAAGGGCATCTGTCTAGCTCGATACTCTCAGCATAGGGCGACGCTGGGAAAGGCCCGTTAAATACTGCTTGAAACTGTAGCTCTGATCAGGCCTGTTACTACTGTGTACTGAATTTCATACCATTATTGATCAGTATTGCTCCTGCCTAGCGATAAGAACTGGCCATGTTTTATTAGAAAACCCATGGCCTAATGCTAGCTTGATAATGACAAGGAAGATGAGGTGATGAATTACTGATGAAAGACCAAGGGTTTATCTGAACTATCTCAAGATGAGTGCTCAGGTGCTTTACACAGTGAGTCTTCAGCATACAGGAAAACATCTTATCTTCACAAGGAGGTGTTTCAGTATTTCATTTAAGGTAACCTGAGGAATAGTACTGGGAAAAAATGCTTCCCAGACTGGAGAATCCCATGCTTTCTTACAAAACATTTCTTCTCAAGAAGAATTAATTACGGGCTTTCTCAGCTTCTCAGTCTGGTTGTCTCTAATGTCTCGCTACTGTTCTAGGCGTTCATCAGTCTTCTCATCCAGATGAGACCTGCTGATGGTCTCAATTCTTAAAACTTGCTTTACTGTGCTGAACTTGCTGCTTCCTATGCTTTAAAAATGACTAAATTAATGTCCCATTCTGAGGAAATCTCCAAGGTGAGAGAGAGAAGTGGATTAAAATGCTGAGCTAGGACTTAGTCAAAGTTTAAACCAGATTTTTCCATAGTATTAATGCTGATCCAAGTAATGTCAGCAGCTAGCTCAGTTTCCTAGCTTTGTTGCGGAGCTAGGGCTTTTGACCCACTGTTCGCTGGAAAGTGGGGCGAGTGTGGGCTGTGCTGCAGGTGAACAGCGCGAGTGGCTGTGGTGGTTGTTTCCTGACAGACAAGAGTCAAATACAGAAAGGTTGAAGAGGAATGACAGTAAAAATATCTTTGACCTCTGGTACTCATCATTGTATCAGCGATGCTCCTCTCTGTCCAGTAACTAATCTGAAAATTAGTGGAAGCCTGAGATGCTGCAGTCCTTACATTCAGTGTCCATACTGTGCACTAACATGCTTAAGAGTGAAGGTCATAAATACGTAAAGGTGGAGCAGTTCTTCCTGTGAGCAGTTACTTATCAAAAGCTGCAAGAGGCTACTTCTCTAAGGAGACTTCACTTTATTTCAGTGGAAGCTAGCTGCAGAGAGGTCATTCCTTAGTTTTGAAAAACACATCTCCTGCTTTGTTTTCCCGCAACTCAAAAACTATGTTGGGCTTGTCTTTGTGAGTCTTAGTAGATGTGATGTGGTATTTTCAGCCTACAGCTCTCTGGCAGATTCATATTATCTAGATAAAATAATTCTAGTTCAAAGGAAGAGCTTCATAAAATACGGATACTTCTGTGTTGGCTAGTAATGCTCATGTGAACTGCTGTGCCCATCAGTAATCACTTTGAACATCATATTTTAGGCCTGCTTATATAAGAAGCTTGTAGAGGAACTGGAGCTTCAACAGTGTTTCAGCTGTTGATCTAGACATGGGCATGGCTGTCCTGGTCAGTGTAGCTCTACTTGTGTGCCAGGGTTGTAGGAGATGCTTTTCAAGAGTGCATGTAGCAACTGACATAATTACTCTGTGCTGAAATATCCTGAGACAATTACTGACTTCACAGGTCCCTTACAAATACACCTTGTTTCATGCAATCCTTGAGGAGAAAGCTCTGATATCAGGGTAGTAGATGAGCCATTTGTCTCTGAGGTGTAGCTCATCGTGATGCCCCACCAGTTAGTACTTCATGGCGCAATCTGTTTCTAATTGTGTCTGTTTTGTGGAGGAATAAACTGTCAGGTTGCTCCGTTCATGCCCTCAGTTGTTCAGGTACAGAACAGCCATGGATCCCACGGCTGACCTCAGGGCTGCAGCTCTGGCACTGGTTGTAGCTGCCAGAGCTGGCACTCTTCATGGGACGTGGACTGAAATAGCAAAACCTCTTCTGATGGTAGTGCTGAAAGGCTGTTCTTTCCGTGTCTATTTATTGAATGCATTACCTGTTGCAGGGCAGGCTGTAAAAGTGAAGCCTGTATGGGATATGGGTGTATTTATTAGCTTAATCTACACGCTGTAAGTGAAGCTGTGTTGAGTTACATGTTTTTGTAGTTCCACAGAGTTGAGTCTAAATTGCCTGTAAGCCTGTTGTGTTTCCAATTTGCTTTGCCCACAGAAACAAATGCTGCTGCAAGCTTCCACCACAAACTTAGTCAGCACAGCATGTACATGTTTAACAAGGCAGTCTTGTGTATACTGGGAAAAGTGACCTTCAAGCTTTGTTTGGAAGGGAAGTGTCTTTCATTTGAGGGGAGACAGAATGAAAACTCAATGAACGTACAGCAGTGTACTCTCCTGTTTCAGACAACATCCTATCACTGGCTAGTGACAGCTGAGACCTGGTCTCTGCTGCATGCTGCAGCATCTTGTTACTAGAAATCAAATTAAGAAGAAGAGTTCTTGAGTTGTGGTGTCTCGTATACTAATTTATGTGCAAGTTAAGAATGCTTGCCTGGCACACTGGTATCAGAACACTTCTGTAACAAAAACAAAGAAATACATCCTTTTTCTTATTATACTTGCCAAGGTGGCTCACACATTCTTAATGTACTCCTCTTCCAAACATAAGTCTGTCTGGTTTGTAGGAAGGTTTAACCCGTTTTCATCTGCACAGACTGGGTGGTAATTGACTTTTTTGTTGGATTTTTTTTCTGCCCCAATGAAACATGCATTTTAAAAGAACTGGATGCTATCCATAAGGCAAACAGTGTTCTAAGCTGAAAGTTTAAAATGGAAGTTATTTAATGCAAAAATTTACTAAAATCCTGATTTAAAGATTTCAGATTTAAAGTCTTACAAGAATACCTTAAGTAGAGGTGTTTAGAATTTAATATAAGTTTTTCCTGAAGTTCTTGCAGGTAATACAAACACTCTGCCCTCTATACTGCTAATAAGCTGTAAGATAACAAAAATGGAAGTATGATGCTGAGGTGTCTAAGGGTAGTAGCAGATAGTAAGAAACTGAAACATTCATGTTTTAGGGACTAGGTCACTTTTTTTTTGTCAACTTCTTTGTTTAACCTGTTAACTTCCACAGTTTTGACTTTAAAATTGTAAATCAGTTCGTCTTGATGCTCAGAAATCTAAAATATTAAAGCACTGAGAACACTTGGATTTGGTGTGGTAATGTTTTCATGTCTAGAAACAAGTATCTGTCTTACTAACTGCAGTGGAAAATTCCGGTAAAACCATTTTTAAATTGGTGTCTCCAGAGTAGCTACGTTCAGTGTTGTACAGTGTGTGTCATGATTAAATATTTAAAACTGTAGGCTTTCTGGCTGCTTATGACTTGCGTTGTGTCCAATGGTTTTGACATTGCGTAACCTTAATGTTTATGTGTTAAATATTGACCTGTTGAAGTGGCTGTGGAAGTAAGATTTTAACACAGCTATTAATTCGGTGCATATGTATATTGTTTGAAGAGATTGAATCTAGAACTATCAGCAAGTAATTACTGAACGAGCAAACTGACAGGATGCAGGTAGGGAGATTAATCTGGAGAGTATCTGCTTTAAATCTGTATCACAAGTGAAATAGCTGGACTTTGACATCAATAATGAATAGAAACTGTATATCCCATACTTCAGCCAAGCTTCTTTTGACTGGGAATTAGTTCCCTTATCCCCATAACATTTCGTGGTGTCCGTGTTTGTCTCTAGTGATGCTGACTTGCAGTAATCACAGATCACTACTGATGTTTTGCCAAAGAAAGTCAAACTTCAGTTATGTTGGGTTTCTGAAGTTCTAGGTTTCTTTCAGATTTCTTGCCTGGCTAGAACTTCTGCTGCTTAGCAAGATGACTAGAGATGGTGTTTGAATATTGGTAATGAAGTACTGATTTCAGTTTAATGTATGTTATTCCTATGACTAATCTGCCCAGATTCTAGTATGCATCAGTCAGGATACAGGAGTAGTCACTGGAATGCTTTCCATGTAGGGTAACCTGTGATCAGCATGTGTTCTTAGATGTTAAAAATACCTTGTAAACACACTTCAAGAATTTAAAGGAAATGATACTGAAACTGAATTTAAAATGGTAATATTTACTGGTTAGAGCTTACTGCTTTCATTTACTTGCTTCCTTTAAATTCCGTTCAGTGTAGGCCTTGACTGCTCTGTCAAACTCTATGCCAAATAGCATTTACCAGCTAGGGCATGGGCAATAAACATCACTGGATCAACTGTCACTGTGAACAAACTCATTTGACAGAAGAAAAGTGAGAGGAGTTTTGCAGATACAATTTTATTTCTTGACAGGTACCACTTCTGTAGCGTAAGGCAAACTTGCAGGAAGTTAGCAAACATTTGTGGTGGATTTCCCCTCTTCTGAGGGGCTCAGAGTGAGTTAGTATCCTTGATATGTGACAGCATGTGTCCAGCAGTGTCAATTCCCCTTTGGAAGACTGTGTCTCTTTTGAATTTCTCTTGGAAGGAGTAAGGGGGAAATGACTGTATCATTGGTTTTATACAAAGTGTGAATCCTCTGTCTTTGCTTAATTACCTTCACTTAATTCAAGTTACTTCCAGAGTCTGGGTAAAAGTCCATTTCAAAGAAATTCCTTAAGAATTGTTAAGTGTTGTGGCAGAAGCACAGAATGGCTGAGGTTGGTGGGACCTCTGGAGGCCTCTAGTCCAACCTCCTGCTCAGAGCAGGTTTACCGTAAGCAGGTTGCTCAGGCCTTGGTCTGGTTGGGTTTTGAACATCTCAAGGGGTTAGACTCTACAATCTGAGTAACTTCTTCCAATGCTTGACCACCTTTTGCCATGAGAAGGTGTTTTCTTATGGAATGAAATCTACATGGAATTTCCAAATGAATTTTTCTGTGTTTCAGTTTGTGTTCATTGCCTCCTGTCCAGTCAATCACTTGATACTAGAGTCTGGCTCCATCTTCTTTACTCCCTTCATCAGATTTTTATGGCTGAGATCCTGCTGAGCTGCCTTTTCTCCAGACTGAGCACACCCTGCTGAGATGCTCCAGTCCCTTAGTCACTTTTGTGGCCTTTTACTGGACTTGCTCTAGTTGTAAATATCTGTCCTGTAGTGGGGAGCCCAGACCGGAGACAGACCCCCAGAAGCGTCTCACCAATGCTGAGAAGGATCGCCCCCCTTGACCTGCTGGTAATGCTTCTACTAATGCAGCCCAGGTGGCCCTTGGCCATCTTTCTTGCAAGGGTACATTCTGCTGGCTTATGATCATCTTGGTTTCTACCAGGACTCCAGGGTTCTTTGCCAAGATGCTTTTCAGCCAGTTGGCTCCCAGCATGTATTGGTACATGGGATTATTCCTCCCCAGGGGGAGGACTCTACTTTTCCTGTTGAACTTCTTTGAGCTTCCAGTTTGCCCAATTTTCCAGTCTGTTGAGGTCCCCCTGGGTGGCAGCACAACTCTCTGGCCTATCAGCCACTCATCCAAGTTTTGTATCATCTGTGAAGTTGCTATGGGTGCACTCTGACCCATCACCCAGGTCAGTAGTGCAGATGTTAACCAGCATTGAATCTAGTATCGTGGACACCAGTGACAAGCCTCCAATGGTACTTCATGTCACTGATGGCAACCCACTGGGCCTGGCAGTTCATGTAGTTTTCAGTCTACCTCACTGTCCTTAATACCTATAAGTCCACTGTACTTAATACTTATCTAGTATGTGCTTAAGTACACATAGGTGTATTTAATGTGCAGTTTGTGAGGATATTGTGGGAGACAAGTGTCAAGTCTTACTAAAGTTGACATAAACAACATCCACTGTTCTCCCATTGTCCACCAAGGCAGTCATGTAATTGTAGAAGACTATTACATTGGTCAGACAGGATTTCCCCTTTAAAACCCATGCTGACTACTTCTAGTAGTCATTCATGTGACTGGAGGAGATTTTCATGATGAGTTGCTCAATCACTGTCCCAGAGATTGAATTGAGATTGACTGCCTGTATTTGCCCAAAGAGCAAGAGAGTTTCTTGTCACTCCAGAAGATGGGTGATACTTGTTTCTTCCCACTCCTCAGAAACCTCCCCTGTTCCCCATGACCTTTCAAAGATGAGAAAGAGTTGCCTTGCAAAGACATCCATCAGCTCCTTCAGCACTTGTGGGTGCAGCCTTTCAGGCCCCATGGACTTTAATCTGTGCAGTTTAAATATTCCTTAGTGTGATCCTCCTCCACTAAGGGCAAGTATTTTTTATTCCAGAGTTCCTACTGTCTCTTGGGCTTGGGATTCCTGAACGCCAATTGTACTGGTAAAGGCTGAGGCAAGGAAAGTGCTAATTATCCTGTCCTTTTCTGTGTCCCTGGTCAGCAGTAGGTTGGTGTTTTGCCCAGTCTTCCTTTTGCTGACAATATATTTGTACAGATCTGTTTTGTGGCCCTTCAGATCTCTCATCAAATTCAAATCTAGGTGGACTTCAGCTTTCTTAACCTCATCTGTGCATGATCAGACACCATTTATATATTCCTGCTTTCACATCCTGTACACATTGGTTTTATGTTGGGAGTTTAATCCCTTGTTAATCCAGGCAGGCCCCCAAACACCTTTGCTTGATTTTCTGCTTGCTAAGGTGGACCCTTGGCTTGGAGGTGGTCCTTCAGTCACTGGAGATGGTAAGCAGGGACATCAACATGGTTTCAAGACCTATAAAGCTCTTTTAGCAGCTTGCTTTGTAAGAACTGTGGTATCCACACCAGAGGCAGTCACCAGGGAGGTCCATCAGTGTGATGTATGGGTAAGAAGGAAGAATTTTAATTTCATTCTCAGCACTACTGAATTTGAGCTGCAAATCAGGCAGACCTTGTGAATTAGTTATTTTCTTCTAGCCTACCTTAGCGTCATTGGCCAAGAGGGAAAGGAATTTTAGGTATTAATCATTGCTTCAGAGGTCACTTACGTGATTTAAGGTTTTTCTTTGCTTTTCATGTCTTTGTCATTCCATCTTCATAAAGAACACAACTTATTTCTGCTTACATTGTACTTCCTCAGTTTTATACTGTCTAACATATCGAATCAGAATGATTTTGACAGTTAGCAGTGGGTGGCTGGAGGCAAAGTCCAATTACTGCATTAGATTGCTTGGAAAATGGAGCCATTTAATCTATCAGCCTCTATAGAAGTACTTCTAGAGCAAAGTCTAGATAGTTTGGAGACTGGGAGAACAGTAGCACCATAAAATATAGCTTAGGGGTTTTGGTAGGCCTTTGGTATCTTCTGTTCATACAGATTTCTTTTATATTGTTTGAAAGAAGGTTGTGAAGCTTACATTCTGCAGCCTCTGTTCTGAGCGCTTGCAAGCATGCATGCTTAGAAAACAGCTTAGTAACAGGTATTTAGCTGAGTTCAAAGCTAATGTAAAGTCCACAATACCTCCTTAATCTTCAGCAAACCATCGGGTTGGTTTTATTTTTTTGAGTTTCTCAGTGAAATGTTTGACCAGCAGTTGTATAGCTTTCTTGTTAAATATAAAGATAAGTCACTATTTTTCTTCCTTTCTTAGCTGATGGTCACTGCTGGGAATTCTGACTTTGTTCCAGAGGACCCGACCCCAGTGCATATCAAAAGGAAATCTTGTGTCTGACACCTTAAATAGGACTGGATAGAATGGTTTTCAGTGTATCTCAATTCCAGACAATTAAAAACTGACAATTAAAACTGAGATGTGCTAGTGATGCATGCAGTTGTACATGTAGTTTATCTGTAAGTAGTCCCTGTCCTCACCTGCTTCCATTGGTGTCAAACTTTACATTAATTCATTGTGTTCGTTTACAAAAGGGACTTTGCTGTGCCCTCCTGCCATGTAGGGTTAAATTTGGGTGGGTGGAAGGGTTCCTTCTGAAACCAAACATTTACTCAGCTGTTCAGAACTGCTTGGGTTTGATAACTCAGGATTTTGTTGTGTCTAGTCTCTCCCCCAGGCAGTCTGTCTCCGTTCTCTGGCCTTGGGTCTCCTTAAGGTCATCCTGTCAAGTGTCGCATGGAGATTTATTTCTTAAAGAAGCTCATAGCTGAGTAGGCAAGTAGGGCGAGTACTTTCATTTTGTAGCTGTTGGGTTTTTCTACCTTTTGCATAGCCATTGCTGTTCTTGCTGCTGCTTTGGCTGAATGCAAGCAACCTTTACTGTCCATTTGCCCGTCTCTAGTGCAGCTTTCCTCTCAGACTCTCTTTGCACCTGGGAATATCACAGGTGTATACTTTTGCTTATGGAAAAGTAGGAAGATGACTCAAGATCTAGAAACTGTTCTTTCAAATATGGGTGTATGTATTGTGAAGGTTGAACATACAGAATAAAAAACTGTTTCAGTTTTAAACAAGTTGTAAGTATTGGGCTTTGGCTACACAGACATATAATGGTAGCAGATTTACCACTTCAGGAAAAAAACTTTTTACAAAACTTAAGTGTTAAACTCTTAAGCACGGAACTGGCAAAACCAGTCACTTGACCCAGCTGTTTCAGAATCCGCCACACAGCTGGTAGCTGAAGTCTGATCCCTCTTCTCTTTGTCTGACTTGAAAGACTGTGCTTTCCCCTCATCTTTATTTCTGTGGTTCCGCTGGTACTCATTGTCCTTTGCAAATCCTCATCTAAAGAAAGGGCATGGTTACTTAAACAAAAAGAACAAAATGACACCACGGTAGTGCCTCTCCTTTCCTTTCTTCCTCTGAAAGGGCTAATGTTGCAAGTTTTAAGAAATCAGAATTATGGATTTGCCTTTCCTGAAGGACCTATTAAATTTCTCATCTGCCTTGTTTAAAGGCTCTCGGGAATCAAGTTTTCTGTCATGTGCAGAAACATGACTGCTGTCATTGTAGCATTTTCTGTCTGGTGTCTTGTTTCCAGTAGTTCGTGATATTCCATTGTTCTTGTAATTTAAAGCGGCGCTGCATAGTATATGATAAATTACTTAACAATGCTGCAAAATGGCCATAATCACTTTTTACTGCTACAGTTCTGATAATTAGAGGGACTTCCTATGGCAGGTTACAGGCACTTACGTCCTGAACATTCCTTCTGTGTGAATCTGACTCTAGCTAGTAGCTGATACTGTCCTCTAGGAATAATCCTGTGTTGACTTTTTTTAAATTACAAGAATCAAGTCAAAATAGAAAATCTAGTTATCAGTTCTCGGTCTACAAAATGAACTACTGCTTTCTGTTCACACTGTATCTTGAAAAATCGTAAGAAGTATCAAAGGTATCTTTTTAAAGAAAAAGAAAACTATTAACTTATATAATATCCATTGACAGTCTATGCGACTGGATTATAGAAGAGGTCCCTGTGACATGAGAAGCTGAGGTGGAAAGATTTGTTGAGTTACATAGCAGATGTCAGGAATACGTTTTAGAATGTGGTGAGGTCTTTTTTTTTTTTTTGTTTGGTTGTTTTTTAACACTTAGCATCATAGACATGGAATCCGATTTTGCTAAGGAGTCTGTGGCTTTCTACCTGACACCTTGATGGTGGTAATTTTCATGAGCTCTGTGGACAGTTCCCTAGTGCATGTTTTTAATAATATAAAAAAAGTGATAGGGCATGTTAAAAAAAAGGGACTAAGTAGTCTCAAGTTCAGTGGACTCAGCTCCAGTGGAAAACAAACTGTTCTTCACTGTGGCTTTGGAGTTCCACGAAACTGTATGGAAACTGGGAAATTCTGTCATTCTTGCTGTAAAACTGGACGCTGCCAGCTTTTCTATTAGGATTAAATTCGCATGTCTTCACAAAAAACATAAATTCATAGAAATGACTGAGGTTATTCCCAGCTTGCCTATGTGGGAGTTCAGAAGACAAGCACTTTGAACTCAGGTCTTTAGCCCTTGTGTGGCTCTCATGTTAAAAGAGCAAGGCACTGTGGCTCGCAGGGCTGTGTGTTGGGTAGTGTGTTATCTCGGGACAGCTACAAGTTCTGTAGGTCAGCCTTGTTCAGCCAGCTTTGGAAGATACCTTACACAAAGCCTCTGGGTAGAACATCAAAGGATCACAGCAGTGTTCAGGGTACTCCTTGTGTAGTCTCCAGAGTGCTTTATTTCAATTGCCTTTTTTGTTTGGCTTCCACAGGAGTCTTAAGAGTCTGCTGATCTGCATGGAAATGAGACGGGAGAATGTGAAAATAAATGTCAAAGGATTAGGCAAAAGATACAGAGTTAAGTTCCAGCTGCCCAGAGTTGGCTGATCCCAACTCTGCAGGGCGGGAAGGAAAGCATATAAATCTAACCACTTCTTGAGGCTCTTTTTTTACCTTTATATTTTCTACAGTGAAAACCCCCCAAAAAATACTTTGCCTTGTCGGGGTTCCATAAGCATGGATATTCTGTTTTAATTTTTCCTGCACTAAGGATAAGACACTTGTACAGACTTCAGTGGGAGGTACTAAACTCCTGAACATCCTGGTTTTGTAGGATGTGTCTAAGGATTGAAGAATCTAATTGATAATCTCAATGAAATATTTTTGACTGATGCTTTGAGGCAGCGGGTAAAAACTTCTGTCAGAAAGGACCTGTGAAGCCCAGTGTTACTGGGCATTTGGTTGTAAGACCTCCCTGTTGCAGAAATTGGCAAGCCACTGAACAGCCAACATGCAGGTTGCATTCCTACTTCTGCCATTCATTCTTAGGCCTATAAAAGGGATGTAGCGAATTTTATCTTGACCTCATGAATGATTGTGTGTCATTTGATAGCAAGCTCAACACATGCACAAAGGGCACAGCACTTGAAAAACACTTGCAAACCTCTGCGTGCTTTGGACTGTTTTTCTGTGGTTCTGACCTAGGTATCAAGGTGAAAATTCCTTGTATTTTTTAATGATAAAGAAAAGAAAAAGATGCTTGGATCTTCTCAAATTTGTCTTTCTAATCTTATAGTAAGCTAACTGGGAACACTTTTTCTCCACCAAGGCTTGCTGGAGTGTGTACCTAGCTTTTCTCCTTTATTTGAAAGTACTCCTTAAATTATACATGAGTTCACGTAGCCAGCCTGTGTTGCGTGTTCTGTGTTGCATTCCTTCAGTGTTTTTACAGAAGCCAACATCAAAAAAAACTACTTAACTGTCTTTGCAAGGTAACTTTTCTGGCCCTTAAAATATTTCAGTGCCGCAGAACAAATTACAGTGTCCTATTTTAGCTGGTTTTAAAGTGTTTGATTCCTAGTTTTTTTACTTTTTCTTAAGGTTTCCTATGCGCGACCAAGTTCAGCTTCTATTAGAGATGCAAATTTGTATGTTAGTGGACTTCCGAAAACAATGACCCAGAAAGAACTGGAACAGCTCTTTTCCCAATACGGACGCATTATTACTTCTCGGATTTTGGTTGACCAAGTCACTGGTAAGTAGGCAGTTTTGCACTTCCTCCCATTTTTGGACTGGCAGTTTAAGAAACATTTCACCTTTCAGTACAATAGTCTTGTCTCTAGAATGTATGAAAGGTGTATGTAGGCCAGAAAATGCAATTTTCTGCTGGAATTGTTCATAAATATGCATGGACAAAAATAGATTGTGGAGTGTACTGAGCCAGCTTGAGTCATTTCCACCCTGAAGGTGCAGGTTTGAAGCCTGTTTCATGGCTTGTAATAAATTTACAGCTGCTATAATCTTCCTTTCCAAGCTGCTGTGTGAAAATAGTCCCTGTGTGCCTTATGAAATACTACTAAACACTTTCTTTATAAAAATAAAATTTTATGCAGAAATGCACAGCTGGTTCTCTGAGGCTAGGATTACAAAAGACCCAGGCTGGTAGTTGCTGGTAAGACTGTTTTCAAGGTTGCCTCATTAACTTTGGGCACACAGAACAACATGAACTTTGAGTTCCTCAGGAGCAGATAAGTTCTGTGCTTAGCAGTGCCCTAAAGAGCTAAGCTCTAGCAGGTTAGTTGCGTCGTTACAGTATGTGTCTTAACTGGTGAGTGAGCGTCAGTGATGCTCTGTGGTAACTCTTCAGACTTGGGCAGTAGTGCATGTATTTTTGCTGGCTTGAATGGATGATCTTTATAATTTGCTGCTCTTAAAATTTGGCAGCTTTATAATTTGCCTCACCTGCTTCCAGCAGACCTGTTCCAAAAATAAGCAATCACGTGAAATGCCAAGTGCATGACAGAAGTATTGAGTGTGCAAAGCAAAACGTAAAGGAGCATGGCTCTAAAAATTCTGATCTTTCCAAACAGCATTGGAATTTTGCATTGGAATTTTGCATTGGAATTTTGCATTGGAATTTTGCATTGGAATTTTGCATTGGAATTTTGCATTGGAATTTTGCATTGGAATTTTGGATTGGAATTTTGCATTGGAATTTTGCAATTCCATTACATTAACAGAAATCTCAATATTGACACATAATATTTAGAGTGTTTTAGTAGTGTGAGTTTGTGAGAGTGTAGAGAGGCAGGGAAAGGAAAGCTAAAGGCCAAATAGTGACTTGTAGAAGCAGCATATTTGCAGGTCAAATTTCCTGTTTCTGTGCAATAAGTAGCTGCTTTCAGTATGGTCGTGTATGTTCGTGCATAGAAATGGTGGGATTTGACAAATGGGACAAATAAGTAAATGTAGGTAAAGTTTTAAATGTTTACTGTAATTCTAAGTACTCCCTGGCGTAGACTGTTGTTCAGGTTTAAGCTTTCTTCCCTCCTTCTTAGTAATTTGAAGAGGTAGACTCAAAATGGTATGAATAATAAGGTTGTGACACTAACTGACAGACAAAAAATACAAAGTTGAAGCTGTGACACTCGCCTCTTCAAAGATTTCTTACACCTGCTCATTGTCACTTTGATGGTTTAAATTGTCATTGTTTACGAACAGAATACCTTTCTTGTTGCTAATGTCTTTCTCAAGCGAGGACAAGTGTCTAACTTGTCTGTTTATTCATGAACCAAAATACAAGAGGTCTCTAAATGGATTTAGGAATATTACAGCAAAGCATGCAACTAACTAGTGTTGGCTGTAGTAGCTTTAGTGTTAATTGGTTCAAGTATTGACACTTCAGTGCGTTTATATTTAAGCCACAGTATAAGTTTTGAGGTGTGATGTTCCAAAGACCTTCCACAAACACTGATCCCCGTGCATGTTATCTTTGATTTTTATATACCAAGGAAGAATCTCTGGCCCCAGAAAAGTTTCCTTCGAAAAATAATACCTACAAAAATGTGGTCGTATGCTGAAACTGAATCTCTTGCTTAGCGGTAGCTATGGATTGTTAAAACAGGCCCATGATTCCCATTACTGCAATCTAGAACTTGCACTCCATTCTTTGTCCTCTCAGCATATTTGCTCCAAAGGGGACTGCAAGAGTGCTGCAGGAGGGCATAAGCCATTTCTTGCTGCTAGGGAGCAGATGACTAAACTACTTACAGAATTCCTGTGAATTTAGATACTGCAGAGTAGCAAGAACTGAACAGAGGTTACAGTGCAGCTGGTTCCTCGTTCGCTTCCACCCTAACCACAAATTGCTTTGTTTCAGAATTACCCTTTGGCTCACTATATTTAAGTTGTCTCCACTGTGTTTTCCCTCAGCCTTCCAAGTATTCTATGGAATGTATCTTATGTCAGTTAACATGAAAATAATAATTAAGAAAAAATATTACTGCATAAAAGTCTCTGAGTTCAGCTCTAATAAGCTCAAAATGATGTGTTCACAGCAATTGGCCATTAACATAGCAATTGGCTATGAAGATCAAATGTTAACATCTAATATTCCAGAGTCTCTGAATTAATTATTATATACTTTCTTCACCCTGTGCAGGGGTGTCAAGGGGCGTGGGGTTTATCCGGTTTGACAAGCGAATTGAAGCAGAAGAAGCTATCAAGGGCTTGAATGGCCAAAAACCTCCAAGTGCCACAGAGCCCATCACTGTAAAGTTTGCTAACAATCCAAGCCAAAAAACCAATCAGGCCATCCTTTCCCAGCTGTACCATTCTCCAAACAGAAGGTATCCGGCACCTCTAGCTCAGCAGGCTCAACGTTTTCGGTAAGTCAAATACATACTTCTGTGCAGCTGTGCTGAATACCATGTATTCCCATAGACCTGTTCATTTCCCTCCACTCTTTCCCATCCCTGCTTGTCTGATTTCTGTGTGTGAAGGAAATGCATGAAAATGTTGAACTTCAGCTATGCTCCTGCAACACCAGCCAAAACCAAAAGTGCATTCTGTCCTATTGATAGCATTTCAGTATCTAATAAACCTATTTAGAGTTAAACCGAGATGACATCTTTTTCTTCTACAGAGTCACTAACAAAAAATCCCTTTTAAAAGATTATTTTTAATTTCCTAGATTATTGCTGATTAATGTCCAAGTTGATCCAGTTAACATTGACCTAGGCAATTCCATTTTCTTCTTAGCCATATGGCATGCCACAGCCAGCCTCTTTTTCCCCACCCCTGTCTTTTCCTCCCCATTCTGGCTTTCAGTTCTTTTTCCTAGTCAGTTGTCTCAATCCTGCATACCACGCTTTGTCTTTGCTCATTACAAACTCTTGTAATGAAGATTATTCAAATACTTTTTGCATGTGTTTTTTGTGGATGTATGTTCCCATCGTGTTGAAACTACAGCCATACAGTTCCCTGTGATATTTAGTGTATTGAAAAGGACAGATGGTGAGAACAAAGTGAAACAAATATTGTATTATCTACATTCATGAGTACCTCGGATTTTTTTCAGTGATTTTGATTGTTTCTTCCCACCCTCTGCCCTGAGCTGTGTGACTGGAATGTGCTAAACAGTAATAAACAGTTTCTATTTTATTTTTCAAGAAATAAAATCAGCTGACAGTTTGTTTCAAAGAGAATATACCAAACTTCAAAAGCTCTGCATTGGCTACCGTGCTTTTAGGCCAAACATTCAAGAGTTCATTGACTGCATTTCTGGCAGAACCTCTGAATTATTCTTTTCTTCAGCTTTTCAGCCTTACGTGCTGCAGGTGTCTCACAGGTGCAAAGGTCAGCGCTTCAGTAGGTTTTTCTGCCCTCAGGGAAGGGATAACCAATTTTATTTGTTGTTTGGTGGATTTTTTTACCATTTCTTAGGGAATAAAAGGGTTAATTTAAACAGCGTGCTGAATATTGAATAAAAGTAGGCTTGCCATTGTTCCATAGGCAAAGAGCATAGGGGCAGAAGTTGCAGGATGGACCCAAGTGCATTATATGAAATATGATGACAAGGGAGCTGTTGTACAGCCTGTGTGTTACAGCATTCAACATACTCTCGCAAGTCTGGCCTGCTGACTCCTTGAGTTCTTCTGAGTGGACTTGATCCCAGATACTCAGCTGTGTTCGGTATTACTCTGATACTGGTTGGGATACTATCTGTACTTAACTGATACTCCAGGTAGATCTGTCATGATTTGTAAAAAAATCTTGAACTTTTGGAGTTTTTACTTTGGATAGGACCTGAAGTTCTTTGTAGTAAAGCAATTTAAATAGACTACCCCTGTCCTGCAGCATTAGGCTTTGAACCTTAAAAATTTTATTTGTCTGTGATTTATTTTTGTTTAAAAAGGAAGTATATTTTTGTGAATGCCCATTTAAATTTCACTGGAAAGCTGTTATTTTTCTGAGAATACGAAGTGTGAAGTGATGCCTGAAACAGCCATAAGAGATACTGTGATTTGCTGCACTTAAAACTATAACAGTAACAAAAAGCGCTGAGTTAGGTCTGTAGTGAATAGGAAGGGGAGTAAAATCTTTCTCACTTCTATTGATGTGGAAGGAAGAACAAGGTTGAACTGATTAGTCAAAAAGTAAACTGGGGTTGCAAATGAAATTAATTTTTTTTTTTGGGAAAGCCTTCAGGCTTCTGTTTCATCTCTAAAAGAGACAGCCCTGCTGAATTTTAAATTTTTATAACTCTAAAGGGAAGAGTGTCTCTTGGTTTCTTAGGTCTTTGCTTCGTTGCTGTTGCAGCATTCCAGCTCTGTTGCTGACTACGTAGTTCAGATGGCACCTATACATCAGATCTTTCATGTCTCTTACATGCAAGAAATCTTAGCTGTTGACACTTCAGGATTACCTGATGCATTTTCCCTGTCTCTGTTGAAGGCTGAAAAGAGAGTCAGCATAAACTTTAGAAGTTAAGAACAGTAGGATCACTACAATGCTCTTTTTTTCTTATGAAGAAAAAATTTGACCTGAACTTTCAAAAGCAGCTATATATAACTGTTTCTCAGTTTCTGTAGCATATGTAACTTAAAGCATCTTTGAAAATTGTCCAGTGAATGGCCCTGAGAATTTTTCCAGAGTATTTTTAAGTCATCCAGGTAACTGATGAAAAGTGTTAGGGTGATGCTGTCACTGTACGAAGTCCTCAGCCAACTGCTGGGCAGCAAGGACTTGGAAGTGGTGTTTCTGGAACTATTCATCTTCCTCTCTATCCTGAAATGTTAATGACAGTAGACCTCTGTTGTCCACACTAAGTCTACTGATAGTAGTCAGGCGTTTTTAACTTACTCTTTTTTCTTCTTTTAGGGGTTCAGTGGCTCGCTTTCTTGTCAGTACGTCCCACAAACGCTGCTCACTGCAGAATCATAATGCCTGCAGTTTGGTCTTTACTTAGCTGCAATCAAGACCAAATATATTTCCTTCAAGTTTTTTTGTGCACAAGTGTATCTATACTACTGCAGCACTTGAGTTTGGATTCTGTAGACCACTAATGGTTCTTAAACCCCATAGTTCAGTACTAGAGAGAAATCACAATAATGTACAGATCGTAAGGTAGCCGTAAACCAAAAACTAAATCAAGTGTACCTCTTTTACCTAGGCACGTGTTTTGTGGAGTCCTTTAACAAGACTTTCTTTCTCTTCACATGTCTTGAGATTTGCCAGGAAGAAACCAGAGCTGCTTTAGGGCAGAAATTTTCTTAAAGAAGCACTTTAAGGAACTTCAAGAGTAAGATTAATAGGGCTGGTAGGCGCTGTAATGTTCTGAGTATTGGCTAGGTAATTCCAAAGGATTTAGAATTGTGTTTGCAAACTACAGACCAACAGCTTGGCGGAAGGTGAAGGAAGAAATACATGGAGAAAACTTGCAGTCTAATATGTGTGTGTGTATATTCTAAATCCACTTTATTCTGGGAAAGAGTAGGAAATTGAAAAATCTTTTTTGGAGTTCATATTCTGACCTTCGTTACTCCTCCAAAACCCTGTGTCTATCTGGGTATTCATGTCAGAAAACTGTCAGAAGCCTCAGTAAATTCTTCATCCAAAACAAGTTAGTAATCATGAAAATTTCACTGAGGTGGTTACTGACTGTAAATTTATGCTAACAGTATTTGACTTAGGCTAAACTCTTGGTGCTGGTGCACTTTCTGAACTGAACTGTTAATTGTTGTGGATACTACACAAGAACATCTGTTTTGTATTCACTAACTGTATCAGGTGTAATAAGGTGCCACAGCTCTTTTAGTGGTGATACTTCAACTTTGCATGAGGTTCTGTACAGTGCAAGGGATATGGCAGTAATACACCAAGTTTCCTTAAGATTAAAGTGTGTAAAAGTCTGAAGACTGAACACTTTACTAAATGTTTTGCAGGTTGGACAATCTGCTCAACATGGCTTATGGAGTAAAGAGGTAATAAAGGACTATGAGGTTCATGATAACCAAATTATTTTTAAGTATTTTGCATGCTCTTTTTCAGTAAGACTTATATTGGATTTTTGCATGTTGAGACCAGCTGAAATAGTTCATTTTGGTACACTGTGCATGAAAGAGACAAACCTTTTGTAGCAGTTCCATGGAATTCTCTTTCAAATGACTTACTAATCCTCATGGGTTTTATAGCATGCTTTTGTTCTGTTTTTCTATGTTACTTCATTTCAGACAGACCTAGCACTCTTCCCCCTACTTGTGTATAGTATTGTACATAGCATTTGTGCGGTTGGGGAGGAAAATATTTGTGATGTTACCTTTTTAGTCTGGCCAACATGTTCATGCTGTGAAAAGCCCTGTGTCATTTTCTCTTTTATTTTGAAATTTCTTTGCTGGGATTTTCTGTGAACAGCTACTTTATGATTCTGTTTCTCTCATTCTTTAGTAGGTTTCCCCCAATGACCATTGATGGAATGACCAGTTTGGCTGGAATTAATATCCCTGGACATGCAGGAACTGGATGGTGCATTTTTGTGTACAACTTGGCCCCTGATGCTGATGAGAGTATCCTCTGGCAAATGTTTGGACCCTTCGGAGCAGTAACCAATGTGAAGGTCATCCGTGACTTTAACACCAACAAGTGCAAAGGGTTTGGATTTGTGACTATGACAAACTATGATGAGGCAGCTATGGCAATAGCCAGCCTGAATGGATACCGCCTTGGGGACAGAGTACTGCAGGTCTCCTTCAAAACAAACAAAACGCACAAAGCCTAACAAGTTATTCTCAGTGCATTAATACATGAAAACTATACAACAAAGGCAATTTACAAGAAGCTTTATGCATTAGTAAATGCCTTTGTTGTATGTCAGTGTGGAAATGGGGATAAAATGACTACTTAGCATCCTAAGAATATGTGAGATTTTTTATTGCTAATATTTGAATTAAAACTTCTTAAATATCTTTTGTGTTTGAATATTGACAAGAGGTACAGGGTTTTTACCTGTCACAATGCATATTCTATTGCCTTCTTTGAAGAAGGTGGACCTTTTAAAATGTTTCAGCTAAGGGAAGAAGTTTTTTTTCTTTTTACATGACTGCCTTTAACCTATGAGTAAATATTGAGGCTTTGTGTTATACTTTAAGTTGGTTTTTATGTTATTTCTTGATTTGCCTTGTGTTGAATTCACATTTCAATTGCATTGCTTTTTTGTTCAACAAAAGTATTTGAAGTTTACATTTAATTTATAAAGTTATAAGCAGTATTTATTTTATAATTATCATTTGGGTTGGGGAATGGGAACACATTATAAAAGCTTATTGTAAGAATACTGGAGAACTTTTCGTAAAGCAGTACCTTGCCAAAGAGATAAGAGCCTCTTTGATGTGGGTTTAAAAAAGCATCTATTTTTATAAAAAAAAAAACAAAAAAAAAAATTTGGAGAAACTTTTTACTGGTCCTGGAACAAATATTTTGACTTGAATACTTTGAGAAATCTCTTCATATGACACCTAGTGAGCTTTTAAAACTTACCAGGAAATTTGCTGTTGTTGGGGAAAATTTAGAAAGATTTATGATGTAGAAATACTTTTGAGATCTTTGTATTAAGAAGTAGAGTCAATGGGATGCACTGTTGGTTTCATTTTTGTAATCATCAGTGGAGTCTTTGATCATCCTGGTTATTAGGTGGCTCACATTAATTTGTGCTTTTGAAACAAATGAAAATTTAAAAAAAAAGAATATAAGAGCAAGGAGGAAACTTAAAATACTGAGAGATGGGGGAAAAAAAAAATCTGTTCTTCCTAAAGAATTCCCTTCAGATAGAGCTCATGGTGTTTAGTGATGTACTTGCTATTGTTTGAAGAATTGTTTTGTCTTAAGAAAAGACATTGAGCATGGTTTGCGCAGTAGCAAATCAGCAGAAGTGGCCTGAGTTGGGTGTATTTGGAGGTATTTTGAAAGTTATGTTCAAGGCTAACACCTGAGCTTTGTGTAATGTAAATAAGACCTTGAGTTACGAACCTTTCAGCTAATTTTGGTTTCAGTTTATTTTTTAAGTTACATGCCAAGTGATGTTAAATTTTGAATGTTTTTGTATGAGTTTTTTCTTTGTAAATGGCATTAACATTGTTACTTGAGGTCTGCTTACTCATTTTTGTTGTCCTGAGGACTTGAATTTACAGTGCATCAGATCTGTTGCTATTTTTGTCTGTAGATAGTCTAGCTTCAGCTGTTTATGGTGATGCTACATTTTTGTTTATAAATATGTTTGTGGTAAAAACGAGTATAATCATAGGTTTTGAACAAATTCCTTACATTTTTCATACAAAACCCATAAATACCTGTATGCTATTGAAATTTAACTTTGTATGATGCTTAAATCACTATTTGGGGAAATAGAAAAAGTCTTTACCATGTATTGAAGAAATTTAAGAAAAAGAATACAGAATATTTTCTGATTAGCATCTAGCTTATAATTAAATTTTTAAAAAAAAAGCTGAGGGTTTGATGCCTTCACCAGGATGCACTGACAACTACGTAGTTACGTCCTGCTTTTTGTATAAACTGAGATGCTCATATGCTTCCCCTTAGAAAAAGCAATGTTCTATGCATAACATAGTTGTACACTATCTTTGCAGTTGCTTTTGGTTCTTATTCTTTTAAATTGTAGTTATAAATTTTTCAGTATAGTACAGTACATATACTGTGAAGCGCGTGCTAAAGTGACTAAGCGAGTTTTCATGCTGACCCACTCAATGCTATTCAAAAATCAATTGGCTTCCTGAGCACTTCCTCATTCTTAGGTGCATTTAGATTGTTAAAGCTAATCCTCTGCATTAAAAGTTGTATATACTATAGAAATCACAAACTTTCCAATGTGGGGAAAACAGTAGCTACATGCTTCTTTCCTATACTACTGTAGCAACTAACGGCATTGATGAGAAGGCATGTAAATTGGGCTTCACTTTACAGTGTTTATCAGAGCACTTAGTAAAATATAAGGCTCGTATTTATTTGAAGTTGTATAGTATGACTTAATTCACATCTGTTGGAATAGAAAATATATTCTGTTGAGTATTTAAGAGGTTGTACATGTTTTCTTTTGTGTTTGGATCCTTTGTACTTTTTCATGTTCAGTACATCAATAAACAAAGTTGAAGGGAAAATAGTGTCGCGAGCAGGTCCTTTACCATATTGTTCCCTCTGTAAGTAATCTGTAAGTGAAAGCAACTACGGTAAGCAATCTGAGTGGAAGGTTTCCACAAAGTTCTTGAGCTCCTTTTAACTTAGCTTGGGGTCTTAGTTACCAAGAAGGAGGTAGGACAGTGGAGCTGTGTACCATTTCTGTTATGTTAGAATTAGCATTGAATCTTTTCACTTTGGTTTTATATGAACCACTCAATACTTAAATTGATATAATAAATGAGGGTCATTAAACACATTCAGTAAAAATTTAATATGCTGTCTGTCTAGCAGACTGCTATTCAGTGTAGCTAAGTTAATGCTCTAGTGTGTTAGAATAAATACAGAGGAGAGGGAAGGATTTACTCTTTATTGGAATGTCCATTTGCTGTTTAATTACTGCATTAATTTTTGGGCTTCATTAATTGAGTGGATATTCAGTTAACCTTAGTTTGCTGTTCTTTTCCCTTACCATCTCTTGAAGAAATTCTTTAAAAATTAGTCAGTTGTCTCTTGCCCTTTTAAAGTACATATATTCCTAAATTTGTTTGCTTTACTCAATTGAATGGGGAGTAAATTTCCACCAGTGAGAATACAATTCCAAAAGTAGCTTATGCAATATAGCTTTTATTTATAATTGTTTTCTTTCACCTTCTCTTTTATATCTTTACTGTGAGATATTACTGTTTTTGATACAAAACCTGGTAGCGTGTGTTGTGGTGTGGAGCATCTCCCATCACTACAGTGTGATGGAGTTGAGTTTACTTGGATGGTGGCGTCATAAGTCTGTGAAGAACACACAGATAACAGCACGTCAAGATGCCAGTCATAACCAGTGTTAGCACACTGACTCTTTTTATTTACTTATAGAAATAGTGTGTAGTGATGACTTTTTATGTGGTTGTGTTCTTTGGTGGCTGGAGTAATGAAAGGATGCAAGACAGTGCTTGGCAGCAAGTGAGGAGCTGTATTTGGAGTTCATATTCCAGCAGGAAGATCTGTGTGTTCAGCTTGCACTCTTTCACGGAAGGATAGTTTTAGTTCTCAACTTAGACCAGTTTGAGTTCAGTGTAACTAGCCATTTTTTTTATATGGAAACAAGGACAAAATGTCTTTATGTAGTTGTCTTCAGTTTAAAGTCAAAACTGGTTATATTTTGAGGGTTAGATGCAGATAAGCAGACAGTCAAGGAGCAACACTAAAAATTATCAGTCGTAAGTGCAGTTGCCCAGAGGAAGGGTCAGTGCTGAAGAATACGAGTATCGTTACATGTAGCTGAGCACTCGTAGGCAGTCAGAGCTCACAAGTAAGGCAACCTGATGCAAACTTATACAGAGGTAGTACTTTTCTTACTATATTAAAGTTTTATGATAAAGCTAAGGAAGAAAATGTGAAACTGCTTCATGTGATACAGTGGAGGAGGACTAGTTCCTTTTGTACCTAAGTAATAGTTCTGGGAACGTCTATAACGTGTGGTACTAACAGTGGCAGATAAGACAAGCTGGAAGCATGACCCTGGCAGAGGGTGAGCTGTAACTGGGGAACATGAGTGTTAGCTGGGGCACTTGTGGAAGGGGTTCGCTACTGCAGAAACATGCTTGAGGCTTGTGTAGCCTCTTCTGCGAAGGATGTATGCAGTGAAATCAACCACAACAGCTCAACTTCCCACCTGCGTCTAGAAGAGCCTGCCTTTGGCAGGAGAGTGTCTTCCCAGTGCGAATGAAAAGGGTGCATTTTTGTAGAGCGGATGGGATGGCTGTCCACTTGGGTTGTACATGGTGTGTATTCACTGCGTGACACCCAGGGGTCATCAAGGACTAGTAAATGTGAGATGCGCTTACCTTTACTGCTGAGCAGGACTGACTTATGCTTAAAATCTGTTTCCCTTTGTATTGTCACTTCAGACACACTGCATGAAGCGGACAATGTATAGGAATGGTGACTTTAGTTAAATCTTGGAAAGCAGCAACTAGTTAGCTTTAACTTATAATTTATTAGTTTATAGTTTTGTTTTATTACTAGCAGAGAGTATCTCAGGTGTGGGGGGTTTTTTTACTCTAACAGTTTGAGAAATGAATGCAATTTGAGAGATGCTCCATCATGGGCAAAATGGAATATTTTTTTGCCTGGTATTGTGCTATTTCATCCCTGTCAGCGCTGTTGATTCAACCATGCTTGCACCTTCTTTTATGCTGGACTTTGTCTGCCTAGTTGTGGCATTTGGATTTCAGCATTTTAATGTATACTTCTCAAAACCAAGAAGGATGCACCTGTTTTTTACACTGAAATTTCCCTAATAAAACTTTTCTGTAGAGGCATCTGTCAACAAAACTACTGCTGTGATGACTAATGCTTTGGGCCAGCGGATGAGCTAGCACATCAGAGGTCATCTGGGCCAAGCAGCTTAAAACAAAGCTGGGGGAGAGATTGGGTCTGTTGGTGGGAGGAGGTGGAACAGGTACACTGTGTTAATGTGGGAAGCCTGCTCTTGGGGTGAAGAGCAAGTTTTAATCTGAAAAGCTTGACTTGATGACCGCACTTATAGTAACAATGAGGAAAAAAATTGAGGAAGCAATGTAAACTTTCAGGTACCTTCAAAGCAACGTGAGTGACTTCAGTGGGTTAAGAGGTTGCCTAACTTTATGCTGTCAAGTCTGATGCATTACTGTCTTATCTTGTAAGTACTCTGCTGTTTTCTGGTTTTGACCAACATTCTGCTCTGAGACATAAATGGAGACAAGGAAAACTTTATTATTTTTTATACATGTAAGGCCACTCTAAAAACCAAGCATAACTGCAGAAGGCTAATAAACCGTCTTTATGTAATATATCATGTGACTCCTGTACATAAGTGAATTTTAAGACATTTTCAGTGACCCTGTAATACTGCAAGGAAAGTTGCTACAACTGCTGACAGAGTATTGCTTATAAACACTGAATAGTTTACAAAAACATAAGAGCTGAATTTTAATTTGAAGCAACTTTTACTAAATTACTCTCACTTTAGTAGGACCCTTCCCTAGTAATGGCACATGCATTTTTGTTGTTTTGAGTGCAAGGTTGTTCTCAGTTTCAAGTGTTTACATGAATGTTCTGCTGATAAAAGCTTTTGCAGGTCACCCAGCTGCTGATACAACAGGGCTATTTGCTAACACTTATGAAAGACAATAGTCTTAATTAAATAGCCCTGAAAACTCGTCCACCACTTCTTGATGTCTGCCTCAAAAGTTTGGTATTAACTTTTAGAAATGCATGGTATTCTGTAGCAGCCTGTTGTGTCGGAAGGTGGAGATAAGTCAAAGTGAAATGCTTTTTTTTTTTTCTACTACTATCTACACTTTGTGCCATCATACAAAATACAACAAGCAAAAGCATGGTGGCAGACTTTATTTTTTCTGTCCTTGGTTAATATTGGCACTATTCTGATGGATCCAAAACAGTTCAGTTGTACCCTTCACTTCAAGCTGCCCATCTTCCCTGTTCAACAGTTCATGTTTTCTGAGAAGTTATACCTTCAGAGACATTCTGGTTGAATTACTTCTTTCTTGAAGTGTTGTGTTGCATATTTATTGCAAACAGCTGCAGTATCCCATTTTTATTGCCACAAACTCAGACATGTTATAAATCTGAATTTTGAAAGTAACTGTAATGCTTGCTGTTAATGATACCCACTTCTGGCAGGCTTCTTCTATATAGGCAAAATATTTGGTAAAGTGAGTTTAGGCTTCCTCAGATTGCTGTTTGTTGTGCTAACGCTCACCAGCCACCCCATGTGTGTGGTGCCCCAGCCCACGTCTCTGATCTATTGCTAACCAACCCAGCCTTTGGGCATTGAGTCCATGCAAACGGATTTGTGCAAGTAGCAGAGGGAAAGCTTAAGAACAAGAATGCAGGCTACATGTTTTACAGACCAGGGAAGACCAGAAAAGGCAAAATTAGTCTTTAATTACTTCCATTAAGTTGCCTATACAGGACTTACGTAAACTGATCCACAGCGGATTAACAACTTTCTAGTGAGAACTCATTCCTGGATGCTACTGCTTACTTTGCTGATTGGAAACAGTGTCTTCCACGTTCTAGATAGCTTAACAATGTTTGCCATAACCCTGAAGCTGATGCTTTAGGAATTTATAAGGCCGTCCCTTGGAACAACTAGGGGAAGAGAGGAGGGAACCCTGAAATGGTCAAGTCTGGACCAAAAAGGAAAGTTTAAAAAGTTGTTGAAAATTCAGATTATGTCGGAGGCTCATCAAAACTTCTCTTGTTTCAGAGATTACCTTCTTTAATCCTCTGGCTTGGCCTTGCTTTCTCTGGGAAATGGGTATTTCATTTCCTGCTACCTCTCCAGAAAAGCAGAAACAAAGCAAAAAAAGGGTGTGAAAAAACCAAAAGCAAAGGCAGCAAAAGCCTGAAAAGGAGCTTTCAAATTGTGACACCAAATTTCAACAGTTCTGTCATTTACTAGTGGGCTTCTTTGAAATCTATGCAAAGCATGGAGAGCAGAAAAACTAATTAAAAGTAAACTAAAAACTTAGAACTTAATTTCTAATAAAATAAATTTTAAATAATAGAATTTCTATTAAATAATAGAATATTACTTCTTCTAACAAAATAAAATTAGAAGTGAACTTACTCTTGTTTGACTGAACTGCCATGTGTGAAATGTTGTATATTACTTGAGGACTTCACCTGGTCATGGTAAATCTTTGAAGAGAGCCCTGCTTTAAGTGTTTGCTCACAATAAAGTTCTGTAGCTATTACCTGGAAAATGAAGAGTTGAACAAATTTCCTTCCTCATGATGGAATTTGAAGTAATTATTACATGTGTCAAAATAATTTACTTTATTCTCTGTTCCATACAGACATTTTTCCTCAGCAGCAACCCTAGATGAGGATTTCTATAGGACAATAAAGGAATTGATCCATACCAGGCACTTAAAGGCAAACTCAACTTTCTTGGAAAAAGTTGATACTTCTCCAACTATGCAAAGTTCCTGAAGATGCTGCCGCAAAGCCTTTCTTTCACCTCTAGTCTCAGAACTAGCAGGAACTTCTTCCATTGATGAAGATCAAATTTGTAAAATATTCCAGGTGGGAATATTTTTGTTCTACTTCAAGGTACTAAGGCTGAAATCGCCTTATAGCATTGTTTAGTTCTTAATCTTTTACTTTTATAAACTGCAAACTGTAAACAAGCCTTACAAGGCCTAATCCAGGGAATATGTGGTGTAAAATTTCAGGGAGTCTTGTCAAGGCATTACGTGCCCATGTTTGCTGCTGTTTGACAGCATTTTCTTCCTAGGTGATTCCTAAGCATGAAAGGTCCTTCAGTAATACGGCAGTATTGTGACAGATGTCACAAAATACTCCTCCTCAAACGCTGATCTTTAGCTTTTTTCCAAATACCCTGTTTAGAACACAACCCAGTAATCTGGTGAGTCTACCCAAGCGTCAAGTATCCCTTCAGCAGAAGGGGCTTTGAAGAGTTGGGTAAACTTGCAAATTCAAAGCTATCTGGCAGAATCCAGAAGCAGTCATGGTAACAGTTACCAGCAGGTTTCTGGACTGGAAGATTATTTGTGATTTTGTGTGGTTTTGGGCAACACGGTCTTCTGCAAGTGTCCACACATTGGGAGAAAGCAGGGTCAGGCTCTGGGAGAGACCCCATTCCTATCGTAATCTGGTTTCGCTTGGCCACCAAGACAGGTGGAAAATTACGAGTTGAGACTTTGGGTTCGGAAAGTTGCTTTGAACTTTCTGCGTGTTTCTCCAGGAATGCATATACTATGCAGTGGAAGTCACCAAAGTGACAGTAACAAATGGGATGAAGCGAGCGGCTCTGCGCTTGGTTATAGGAGCCGATTTAGCCAGAAGAGATACACTTCAGCTTCTTAAGCAGCTCAGCCGGGCTGTGGAGAAGATGAAATAGGGTCTGTTGGAGGCATCCAATGTGAACCTTCCATCAGAATGCTGACATCTTGTTCTTTACGAAAATGGACCTGCTTGCACAACAAAGCTTTGGGAAGGTAGTTATATTTTTCTTCATGTTAGTACTGTCATCTCTCCACTGTTAACTCCAAGGCTGCCATAGAAATATCATCTGGGATCTACCTAGTTTAATTCTTGCTGTCTGTTCAGGCTCCTTTGCCTAGAGATGAGCAGGTGTGTCATGTTCACAGTGAATGGCACTTCACTTTGAACACTCTGGAGTTTTTGTTTCTCATTAGGTCCCCCTAAATGTCTTTGAATTTTGGCAAACCCTACAGATTCTGAAATGTTCTTCCTAAATCCAGACAGCTGCTCACCAGCTGAGCTCTATCAACCCTCTTAAGAGTCTGATTTTCTTAGGAAATGAAGCAAAACTGGTTTGGGGGAGGGTTTGGGTGTTGTTTTTTTTTTTTCTCAGCTTTAGCTGCCCGTTTATTGTCACTTCCAGCTTCAGCCTGGTATTTTGTGCATAAAATGCTTTATGGAAGGAGTGTTGCTTCACATTCAAATTTATTAATATTAGTATATCAGTATTGCCAGTATGATGTTTTCAGACTCTGGAGAAAAGAGGGGAACAGATGAGAGTGTCATTTGACTTTGAACACTGGCATGTTTTTCTCTCCTTTTGGCTACTGACATGAGCTTGCAAGCTAAACATTTCTCACTGAGCCTGTGCTCTTTCCTAATTCAACTCAAACAAGTCTATATTTTTAATTCCTTTCTGTCTTAAAATTACAGCAGTGCCCTACTGCATGTATTACTGATGCAGTCAGAAGATCATAAATTCACTCTGCAAACTGAGTTATGAAAGAAATCGGGTACTCTCTGGAACTATTATCAGTATATATGCAAAATAAAAATAAATCTTCCCAAACATGAGGGAGCAATTCATGGGGGGAAGGTTTAGGGAACGAGAGTTACCTTGATGTGTAAATACTGATTTTTTTTTTTCTTTATGTTAGACTGCACATGCTTTTTCTATTGCTGCAAGATGTATCTGTGCAGTTGACAAGATGCATCTGTTCAAGGCGCTGGCAGGGACAAGACCCGGAAAAAGAAGATCCAACCACCTCATTGACTGGGGACGGTGAAAAGACATTTTCTTAAGCAATTGAAAGCTCATCTGGATTCCACTGCCAGCAGAGGTCTTTACAGGTAACAAAAAACTTCAGCGTAAACTTTTTCTTTCTGTGCATTTAAGCACAATCTTTCCGCTAAGTTGAAAGTAAGATTTGTGAGGAATGTAGGACCAACAACCCAAGTGGTTTTAAATATCAAACATAGTGCTGCTGCTGCATGTGGAGCTTTACAGAGGCAACACATAAGGTAGCCTCTACCTCATAAGGTAGGGAAATCCACCATGTACTTTTGCACATGTGAACAGCACATATTCACAGGTAAGCATGGCATTTTTCATGCCGCACTTTCCCCGCCATGTATTTCTAGGATGTGCGCTCTTGTAAATAACATCGAGAATTTTTAACAGGAGCAGGTTCCAAACATGCTAAGTTGTTCACAGCTATAACAGCTCCCTAAAAGCATACCTCAGGAAATCATAAAGTGTCGTACAGTGCTAAAGATATACAAGAACAGCACATGGAAAGAGTGACACCCGGCTCTTGTACTTTGCTTATGAGAGTTAGGATGTTGTGTTGGGTATTTCCTGTACCAGGTCTGGCAGACTTGTTCCCTTGTCCCCACCTCTCCTTGGAGCTGAACTGGAGGCAAGACAAAACCCAACTTCAGATGGAGTGTGGGAGCGTGGGCATCTCTGGTTGATGGTCCAGAATTTGCTTGGTCTCTTCAGTGCAAGGACTGCATCTACAGGGTCAAGCTGGTGTTGGAGGACACGAGGTGTCCTGGTATGGCTTCTCTCTGGCCACAGGGCTGTTGCAATTGTGGTAGTCTGCTAGCCAGTGCATATCTTGGCAATAAGGCGGGCCTAGCCTTAAACAGTTACAGACAACTACTCAATCAGAAATCTGTTAAAGGCTTTTTGGGAAACTGACATTTAAGGAGATAATAAATGTTAATACAACTTACTGGGATAGTCTCTTCTTTTTTTTTTATTTTTTTATTTTGCAGGAGCCTTTGTCCTAGGAAACTTCAGAAATTCACTGTGAAAAGTAGAAAGCAATGAGGAGTTCAAAAGAGAAAAATGGCACTGAGAGAGAATTGCTTTATTTCTTCTAGAACAGAAATAATTCTAATAATGGTCATTTTTCACTGTGATCTTGTTACCCTTTTTTCTGTAGCTATTCATACTCCTCTTTACATTTCAAATTGAATTTGTAAATATATTGAATTTTTGGAAGCTGGTAGGTGATTATTTTTCCTGAAAACAGGCCATTTACTGTGTTTCAGTGAAGATGGCAGAAATTTTATCTGAAGGGTTAAGGTCAAATCTCTGATTAATGAAACTACTAGCCTGTGTGGTGGTGTGTTCTCTTGCTGCTCATGATTTTTCTAAGAGGTTAATGAGGCATAGAGCCCATTGTGAGATCAAGAAGCTGATTTTCATGAAAAAATGAATATATGAAAATGCTTAATGTTAATCTAGTCTTTGAAGACCTCTATCTGTGAAAAACCTTTCTCTTTCCCCAAGACCCTGGATCAAGCAGAGCTGCATTTGTTTAGTATTAGGTATTTGGGAATACTAATAAGTCATTGCCCTTCAGTAAGAATGGTTATCAGTTGTTCTATTTGGTAGAGGTAAGAGGATTGCCTTTTTCCCAGCATAGTCAAGCAATTTCCCAAGCATATTTTGACCCTGTCTACTGCAGGAAAATAAACTGTGCAAAAACAAACCACCATTTAGTTTGAGCTGTATTATGTAAATTCCACTGCTAATGATTTCTTCATTGCACATTGTCACTGTGTAGAGGAAAACCAGACTTCACACTGATTTCCACCATACCACTGGCAGGCGAATATATACACAGTTTTGTTGGAATTGCAAGATCAAAAGCAAAGTGAGCCTTGTAGTTCTATGCTGTCAAAACAGTAGTTTTGTGCATAGCAAGAGAGGTTATATGATGAGCTGGGTAATCGGCTGAGAAAATCAGTTGAGTTTGATGCTAAATTCTGTACTCTTGGGAACACTGCAGCAAATACTCTGTAAAACCAACAGGAGGGAGAAAAAAAGAAACAAAAAGGTTAAGAAAATTAAATCTTTATCCAGGTACGTGATATTCCAAACATTGTTCTTTCCAGGATTCACTGGAAAATGGACCTGTTGCATGAAACAGAGGCAGATTGGTAAAAGCAACTACAGGTCTACCCATTAGTGGAAATGATACTTGAAAATAAATGGATTTTCCATTTCTTTTTGGAAAACTTTGTTCTCAGAAAGCCAACTGTCTCCATTTCCCAGTCAAGACCAGGTACAAAGTGTAACACTGGTCAGCCATGATAGTTCAGATAACGCCACAGCACAGCAGTGACCCCAGTGGCATCCTGTGGAGATGGTCACAAACACAAACAAAAGCTTTGTGCATGTGGGACTGGTTTCCTCCTGCCTTTTTTTTTTCCAGATGGTCATGAAGCCCTTGTGTATGTGCAGAACAGGAATGAGCACCTGAAATGTTGAGCCTTGTAATCACTTCTTTCAGCAGAAGAGCTGATTTCCCCTGACCTTCATGTGTATCAAGGACTGGAGGATTTTATTACAACCATTATTTTTAATACGCTTGCTATACCATGACAGTGGCTAGGTGCATCTCATTTTATCATTGATTCAGCTATAAGTGTTCCTGCTTTGAAACAGTTCTTGAGTGAAAAGTATTTGTTTCAATTTGAGCTCAAGCAGTACTATCGTAAATGTTGGTCAAGAGAAAATGCGTTTGAAGAATTTGCTTCTGTTGTTAGGAATAGTCCCTACTTAAAAAGCTCTAAATGTTAGAACTGATTCATTGAAGTGGCATGGAAAATCTAAAACTTCCTTAAACTTGCTTCAGATACTTTGTCCGGTCTATGAGCAAGGGCCTGGTTACAGCAATTTCGTATTTGCATCATTGCTGGGCTACACCCTTGTGTTCACTTATCTGGAGACATACAGTAATGTATGATTTTGTGCATAATTGTGTGCTGTTCTTCATGGCTTATGCTGCTAAAACTGTGGGGAGCATCTTTGCTAGTGCCTTTGGATTGGTGTACCAGTTTGTGTGGTGCTAGATGCCTAATCAGTGACTGCTGAAGAGCAAATCTGTGCTGAAGAACCACTAAAGCAGCTGCATTCAGCTGGTATGAGGCACACCATGATGTCATGGAAAATGTGCTCACAAGCTCAGTGAAGAGCAATTCCTAAGAAGTTATAGTTATGTACAGACTTCTAAGGAAACAAGAGAATGCAAAGTTTAACCACGTTTAGGGCAGGCTGTAAAATACTTCTGTGAACAGGTGGTGTTCTACAAGAGTCAGTAGTCTTAGACAGGCAATACTCCTTGAAACAGGAAAAACATAAAGCTGTTTTGTATAATGAACTGTGACTGAAAAAGTAAGTGCTGAAGACTTCCTGAAACCTTTTCTAGACCATGCTACCCTTTTTGCAACTTGCAGAAGGTATTTTACCTTTCAGAAAACTTGAACCATGATTCGTGGCAAACAGCAGCTGCCTAAAAAAGCATTAATGGCAGAAAGCCTTCTTCCTGTAGTGATTGTTTATTCTTTCTGTTGCTGGGAGTAATTAGCAAGAGCAGTCACTTGCAGCTGTTAGATGCTCTGAGCTCCAGCGGAGATCATCAAGGCTTTGTGTGTGTTTAGGTCCTGTTTGGAAACTGGTGAGTCTCTGGAGTACTTTACATCAGGGAGTGCTTTTGGCAATTGGTGGGTCCACTGAAAGAAATGAGATAAACCTATGCTTTTAATTTTTAGTTGAGCAGCTGGGGTCTTACTGCATAATCCAATTTGGTGTATGTAAAAAAAAAAAAAAAGAAAATAATTATGGTTTGAAAATAATTACGGTTTGACCTGTGTGAATTTCCTAGGTTTTATTTTCTGTACATCTGGACAACGTATGGTTTTGACAGAAAAAAAAAAAAACTAAATGCCCACCAGGCCAGGTGAATAGTTGTATAGCAGCATGTCCTTTTTCCGTTGTGTGTTGTTGACATTTGTATATAAAACTGTTTTCTGCAGTGATATATGTGGGTATTTCTCACCTGGGACGAGACGAACATGAGCATCAGTCAGAATCATAGAATGGGTTGGGTTGGAAGGGACCTCTCTAGGTCATCTAGTCCAAACCGCCTGCAGTAAGCAGGGACATATTTAACTAGATCAGATTGGTGGGTTGGAAAACAGAGCTAATAGAAAGCCATGGTTCGTATGTGTGCATATGTCTGATTCAGAAAACAGATGAACTTATTTACTGTTCATGACTCTATGCTTTGCAGCCGCCAACTGCAGCAAGATGCCATGTAGGAAAACCCTTGCACGTTATTTACACAACCAACAGTAAGTTCTATAGTTTCCTTCATATTGAGTTGTCTTTGAGGAAAAATCATATTGTGTGAATCCATAATAACTTCTTCAGCTATTCAGATTTAACGTAACTGCTAGCTCCTTTCAAAAAGTGGAGAAGTCTTCGTGCTCTTCAAGTACTTGAAAAGAACTGGTGGTGTTACACCTTTGATTCTTTCATTTTTACCCCTGTCTGGAAAGGGAACTTCGTTAACTAGCATTCGCTAGCAAACCATCAAAATTTAAACATTTGGTTGAAATATGGCTGGTTTCATTTGCTTTTTTAAATAGAGCATTTAGAATAGCTTTCCTATCCTGAAGTCTGGTCAGAGAACGTAAAATTCTAAAATACTTACTTGTCTTGATGGAGACGATATGTTAGATCTTGTCAGTATGAAAGTTCTCAAAGCATAATTTCAGGCAAAAATGCCAGGAGGCCTGCGTGGATTAACAAAGAGCTCCTGGACAAGCTCAAAAGCAAAAAGGAGGCCTACAGAGGGTGGAAGCAAGGACAGGTTGACTGGGTGGAATACAGAGAAACTATCCAAGTGACCAGGAACCAGATTAGGCAAGCTAAAGCCCGGATAGGATTAAATCTGGCTAGGGACATCAAGGATAACAAGAAGAACTTCTATAAGTACGTCAGAGGTAAAGGCAAGACTGGGGAAGATGTGGGCCCTCTTAGGAAGGAGACAGGAGACCTGGTCACCCAGGATATGGAGAAGGCTGGGGTGCTGAATGAATTTTTTGCCTCGGTCTTCACTGCCAAGGGCTCCAACCTCACCACCCAAGTTGCAGCATGCAAAGGCAGGGTCTATAAGAATGAAGAACTGCCCACTGTAGGAGAAGATCAGGTTCAGGACAATCTGAGGAATCTGAAGGTGCATAAGTCCATGGGACCAGATGAAATCCATCCATGGGTCCTGAGGGAGCTGGCAGATGAAGTCACCAAGCCGCTTTCCGTTATATTTGAAAAGTCGTGGCAGTCTGGTGAAGTTCCCACTGATTGGAAAAGGAGAAACATTACCCCCATTTTCAAAAAGGGAAAAAAGGATGACCCAGGGAACTACAGACCAGTCAGTCTCACCTCTATGCCAGGCAGGATCATGGAGCAGATCCTCCTGAAAACTCTGCTAAGGCACATGGGAAATAAGGGGGTGATTGATGACAGCCAGCATGGCTTCACTAAGGGCAAATCGTGTCTGACAAATTTGGTGGCCTTCTATGATGTTGCCACAGCATTGGTAGATAAGGGGAGAGCAACCGACATCATCTACCTGGACTTCTGTCAAACAAAGCGTTTGACAATGTCCCGCATGACATCCTGGTCTCTAAATTGGAAAAGCATGGATTTGATGGATGGACCACTTGGTGGATAAGGAACTGGCTAGATGGCTGCACTCAAAGGGTTGCAGTCAATGGCTCAATGTCCACATGGAAAGCAGTGATGAGTGGCGTTCCTCAGGGGTCAGTACTGGGACCAGTGCTGTTTAACATCTTTGTTGGTGACATGGACAGTGGGATTGAGTGCACCCTCAGCAAGTTTGCCGATGGCACCAAGCTGTGTGGCACGGTCGACACACTGGAGGAAAGGGATGCCATCCAGAGGGACCTTGAGAGGCTTGAGAGATAGGCCTGTGCAAACCTCATGAAGTTCAACCAGGCCAAGTGCAAGGTCCTGCACATGGGTCGTGGCAATCCCAGGCACAAATACAGGTTGGGTGGAGAATGGCTTGAGAGCAGCCCTGAGGAGAAGGACTTGGGGGTGCTGGTGGACGAGAAGCCCAACATGAGTCAGCAATGTGCACTCACAGCCCAGAAAGCCAACTGCTTCCTGGGCTGCATCAGGAGAAGCGTGGCCAGCAGGTCGAGGGAGGTGATTCTGCCCCTCTACTCTGCTCTCGTGAGACCCCACCTGGAGTGCTGCTGTGATAATATTTGAAATGTGAGATGGGTTTTCACAGAAAAGCTCTCATTTGCATTTCTGTTGATACAATACTTAAAGTAATTTCAGAAGGAAAGACAGACAATGTATGTGGAATGATCTTGGAGAAAATACCAACCTTTTGGGGTTTGAGACTGAAGAATACTGAGGAGAAAGTACAGAGGAGGTCACAAAACAGTTAACTTCTGATGTCCTGGATTAAAATGCATAATAATTTATACAGAAATGGGAAGTTAGTGGGTGATATTCTTCTGGCGTTTTAAAAGTCTGTTGGTTACAAAACCATGGCTATGCTCAATCATTGCGTGCACAGTAGCGTGTTGTAATTCATCTCCTTTCTGCCTTGAAATTGTCATAGTTGTAATAGCTAAATGTTTAAAAATTTAGAAGGTGTAGTTTTAATAAGCTCTGGAAATATTAATGTATACTTTAAAAAGGTCTGCAATCTCAGCAAGAAGTGGTTTGTCTTCATTAAAGAAACATTTGGAAGATGATGCATAAAGAGCAGAAACTATCTGCTCACTCAGTCTATAATTGTTTATATATATCTACTTGCTGTACATAACAAAAATATCTATAGAGTACAATGTAAATGAAAGTATGGATTATCCTTGAAAGTGATATTACCATATGTGAGTACATTGTATTCTTCTGTAAAATACGAAGTAAACTTTTTTTTGTGCTGCAAAATAGAGCATTTTATATAGGTTCCAGTTTTTGGAAGGAGACTTTTCCTCATCAAGATGAGGAAAGCGATGTCACTTGTTTGAGGTCTGTACGAGCATTTCACAATACGCAAGAGGTACTACAGCTAATTACTTCAAAAATGTATTGTGTTTTAATTTTGGCTGCTGTGAACCTTTTCTTTTAAGATACATACTGATCAGACAAACAGACGATCAGTAACACTGAAAGAAATCATGGTTCCAGAGCTTGTGTTTTTCTTCTGATCACAGCAGTTTGCATTCCCAATCACTTAACCAGAGTGTGTGTAGGAACTAATGAGCACAGGAGAATAAATGCCAAAATGTCCTCCCATGATAAGCCACAGGTATGGCTTCTGCTTCCCGTCTCATGTACAATTAGTTACTCAGGACATCTCCTACATGGCCGCATTCACCAGTAACTAGCAAGTAAGTAAGCATCTGAGTTGTTTGAGGTTGTAGAAAAATCTGCTTTTGAAAACCAAATTCCAAAAAATTCCTTCATCTTTTTGTTCAATGAGCATACTTTGGACAAGACACTGGTCCAAATGAAAAATTTGTGTTAGTATTATCTTCGCTGCTGGCAAGTGAAGTACCACTTAAAGGTGTGTATCTCACTTATATTCCACTAGGGTTTTCCAGGAACGATTCCCCTATTTTCCTCAAGCAAAATGCTGTATGGATTTTTACTGGGGGATTGATTTTTTTTTTCCTTATTTTGCGTCTCTGTTCTGCGCTGCTTCTTCTTAAATGCTGCTTCTTCTTAAATGTAACTTTTCACTGCTTCCGATTTTTATTTTTAATGTTAAATCTTCTAATGAAAAAGCCGTGAGGAGAGATGGTTAATTTTATGGAGAATGAAAAAAGGGAGTTTCATTTATCTCAAATTTCCTTTTTGAGGCTTCTGAGGCCAAAGTAATTTCATGTCCACCAGAACTGTGTGGTTAATTGAAGTTCCTTACATCTGATATTTTTCCAAAGAATAAGCCATATTGATGCAGCATTAGTGCTAATCTCATTTCATATACTCTGCATTAGACAGTTATAGAATAGCCACAATTAGTGGCTAAGAAATCTTTTTCTCTCTGTGTGGGAAATAAATAATACAAATCCTGTCAGTATGAGGACTGTACGTGTTGAATGTTTGAAAATCTATCCAACAAAACATCATTAAAGATTTTGAATTGCTAAGCTATCATAAAATGTAGATGTAAATTAAATATAATCAGTAGTAGTGTTGTCCCATTTAAAGCTAGATATTTGCTTTAACACTGGGGTAAATATGCTCATTACAAAACCAAACTGGAAGTGTGACCTGCTCACATCAATTTTACATTTTCAAGTTTTTATGACTGCGATACAATCAAAGTTAAGTGTTCAGGCCTCCACGATTCCTTGCATCTCTGTAGTGCTGCATAATTAACTTTCCTGGATTGTAAAAGGTGTCTTGTTCCAGCCAAAATTGTCATTTCAGGGACCTTAGGTGGTAAGAGCAAAGTAGGGAGGGAGATCGTGGGTGTTTTGTGAACCCTTTAGTGACCACTTCAAAGTCAACTTGACTTCACCTCTTTAAGTCCAAGTGCTCTTTTTCCTGTGGTTTTGGTTTTTTTTTTTTTCCTCCCCTCAGGAGGTTTAATTTATCAGAAACTGCATTTACCCCTTCTGTAAACAGTAGCTCCTTTCCTTGGATCACAGCAAAACCTACCATAAGCTGTCAGAGACACTTGACCACCACTTGTAGCAACGCACTCTCTCCTCCCTACCTCCACATAGGCCATGGTTGGGGTGGTCATGGCAGGGGTGAGGGACGGGACCTTTTCAAAAGAATAGCACCAAACCCAGATCCATAAAAAAATTGAGGTCCTTCCTTTTTTCATCCTGTGCAGAAGCTTGTCTCTTACAGCACAACATGAGCCTTAGTGGTAATGTGTTGTGACTGATCCCTATTGCAAGCGTGAACTGAGGCTACTTGCCATGAGCAGGCAAGTGAGCCTGTGTTGCTTACGAAGACAAGAAGTGATACTGCAATGAGACAAGGAGGTGTGACTGCAATTTGCACCTCTACTTCATTTGCCCAAAGGACCCACGTCTTCTTTGTTGGTATTTCAGGGAAGTGACAAGGGGACACTAGCCAAATGCACCGTTAACAGATGTAGCTGTGGCACTCAGACACGGAATCTATTGTTCATGCTTAAAGCTTTCTTCTAAAACACACGCGTTGCAGGGGGCCCACTACTAGCAGAAAGTATTTGCTAATTGTCAGCCAAATGCTGAGTTGTTTGACTCGCTGCAGCACTATTAAATCAGAGCTGCTGTTTGATGGAGGGAAGGAAGGGTTAGCATTTATCCTCGACAGTCTCCTGCCAGAAATCCTGGGTCCGATGTGCACGCTTCTAACACAAATAGGGTGATAGCATCAGCCCTTGCTGCACAGCAGATCTAATTTTGCTAATGAGTCTCTCTCATTAATACATCAGTCAGCTTTTGTTAAACTGACATCATAGCCTCTGCCTATGCCTAATAGAGAGATTTAAGCAGGAGCCTATTAATGGCATTGTCATTATTCACCACCGTAACTGTCAGTTTCGCTCACATAAAGACAATAACAGTTTAAACAAGGAAAACGAGCTGTGGCTGAAGTGTGCTGCATTCTGCTATGGCGGAGCAGATGCAGAGAGGGATATTCTGGCTGCTGGCGCTCTTTAGCAGTAGCCGTTATTAGGGTGCCTAACAATCTGGGTGCTTTGGCACTTAAATCCTTCAGAAACATCCATGCCTGTACAAACATTGTCTCTGGCTTGCCAGCTGGACTCAAATTGGGGCAGTTCCCCTGGTTTTTGTGTCTGCCATGCAGGTGACTGACCTAGGCGTGGAGGTGGCTCCTGTAGGACGTCTGGGTGTCCCTGGTCAGGCTGTGACCTGGAGCAGAGCTGACCTGCTTTGTCAGAGGCTCCATTTGAGGAATGACATTGTTTCTTAAAAGGCATCTCTGATCTTGTGCATAATTCATAGTTACTCTGGTGTGGATTGTTAAGATTTTTCCAGCTGGTACTGTATAGTGGGAGAAATCTTGATGGAAGGAGGTAATCAGGAAAAGTGTTTTTCTCTGTTTAACAAGAATCCCAGAAGCTGTAGCCACTTGTCTCCCTAGTGGCCTGTGTGCCCATCGGCGTGTACGTGAGCTGTACAAAGTGCTGTTTTTCACATGCTAGTCCGGCTGTGCAAAGTACATAAATTATTCATTGACTCACTCCTGGAGTGGGGAAAAAAAACCCTGTTTCTTAATATAGCCAGTCACACACATGCTGTTGCAGAAATCATCCTAACCAAAATAGTTTTTGGTTGCATTAAAGCTAAGTAACTGACTGGTATCTGAAAATTGGTAGCATCTCTGGCATTCCTCAGGCCAGAAGCACACACTATTCAAAAGGGCAATCAAACTTGGTCCCATCCCTTCTCCTTTGGCATTTCTATGCTGACTGTGTATCCTGTGGAATCACAGAATGACAGGGATTGGAAGGGACCTCTGGAGATCATCTAGCCGAACCCCCTGCCAGAGCAGGGTCACCCAGAGCAGGTTGCACAGAAACGCGTCCAGGTGGGTTTTGAATGTCTCCAGAGACAGAGACTCCACCACCTCTCTGGGCAACCTGTGCCGGTGCTCTGTCACCCTCAAAGTAAAGAAGTTCCTCCTCATGTTTAGGTGGAACTTCCTGTGCTCAAGTTTGTGCCCATTATCTCTTGTCCTGTCCCTGGGCACCACTGAAAAGAGCCTGGCCCCATCCTCCTGACACCCACCCTTGAAGTATTCATAAGCATTGATAAGATCCCCCCTCAGCCGTCTTTTTTCCAGACTGAAGAGACCCAAATCCTTCAGCCTTTCTTCATAAGAGAGGTGTTCCAATCCCCTAATCGTCTTCGTAGCCCTTTTCTGGACCCTCTCCAGCAGTTCCCTGTCCTTCTTGAACTGGGGAGCCCAGAACTGGACACAGTACTCCAGATGTGGTCTCACCAAGGCAGAGGAGAGGGGGAGGATGACCTCCCTCGACCTGCTGGCCACACTCTTCTTGATGCACCCCAGGATGCCATTGGCCTTCTTGGCCACAAGGGCACATTGCTGACTCATGGTCATCCTGTTGTCCACCAGGACTCCCAGGTCTCTTTCCACAGAGCTGCTCTCCAGCAGGTCAGCCCCCAACCTGTACTGGTGCATGGGGTTATTCCTCCCCAGGTGCAGCACCCTACACTTGCCCTTGTTGAATTTCATAAGGTTTCTCTCTGCCCAACTCTCCAGCCTGTCTAGGTCTGTGTGGTGGCCCAGCCTTCTGCTGTGTCAGCCACCCTTCCCAGCTTTGTGTCATTGGCAAACTTGCTGAGGGTGCACTCTATCCCTTCATCCAGGTCATGGATGAACATATTGAAGAGGACTGGACCCAGTACTGACCCCTGGGGAACACCATTTGTCACTGACCTCCACTAGACTCTGTGCCCCTAATCACAACTCTCTGAGCTCTGTCTTTCAACCAGTAAAAAGTTTGCCTTTGCATGATCAGGTGAAGACAATTTTTGTAATTGCATTGAATACATCTTTAAATCCATAATACCAAAGGTTTTCTTCATGAACAACTGAATCATTTACTGTGCAAAACTTTAGTAGTAAATGATGAGAAATTTGGTTGCTATGGGACCATATCTGACCACAGTAATGTAAAAGTATGGTGCCATCTACCAATTCAGCTTTCTTCTGCTGTCCTGAAATGCCAGTGCTTCCTTTTACATGCTGGTATCCAAGAAGATACTTAAATCCAGGGTACCTCCTTCTTATATAATTAGTTTAATGTGTATGTTTGGTTGAGGGTGGAGAACTGAGAAAAGGAATACTTGCTTTCATAGTCATACATAAATGAGACCAATAATTCATGTTTGAAACATTGAAATTGAAGTCCATAAATTCACAAAGGAGAGGTTTTGCTATATAGAAGTAACGCTGAAGGGAATCCTATGTACCTGTGTATGTACTTACATATCCTGTTGTAGGTTCTCCTAATTTTTTTATTACTTTCTATAGGAATAATTTGGGGGTTTTGTGTATATGGTGGGTAAGGTGTCATTTGAATCTATTGAAACTCTTCAGATAATCTCAGTGAAGCTACTCCAAGAATAATAATGACCAAAAAAGCCACAGCTTCTCTGGATAATATTTTTTTTTTTTATCAGCAATATTAGGTGTAGCCAGCATTGGTATTTCTGGAGACAAAAGGCTTGACTTTAAGAAGTGTTATCCTATGCCTGCCATTGTGCTAATAAAAGAGCGTAGTCTTGTCCTGGCAGTACTTTTGTCAGGGGAATCCAACTGTCCAAAAGCAGGTCCAGATGTGTTCCAGTGTTTAGTACAGAAAACTTCTGATTGGGCTTTTCTTTTAATTACTAAATCTTACCGATAAAAATACAAGGGACCAAGCAGGATTTCCCAGGTAACAGCCTTTAAGCAAAGTTAGTTTTCAGGAAAAATTACTCAGTGAAGTGGTACAAATTGCCCAGCCTTGGCATTTCATACCCTGGCCAGCTTGAGAAACCTTAGCCATCTTTTTGTAAATCGGAGCACTGTAATATTGTTCATCCTCTGGTTTACATATATTTAGTCAGAAAACAGTCATTATTTGAGCACTTCCTGCATTTTCCATGGCTGTCTGTGCAGATTAGAGTGTCTAGGTCAACTTCCAAAAACTTAGATTTATTGAAATATGTTATCAAAAATGAAATGTTGCTTTATTTCAATATTTGAAGAAAATAATATGGTGCAGAAGTAAAAACTTGGTTTTGGTTCAAGAAACAATTGTGGGTATTTTAAGAAAAGAGAAAAATCTGCTGCTTTTGTCTTAAAATAAAAAAATCTTTCCGTAAAAGAGCACTTCAGATACCTTTAAAATAATTCAGCTAGAAAGATAACATTTGTGTAGAAGCATATCAGTCGTTGCACTTGCTGCATAAAGAAAAAAGGCATTTTGGTGAATATCATACCGTAGTACATACTGCCTTTTTTTGAAGGTTTGGTTTGTTTCAGCCATTAAGTGTCTTGAAATGGAATATACATTAATGCTTTTATGTAGGAAATATATGAATCTATTTAAGCAAACTGCTTCTTGAAGATCAGTGCCCTCCAGATGCAAGGTTTTTAGAAAGTCACGAGATACGGGCTATATGCCAGTTTTCTTACCACAATGTTTATGAAGCGATTGCAGTTCTGTTGCTGGGGGCTTTGTTTTCCCTTGTACAGTCAAAACAAGAAACCTTGCTAGCATTCGTTAAAGGCTCACCTACAGAAAGTGAGTGACAGAGGGAAGAAAATCTATAAATGAATGTCTTATCCAAGCTCATACTCCTGTCTTTCTCTCTGGAAAGTCCATTTTAATGTAGGAACATCTCTGAAAAGGAGTGACTTTAAAAGATGGGAAAAAAAAACAAAACAACCCAAACTCTGACTCTGACTTTTTCAGGTATTGTAGTTTCGACCTTAGGTGCTGGAACCCCAGGGACACAGTCTATGACCCATTTAGAGGTTTATAACCCTGCTTATGATCTGTGGCTCTTAAATACCAGTCTGCAGTGGCTTTCTGCTGTTTGTCTGGTGGTCCTGTGCAAATAAGACTTGTAATGTTAAGGTGGGAATCAGGAATTGTTCCGCCCCAGCAATGGTGATGTTGCCTGGTTTCCACTCCGTCCCTGGACAAGCTGTTTGGGAACTAAGAAAACATGCCAGGGTTAATGGCACAGACTTATTCTCAGCTGTCACCTAGAAAAGTTAAATTTTCGTGTCATTCCATAGTCGGCACCTTCAGACATGTTTTGAGGGTCTGGGATGTGTGTGGTAGGACCCACGAGGACCTTGTGGGGAGCAGTTCCATCCATGGAAAGCTGCTGGCAGCATGGGAGCTTCACTCACCTGTTCTTGGCGTTTACTCCAGTCACCAAAATATTCCTGTAGGGGAGAAAAAGAGAAGTGCTTCTGATCAGGAGCTGTTACTGACTTTTTCTGAATTAAACCATTACTGCAACTATTTCACACATTAGTGAAATAAGCCTTTTGAAATGTTATAAATAGTTTGCAACTTAGTCAAGAAAATTGAGCCCTTTTGTCTTCCTCCATCCCTTGCTGGTCTCCGTACAGTTTGAGATGTAATTTACTGATGTCTCTAACTCTTGCATTTCTGACAACTCTCAAATATGAATTCCAGGGGAGGCTAATTTCCTATATATGGTGATGAGCATGTGCGACACAAAGTTAGATTCTGTTTATGTTTAGATAGGAAAGGGAAGAGAACAGGAGATGGCAACAGCTCTTTTGTCAAGATTTTGTGAAATGACTTTTGATCAGCTTATGTTAAGGCAGAATTTAGGGCACAGGACTACATAAATGCTTTATTTTTATCTGAAGTGGAACTTACTGATTTGTTTGCATGTTTGCTCCTGTGCAATGCAACCTTTGCAGAAAATGAAACAATGAGATTATCATAGTTTTTGTGGGTTTTTTCCTGTTGTCAAGAGGGGCTAACTGTATGGACGCAAATTGAAAGGTTCCTTAAGAAGATACATGCAAGCTATATTGTTGGAAACTTTCTCTTCATATGTTAGTAGACAGTAATTAAAGATAAGCTTCAATTATTTATAGAATTTAAAGCTCTTGAAACTAAAATTTGTATTGAAATTCATTGACGTTTTGTACGTGTGATATCCATATAGAGCAAAGTTTGAGCAGCGTTGGGACTCTTAGTGGTATTTAGAATTTAAAAGTATCAGTTCAGCCTATGTACAAAATCAAAACAAACTGTGTGATTGACTTTTGCTGATTTTATTTTTATTTTTCCCCCTTACGCTATTTGTGCAAGCTGACTAATCCTTGGGGGCCAAGGGGGCAAGCCTCTTACCAGCTCAAGCCAACATTTTAAAGCAGTATACAGTAGTCAGTTGCATAAGCTGAAATTAGTCATGTGAGTGCTTATTTTGTGTTGACTGAAGGCCTCTCTTTAAGAACAGATAGACAATATAGTATATATTTGGGTGACTGGAGAAGATGTTTCAGAAAAGTTAGCATATGCAGTTGTTAATTGGCAGTAAATCACCAGCAGCAGGTGATATAGGAGGTGTAGGAAGGCACTAACTCCTATAATCTCTTCCATACCTCAGTCTCACTTTAAATTTGGCAGGTTCTGAGGATGAAATCAGCATTACTGCTGGAACAGGCTTGGGATGCAAATATGAAATGTCTTTGCCTAATGGTGTTTGCCAGGTGCCTCATTTTATCAACAAAATCAACCAAGTAGGCCATTTATTTTGTTAAGCATTAAAGATGGCAGGGACTACGCGAAGAAAAGGCATAGACCAGAATACATGACTGCTGTCACTTGTTTTCAAGGAATACTTTCCTTTCAGTGTCTCAGCTCACCTTGTATAAATTCTTGTTCATTCTGCCTCCTCTGTGTGGTGGGAAACTGAGGCACAGATGAGGTGAAAACAGTTGTTCAAGGCCATGCGGGGACACAAACCATCTGAAAATCTTCTTCTTCCAGTGCTTGAGCCATTGGAATGGCTCAGAACGCTCCAAGAAGACAAATTGTGCTTAAAGGAGCAATTTAAAACCATTTCTGTCTACTCCATCGCTCTGCTTTACAGACCAATTTGTTATTTCTTCACTGTAAGAATCCGAATTGGTAGAAGTTTGCAGATCAAAATTTCTTAACAGCAACATTTCAATTGCCTTGTTGGTGTAAAACTGTTGATCCTTATATAATTTAATTGGTAAATGTTCCTTGCAAATATGTGAGGTAAACTGGTAAATTAGAAGCACATGGTATTTTTGCTTTTAATCTCCAGGAAAGTGGTCATGTTTGTGTTTTTGCTGCAGCATCATTCCTTAAATCCTTACCAGGTCTCAGCTGTGGTTTTGATTTTTTTTTTTTTTTTTTTTTTCATAAAAGAAACTGCTGTAGAACATTTCCATTCAGATGATGGACAGCTTTATATCTGCGTTCATAGGCTGATGAAGAGGCCATACCAGAAATACAGTTCAGGGAGTGAGTAATTCTTTTTATTAACAATGGTGTAGGATTAGATGTAAGAAATCTTTAAAGCTCCATTCCTGTTCTGTCTCCAAATGGACTTGAAACTCTTACAGGTTTTTATTCACAAATTGTGAAGCCCACAGGTTCCATTACTTGCCTTACTGCACTTTGTGATAGCAGAGGCAGTTCTGTTGCTAGCCATAACTATAATTATTTGTACACCAAGGTGTTTAATGCTCTTTTTCCAGTAGCTAGGGGATAAATAAAAATATTCCCACTAAAAGGGGAGGCGTATGGATGCACCTTACTCCAAAATAAGTGAATAACATTCCAATTTGTTTAATTATTTAAAATTCTTTGGAGTTGTTTTTATCCAGCTCGTTGCTGCATGTTGAAGACAGGCTTAGTCTTTTCACCTAGGACGTGTTCGTTCTATATTTGGATTGAGAGGAAACTCCAGCTCAGTATTGGCTCAACGACCATGAGAATTCAAGTGTAGGTGGTGGTGTTTTTCTATGGAAAAAAAGGAGGAAGATCATGGCGGATATTGTAGTAGTTTAACACTTAGTCATTGTACCACTTCCCATTGCTGACATTGATGCAATCAGTCTTGTCCTCTCAGTTCTCTTGAAATTATTTGTACCATGTTATTGAGGAAAATACGGGATGGAATTTTGCATTGTGTGAAATATTTAAATCACATATTTCCAACTTATGTTGGTACAGTAGTATATTGGGTTTGCATGGCAAGGTTTTGGTAGCAGGGGGGCTACAGTGGCAGCTTCTGTGAGAAGCTGCTAGAAGCTTCCCCCATGTCTGACAGAGCCAATGCCAGCCGGCTCCAAGATGGACCCACCACTGGCCAAGGCTGAGCCCATCAGTGATGGTGGTAGCGCCTCTGGGATAACATAATTAAGAAAGGCAAAAAACTGCTGCATAACAGCATCCAGAAGGGAGGAATGAGAATATGAGAGAGAAAACTGCAGACACCAAGGTCAGTGAAGAAGGAGCGGGAGAAGGTGCTCCAGACATCAGAGCAGAGATTCCCCTGCAGCCCAAGGTGAAGACCATGGTGAGGCAGGCTGTCCCCCTGCAGCCCATGGAGGTCCATGGTGGAGCAGATACCCACCTTCAGCCTGTGGAGGACCCCACACCTGAGCAGGTGGATGCCTGAAGGAGGCTGTGAACCCATGGGAAGCCAGCACTGGAGCAGGCTCCTGGCAGGACCTGTGGACCCGTGAAGAGAGGAGCCCATGCTGGAGCAGGTTTGCTGTAAGGACCTGTGACCCCGTGGGGGACCCACACTGGAGAAGTCTATTCCTGAAGGATTGCACGCCATGGAACCTCCTAGCAGAGTCTGGAGGAATTGTGCCACCTATGGGAAAGGAGGAAGGAGTTAGGGAGCATTTGACCCCCTGGGACACAGACAAGTCTGTGGCCCCTTGGGTTCACCCAGGGATGCTGTCGGAGCTGAGTCGTGTCACTGGAGACAGCGCTATACCATCTTTGACAGGTCGTGGCACCTGGGGAGGTTCCTGATGAAGGGGAAAAAGGCAAATATTGCACCCATCTTCAAGAATTCCAAGGAGAATTGTGTCATGGAAGAAAGTCCTAGAAAATATGAGAGAAGAGGGATAATTGTGTGGAAATGGTTTTTGTCTTGCTGAAAACTGCTGATAATTTAACATGGATATCTAATCTGGCCATTAAAATATTGTGTGGAAAGTGCCAATTGTAAGCTATTCTTATTTTTTTGGCACCAGCCTGCATATCTGACATTAAGATGATTATACCCTTTTAAAAAATACGCATGTGTCAATTACAGAATTGTAATTTAAATATCTTAAGTTAATTCTTCTTCCACGAGCAACTAAAAAGCCTCTTCCAATAATTTAATTTAATTATTTAAATCAATTTTACCCTAGTTATTTTGCTAATACTAATTTAGCTTTTGACACACTGCACGGCACTTCTGCTCGTGTAGGGAATGAGCCCCAAAAGGAAATTTTGCCACAGAAAACTGCCCTGAACTTGTGTTCCCAAGCTCCCTTCTGCAGCCCTTGTGGCATGCCTCCAGATCTCTGCTCAACTAATCCTTTCCTTGATGTCATCAGTCTCCCATACCTCCACCAAACTTTTATGGAGGGCTTGGTGCATGCCCTATAATGGAAAAATCAGCTTACTCTAGGGTTGCAGCAGGTGACTTACAGTAGAGGAGAGCAGTAGCATGTTTCTTGCTTCTTCAGGCCCGGGTGAGGGGAGATGAAGAAGGGAGAACAGGTATTTTATTACGAAAAGGTGTAGTAACTTGCTGGTTTTTGGATTCCACCTATGTTATAAACCATTGTGCAGGCTGTTGAAAGGTCTGGATTCAAAGGAAGTTGTTCAAAGAAATAACCTTTCTCTCTGAGTTTTGTAGAACCAGTAGACAATGGAGCTCTTAAATGGAATGAATTTTATTTACAAGTACAACGCTTCATTTTTATTTTTTTTTTTCAGTTGCTGGTGTTTTCCGCTGTGGGTGTCTTTACTCATCTCTAATTTGAATCAATAATGACAGTAGGTGAAATGGCTCATTCTCTGTTGTCCTGACAGGTTGAAAGGTTTCTTATGCGTGTGTTTTCTTTAGTCTGTTACTATCCCTTTGAAGAGAGAATGGCAGTCAGATACGTTGGACAACTCACTGCTCTTAGAATGATGCTTTAATAACAGTTACATATGTGACACCTGAAAGAAATGGGGAGCTTATCTGTTTTCAGATAAATTGTTTAATGACTAGAACCTGAGGAAACTCTTTATACTGTACATAAGTTTGGGGTGACAAGAGCACATTTTGTGTGTGTGCAAAAGAAGAGAGGGGGACCGAATTAGCCTGGTAGATGATGGGCTGCCAGGGAACACAGTGAATTCTCCATCCTCTTTATTATTGGCTTAAACATGTGACAATCAGCTTGAATTTTGTTTCTTTAAAGGGTTCAGTTTTCTCTCTTTCAGTTGCTTACTTGTTATCTTTGTTTATATCCATGTCCATACAATATTCAACCTCTTGAATATGCAGGTTATTACACACATCTTAAAATTCATAAGAAATGTTGGCAGTTGCTTTGAGTGCTGTATCTGTGTTTTGTGGAGAAACCGAGTGCCTGTAGTTCCTTTTGAAAACACTAAGTGCTTTATGTCGCTGTATCTTTGCTAAGTGAAAACTGGGGTTTGTTTCATAAAAAAAAACTTCATTTCCTCCAGGTCTAGTTGTGTGGCTTCCTTAGTGCCAAAGCACTCTGGTTGCAGATGGTAGAATATTTCAAGCAACTGAAAAGAGCTGGATGAGTTAGAAATTCCTGTTTTAAAAGCAACAGGAAAAAAATGACATTTAAATTCTGCATAGTATATGGAGGCTGGAGTTTAAAAAAAACAAATAAATTAGGTGCCATTGAATTATTAGATTACTTCATAGTTCAGATGTGTTTGTATATGGTCAAGGCTTGTTGTTATACTAGGTGAGTCCAACATCACTGTAACCAGTCTGATCTCCTTGGGGCTGCTTCTGGCATAGAATGAAGGACACTTGCATTGTTGTCAGATTGGGAGGGCATTGTTAAGACATGGTGACAGTGGCATCTCATCTTAAAAGAATTGTAGAAATTAGGTTAGTTCTGGCTACGGAAACTATCAGCTCTAACTTTTCACGGCCATCCTCCAGAAATACACAAGGCGTAGCTGGAAGAGAAGCTTGGCTAGCCTTTATTATTTTTCAAAGGCTTCTTTTATGAACACAGGGTAGAAAGGATCAGCACAACTGAAAAAAAGTTACCAGCAGACACAGAAGACAGCACAGCCCTGAAAAAGAGCTGTATGTATTTCTTTGTTACAGGGTCTTGCTTAAGGAGGGCTCTTGAGCCTAAATGCTGCCTTCCTGCTGTGTTCCGGAAAATTGGATGTAGTGCCTTCTTTGTGGCAAAACAGAGCTCTGTCAAAAAGCATTGCTCCCATTGGTGCCCTGATCTAACAGTAGCAATCTGCAAGAGCCCCCGCTTTCAGCTAGCCTTGGTTCAAAGGGCTGGCACAACTTACCAACTTAAGGCTTCTGTCTCTAAGACAGATAAGGGCTCTGTGACCCGCTATAGATTTGTACCCTAAAAAAGAAAAGCCTCCCACAGCTACCTGTGAGAGAATTATATAACGCAACTATTTATGATACATGTCAAGTATAGACATAAGACGGCAGTCTTGTAAAAGAGCCTCCCAAACTAGCAGAGAGGTATGATGTTCAAAAGTGATGGTGCTTGATGCTAGGTCTCTCGACGTATCTCTGATTCAGTTACATTGTGGGCAAATTCTGTGCTGGGTATTGGGGGCATCTTTTAAGAACATACTTTTTCAGCCACAACATTTAAAAAAATTGAGGAAGAACCTGTCTGGAATGCAAAGTAAAGCATTGTGCTCTGCATTCTTCCCTACATTATTTCTCCATGGATTGTCATTTCTACCTTTTAAAGTTCCTGTATTCCCATATCAAATATATTCTGGCCTCAACCTGTTGTATGCACCTCAGATTAAATTAGGCACTGTTTCTACAGCCTGTAAGAAACCAAGAACAGCACTAAGGAAGCATTAAAACCTGGAGATTAGTATCTGTGGGAAATAACTTCTTTTAAAACGGGAGCAATTAGTATTTCCTCTTACTTGCATATAAACTTTTCAACCTCCATAATTATTCATAAGTGTTTATGGTTTACAATATTTATTCTGTGACTTTTTTTTTAACTGAACTGTTGCAGCTGCATGTTAATGGTGGAAGATTTTCTGCCTCATGCAGATTACCAACCAGTTTGTAAAGGAGTGGCTTGCTTGTCTATGATATGTAAAGCACGTCTAAGAAGCACTATTGTTAATACTGAAGCTTTTACATTAGATTAGTCCAACTTTGAGCAGCATCTAGACTGGGATTTTCCAGTTCCTGTCTCCCACTAATTCTTCATTGCTCTCCTGAAACTGTCTTGTTTAACAAAGATGTTCACCAGTTTCATCCTCAAAGTTGTTAACTGTCATAGAATCACAGAAGCATAGCATGGTTTGGGTTGGAAGAGACCAACCCCCCTGCAATGAGCAGGAACATCTTCAACTCAATCAGGTTGCTCAGAGCCCCATCCAACCTGACCTTGAATGTTTACAGGGATGGGGCACCTACCACCTCTCTGGGCAACCGGTTCCACTATTTCACCACCTTCATTGTAAAAATGTCTTACTTATGTCCAATCTCAGTCTAGCCTCTTTCAGTTTAAAACCATTATTCCTTCTCCTATTGCAATAGACCCTACTAAAAAGTCTGTCCGCATCTTTCTTATAAGCCTGCTTTAAGTACTGAAAGGTCTCAATAAGGTCTCCCTGGAGCCTATGAACAACCCCAACCCTCTCAGCCCGTCCTCACAGGAGAGGTGCTCCATCCCTCTGATCATTTTTGTGGCTTCCTCTGGAACTACTCCAACAGGTCCATGTCTTTCCTGTGCTGAGGACTCCAGAGCTGGTCGCAGTACTCCAGGTGGGGTCTCACCAGAGCAGAGTAGAGGGGCAGGATCACCGCCCTCGACCTGCTGGCCATGCTTCTGGTGATGCAGCCCAGGGTGGGGTTGGCCTTCTGGGCTACGAGCACATATTGCTGGCTCATGTCCAGCTTTTCATCCACCAGTTACCCCCAAGTCCTTCTCCTCAGGGCTGCTCTCAATCCCTTCATCCCCCAGCTTGTATTGATACCAGAGATTGCCCTGACCCAGGTGCAGGATCCTGCACTTGGCTTTATTGAACCTCATAAGATTCACACAGGCCCACTTCTTGATCTTGTCCAGGTGCCTCTGGATGACATCCTGTCCCTCAGGCATGTCGACCACACCACTCACCTTGGTATCATCTACAAATTTGCTGAGAGTTCACTCAATCCCACTCTCTCTGTTGTTGATGAAGATATTAAATGGTACTGGTCCCCATACAGACCCCTGAGGGACACCACTTGTCACCAAGCTCCATCTGGACATTGAGCCATTGACCACTGCAACCATCCAACCAATTCCTCATCCACTGAACCGTCCACAATTAAATCCATATCTCTTCAATTTAGAGAGAAGGATGTTATGGGGGACCATTTCAAAGGCCTTACAGAAGCCTGAATAGATGGCATCCATAGCTCTTCCCTGTCCAAAGAGAGAGAGCAACAGAATATTCTGTGAAGTTAATTGCTAAATAGCGTAATACTTAGTCTTTTAGACTCAGAGCAAAAGTTACTGTTTGGATAATTCTGGGAGACCTTAAGGGAGGGCAATAGTATAGTTTTAACAAATTGTTTGTTTTGCAGATGGTATGTTTTTAGAGTATTTGTGGTATAGCCATATATATGGACTGAAGTTATGGTCAAAGTAGGAATGGTTTGAATAAAGGAAACTTGTGACTAAGTTTGTAAAGATAATTTGTCAAATCCTGACAAATTCAAAGATCTGCCAATAGCGTTGATGTTAACAGTGTCCGTACAGATTTACAAATTCAGGCTCTTTGTACCTGTGACTATGCATGAAAACTATCTCACTTTTACCGTGAATATTTATGGTCTGCAATAATCTGATTAACTATAGAATTTAAAAATATGCCAGCTCCATGACCTGATAATTCTTCACCCTTGCAGGGTCAATGATGCATTTTGACTGATATGAAATGATCAGAATTTATTGGAGGTTTTCCATGATTGCTCTGTGACAGAAATATAACTAGCTAAATATATTGTAATATGAAATACATAAAGCAGTGGATTTATCTAGGCAGTGGTTTTCAATTTTTTGATGATTTTCAAAGGAAAGTGTGAACCCTTCAGAAAGTACATCCTTGTGGATTGCTACATAGCATATGCAAACTCGTTTTTCTAAATCATCTCTCCCTTTATCACCCTTAACACTGTATTACGAAACCTCCAGGATTCTGAAGACCACAAACAAAAACCACGCTCATATTAGTCAATGGCTTGCATGGGTAATTTTTTTCTTTTCTGACATTTCAATGACTTGATCACTAACTGGTTCTAGAGGGCAGAGACATTCTAGTTGCAGCCATCTGGCTGCACTATGAAGAACATTGCATTTTGTCAAGCGGTGCTGCAGCTGTCAGGACACTGTCTTGTGGAGATGACTGTCATCTGCCTCTACTACACCTGGAGAATGGCATCACTGGCCTTGCACAGGGCGAGAAGGTTTATATGAGCAGTTCTCAAGTTAAAGAGAATAGAGGAAACATGCATAATAAAATTAATTTAACTCAATCTAGACTTTCTGTAACAGAGGCAAATGAGTTTAGGAAGCCAAATAGTGATGGAGATGCATTTTCTCTAAATTTCAAAGTGAAGGGATGATTTAAAATAGCCTGTAATATCTGTCATTTTCAGAGAACAGGCATGAAACAGTGTGACCAGAAAGACTGTACTGTGTGACGTAAATGAAGAAACTTAGCAGGTAATTATACTGTTTATCGTTATTTTTCTTTTAGTAATCAAAGTTCATAGCTTTCACCCTCTGTACTTTTTGGACCTTCAGCATCAGGCATAGAACTTCCAATGGTGCCTTTCTTGTAATGACTTTCTCCATGCCCTGGTGCACAAATGCTTTTTAATCATTCCATATAATCTCCATTTTGGGGTAAGGGGATTGCCAGACAGCCAAACTTGGAAAATTTCTGCAGAGGACTACAGTTCTAAGTGTAGTTTTAATTATACATCATAAGTAGGGCATTTTTGGGTAGTTCTGTATGGTACAGCATGTATTATTATGTCCAGATGAACTACAGAACTTATTTTTAAATATAACTAGGGGATCTATTGTTATTTTATTTTGCCTGTAAAATGTGATTTAAATTTAAAATCAAAAACTAAAAGTTCCCTCTTGGTCTCTCTCAGTGTGCTGGTAGAATTCCTGTGCAGCACACAAGATAGTGGTTCTTCTACTCACATTATTTTTTCTAAATATAAAAGAACAGCAACTTGCTAATACAGTAGTCATTGCAGCCCTTTATGGGCTCTCAGAAATACAACCTGAGAAGAAATTCTTAGACTGTATTGAATACGTAAAACCTCAGGAAATTTCAAATGTGCTTTGAATGGCAAAAATTACTCGCAGATCTGACAGATTCTAAATTTTCTTCAGAAGCAGTTATTTTATCAGCGCAGGACCTTCATTAGAGAGTATTCCTTAATCTTGTTCCAGTTGCTTGTGTTTTCATAAAAGATGTGTGGCACAGGAAAAATTAATAAGGTTTAAAGTGAGAGACTAATGCCATTTTCCGTTCTTTTATGAAGATGCCTGAAAGTCAGCGGGATTGCACGCTTGCATGTGCTTGGCAACATGATTGGCAACGTGAGCGAACCACAGCTGGCTGCAGCACAGATTCTTCGCTAAGCAGGAACGTGGCCCTGGCTCTCCTGAGACCGGGAGAAGTGCATTTCCTCCCGGATGAAGTGCTTTGAAAGGAGGCGGGAGTAGCAGTTCAAGTACTGCTTCTCATGGACTCCACGTGCCACCGGGAAAATGGAAAACTTTTCTTCTCCCTGAGTCGTGAGAGAGCACCTGACTCTATTTGGATAGTTATTTTTGAAGACTTGCTAGGACGAAATCAATGCCACTCCTAACAGATGCTCGGTGAGTAATTTGAGGAGTCGCATTAGCGTGTAGCAGTTGTTGCTGACCTCTGATGTGAGTGAGCTCCCAGCTGCGTGCGAGGAGGGATTCTGAGGCCAAAGCTGTCTGGAAAGGGCTGCACAGCCCGGAGGTGACGGGCCGGGTTAATCTGCTGTGCGGTCCCCCGCCTACGCCTAGGGAGTTTGAAGACCTTTTTATTTACGTATTTTCGAAGTTGAGTGGAAAGTGCAGTGAGAATTCACAAATCAGGAAGAATATGAAAAGCGTAGCTTGTATTTGATCTGCCACATTGAGCTTTTGCTTTTGATCTCTCTGGAGGTTGTGACAAAGTACTCTGGTCCCACTTGATCAAGCCAGCAAGAAATCATTTTCTTCTTGCTAAATGGTTGCAAACTTTAAGGCATTTTATAAACTTAACCTAGAAAAGGCAAGACAATCATAGAAAGTGTAGGAACAAATTACTCAAGTCCCTAACGGTAGTCTTCTAGGTCCCAATTGAAAAAAAAAAAATGAAAAGGAACGAAAATTTAATTAAAAATTTAAAATCTTAACATTTAATAATCTAAATTATGTTGGAAGGAAAAAAGACTGACAGAAGACCCATATGAACTGTCTTAACTAGAAAGATAAAATTTTCTATTTAAGTGAGATTTCATTCTACCAACCTCAGCAAAAAGGAAGCTGCATCTTGTTGACTTTTTTTTTTGACATTTAATTGGAGTTCTGTCACTTCCCAGGGCTTGATCTTGTAGGTTTAAAAAGTACATTTATTTAATAGCACTGTGATGTTTGTTAATTTATTCACAAGTGAGAAGGCTTGAAAGAGGACCTACCAATATGCAAGAGCAAATTTTGCTGTTGAAAAGCAGAATGAATCTTCTTTCAAACAAAATCAGTCTGCATATGGCATTCTGAAGTGAATTATAAATATTCAAACTATACTATAAGAGCATACAATATAAATTCAAGGGTAGAGAGGACTGCAAAAACTTTGCAGTGCAATGTAGGGTTGTTCCATGCTGCATTTGACCTTTTATCTAAATTCGTGTATTATGTTTGACTACACCAGAAGGAAAAAAAGCTACTGGGTAAACCAGGTCTCAAAAACTGATTTTAAATAGCACACATCCCACCTTATACCCTCAAGTAGACTGAGTGCTATTAATGGAAGCAATGTGGCTGCATTAGCTCTACATTACACCCATGCTAATTGCCAGCTTCTTAACAGAGGTGATTAACTAGGAATAGAAGCCTGTGTTAAAGTACGGTACTTGTCCTTAATCTAGCTTTCATATCTCTGCACGATTTTATTGTGCTGCATAGGCATACCTTTAATAATGTCATTATGTTCAAGTCTGTTATCTTTGGCCTATTATGTGCTCTGTCAAGGAAAGTGAAAATCTCAATTTTACAATGACCAAAATCACTATTTTTGGCCCTGTAGAGGCAGTAAAAAATATTTTCTTTTAAAGCAGTGTACACACATGCAGAGAGAAGCTGTCCCTTGCTTGTAATTACACCTGGTTTGTTCCTGGCTTAAGATATTTTTAAGGAAGGAATTTTCACAGTTTGTGTGGAAGAAAATTGAAGATGCTGTGTTCCTAATGACAGCTCTTCAGACTGCTGGGAAGTTAAAGGTAAATCTGTGATAACTGGATGTTGGGCTGCCTGCAGCTGGCCAGCATGCATTACCCATTCCTGCATTATAGGTGTTGAAGGAGAACCTACAAGGAGACAAAGAAAATAATATTTTTACATATAGAAATGACATCTGGTCTACAGACGCCAAATTTAAGCACCCAATGAAGATCCTGCCTTGATTATACAGTAGCATAAACTAAGTCAAAGGAGAGAACTGCTTCTCTAAAAATAGTATATCTTCTTAGTGTTAACCTCTGCTCTCTTTGTAGCCCCCAAAACAAGCAATAAAAGGTAGATGGTGGCAAATGTTTTGCTCTCTATCTGCTAGTGTTATAAAACTTTATCAGATAAGTGAATTTTTAAAGCCAATCAGAAATACCAGCTTCCGTGTATAGAGGTAAGGTATTCATGGCAAACACAAAGGAGGCTGAATACTTGCTTAACTAACTTAATCCACTATTATTTTGTGGATCCGCTTTGTAGACAAAGGCCGTATATTCTTCGTGGGGCATTTCCTAGTTTGAGACAGTGGTATTTTGCTAAGGAAACGGAGAGCTTTATTGATTCCAGTTTGAGTGGCTTTGACTGACTCTGGTGTCATGTAGCTTTTGGCGCTTTTTATTCATCAATCTACTTTCCAGGGGAATTAGGAAGTTTGCAGACTGCTTTTGGACGTTCTGCTGAGTATCTAAGAGTACAGCGATGAAAGACACTATTTATATGAAATTACTAGGAACATATAGACAGCAAAGTGTATTCACAAATACAAGGTCATGCTATTCTCTGATAACACACTGTCTGTCGTAGTAGCTTCTCTACAGTGCCTGGATTCTCTCCTTAGAGTAGCCTGTGCTCTGGTCTACAATTCTTTAGGTTCAGAGATTTCTAGTAATATATATAGCATTTAGGATAAGCAGGCGATTATCTCAGTGTGCCTCTGTAACTACTGCTTTAAAATAAGCAATTAAGAATGAAATGCTAGTTATAGAGTCACAAGGAAATTTATTATTAAATGTAGGCTTGAATAGATAATTATATATAATAATGGAGCACAATAGCTGGATTTAAAGGTAGAAACACTATAAGCTGGTATAGGATTCTTTAGTGATAAAAGGGAGTTGGAGTTACTTCCATAGGGATGGCTGGACTTGTGTTTTTCATCAGGAATGCTACGTGTTCCGCGTTCTCTGCAACAGATATTAAAAATATTCATTAAAATCTAGCATCAGTTAAGGGGTTCTGTGGGAATGGATAAAACTGTACTAAATAAAGTTTAAACACATTAATTTTAACAGTTTAACAAGCTCAGACGTGTCTGCCTCCCTTCACAATGTGCAATTTCCTTGAAGCCAGAGAGTGGGTATAATGGGTATTTAAGTTAGGCATGCCTCTTTGCCATTAAATTAGAATGAAATTGCCTCCTACAACTAAAATGCTACCCACGGGTGTAAAATAATATGATTTGTTTTGTAAACAGATCAAACGACCTTTATTAGAAGATGGTGACTGTGGGAGAAGCAGCATTTTATTAACATTTGAGTGTGTATGTCTTCCATTCATTATATTTAATCAAAGTATGCATTTGACAGCAACCTAGGGACTAGAGTTAGACTTTCCTGCTTTCATGTGCATTAGACACTGCTAACTTTTAACTGAAAAAAAATACCTTTTTGTTGCTGATGTGTAATATGAAGGAACCAAAAGAATAAATAAGTGGAAGGGTGTGAAGATCAGGGGAGTTCAGCAGCTGTGTAGTCTCAGTAATTTCAGGAGCGAAGTGGTGCTAAGGATTTCCTTGGGGGAAAACCTGTGAGCGAAGAGGAGCGCTGCATGGGAGTGCGCTCTCAGGAGGGGCTGGTTTCTCCCAGAATTTCTGCAGGGTTTCCTTAAGGGTTGGATATTGCACTTGTGATCATAAAGTTGTGTGTTTAAGAAGAGAATTTCTAGAAAAGAATTTTTAATTCCCACACCCATGCCAAATTCAAATAATACCATTCTGTCTCCAGTAAACTGTACTAGATTTTTTAATTTAGCTTTGCTTTCCACATTCTTTGGAAAAATTGTGCTGTGCCCTTACATGTCAGGCACAGACCATGACTGTAATTGCAAATAGCCTAGTATTTTAATTCTGAATAAGTCTGGTAACAACCCTATGGGGTGCTCTCCAGTTGATATCTCAATTGCATATCTATACTCTAAACGTTCCTTGGGCTGAGAATAGTAGTCAACTGTGACTAGATTTTAGCCTCTTTAGCAGATGTCTGTCTGTTACTGTCTCCTAGTTGGCTCCATTAAGCCCCCTGGGTGAATGCTGAACTTTCAAGATGCTCCGCTAGCTTAAATACCACATTTCTTACTGCGCGAGCCTTGAAGACATGTTGATGTTCAGGGACACATGCAAGTCAAAATAGGTAACATACATCGGGTTTATAATGGCTTCATATAAAATTCCTCTAATTTCAAGTGGGCAAAAGAGGTGACTGGAGGTTAAAGCTCGATGAAACTGACTTTACATCGCTGATTTCCTCATCCATCTGCAGAACCTTGGAGGTGTGATCAGAGACTTAAGGAGCGTTGTGCCCTTTTTGTGGACCGTTACTGAATCGTAAAACATTTGTGTGTGTTTCAGTCAGTTGGATTTCTTTTATCTTGGCCGATCCTGTAGCCAAACGGAGGTCATTTTTGCTAGGACAATAAGCCCATTTGCTTCTCTCTTCCCCAGGAGCTGCTTCATGAATGCTTCTCAGTTCTCCAGTCCCTTCTGTCCTGAGCTTGGAGGGAATAATCCCATCCCTTCACACGTCTGCAGAAACAGTGTGGACACCCCTTGACAGCTTCAAGTTGTTTCACTCTTTATGGCTTGGTTGGCTCTCAAATTACAGTGTAGTCATGGATAAAGACATCTGCTTCTTTGCCCTTGATGGGCGTTAAGAGGCAGAGGGCAGAAAAAAGGTAGTTGTAGGGATAGGGATATGCAATTTCTCAAGTCAAGTTAATATTCCTAGCTTGAATATTGGTTCACAAGGTTTTCACAGCTCCTCAAACTGCAAAAAGGTCTTATCAGTTTAGCCAATTTGCATTTGGAAACTGGAATAAAATTTCCAAGGTTGCTGTCAGCCCAGCACCCTTTACTTTCTTGTGAGGGAAAGGCAGATTGAGCCATATTGTTGACAACAACAACAACGTCAAAACAGGGCATTGGAGGCAACTCTGTATAATTACAGAATAAATAGGAGGTTGTCATTTGGGTACTTCAATTTGCAATCCTCATACTTTCTCAATTTGAAGATTTAGTTTTATCGTGTAATATTATGTAGCTTGCTGCCTTCCAGTGGGGAATATACTGAGGCAGGAATAAACATGGGGGCAACTGGTAGTGATCTCTCTATTTGTTTCCTGGCACACTGCATTATAACAGCAAAAGAAATCTTAACAGAACTATATGTATTGGCTGCTTCATGAAAACTTTTATGAAATCCCATGGCTTGCAGGAAGAATAGCTGCAGAATAGAGAAGTCTTGTCTTACGGTGTTTCTGTCCCAGAGTTCGGTTTCACTGGGTATTGAACACTTCAGAGGTGAGATATGGTGACCTGTGCTTTCATTCCTCCTCCAGAGTTCAGCAACATCTCGAAGCATCAGAGCGTTTTGAGTGCTGAGGCTGAGCTTGTGCCACCACCACTGCAGGCTCGGAGGCCCTGAGCTGCAAACACTGGAGTCCTGCAGTGGCAACCATGAGGCTCCAGAGACTCGGGGTTTCCAAACATCCCCAAGTCCAAGTAACTCAGTCCCTGTCTGGAGCTGAAAATGTTTTATTGCCAGGTTCAACACGCAGTGCTTGCTGCAGTCAATTATTTTTCCTTTCCATGAAAAGCATGTAGGGTACAGCACATATTTAAGAAAGGCATTTAGGGCTGCAAAATCCAGGTCATGATGGTGGGGAAATGCATCCTTGAAGCTTTACGTAGCTCCTTTATGCGTCAGTCCCACAGTACTCAAAAGAACACAGGATGATAAGCAGTGTTAGATAACTGTGGTTTCCTTATTTTAAGTAAACTCTCCTGTATGATTTTAAAATTTTAATATATGGATTTACTGCCCAGGCATATAATCTTTATAAGCTAATATATAAAACACCAACCAACTAAAAAGCATCCCTCACATTAGCACCCAGATTTCTTTGATCAGGCAATTAAGAAGATGAAAATTTAGATATATCTAATTCTGTGGAGTTTATATGCATGTTTTAATCTGGTGGTTCTGAGCTTCTTTCTGAAGTTCAGAATATTAAAAAAAAAACCAAACACCAAAAAATCAACAACCAAAAACCAACCAAAAAACCAACCAACAAAACCCCCCAAACACTAAATTTTGTGTTATGCTTGTGTTATGCTTAATTCAATATATTTTTCTTATCTGGGAGCATTACCTGTATATCCAGCCTGTACTGTTTTCCTTCTCGCCTTAAAAAAAAAAAAAAAAGTTTGTTTTAAACAGGAACAAAACTGTGCTTTAGTAATAAATTGGAAATTAGCCAACTATGTATTTATCAAAGGGATGTGCAAGGTGTTGTTTTTGTGTTCAGGCCGACTGGTGCGTGAGCTGTACTGGATTTTTCTATTCCTTATGCTAATGAGAATAGACTCAGACATGGAAAAAAAAAACAAACATGCAAACAAAAAATCAAACAAACAACCCAAAAAAACCCCAACCCCCAAAACAACCAAACAAAAATAGCCAAACCAAAACAACAACTATGAAAACAAACCAACAAACAAACAAACAAAAAAACTCCACCAAACCACTTTTGACTGAAAAGAACAGGATTTCGCGTTGTGTGAGAGGAGCTTGTGCTGTTTGTGGTGTTGAATCCTCCAGGCACACGAACAAGCAGGGAGCAAAGCTGAATGTGGTGCTTGTCTGCGGGGAAAAGACCAAGCAGAGTGAGTAAATGACGCACTCTGGAAGCGCAAAGCCTGCAGCGTCAGTCGTCGTTTAATTACCTCTGCCTTGTGCTTCCAAACGTCTATACCCACCTTCACTTTGTTAATCGTTGCTTTATTTCAGCTCAATACTTACTGCAAATTGACTGCTGTAGGAGTAGAGACTTTTAGACACCATTGAGCTAATCAGATTAGGGACACAGATACTGTTGTGACCAACTATTGTGTGTGTGAAAAGACAAATGGAAAAATGCTCCCTTAACACTGTCCGTAACGAGCTGTTGCGGTAAACGTGTGACTTACCAAGACTCTGGCAAGAGACTGGTCTTTATTTCTTGTCTCCAGTCGCACACTGTGATTCAGGGTTACAAAAGGCTCCATCTGTCACGTGTCAGGAGCCACTGTTTTGGGGGTTACTACTACAGGTGTTTAAATAAGTAGCTTTATACGCAGCCTGCTGTGTTGTTTTCGCTGGTGATGGCTCTTTGCTGGGAGATTTTTGCTGGAGAGACTTTTAAGAAACTAATATCTTTCAAAAAGGGCATCAGCAGACTAAAACACATTTAAATCCTACACATGCGGTTCCTTGAAAATTCAATGAATTTAACAAAAGTGCCCTTGCAACTGTCAGTTACCTAAACCGGTTCATTTTGTAGAGCGGGTTTGTATAAGGCTGATGAATTCGACAGGTTGGACCGTCAGGGAGCGGGCAAGTGAAGCTGCAGTTTCCTTGCCTGCGGTGTCTGATTTGTACAGGATGGCGTTGAAGACCGTGTCAGCAGTTCAGGTTTTGTCCTCCTTGACCGCTTCAGATGTTGCTATCTTTGAATGCCAAAAAGATTAGAATTAAAAAAAAATTAAAAAAAACAGCGTGAGTTGCTCTCTAGGACCTTCAACCTGGTTTGGAACAGAAATGGATCCTTTCTGTCCTAACATTGCTGTAATTTGTAGTATTTAGCTTAGTTAAAAGGCATTGCTGTCCGTGTGCAATGCAAGAGGAATGGTACTGGCTGCACAAAACGTTCCCTGCGATCATCTTGGTCAGTCATATGCTTGATATGTTGACACTATTACTGTTAACGATCTAGGAATTCAGAAAATGCGTATCAGCAATAAACCAGTAGATTCTCTATATCAGACCTTAGTGTTCTAGTGTCTCAACAAAATTACTGTCCCAGTCTAAGGCAATTGCTTTTTCACTTCTTCCTTCTTGAAAAAAAAAAAAAAAAAAGTGTGAAAGGAAGGCGGTAATGAATTTATTTTCATAGACTGTAACATATTCCTTTCCAGTAGTGACTCTTTCAAACAACTGAAACCTGCAGACAAAAATAGGAAAAAAAAAAAAAACAACCCACAACCCAAAATTTAATGTTAACCAATATTATGGTACAGTTCTAAGTTGTTAAACACTTCTGTCGAGCTGATTCAAGGACAACAGTTCTTGAGACTTCAAAGTTAGATTTTTAGTTATGAGGGCTATTTCCCCACAATAGCCCAATAACAGACAAATTATGAAACACTAAATAACATCTTCTATCTCTATTTTGGCCACCAGTCAAATAGCAGAGAATACAAAGGAAGTTTACAACATGTCAGCTTACCCATGGTCTGTCTTCCAGCCTGGGACTGAAGAAACAGTTAATACCAGAGCCAAGATAAGTAAGATGAGAACAGAAATTCAGCATCCCCTTGCCTTCTAAACTATATGTTGCCTGGACTGTGTTTTTGGGATGGTTTTCTGACTGCAGATACTGATATTTCCTGGAGGAGAGGAAACAGCCTTGGCAGTAAGTAGCTCATGGGTTGTTTGAGACTTGCAGATCTAAAGCTGACCCCTTTTTCATGCCTAAAGCTCATGAAAGATGAAGAATTTTACCCTTTCTGTGTGGAAGGGAAGCCTTCTGTGAGCCTAAAACAATTTGACTAAAGATGCAACAAAATTTAAAAGGATTATATCACTTCTGCAAGGTTTTGCTGGAACCACTCTAGTTAATCAACATGAGCAAATGTAATCGGAAGCAAAATGGGAGCAATGCACAATATTAGAGCAGATGAGATCTGTGTTTCAATCTGAATCAAATGCTATGTTTAAACTCATCCAGCAAATTAATTTGTTGTTGGAAATACTAGCACTAAAAGTGGAGTCAAATTTAGCAGCAGGTAAAGTAATTCATGGGTTTACTGAGGTGAGCTTATTCCTGCGAAGAATCTAGACCATCAGAAAGTACAAAAATATGGCAAAGAAGAGAAAATCTATGTTTTGTAATATTGGCATTAAAAATAGCCAGTATCAGGTAAAAAAGTCCAATCTCTTCTCTTGTTGAAAGGGAGGATGAATCCCCAGGATGCACATGGCACCAACACGGAAGACCTCTCTCAGAGAATGTGGGAGCTGTTTTGGATAGTGTGGAGTTGTAAATGCCAAACTGTCCCAGCAATCTTGCCTGTAGGAAGAGTCTGGAAGAGGTGTACGTTAGGCTAATTGTTTTCAGCATCACAAGTGAAGTAGGAAGATACGGCAACAAGTCCTTGGCTGCACAAGGAGCACAGAAGCAAAAGTGAAACTTTTTTTTTTTTATGTGCTTCCAAAATTGTTGATAGAAAATTAATCTCTGCTAAGTGGAGAGGGACTCTGAAAGAGAAGAACTGGTGTTGAACCATTTTCTACTTGAATTGTCACTTGAGATTCTGGTAGGTGCCCTAGAAAATGTGCATGTGTGAACAATCACACTTGGGAGAGACAGCTTTCTTAGAAACATGGCACCAGTGGCAACCTTGCCTGATGCATTGCAGCAGAAAATAGTGAATATTGTTTTGATAAGTTGTTCTGTTTATTTCCAGACTCTACTTATATCAGGACCCTGTCTCACTGCTGAACCCCTGCTTGGTTCTACCCAACATTTGTGTTTGCAGTCCCATTTCTGCAAGCAAAAAGAGATCCAAGTATTACAAACGTTCATCTGCTGACACACAAAAAGAAAAAATTGCCCATGTAGCTTATTTATTTGGTCACAACTTGATAACAGCAAACACAGTTTATGTAGAAATAAATCCCAAAACATGGGAAATTATTGGAGATCATATGTCTCTACAGGATTATTTGCTCTTGCAATGTTTTTGCCGTTCAGTTGATAAAAGCAGTAAGTACAGCACATTCAATAATTTTATCTTCCATCCTCATTTCACTCCAATTTTATCTTCCATCCTCATTTCACTCCAACACTGTTCGTGTTTGCCACTCGCTGTAAAAAAATAGAAAGAAAAGTCTCACTTCTAATATAAACTTTGAGCTTAGAACTCCTTCTTGAGGCAAAGGTAACTGACTTCCATTGTGGCATTGTTTTAAAGTAGTTAATATTGTAGTTTACAAACATTTCCTGGGCTTACATAAAACATTGCACATTAAAGTTTCTAAATATTATTATCCATCCAGTTCTTTCAAGTGTATTGTTCTGTGATGGAAAGCTGATAATTTCACTTGCTACCATCTTCTCTATGGCCCTGTTCCCAACTTTTTGACACTGTTTTTCATTGTATAGGTAGTAAATGTAAAACCTGACTCTGTGTCCTGCAAGCCAGAAGTCTATTTAGAACATATGAAAAAGTTTGGGTTTTGCTGATTATTCTTCTTCTGCTAAATAGGATGTGAGATAAAACCTCATACACTGATAAAACCTCATACACTGATACACCTCATACACTGAGATAAAAGCCTCATACACTGGTTCAGCTCTGTCTTATTGGCTGGTGTTTTTATTGAAATAAAACTAATAAGAGGGAGTAGAAATCAGCTTTAATTATACGGCTGAGGTTTGAGGGTGGGGGGGAGGAAATCAGATGGTTTCATTTTAAATGCTTTGATCACAACTCTTAGTGTTCAGTTGCCCATTAAAGTATATCTTACTTATTGTATGAGTATTTTTAAAAGTCTGCTCCTTTCTTACAGAAAAACTGAAGATAAACAGCATTCTCTGAGCACATTTTCTTTAATAATTTTTTTATGATTGACTCAAGAATTCTTGGTTTTTGTTAAGCTTAACATCTTTCTTAGAAAGACAAAAAACCCATGTGCTACCTCTACTGTTCCATTTTCTCTGCTATTGTATATATGTTCCTTATATCCTCTGGCTTTTTTTAAATTAAAATAGAAAATTTTGATCATATACACTGTTATATTAATTATCCCTCTGCAAATGAGCTTTTCATTACCTCTTTTGCTAGCCAGTGTGTTCTTGGGCTCACTTCATGTGACTTCTTTTTTTTTTTATCTCATGATACTCTTTGAACAGTTTCTTGGTGTCTGCTGTCTCAGTAACATGAGGACCGAACACTTTCTATTTATCAACTTCTACTAGTATCCTCCTTTTTTTTATGCTAGATCTTATAGATATCCTGATGGATACCTTTCAAAAGATGCCAGGGTCCCCACATCTTCTAGTAAACTTGGGAAAAATGGTGGTTGATCTGTAGCAGGAATAAAAAATACATTTGTCTTTTTCTTCTTTTAGATTGTAAGTGCATAAAGAATATTCTTAATATGTAAAACTACGCCAAATTTTCCTGTCTTCAGATGTTGTGAAAAATTGACATTGGCTTTTCTAACAGTTGCAGGAGCACAAGCCAATTTTGTATGCATGTAGGTAGGTTGGTAATTTAAAGATGTGCAAAATTAAATGTTTCTTTGTTTCCTAGGCTTGGCTAAGGCATATCTGTGTTTGCAGATGCAAATTCCACAGTCTTGCAGTGATGTTTTAATGTTTGTGATGTTTTTAAGTGTCTCTTGCTACAATGCACAAGCAAATCGAGTGCTTTCGGTAGGAATGTCTAGCACAGTGTGTTGGAAAGAAGGGGTTCCCTTTTCTGGGGAGCTTCTACGTACCAATATTTTTTGCTCTGGATGTACCGAACTATTGCCATGGTGTGAGAGGAGGTGGTGTTGGACATTGGTGGTTCCAGTTAAGTGAGGTGGTGGAGAGCCCACCTACACTGAGTCCTCGCTGAGTCCTCTCTGAGATGAGGCAACTTCGTGGCTGAGCTGTTTGGTTTTGAATATGAACACAAGTAACTATGTGTTATGCTCCTGCAGGCGACTTGTAAGTTGTGGTTATTAGTGCTTTCACCTTTGCAAATATATGTTTTATAATACCCTGCTGATCTGAGATTTAGGCAGGTAGAAAAGTTTGCTTCCTGGAAACATTATAGCTTGGATGCTGTATCACATCAAGGTTTATCCCACTGAATGACACCTTTTGATCTCTTAGGAAGTCCAAGTCAAATGGGAGTCTGGCTATGCTAATCATGCACCAGTTTTCAGTTAGAAGGTAGTTTTGTGATACGTTAGAGAGGTAAAATATACAAATTAAGATAGTTGTTGACCTAGCAAGATCCCTACATGCACATAAGGTGACATCGTACTTGTTGCATTAACTATCCATAACTTCCAAGTCTCTATTTAATTGATGATATCATAGCCATAAAAAAACTAGCTATGCCCCAATAGCTAGTATTGGATTTTGAAACCGGAATGATGTTTATGATTAAGCACCAAACTTTGGCACTTACAAAGTCAGGACTGTGTTGTTGGCTGAAGTGGAGCTTTAAAATCCTGTACCGTCTCCCTGCAATGCTTGCAGTCTGCTGATTTTTGTCAGCTGTGATTCTGTACCTAGAACTGTGTAACAAGGAGAACCGGTATGCTAGCAGACTCTCTTTATTGTGATTTTTCTTTGGCTGCCTAGGTGACTGCTACTGCCTTCAATGAATTACATACATACAAAACAATCCTATTTTTAACTCAAAAAGAAAGGAGAAATAATAACTTGTCTTACAAGTCTTTTTTTCTACTCAGCATTAAAAAGTCAACTTCTCATAGCAGAAAGTTGTCAGGTACTTGGTTGGTGTAAGCTATCAGAGGTAAATCAAGACACAACGCAAAGGTGTTAAGTGTATTACAAGCAGCTGAATAATTACATCTGTAACTTTGAATAAGTATTTCTTTACCTAGTGGCAAACCAAAGAGCTATCACTTATGTTAGGTTCTCATATATAAAAAGAAAATTTTATTTTCCCTTAATTTGAAAACATGTGTCTTTAGACTGTATTTATAGCATTATTTATCTATATTTAATATGCATTTGTCACATACTTATATAAATAAAAGCTTCTACTCCACAAAGTACGTTTGGTAGCAATGACTAATTGCATTGGAGCTGAACATAAACTGGAAGCTCTCTTTCAGAAAGCACATCAATAGAAATATTTTTAAATGCATTTAAAGGAACTAAAACCTTTGTCCTAAAACTTGGTGTATTTTTACTGAAAAAACACCAAATCTTCTTTAGAGAATTCTTAAAAGCTGCATGTTTATTTTGCAATTTAAAATTGTCAGGTTAACTTGTCCACAATGTTTGATTTTAATTTTTGCCTATTATATCTAGTTATAGTCCGTCTTTTTATGCATACAATATATCTTAGGTTTCCTGAAGCGCAGTACCCTATAGTTCTTGTAAGTCACCAAACTAAAACAGAGGATACCTCTGCCCCAGAGAGGATGGAGTAGGCAGATACTGAAAGCAGACCTAGGAAGACGTTCTCTGTTTCTTCCATTTGGGAGACACAACAATTATTAAATGTGTTTTGGAATTAAAGCTTATGTGTGAGCCCATGAAATGTTCCAGACCTCCTCTGGCTGTATTATTTAAAGGAGAATATTTTGGGGAAAGGCAGTATAGCGCACTTGTGTAGTCTTACCCTTTCTACAACACCAGATGACCTGATCAGTTGCAGTCTATTTGTAACCTCTGCCACGTTCATGAAACTTGTTCTATTTCTACCTTTGATCATTGCAGGATTGTTGTTTCATTCACCTTTCTGGCCATACATTTGCCTTTAGTTTTCTTGATCCTCATCACTTTCTGTGTCGTATGGAAGCGTTTAGCTTCTGTGCCCTGGATTTTTGCAATGGGTTAATTTACCTTCATCTCTCCGTATTTCTGGCAGTTGTGACTTAGTAAAAAGTGTACTTACTGAGAAGCGTTTCCAGCTTTTTAGGGAAAATGCATTTAATGCAGCTTATTTTAGGAGAAAAAGCTTCATATTTTCCTATTCTGGTCATCCTGAAAGTGTCATATTTGTATTTACTAACTCCAGTCTGGGAAAATTTATTGGGTAGCCCTTAACAGAACAAATTATGGTGTTTCTGTAGGTTTTGTTTCATTCTTAGCAAATGTGTTTATTCGTGTGCAAATGCTCCTACTTGTTTCTGGAAGCGAGGGATTGTGAAACATGCAGACACAGAAATAGAAAAGTGGAGGAGAGCTCACTGCACATCGTATGGCTGCAAACTCTGCTCTGCCTGTTACAGAACGGGATGTGCCACTGGGCAGAGCTAGTCTGAAGGATATCGTGGTGCTGCCTCCACGTTTCTCAGCCCAGTGATCTTTGTGATGCCAAGTTAATGTTGATTGCAGTCTGAATTAATGCCCCACCTTTGCCATATTGCTGTTTGCCTGAAGATTTAGTAATTCTGTGATTAATATTTCTGGATAATTTTTAATGGTAGGTATTCTTTGCTGTTGAAGAATGAAGTTTCATATGTGTATAGTGAAAAGTGCAAGTCCTGAAGGAGCTCTGCCATTGATTTCTTGGGACAAACATGTTTTGTCCAATAGAACTAAAAATAAAATATTTATTTATTTAATCAGCTACGCAATGGCTTGAGGAGTAACAGATTGGGATGCTTGTAGCTACTCTGTTGTATTCTTTGAGGTCTCATAAGCACAGTATGTACTCTTTTTTTGGGTCTCATTTCTTTTCAATGATCTGGTTATAAGTCTACAGTATTTTTGAAAGAAAAAAAAAGAATAATTGATATTAGAATAGAATATGTAATTACCATATTAATAGGATATGGGTGGATGAAAAGTGTGAAAGTTGCTCTGAGATGGAAGCAGTATTCCTCAAGTAAATCTCTGTAAAAATAATGACACTATCACAAAAGAGGAACGGATGAGGATCTTACAAAACAAAGTAGCATGACATACATGGAAACCTAATGGATTCGATGTATATTTTAATACTTCTTTCCAGCTTTATATTCTGTATTTTGAACACAAGGATGGATTCTTCTGTGTAGATACAGCAGCAGTAAATGTGAGAATGGGAATGGACCAGAAAAAGTAGTAGCTTTGTGTTGCCTCATGTTCTCATCTTGCAAGATCTACAGGTAAACCAAACCAGAGGTTATTTCTGTGGAAACAAGAAAGCCTCAAGCCATCTTCTGTGGTTTGACCTGGAAGATTATTTTGCAATTTCCACTCATAATAGTTAGTCAATCAGTTGTCTACTGGAATTGACAACACAGGTTGTAAACCAGCTTCAGATGATTCTAGGCTGGGAAATTGGTCCCACTGAGCTTTCTTAGGATTATTGGCTAAAATGTCCCAGCTGAATTTAGAGGATTTAGGTAAGGAATTTACAGGTTCCAGCTTAGTCTTCTCCACCCATTTGCCACTTTTTGCTCCTGAAGTTGCCCTGCCTTCCTGGTCCCATAACATATCTTCCCCAGTTTCTGCAGGGCACTGGAAAGAGTGGCTCACAGGCACATGGTAGAGCAGGGCAGTGTTTCAGTGGAGGGAAGGCTCTCAAACGGAGTGGAGTGATACCCTCACGATGCAGAGCATATCTTGTAAACTAGTCTTTGTCCATTTATAGAACATAATTGGTGCATGAAGGAAGTCAGCAGAAATCTACACCTATAATAATTTCCGTCTGCCTTATGTAAAGGGCAATGCTTTTCCTTTCTGCGTGCCAAATCCCCGTGTCTCAGAACCTTTTGTTTCCAAACGTTGTCTTTGATAATTGGACCAAGTCTTCAAGTTCCCTTGTTAGTAGGAACTTCAAAAACTTTTCTCATTTTTATGCATGAGCTGGGAGCTAAATTCTGTTAGAGCACTTTGTATATATCTGATTAACCTCACAGTGCTCAGTGAAGCTGCGTTAGATTTATGGCGTCATTACTGAAAGATAATTTGGTCCCTGGCCACCAAGGATGCAATGTATCATGAAGCAAAGACAGTAGGGAGATTCTCTAGAATCCGTCTCTGGTTGAAGCGGAAATTCATCTAGAAGGAAGTAAATCCCAAATGAAATTTAGGGTCTTTCTAAAATATTTTGGCTTTGGGTCATATTTATATTCTTACTTTCCAAGTAGTATGTTTATTGAGAAAATGATATGCACAGATATTTACAAATAAATTGTTCTGTCCTTTGTATGTGCTTAACACTTTAAAGGCAGCTGCTACCTAAAGTGTCCTGGCCTTCTAGTGATGTTAACCACAAGAATGACACAGCTCTTTTCTCTGTTCCCAGGTAGATCCTGTTCTACCAATATGGAAATACTTGTACGGAAGTAGATCTACTAGTGCACAGAATAATTGGTAACATCACTCTCTATTTCAGTATAATTATGCCATCTTTAGGGCTTTTTGATTATTGGCAGAAAGGCACAGATAGAGCCCTAAATTAAGTGATTACTTGCATCCTGGTATAACTTTGAAATGTAGATGAAGCCTTGAAAGTTTAGGAGGCTTTTTCACTGTAATTTCCATGTCATTGTAAGCAAACATGTAAGGCAAAGTCAACTATCTGCATTTTCATGCCTTATTGCACCAGCTAAATGAAGGAACGTGTAAGTTTTTTGAGTGAACGTTTCTCATTTGAAGAACTTTGCGTACCATATTCTGGTTACTAGTTAATGAAGGGAAAATAGTAAATCAGGAGATTTTTTTTTCCTTATTCAGTGCCTTTGAAGTACGTGAATAGTCAGGAGGTTTCTGAAACAAAATTTTCCAGTAGATTCCATTTCAAAACTGCACATTGTCATCTTTTAGTCAACACCCAAAATTTCTCCTGTCTCTTTTTTTGTTAAATATTCTGAGCCAAAAAAGTAGATGACATCCTCACTTAATAGTATCCAGGTCTGGTTTTATTTTTCCTGCTGATTTGAAAGAAAATCTTGTAAAACCACAGACTTCCTCAATGTAGTATTGCACGGTTAGTTTATTGAAGTTTCAGTGCTCTGTGTTAAAGCTCCACTGGCTGTAGAATCGTGTATGGAACATGAGCTATATCACACGTATAGAATTGCAATTCCGTTCCTAAGAAAAGGGATTGCATGTTAAGTGGGTGGGAAGAATGCATTCTGTATCCATTTTCTGGAGGGTGGATACCTGTTTTAGGAGAGAGCTGGGTGACATCTTCAAGCAGGTTGCTGAAAGATGGGCAAGATGTCAGCTAAGGATAATGGTATCTTCTTTTGCCAAGTTTATAATGACTACTCAGAAAGCCATTTACGACATGTCATACTCTGTTGTTTTTTTTTTTTTTAAATTGAAATAAAAAGTTAGAGAGTGACTCTGTGGCTGATTTTCCTGTAATCTAAACCGGCTAGTGAGTTTTCTCACTGAGACTGCAAACTGATTCCCTTGTCTTTATGAATCTGGCCTAGAAGAATGTGTCACTGCCTCGTGTCCTGTCAAATGTTTATGCAATGCCTGTGTAAACTTCCTCCTGAAGCAGTGTTAGTATGTGTAAGCATGCACCCACAAAAACAAAAAGCCATGCATGCAATCTCTACATCTTTCTGGGTGATGTTTTTTTTATGACATTTTTCTTCAGTGGCCTTCTGCTGCCACCCGCCTCTGAAGGTTTTCCCTAAAATCTGCAATTGAAGGAGGAAGCTCAGAAGAATACCCTACAGTGTGCATAGAGCTGGCACCAGAGATTTGGTGGTCAATCTTTTAAGCTTTGTGCAATAGAAAAATAAATGTTGCACCTGTAGAGTGTAGAACTTCTACATGTATTGGAGGTGAAATGCTAATTATGATGTGGTAGAGAGAAACAAAATGAGTTTGAGTTTTGCATGGCTCTTTATCTGTGAATTTGTGTAAGCTGTGACATGCAGCTGTGCAAACAGATAACCCAACAGATGTTAGTGTTTAACAGCTGAAGGTAATGTTTCCATTGTATGTATGGAAGGGTGATCGATCAAGACTTTCGTACGTAGCAGATGGTCTAACCATCTACTTCTGGTCTAACCTTGCCTTTCATACAGCCAGCCACAATTGTGCAGTAGTGGTGAAGGAGCAAAGCAGTGGTGAATTAGCACAGGGCAGTGTGCATGTCTGTCTGCCTCAAGTACGTAAGTCCCCTGGACTGTGGTAGCCAGTGTTTTCTTTGTCACTTACTAATCTGCCTTTATAACACTTATTCTGGGCTTAGCTATGCAAAGAAATGATACATGTGAGATTCATTCTGGGTATAATTGCAGTTACAGGCACATTAGTTCAGCAATAAGGCTGTTCCTACAAAGAGTTAGTGCATTTGAATTCCTCTCTGATAGGTAGATGTGTATGGACAACACACAGGGAGATTTTTGTAGTTATGTCAAAAAATGCCCCCGTACAGGAACACTGAAAGTCAGCACTTCTCAAGTGATAGGAAGATAAGAATGAGCAATGTGGTATAAAATAAACATGCGTGCGCTCACACACACACACACACAGATGCTCACACAGCTCTTGGTGATGATTTGGTCACCAGTCAATGGGTTAACATGCCTGCGAGGTTCTGCCACAACTTCTTCAAGGTCAAGTGGCTGCACTGGATAGAAATGCAAGACGTAGACAGAAAACCCAGCTCTGCAATCTTGGTTTAATGGCAGAATCACTAGATTTCACAAAACATCGGAGCACGTAGGTATATCTTTTATTAAATCCTGAACACATCATGCCTGTAGGCATCCTAAATAACATATCTAGGAGTTTTCTGGAAGTAATTTGGTGATGAATTCTCTTCCTTCTGCTCTGTACAGCACCTGGATGAACTTATCGACATTATGCTTTTTTTTTTTTTTGGTTGTTTTTGTTGCTGGGCACACTATTTAGCAGCAGGTAATAAGGTTTTGTAGTTTGATATTTTGAATGACTTCAGAATTATAACCTGAACACTTAATGCCTGCTTGTAACCTGGGGTGTATGAATATAAGTTCATATAACTATGATATATTAATATGTATGAGGCATACATGGATATATTAATATGTATGAGGAATACCTGGAAAAGTGCTTGTAAAATACATTTGTATGAGATTGCAGGACAGTCTAGTGAAAAAAGAAACAACACAGTATTTTATATGTGTGCAGAGCATCATGATAATGACGAATAAAAATGTCTTTCTCTGGAATGAGGCAATCCTTGCCTCTGTAAGTTCTAGCTATTCTGTGATTTTTGAAAAGTGGTGTGGCAAATTTGACAAAGATAATTTCCCATAGTTGCTTTTTGCTGAGAAGACCACCTGCCCAAATCTGTTAACACACAGTTAAAAGTGCACATTTCAACTCACAGTTGGGTTTTCTTCTGAGTTTCATCAAAAATTGGATAAATGCCTTAAATGAGGCTCAAGAGTGATGAAATCATAAGGGAGCCCCATGACCAGCTTAGCAATTTTGTCATAGGAAGAGCTGTACCCTCCAGATGGTACCATAGCACAGCCCATTGCTGTAAGGTCTGCTGTTGCATAGACAAATGCACCTTCCAGTATAGTTTACATTTTAGTCTTCCTATCACTGTCATAAAGGCCCACCGATGGTGAGCCTATGCATTGCATTTTTTTCTGCCCACTGTAACTTTATGGAGGCTTGAATTCCATTTTCTGATCACAATGTAGAAATTTTCATTCCCTGCCTTTCCCATCTCAGTTATTGAAACAGCTTCCTGTCCTACCTCCTCCACCCCCACCACCTCTGATACACCTTTAGACTGAAGTGTCTGCAGTCGTCTTTACCCACTGCCCAACTTTTTTTGACTCTGCCTCTGTAAGGCTCATTATTTCTCCTTTTCTCTCATTGTGTCGTGTTCAGATGGTTGCTCCCAGATCTTGCGCCTCTCATGTCTTTTTCACAGAATCACAGAATGTGTTGGGTTGGAAGGGACCTTTAAAGGTCACCTCATTCAACCCCCCTGCAGTAAGCAGGGACATGTTTAACTAGATCAGATTGCTCAGAGACTCATCAAGTCTGGCCTTGAATGTTTCCACGCCTTTGCCTGCTCTTTCTTTGTCTTACCATGTTTCTCCCCATCTGACAAATCTGCTGCTGCAGGATGACCCTTATCTGACCAGCCTGCAAATCAGTTTCTTGCTCAAACATCTCAGTCCTGCATCCTGTCATGAATTCATCAATGACTAAATAAAGTCCTCTTCTGCAGAATGATCAGCCATGCCAAGTATTTTGGGGGGAAGGAAAAATCATACGGTCACATGTGCTGCAAGAGCAACTGGCCTGACCGTTGCAGCAGTACGGTGATTTTGGAGGCCTCTGTCATAGATGGGCCATTTATTGCTGGGCGCAGGGCTTGTCAAAAATGCAGCAATAGAAAAAAATTAAAGAAATAGTGGCAGATGCTGCTTCAGGTGGAATAGGTAGATGCTGAAGTGTTTTCATATGATGATGACAGAGGATTGACTAAGTCTAACCATTGTCCAACCCAGACCATCAAGTTCATCTATTTGCCAGCACTGGATCTGTTAGCAATTCCTTCTGGATTTGAAGAAATCCATGCAATGTTCTCTGCATATCAATGTGGAACTACTTTTTCCCCCCTTTGGAAGAGGGTAAATTCCTGCAATAAATTCCTTCAGTGTGCTGTTCTTCTGATGCCTAAAAAGAGATCCATTTAGCAGTTGGTCTAGAGAATGCTGATTCTTTATTGAAAAAGGGAAGATTAAGAACACAGTAACTTATTTCCCTTTCTTCCCCTCCCTGTCTATGTGTTGCTTTGCTTTTTGAGCTGTATGTTATTGGGGGGACAGGGAGAAAGGAAGAATGTGAATTCTAGCTTTTTTTGGATATCTATTGATCAAGGTGCACCTCGATTCTCACTAAAGACTCTCAGTTCCATGGCTTTTGGCGCTGTCAGCTTTGACATTCTCAGGTTCTCTTGTTTTCTTCCATGCCTAAGCCTCCGTGCAAGTGTCAGCACATCCTCCTGTTTTTGCTTAAGAAAGTTCTACACAATATTTTGTGTAGAGATGTTTTCCCTGGAGATGTTATTCATACTTTATGACTGGGGTTTCAACCTATTCTACTTAGTGGCTTAGGGATAATTCTTTTGGTGTGTTTTCTTGCATCTCAAGAAAAACCCCCACATATTTAAGTCTTGTGCAGAACAGTAAGCTATTGTCACTTTTAGGATCAAGAAAACAGTGACTCTTCAGAACAGATGAGAATAGGATGAAAACAGTGACTTTCTACTTCTGTAAAAAATCCCTGTAAATATAAATACTAAATGATAGTTTCAGTGGTTTTACATACGAGCTTTGGTAGCTTAATAGAAAGAAAAGTATCTCCCACTTAAAAGCTGTAAAAATACAAACAGGGTTGTTCTCCAGTTAAAATCTGTACTGCCCAAAAGATAATTTCCAGGCACCTCTTTTAGTTTTGTTCCCATTTAAGTTATACAGGGGTTTTTTATCCTCTCTGCCAATGAAAGCCTGACTGCCACTCCAGACCATGAAATAGTGAGGAAAGGAAAGGATTTTCTATAAAACCAATATGGAAGGGCTCTTTGTCTCCTGTGAGCATCCATTTCTATCAGTCATGCAGAGTGCTATTGAAATTGGTGGGATGAAAGCAGAGGCCCTGGCAAGGGAATAACTGAAGGATTTGTCTTCATAGATGGCCAGTTCCCACCAGACGCTTTCCATTTAGCTGTACCGATATGAACATCGATAGCTCTTTGCCAGAAACCCACAAACCTCTGTCATTTGACCTTCATTAATAGCATTTAATGTTTCCAAGGCTGATATGGCCCCTTCTGGGCTATGTCAATAATTTGCAGTCTGAACTAGTAGCAGCCATAGTTAGAAGTCTGATTCTTTCTATCCCATTTTCTTCTCTACCATCAGAGACACGTGTTGCCTAGGAACTTCTTAAAACCATGGGAATGTCTTTTCTTAACTCTCTGAACCGCACTCCAAGTTTGACATTGGGCTGATGTTTTGCTACCCCTAGATAAGAAAAATTGATGTAGGGAGGCTGATTCCCTGTACTGCTCCTAGAGACTGTTGTTAGGTGCATGAATGTAAACTTTATTTTACACCTTCAGCCTTATTTTATCTTTGCAAAACAATACAACCTAGATAACAGCAATGTCAAAGCAAATTAATTCCCCAGATATTTTCTAATTCTGAACTTGCACAGAGTGTATTTGGTGAGAGTACGTAAGTAGGGAGTGTATCAAGGACTAATACTTATGTCTGTACAGCAGGATGTGTGGTTGCCATAGCAGCAATCAATCTGCTAAATAGGGAGTAACATAAACGGATTCAAAGGCAAAGACTGATTTAGGTCAGGGAATAACACTTCATAAAAAGAGAGACTTCTCTGTGACTTTCGACGGTTGTTTTGCTTTTGTGAATGCACTTGCAATGCATACGGAGAAAAAAGCCCGACTGCCACAAGTGGGTTGGGACTCAAGAGCCCTCGAATACAGTGAAGAACCAACCCACTTACAGCACTCCTGGCAGCTCCAAAGTCAGCTGTAGAAAAGTGTGGATAAGGTGATGAGGTCTTGCTTGTTTTATGTTATTTATGGGTTCCTTCCTCTCTAACTGATGAAAAAAACATTCCCAAGATGTTACGTGAGTGCTGCCCTCTGCTAGAATTTGTATGAGCTCACACTGAAACGTTTGTCTGCCCTGAATTGTGGGAGTCGCCTGCTTGCCTCTCGGAAATGTCAGTGGTATTTTTGGTAGGTATGTGCATACATGTGTGTGTATATGTACACATATTTTTAAGGAGATAATTTTCTTCTAGAGAAATTGAGTCACAGGGAAATCAAAAGGGTACTGATTAATTAAAAAAAACCCAAACACCTGTTTATATAAGTCTAGAGATGTGAGTATTGAGGAACAGTTGACTGTCTTCAATTTCACGGTGGTTTGGAGTGTGGGGTTTAGGTCTGGCTTCATGTTACTAAGCACTTGTGAATGAGCAGGACGATGTTCAGTAGAAAAGACTGCAGCTCCTGAGGATTTGGCTGTGATGTAACAGCCACTGCGTTGTCACTTGAAGTTCTGGTGCCCGCAGTTCAAGGCGGAGGTCAATAAATGGGACTGCCAAAGCCTCAGAAGTGACACGTGACTGGTTAAGGAATTAGGTAACCTCCTTTATAGGGAAACAATAAATTCAATCCATTTTAGTTTATGAAAGGGAAGATTAACAAGTGTCTTAGTCTTTTAATTTAGTATTTACATGAGGAACAGAAATTTAGTAAAAGGGCTCCTCACTGGAGTAACCAGAACTATAGCAGTAATTGATGGAAGTTGAAGCTAGTAAAATTCTGATTAAAACAGGACACACAGTTTGAGCAATGATGGTAATTAATCACAGGAATCATTTGTAAATTCCACCATGAGATGCTCCGTCATTGAAAAGTTGTACATAGAGATTGTAGATTCCTCTAGAACACATACGTCAGAGTAAGCCTTTGCCACAGAAATCAAAGCGGCAGGACTGAAAATCACGGCATGCTGTCTACAGAGGTAGGGTTAGACCCTTCTCAGCCCACGTCCCCAAGATCAGCCTGTTCAAACTGTTGTACAAAACCAAAGGCAGGCAGCACTGCAAAGATGGGCAATTTCAGCAGCTTGCCTGGAAACTCCTGCTGTGGAGATGTTTCTTGCATCTATTTCAGCTTCCTTGCCAACTTGACCTCTGCTCAAGTTAAACAGAAGGACACCCATTACGATGATGTTTTTCTTTTTTATTTAAGCTAACAACATCTGCCCATTAGAGTTGAGGCTGCAGTTACTGACTTGGGTCACAATAACTCAAGGCCAGCATCATCTGACAAACACCAATGACTTTAGGCCTGGTTGACCTGGCCTGGTATCAAACCACTGACGTAGCGTGCAAGATTGCTGTCTGTGTCTTATTAACCACCCACACAGCCATCAGTGCCACATGTTGTTTTCTTTAGGAATTATCCTTCATTTCGTTTTCATATCATGTGAGGCACCTTTCCATGTACACACATTAACAGCAATACAGTAAAATGAAGATTTGTCTCCTACGTAATATATTTTCATAAGAGCAGTATTATTTAGTACTATTCTTTTCGGTAGCCTGATTACAGATTTGACCCAGAGATTGAACTGAGAGCAGAGCATGCTATTTGAGAGCGCCTCCAATTCTGTTATTGACCTGTCCCTATAAATTGCCCTCCATAAAATTTATCTCCGAGTGCTCTGGTAATGTGAGGAATTTTGTGGAATAATAAAATTACTTGGGCCCCAAAGCTACTGACAGCAGTCTTCCTGGACACAAGCTGGTTTCTCCCACAGTGCAAGGAGCGTGAAAGAACGGTGCCTTCTTCCAGCATCTGTGGTGGTAGCTGAAATGTGAGATTACTGTATGAAATATCAGCCTGTACTTTTCACCCAGTGATCAGTTCTGGTGCCGAGGTTTGTTTGCTTTTTCCTTCATTTATGTGTAATAGCTCCTGGTTGTGTTTATTAATTTTAACTTTCTCAAATTTACTTTGCGTAAATTTTACTTTATCTTCTTAAGAAGAAAATAAAATGAATGTCAGGGTGGGGACAAATGAAGTGGGAGAAAAAACAGAGCTGGGAAATGATACTGCTCTTCACTGTTTCCACCTCTTTTTTCCCAGATTTAAGGATTAGTAGAGGAAGAAGGTTCTTTCCTAAATTTAAATCATACTGCGGAGCCAAATATTCATCCACATTTACTGATGTTAGAGCTAAGATACCACTGGTTCCCCCTCTGTAGAACAATGTCATGACTGTTCCTTTAGAATGAACATGTTCCCTATTCCAAAAAATTTCTGACACATGCTCTTGACAGGTGAGGGAAATGGCCATGCAGAAATGTTGCCAGACTCTGCAGCCTGTCGGTCTGGGGAACATAATCTCTTTTTCGGCCTGGTCAACGTTCCTGTAGTATTATTTTGCAAAAACTTGGGGTGGAAAGGTTTGGATTTAGCCTCCTCTGCCTGTGGTGGGGAGGTTGGTTTGGCAAGAGCTCTCACTGCTCTCGTCGCTGTGTCCCATGTTCTGTGCTTCAAATATTTTCCTTGCCCTTGCCACCTCAAGTCACTCTCTCAAAGCTGTTTATTGTACCTATTAATGAAAGAGGTGACACTGAGCTACTGGCTGAGTGAACAATAGAGATATCCTTTCCAGGAATGATTTTACTTGCATTACGTAGCCTACAGGGATCAAATATTGGTTGCTCTTGAGATTCACAAGCCATCTCCCTGTCACTGCAGTGTCTGCTGCATGTGAACAATAATTTTTCTCTTTACCTGGACCTGGTCAGTCCTTGTCTCCTTACTCCGCCGTTTTGCTGATTACCCTTTCATTTGTTATGGTAGGTGACAGAAACAACATTGCACAAAATTTGTTTCAGCTCCCTGATCAGAGTTCCCAGAAGGCATCAGGTGTTTATCAGTTGATTACAGTCATCATTCTGATAATTGAAGAGCCACCCTTAATCCTGACAGTGAATAATTCTAGTCTTCTTTTTTAACACGCTATTCGCTTTCTTCTCTTCCCTCCCCCATCTCCTGGGAAAAAAATGCTTGACTGGCTGCCTATAAAGCAGGAAGAAGCAACAGCACTTTCCCAAAACTCCTGAAGAACTTGTAAGCAAAATCCCTCTTAATGGCAAGTTTTTAGCCATGACCCAGGGTGGGGGTGAGGGGATGGGTTGGAAAGCTTCCAGGATTTTTTTTCCCCTTTTGCAGGAAGCTCTTGCAAACTGAGGAGGAAAAATCGTTTCTTCTAATACATAGGTAGGTCATCCAAGCATGAAATTTTCTCACTGTGGAGAAAATTACCTGTCCACAAAAGCAGTATTCTGATATTTTAAATTGAAGAATTGGCAGGGATTTAAACCTTTATCACTGGGATCATTTGCTCTGTGCTTTTAAGCTTGAAAGACTCTTAACATAACTCGGGTTTATATAGTACTCTTGAGCTGGTGATGTTTTAGGCAATTCCATCATTTGAATTCAGATGCAGATTGTACATTGTGTTATGCAGATTGCATGTGTGTGTTATGCTGAGTGTTGGCACTCTGTCCCATGTAGCCACATCAATGATGTAAAACAACCAGCCTCAGCTGAGAAACCTAAAAAAAGCAGTTTACATGGGAACAATCTGTCCTGCAATATCAAGTCCTTTATAAATTTGTGTAAAAATGATACAATGCCAATCCTATGATTGATTTCTTCCCTTGCTTTCATGATTTAATGGTGTGTTTTCCGCACAATGATACCTGTGAAGTCAAGAAGACCCATTCATTAGTTATAGTTTCCCAATATAATAAGTCCCTGCAAGTAGATGTGCAGTTGAGCATAGGCAAAATGTTCTACGAATATTGAGCAACATATCATTGTACTTACCTGCAGCAGTTTTAGCCTTTATTAAAATTTCTTATTGCATAAAAGAAACATAGTGTGTTCAGTGCTAACCGAACTGATTGAACTAATTGAAAACTTTTCTTGATGATCTTTGTGCTTTAGAGAAGGCGGAGCTTGATCAGTGCTGACTTTTCCCCATAGTAAAGCTGCAAATTTAAAAGAAATAAAATTTCTAAATTTGGGGCTGTTGGTTTTATTTCCTCTAGTGCTAAGAAAAATTATTTTGGTGATAACTTGGTATAGTTTAGGATAAATGGAATTAAAAACCATATACTGTTGGAAATTGTTGTTATCTTCTTTCCTATTAAGCAACACAGCCAACATTTCCAGTGTCATAGTTGTGAAGCTGTTTCATAGCTGGAATAATGACTCAGTTTTCTCAGTGGTGTTTTGTGATTTCAGGTATTGGCATTTGCGTAATCTGAGTTTAATCACTGCATCTGACCTTGAATAAATCCTAACCCAGAATAAAGATCTATGATGCTTAATGCTTTGAGCAATATTTTTTACTACAATCCAGGTCTTCAGTTTTGCATTTTGGATTTTTTTAAAACTTGTTTTTCCTGTGATATCCAAGAAAAGTTACATCTTTCTGGATTTCTGTGCCTGTACCAGGAGAATAGGGAGAAGTCTCTATTTTGTAAAGGCATCATATGGTTTGAGACCATAGGATCTGAGGGTAATTTAGACCAATAGGGACCTCAGGAGACCACAGAATCACAGAATGGTAGGATTGGAAGGGACCTCTGGAGATCATCTAGTCCAACCCCCTGCCAGAGCAGGGTCACCCAGAGCAGGTTGCACAGGAACGCGTCCAGGCGGTTTTTGAATGTCTCCAGAGATGGAGACTCCACCACCTCTCTGGGCAGCCTGTTCCAGGGCTCTGCCACCATCAAAGTAAAGAAGTTCCTCCTCATGTTTAGGTGGAACTTCCTATGCTCAAGTTTGTGCCCGTTACCCCTTGTGCTTTTGCCACTGAAAAGAGCCTGGCCCCATCGTCCTGACACCCACCCTTTAAGTATTTATAAGCATTGATGAGATCCCTCCTCAGTCGTTTTTTTTTTCCAGACTGAAGAGACCCAAATCCCTCAGCCTTTCTTCATAAGAGAGGTGTTCCAGTCCCCTGATCATCTTCGTAGCCCTCCCCAGATCTCCAAAGCAACCCCCTGCCCAGAGGAGGCTCAGCCATGGGGTGAGACCAGGGCCCAGGGCTTTATCCTGCAGGGACTGGAAACCCTCCAAGGAGGGAGATGGCACCACCTGCCCAAGCCTGAACCCACTGGTGGAAAAAGGCTTTCCCTGAAATCCTGACTGAACCTCTCTAGTTTCAGCTGATGCAGCTGCCTCTCACCCTCCTGTCAGACACCTCTGTGATGAACCTGTCCCTTGATCTCCTCCCTGGAGGTACTGGGGTCTCAGTCACTGCGTGCCCTGGGGTGAGACCCTTCCACTCATGATACCCCTCCGGAGGTCTCTTGCTCCTGCCGCCCTGTACCCTATGCTTCCCAAGCGAATTGCTCTGTGATTCTCCACGTGCTTCATGACCAGACCTTCTCACATGCCGCTCGCTAGAATCTCTAACCCTAGAACTTTTGTAGGGAGGCTCAGTTTGGTTATCTGTATGTCAGTGTTGTAGTGCTGGCTTGAGTGCAGGAGAGACATACCTGTGACTTGACTGTTGGGCCTTTTGCTGTCTGTCAGTTGCTTGTCTCTCTAGAGCATCCTCTGCCTGGCCCTGGTGAACTTGCAGTTTCCCAAGCTCAGTGGTGCAGCCTGGTCGTTCACGTTCACTCCTATGAAACGGCCAACCGTGACACAAGTTGTGTCAAGTTTTGCAACAAGGCTCTTCAGCAGACCAAGGAATTGATATGTCCATTTATTACTTTTGAAGAGAGCCATTTATCAGTGACACTGAGTCTTGAGGCAAAATAAACAACACCGAGGTGGAAGAGGTGAGTAACGGTGAAGTGACAGGATAAATCACAAACGTGGCGCCCTGTGTAAATGCATCTCTTTTAGAGGAAAGAGGTGTTGCCCTGGGGATTGCTTTGTGCCCGAGGAGCAGCCGATGGCCTGCTGGCCGTCAGACCCCGCTGCAGCTCCCGGCGTACTCAGCCTCCGGCTCACGCCTCATCCTGGGGCTGCATCCCTTGCGCTTGGCAGTCCCATGCAACGTGCAGCTATGATAAATTGGCATTCCTCTTTGGCAAAACCAGCCGTGTCAATTTCAGCTCCTTTCAGAACACAAGCAAAAAAAAAAAAATAATACCCCAAACCCACCATCTGAAGGGACAGCGTGCTTAGGGGAAAGGTGTATTTTCAGATTTCTAAAAGGATAACACAAACAATTGGAACTACAGTAACACACATAAAAATAAGACAGTATAGTGTCTTTTAATGCATTTGTTTTCTGGGTTTTGTTTGAAAAGCTACCAAAAAGTAGGGCTAACAAGACCAATTTGCAATACTTGCTTTTAACCTGAAATGTAGTCTTCCCACTTCTGTTTTTTTGACTGCCACAAAGCACAAAGAAACTTTCTATTTGCTTGCTTTCCATCAGTGTGACTAAGTAAGAAATCGTAAGAGAAACTAGTAAGACTGTTTGTGTGGGTGTATGCATACCAGCAAACAATTTTTATCCAGAAGTAGGGCCACGTAGAAAAAGGCTGTTGTGAATTATATTTTGGTGTTGAAGTTATTCCTCTGTTCCAGGTAGAAGGAAAAACAGCTTGTATTTTAATACCATTGTACCAAAACTGTATTGAGAACTGCTATTTCTGATCAATGTTCTCTTTTTTACCTTATCTTTTTTACTATAAAATATGTACTAGACAACGTTTAAAATTCACTTCAAACAGTGTAACCAAAATGAAAAAACCTTCATTTCGCTGGCTCGTGAATTCATTATTATTGCAATGGTGTGTTTGTACATCCACACGACGGCAACGCGCACAGCCCTCGAGTGGTTTGGAGTCAAAGGCTGAATGTTGTAAAATCAGGACAGAAAGAATTCATGCCCCATAGAGAAAATGTGCATTCTCACTGCTCTCATCCAGACAAAATAATGCAGCACCGTTGAGCAGAGTGAAGTTGTTTCCATAGGTCTGGTTCAGGTCTCACAGTGGTAGAAGAAACAAAAGCAAAAGGAAGAAATTATACTATTTACACATACTGCTCTGTACCTGCAATTTGCTCACCAAGGACATGGTAAAACTCTAATTAATTTGTTTGTGTTCCCAGTGATATGAAAATGGCAATAGAAATCTGCCCTGGTAAAGTACTGTCACAGGCACCTACAATGCAGTTATCCTGCAAGAAATATGATGAATATTCACTTGGCATACTTCTGATTCCCGGTAGTGGTAAGTAGTGTATACCAGTAGTACCACGACAATCACTGTGAATTAAGCTAACCTGATTTCCTTTTAATATGAACTGGAAAAATACTGAATTAAATAAAAATCATCCCCTTCAGCGTTTCGAAAGATTTCTCTTTAATTTGGCTGTGACTGAAGTAATGCTGCCAGTTGAGGATGTCATTCTTTTCATTCCTCTTTTTTTTTATTTTCTTCTTCCACTTTTTTATGGTGTTGTATCCTTTTCTGTAAAAGACACATATGGCTTGTTGAAAAGTAAAATTTTACACGTTGTAACTGACCACAGTGCACATGGAGGAGTTACTTATGCTGCAGACGTCAGTTAAAAGTTAGAGTCCAGGTGTCCAGAGCTTTCAGTAAATAAAGCAGAGGCAGCAGCGATATTGAGAGCTGGACACTCCTGTTGAAATCCGTATTATCCAAACTACCTTCTTCCTATTACTTTAAAGCAAATAAACATGAGCTTATGCAACATTTTTCTGACGTATACGCTTTGATGGCAGAGGGTGGAAGGTCCTGGTTACAGGACTTCAAAGGAAGGTTTATCACATATTGATAATTCAATCAGACAGTCATAATTTATTCCTAGAAAGCAGCTTTGTGGTTAGGTGTTGGAGTGGGAATTTTATCTTTTAAAAACATGTTTTAGTTTGTCAGGGAAGTGATTTTTCTTCTTCTTGGCTCCTGCTAGCATGTAATAAGATACCTGCTCTGCTTTTCAGGCCTATTCAGTTATTTTGCATCTGAGCATACCTGTCAAATGGCTCTTCAAGAACCTTTTCTGTTCTGAGAAGGCTAAATGTGACCTTCAGTTCTGTCAACAAATGAAAAGAAGTATTTGGATTTCCGTTGTACAGCTAATTCTTACGCTTTTGCTCTAGCCCTGTATTTTCAGTTTTCTCAGATGTATATCAGACTTCCACACTTTGCAGCCCGTATATTTGAGACCCGGGAAAAGCAGATCTTTAGAATACGTAATGAATGACAAGGTGACAACAAACCCTTAGAAAGTTCCTATTTGTCCTTTCATTGTCTCATTTGTAATATGAGAAATTAGCAGTTTGATTGTTATGAATCAGAGAAGATCACCAAACAGAAAGAAAGATGTGAAGGGTTGTGCAGTTTTTCTAATAAAACATCTGAAGGACGCTCTGCGGAGCTTAGCTTTGATCCCAAAGAGCTGGGTCTAGTTTCCTCCTCCGTGTGTACAATGAGTGCATTTGATGTCAAAGGTTGAGCCCATGTTTCACAGTAGATTCTGAATGATTATTAATTCGTTGAAAGGTGAAAGCTGGTGATTGCTAAATTATGTTAGCCAGAATAATCACATATAGGGGTAGTATGGAAAGGGCCTGGAAATCATTGACATGTTTTGGTGGCTGATGTGCCATTTCTATTCTCCTTCCGGATATGTAACTTTTTTCTTGTTTCCAGCTGATAGGACAATGTGTCATTGCAGGTAAGCTAAGCTTTCCTTTATCTGCATTTTAACCCTAGAGAGTTTTTTTGTTGTTGTTTAGCTTTCATGATTATTTTGTATCCCTCTATAGGATATCCATTTTTTCCTATCTCTGTTCATGGTATAGTATGCAATGGAATTAGCAAGCAATCATTAATTGTAATTCTTTGGTAATCTTACAATACACTGAGACCAGTTTTCTTTCTCATTGGCCAAGGTTTTCATCCTGATGATTAGATGATTAGAATTTCTCTAGCCAGCAGGCTCTGCAATCATGTTCTTAGTCCTACACTTCACACCACCTCCCTGTAAATGCTGTTTCTCCATTTGACTTAGTTCTGTTGATCATTTTTCTCCCTGCATTGATATTTTCCAGAAATGTATCTTTAAACTACAGCAAAGTATTTGGGAAAACACAGAATTATTACCTCTATACATACAACACATTCTATACGTGCAAGGCAGGTAATGAGAGCTGAATCTGTAGCACAGTCTCAAGATACTGTGCTCATAAAGTTCATTGAAAATAAATTTGTTCTCTGCAGTGACACATACAACTGGCTGTTGTTTTCTATATTAATTGTTCACTTCTGTTTCTGCTCATGAGTCTGTTTTATTGGGCATCAGATGGTGATGCTGCCCAGCAGGAATCCATACAAGCAACATAATGTTTCTGGAGAATTTAATGAAAAATACTTTCATTTGAATATGTTTTGTCTTTCTGCCTTAAAATTTTCCTCCATTGAATTTCACCAGAATTGTTTTTGACTGTTGAGTATGTAGCAAACTTCGTAAGTTTTCCACTTTTTAGTGTATAGATTTACTTATTTGCTTGGTTACTTTGAGCACCTGTTGGTGGTATTTTCAGAAGGGAATGTGGATGAAAAGGAATGGGAATGGATTTAAACTCATCTGAGCATTTCTTGGCAATTTTTTATGTGGCAAAAAAAGAAGAAATTTTCATTGGCCTGTAAGCATTCCCATCTGTGTCAGACTGGTCAAATAATTTGAGCTGGGAAAAGTATTACAGGTCCATTTGCCACTTTAACCCAATCCTCTAGGATTTGGGAAAACACTGACTTTGGTGCTGAGTATCTGAGACAGTCTGGGGCACAATCCTTTTCCTTTGGGAGGAAAATTTAAATCTATGTCTTTCTATGAGACCCTCAGTGAGAGACACAGAGACATAGTTTCTTCCTATGTCAGAACAATTTCTTAGCTTCAGGCTGTAGGTGATTTTGACCTGGGGCTCCCAAAGTCTTTGCTAGCGAAACCTCTCACTCATACGGCATACTGCAATATCAACTGAATCAGGGAAAGAGCTGAGGATTAGGTACTCAGGTTGTAATCTGTATTCCACTAAACACATAGTTATGTACTTAAAAATAAATGCAACTGCTTTGATGAAAGAGGATGAGAGGTTTCTCTTGTGCTGTCTTCTAGCAGGGTGGTTGAGGCATAGTTCTGCAAGCTGAGCGGCTCCATCCCTCTTGTAAAGGAGTTGTACCTTAACACCCCATATGTAGCCTGAGTATTTAACCATCAAGCAAATGGGTTTAAAGGGATACTGATGTCTCAGCATAGGCTTATTTCTCTTCCCCTTTCCATTTTTCACAAACATGTCAAAATATTTTGCTCTAAATTCTAAAGGAATATTTATTAAATATAAAAAAGATGTCTTCATTACAGTGAGAAAAAGCAAGCAGTCAGTTTGAACTGAATTCAGTGTTTATTTTATCTGAGTGAGCAATCAAGATAAACATATTACTCAGATGGTCTTTAGGTCCTTCTCAGGTGAAATAGTGAGGAAAAGGACTTAATGCATTAAGCATTGATTCACTTTGCTTGTGTTTGGCCCGTTCTTTTAAATATCTAATTTTCGGAAAGACCTCGGAAAAGTTGTTTATCCCATCTGCCGGACATTAGCCCTGTACACTCCTTTTGAGGATGTGGTAACTCATACTTTACTTCATACCTAATACTTTTTATAGTTCCCAATCTGTTGTGTGTCAGTGTATGGCTCACATAATTGTTCGCCTTTTTGAATTAGAGTTAACTGCTTTTTCTTGAGGAGTAGAGCGATGATGTTAGCCACTTGCTAGTGCATCTGTTGCCCAATTTTATCTCCATAGTGTCTTTTATCATTATTATTATCCAAGAGAGTATTTTAGCTTGTGTCTATGGCTCACAACAATATACTAGCAAGTTCAGTTTACTGTGATTCCAAGGCCAGAAAATTTGGAGCCAATTATTAACTCATACAGCCAACACCAGCAATTCACGTTGGTAAGAAAATAGAAGTGGTGTTAAGCAGTATAACTCAGTAGCTGGAATGACTTGCTAAACTTGGTTGATTTTGAATAAGAAACTTTGAATTTGTTCCTTGATGATGCCTAACAATGCCTGTCATGTTTGCATGGTAAACACTCAATTATTTTTTTTTTAAAAAAGTATGGTTTGGGGCCTTTTAACTTCTGATAGCTCAATGAGAAATGCTTTTTAAAAAACAAAAACAAAAACAAACAACAACAACAAAACGCAGGTAAAACAGTCAAAGTAAAAATTAGCAAAATATTTGTGGTTATTTCCTAAAGCTGTATAAGACCTTTACTATTTGTGATGTGATCAAAACTTCCTGGACATTCTCTACCCTTTTGCAATTCTCTGTGCTCTCACTTTACTTTTGTATTTATGGCTTAGAAAGGTGGGAAATAGATGCCAACTAAACTGAGCAGAGCTGACAGAACATTTTCCTTTTGACAAAGCGTGATTTTTTTCCAACCAAAATGAAAATTTTCATGAATGAATGAAAATGGAATAGAATGGAAGGGTTTTGTGTTTTAAAATATGAATTGATATACCCAATCTGAAAGAGAGAAGCTGCTGGCTTTTTTTTTTTTTTTTTTTGTCTTTTGTCTTTTTTTAACCTTTTCCAAAGAAGAGGAGAGAGAAGTAAAAATAAATAAATTATTAATTAGAGAAGTGTTGTGTTTTATCCACAGTAATTTAACGTGGCAGGGAAGTATAATAGGATGTGTGAAGTTGAGACTCTGTGGCTGATGTTTTCAAAGCTGTGCCATGACTTGAACGTTCAATTCCCATCAGAATTTGATGGGAATTTTGCTTCAGGCAGCTTTTGATAATTTCCCCTACTGGTAGCAAAAGCAAGACAGTATACAAAATAAAAATCTGTTCGAAACCCTAATTTTTCACCCTGTCTCACCTCTTAAAAAGGTATTGTATCTGTAGGCTTTCCAAGAAAACCTGTACAGTTTTAAAGTTATATTTAACTTCTGCTGAGCAGATACCCTGAAACCATGCAAAAACGTTGTGAATACTACTGCAGTAAGGCAAAGATGTCTTTTAACACAGCCCTACCCTATGTACAGACACTGATTCATGAGATGCATGTGCCAATCCTTTTCTTTAGTTCTCTGAGCTTTCTTTCCACATTGTGGTACCTTTTACTTGCAGTATTTGCCTTCTGAGTTTTATATATGAGAAAACACCTTACCATTTTCTGTGTAACATCTCCAGACACATAGTCTATTCCAGCCTTTCCCTGTTGCGGTTATCTATGGAAGAGCTGGCCAAGGAACATTACTGGGATTTTCCTCAACTCCATGACTGATCATAGTTCCTTTACTAATTTGCTTAATTAGGCAATTAGCATATCAGCTTCCTGCTCTGTGCCCTCTGGCTGTGCCTTCCTCTGACTAGGAAATGCAACTTCTGCACCGCTCCTGTTGTGCATCCGGATTGCTGGTGCTGCTGTGGCCCCATTGTCAGGTCCCCTGTTCCCCGACAGTACCTTCCACTTGCAGAAGAACAGCAGTAGTCAACTTCCCTGCCTTTCACCAGATCTTCAAAGCAAACACCTGCGCTGTGTCCAGCAGGCACGGGTTGTTCCTGGGGCTATGCTTTATTAGAATAATAACCTCCGAAGTTTGCTCCAAATCACCCAGTTGCTCCTTTTTCTTTTTCCCTCTGCCAGAGGTAGGATCTACAATCTCCCAGGTATTTTCCTGATTTCACCAGCTTGTCAGATGGCATCATGCTTGAATGACTACCATACATAATTCAAATTTATCTGTGGATGTTTTACTTGACTCAGTAAATTGCTGAGTTGCAAAGCTTGGATTCAGATCTGAGTTTCTTGAACTCAAAGAGTTTAAAAACTCATTTCTTCATGACAGTGTTCCTTATTCTACCTGCAGAAGCATGAAAACAGCATTTAAACATCCACCTATTTGGATGGACTGATTGGGTACATGATAGAGATATTGATCACAACTGCTGAGTGGAGAGGAATTTAATTGCAGAGATTATACTGCAAAAGCTTGCCGTTATGTTTCTCAGAACTCCTAGAACTGTTCAATCTTGGACACTATATAGGTCAAGGCCTAATGAACAGCATTGTTCATGGTATTATGTAAACTGTCGGTAATATGCATGCGGAGTAGGGGCTAGCTGTGCTCCAGCTAATATTCAGCATTTGCAATGAATCACATTGGTATGGATTATAGTGGCCAGATTTTAAGTCTTAGAATTATAGTACAGACTTGACCTTTTAAAAATTATATTGCTATGGCTTACGTGGGATAGGCACAATTCATATGTTTATATAAATATTGGTATGGTTATAAATATATACACACATTTAATGCAGCTTTCCTGTAAAGCTTCGGTACAAGAGGAGCCTCAGCCTTTTAAGCATTACCTTATTTTCAGCAAACTGTTTGATTCCATCATATCTGGCTAGCCTATACACATTGTTAAAATTAGGGATGTGATGCTGTCCAAGTGACCATAGGTGTCCTGGAAATGCAGGAAGCTGCAGAATAGGAGGTATTTGGCTCAAGTAGTGTTCTTTTGTTTTCTCTTGTGCGTGCTTCACCTCAGCATATTCCTACTCAACAGGATGGCTAAAGCCACCAGGAAAAGAAGATAAGATACTGGCAGTTATGAGCTCTTTACCTGAAAAGTAAATAATCTCCTGCATTCTGAAAAGGAGATCAGGGAAAGAGATTCCTGTAGAAATACTCATCGGCCAGTCCCTTCCTCTTTCACTTGCCTTTCTCTGACAGATGCTGGATTTAGTCTTGAACTTTTAATACAGAGAAACGCAGAGAATTATATGTTGCTCATCTTGCTCCCAAACATCTTTTGCCAAAAGCTCTGTAGAAGTTAACGGTATCTGAGGTGCATTAAGAATATAGGAACTACCTTTGTAGGACTCTCACTTCAACTAACATGTGGAATCTCCATTCCCCTCCCAGAGAAGTCTATAGTAAATCTTCAGTTGTGCTTGGTCCAGTATAATTTACAGCCCAGGACCACCTTCAATGTTATGGTAGTTCTTATAGAAATCATGAGTTCTTCGAGGAGAGTGGAGATTAAAAATAGTTTTTTCTAGACATGTACATATATTTTGTACATCATCTTTAAATACAGTTAACATACATTATTAAAAATGGGACAGATATGGAAATGCAAACTGAGTTCTATTTATGTCCCCAAGGCATTTAGCATCACCTATGCAATACACATGAAATGTGCTTGATAAGACAGTTTGCTTTGAAGTTTGATAGGAAATTAATATATATTAAATAAAACATTAATATATTCAAATCTAGAAGACTTGAAAAATTGAAAAGGCAGGCTATTTACAGCTTGTGTTCTAGTAATTGGTATCTGCTGTGTCGTCTTCTCTCTTTTTAGTCTAATTAATAATATAGTAGAACACTAATATCATCCTAAAAGTGCTACATTAACTGTGTGCTTTAGGAGCCATTTCCTGCTAGACTTGAGTCAAATCACATTGATTCCAGTAAGATTTGAGTGTACTTGTTCTTTCACAGTTTCTGCAGTGGCTACCTTGCTACTTCCCTTATGATATATGCATGGAGCCTGCCAAAAGAATCTTTACTGATTCTTTGTCCTATTTAATCTGTTACCCTGACCAAGAGCAAAACCTACCTGCAAATGCTGGACATCACACAGAAACGAGGGGAGGATGCAGAGTTGGAGCTTTTCTTCCCACTCCACATGTCTTCTGAGCAGAAATGAAAAATGGGAAAAGTAGCGTGCCCTGTGCCCATGGATACAGAAGATAACCTGAGCGACTACTGCATCCTGAGCAACAGCTGAGTCAGGACCTAAAATAATGGCCCCCATTGTAAGAAGGTGACCAGATCCCACATAAAATCTGCAAAGGCTGCTAGAAACCAGATTTCATTAATATTGCAGTTGCTGGGAAGAGTGCTGGGGAGTTTTATCCAATGATCCAGTCAAGGTGTCACTTTGTTTTGTTCATTTTTGGGGACTGCACTTCTTCTTTCCCCCTCCCCACTGCAATGTGGCTGGTGCAGCTGAGTCGCTCCCTCTCTGACAGCTGTCCAGAGCTTGAGTACCTTGAAGGCATCACACCCACACCAAGAGCCACGTGTGTTACTACCTTTTTTCTGCTCTAAGTTCTGTGTGTTAGAGCTGGAAGAAGGCAGGTGGGATTTTTAAAGGCAGATCTGCAGTGCAAACTAAACAAGCTGCTGCCTTGGTTGGTCCGGTGGGACTGGACCCAGTAGACACCCACTGCAACTGCAGCAAGGAGGAGTGCTGTGCTGGTCATGGAGCTCTCTCCAGAGCCTACTCCAATTCCACATAAAATTGGAGCAAATATATATATATATAAATAAAGCAAACTCCATTTTTTCCTTCAGTTTTCAGGCTGCCCTTTAGGGGCACAGTCTGAGTGATGGAGATCTAGATAACACTGAAGATGGCTGAGGCAGCCCCATTCATCTGCCTGAAGACTGAAGTGAATTCAGAATTCCCTGGAATCTCAGGGGGGGGAAAAAATGTATTTTTCCACAGTATTTCTGTTCAAACTAGGTTTTCCAGTCTTTGTAGTTTTCTGTTTTGGTTGGAAATAGACATACTAGACAGTTGAAATTTGTGCTGTTTTACAGCATGAAGTGAAGTAATACAGAAAACCTAGTATTTCAGCATCTGCAGACCAAAGACAAGCCATTAACCAGTATATCCACCAATGATTTTTGGTCATGAGCTGGTTACCTCTACAAAAGTAGCCGGGCTCTATTTGCTTTTTCACTGCAATCTGCTCCAGAGCTTGAAGGATCACCTAATAGTTCCAGTAGGTTGATTATTTTTTTTATCTCTCCATTTGCATTTAGAGTGTTACAAGTTGTTTATTGCTGGGCTGCAAGACACTTGCTTCATGTTTCAAGTCATGCAGCATGTATACACCAAAAATATTGCGTGTTGCACTGGAAGATTATTTTGATTGGGATTTGGGGAGTTTTGGTTTTGGTTATTGTTTTTTTGGGGTTGTTTTGTTTTGTTTTGTTTTCTGGTTTATTTTAACATGCCTAATGAAGAGCTTTTTGTTCGCTAGAAAGGTACTAACTGTAACCGAATTTTTTAGTGTCAGGGCACCATTTCTTCATTTCTCTTTCTTATGCCTCAAAAGATGTTTCTAGAGACTGATAGTTGTGTCCCTGTTTTCTCAGAAACAGCTTGATTGCTGATGATTGTTTTACAGAACAGACTTGTGCTGCTGTAAATCCTGCCACATTACTGGAAGCCTAATGGAATAAAGGCAGTTTGCAGCACAAAAACCTACGAAGAAGGGGTTAACATTAACTCAGTGTGATATGCTACTCATTGGGATGCTGTGAAGTCCTCAGCCAGCTGAAATTCAAGGCAAATCTACAATAGCTTTAAAGTACACCAAAATTTCATTTTTGGATTTATTTTTACCTACTCAGGGGTAGATATACATGTGCAAATGTGTATTCACAATAAAGCGGTCAAAGTATAAGGGCTAATTATTGACACATAGTGGCAGATATAATGATAGCCGAGTAATTTTAGTTTGTTTCTCTGTCTGTTTTGCACACAGACACTTTGCCTTTGATCACACAGTTTTGCAAAGGTCTCAGAAAGCTTTTTCAATCCATAGGTTGGGCCTGGGAATTGGCTTTTCTGATCCTAATCAGACCAAAACGTAGCTTTATTTTCCCAGTCCACCTTCTTCCTCTCTTCTGCCACTCTTGGCCTTTGCCTTCCTTCACCTCCTCTCCCCAGCTATTTATCCTGGTTTGTTCTTTTGGCCACTTCTGTGCAAGCCCAGGTATTATCCTTTAAATCAAAATTAAACTATGACTGGTTTAGATGGTTTGAGGCCTGTATGGTGGCAGGGTGGTCATTCAAAGCAATAAGGCCAGTTCCCTGCTCTTAGGTTTGAACATGGATCCAAAGTGGCTCTGAAAGCATGGAGTTGTGGTCATAAGGAAAGTGAAAATATTGGAGCATTCATGAATTATGAAACTACACTCAGTGCTGGGCATGTCTCTACTCAGCAAGTGGAAACTTTCAAAGGTATGGTGGCAATAAAGAGCATATTCTTGTCATAAAGTTAATTCCCTTACAAAATTGTGTGTCCTTGCTCCAAAATATGAGACGATGATGTTCTCTGTTCAAAGATGAGTCACAGAGAGGTTTGTTGGGGTTTGTTTGGGTTTGGGGTTTTTCGTTTTTCTTTTGTTGTTTTTTTTTTGTGTTTTGTTTTGTTTTGTTTTGTTTTGTTTTAAACTGGATGAAACACTTTTTCCTTTGCATCTTTCTCAGAAGTGGCTGAAACATTTAAATCTTCCAAAACCATTCACCCTGAGGGAAATCCCCCAGCATGGAAGACTTCAGTCCATGATCTAAGGACAGAAAACAACCTTAAAATGAGAATTTCTGGGGTGGCGTCTGTGTATTTGTGACTGATACATCAATTCATCGAGAGAATTTCATATACTCATGTGATTATAGGGAGCACGTATGTACATATATATGCATATATATTTGTTTGAGGCCAGAAATTCTTATTACAAACAGTAATTTTTAAGTTTATCACATGCACATCTTTCAGAAAGATACAACCCACAGATTCATATTCTTGTGAGGAAACTTACAGAGATGAAGAGGAAATCAGAGTTCAAGTGTCTAGCCAGAAAAGGAACACAAGAAAAATAGTTTCTGCAGTTCTAATCACTGCTAATTTGTCAATATGGATGCTCCTAACGCATATTCTTATTTGTGTTACCTTTGAAAAGAAGAATTATATTGACAGAAAATACTATTACAACTCTTCTTAAAAAGAATGACACTTTTGTAAGAACCTCCCTTACTGTTAATTGCTATTACCATTTTTCCCTAGACTGTTCTCACTCACAGCCCACGTAGACTGTCTGAAGATAATTTCAAATTAAATTATGATAGTTGCAAATTTTAAACACTTGAAAGGAAAAGAAAAATGAAACACAATTTGACAGTACTGGAAGTGTTGGTTGGAAATGTGCCAGAGAGAAACTAAGTAGGGGCAGTAAGAAGCCACTTTTAGGGCTCTGAAACATACCAAGGGGACATTATGGAGACTTCCTCTGCATGCAGTGATTTTCTTTTCTTAATTGCTCAATGAGGAGTCAACACTGTAGAGGAAACTTAAGTCGCATTTTTCAAGTTCATAATCTCCCACAGTGCATTCTTAACCTTTCTTAAGGCAATCCTAAAGAGATCGCACCCAGTCATATTTCGATGTATAGATCCTTGCTGGTACTTCATACCTCCATCTGAGGGATTCTCCTCTCTTCTCTCCTCCCATTTGCATTTTTGTAATGCATCTTTTCCATTTCACGTACTCCTCTTCATTTTGCTCAGTGTAGAGTTGGTCATTACTTCTAACACCCTGAAAAAGTTTAATGTAGCTCCCGGTTGCATGAGTAAAAGTCACACAACTTGTGCTACACTGTTCAGCCAAATGAGTTGCTATTGCAGCAGGAACTTCCTATGAAGAGTTTGAAGCCTCTCTGTACCAGATGCTCACAAGAGAAATATCAGTGTCTTTATAGACATAAAGATAGGATCGCCAGCTCAGTTACCTGGGGGGAGAAATACAAGATAAATAAAGGGTGAGTGAAATATGCAGTACAACTGAGTACTGGAAGGGATGAGGGATGAACAGGACAGGGGAAGGTTTGCTGCAGCTTACAATGCTATGGCACTTTGCCTGTATGACGGCTATAGGCAACTACACTAGAATTGAGTAGTTAAACATCGAGTCACTTCGTTTCAGGGAAGTAGAACCATGGATGTTAGTAAAAGCCCAAAGGTGTACCAAACTCTGGATAATCTAGAGGAGGAGAGAAATTAGGAGAAAATGCATGCAATCAAGTGTTTACCTTCTGCATCTCTGTCATGGGAGAAATCAGACTATAGCTCTCACTCATCAGGTTCTGGGCTGACCAAGCATGGCTCAGGCTTGGGCTTTCTTTTGTTACTTCTTCCCTCTTCCTGGCACTGGACAAATCTCTCCAGCTCTTCAGCTCTGTTTGCACTCTTGTAGGCTTGAACAATAAAGGATGTACTGTTTATCTGCCCTGATTATAGCTGAAGGAAAGAGTGCTCCTTCCTTTCCCTGATGTGATGTTTCAGAAGTACTTCCTTGCTTGATGTCCTCTCAACAGTACAACTAAATTCTGTAGCACTCTGGGTGGATGAAGAGAAACCTTATTTGGAGAGAGCTCGTTGCAGTTGGGTGGTAGTGTCTTGGCTGAGGAGATGTGTGGTGGTGGGGCTTCATCCTATGTCTCATGTCTAAGTGGCATGTGAGTCCTATGAAGCTACAGCTGCCACACCTATTTTCTGTGCACAACACTAACTGCTATGATGTGTAACGTTTTGGCAAGATTGTGCTTTTTTTGTCAACATGACCAGTGAAATCAAAATGGTCTTGGTAGACAGGAGCTGATAATAAATAATGAATAACTTACACAACTGATACGCTTCTTTATACTTCACAGCTATTATCTAGAGGCCATTCTGTTTTTTTCTCAAATGCATTTGTTTCTCAAGATTCCTTATGGGACAATTCTTTGAAGGCAGTCTGTGAAGGCTCAGGTAGTGTGGGGCACACCTGGAGCTGGTGAAAGGCTAATTGCCTTGACTGGGCATTGGTCCCATGGCATGACTTGCCAAGTGGGCTTTGGGTCTAAAGCACTTACTGGTCTGATTGCGTTACGAAAGAAATAGTGCTTCAGAATGGTGGTGTTTAACGAAAATGGGAAAAGTCAACAGCCTGCCTTTAGGACTGATCACTGGGAGACAAAGGAAAAGAGAACAATCTTCTACAGTGCAAGAACTGAGCAATTTCTTTATAGCCATCAAAACAAGAGGAGGATGGCAATATGGAACAGAACACAGTGGAAGTCAGTGGGTCAGGAGGGGAGCATGTGTATTTAGTAAGGACTGAATTAATAGAAAAAAATATGACATGAAATTTTAGTAACATGAGAGCTCCAGGGGAGCTGGTTTTCTCAAAAGTATTTTAATGCTAACTTCTTGTCAAAAAGGGTTTCACAGAAAAATCGTTTTAAAATGAAATGTTGAAGATTTTGTTTTTAAGCAAAAAAATTAATTGTTATCACATGTGGCTTTTAGGGCAGATTTTTTTTTTTTTTGCCAACTTGTCTCTTTTTTTCTCTTTTTAAACTCTGCCACACAATAAGGTTATTTGGGGAAATATTTGTTTAAATCTCAATGTGGTATGAAAAAATTTATTCCATAACAATACAGGGGAAAATAAGCTATCAAAGAAAGAGAGATGAACCTCAAACACCATGATGTAGAGCTGACGATTATGAACGAAGATGCCATGCTTTAAGTTCAACATGCACTTAATTTTTTTCAGGAACTTTGCTGAATTGAAATCTGAAACGTGATTTTTTTTTTTCTTTTTCAGTTTAGATATTTCCTAGCAACACTTCCTAGCTCTGAATGAAGCCGCTAATGAGTTGAGCCCTTAAGTTCACATGAGAGGTAAAATTTTGTTTACTGTGACATTAACAACTGTGATTTTGGAGGATTGTTTTCTCAGTGAGGAGATATGCCTGTTGTGGAACTTCGCATAAATACTGTATAAATACTGGATACCTTTTAGCTAACATAAGGCAAGCTTTTTATTGCAAAAAAGTGTCAAATGGCAGAGTAATGGTTCTGCCTAAGAAAAGATAAGAACCAGGAGGAGAATTTTGACTCACTGCACTCTCTTGCCAACTAGGTGATAAATTTACTTGAAAGAGTGCAGTTCCATCAGTGTAAAGATTCTTCTTTTTCTCAAGAAAAACGTTTCACATTCCTGGGTCCACGGTTTTCTTTGTTTGGTCAGAATGAAGCCATCAGAGGGCATTTCAAAATTATTCCAAAATCATATTTCCTGTGATGAGAGAGGAGCTGTGGTTCTCAATTCTAGCCTGCCTTTGTTGCCACCATGGGGCATGAAGATGTCCATGGAGATAACAGTGAGCTAAGCCCATTGGTGGCATTGGTGTTTGCATGGCATTCTGAGTGAACTGCTTGGGGCAAGCAGACATGAGCATCTGAGGCTGAAAAAAAAGCCTGGGAGGAATGGAGGTTCATGATACTCTGATATTTCTTGTTGGTCCTATCTCACATGCAATGTAAACACAATGCACTGATTTGCTACATCCAGGGCTCTGCTATGTGTGTTTGTGTAATCAGAACTAAATGATATAAAATGAAGTTTTCTTGCTCTCCTGAGGACTTGAGATTCAACACTTCCAACTGTCTCAGTGCTGGAGACAGAAGAAAGTGTAACCATAGTGATGGAATGGAAATGATTCCTTTGTTCCTAGGCTGCAGTATCCTACAGACACTGCCGTTTTCAAGGTCAAAAATATATTAGGAAGAGATAAAAATTAAAGAAAAATGTGCTGGCTTAGCTACAAAAGCTAATTTAGTTTATGCATTATAAATTATGTTAAAAATGACTAAAACGAGATTTCTCAGCAAGAACTAAATGTGTGGTTTCACAAAACTAATTTCCAAAGATGAACACGATTACAGAATTTAGCTTTAAAAGCTTTTCAGGCCATCAGAGAAAACAGCAAAGCTATCAATTACCAGACTTTAGTGGTGCTTCTGTCAGAAATATAATGGTAATTTTAGCATTCTCCTCAGCATTTACTAAATTAAGAATGTCTGCAAACAGATCAATTAATTGGAACATTATTTAATTTAATGAAACGTGATCTGTCAAGGAACGTTAATCAGGCTTTAAAATAAAACATTTTGGCATCTCTTTCCAAATGGAAGAAGCAGAAGCCCTTCTCATCAAAGTATTGCCCAATGTTGAGCTCTGACATGCTAAACTCTCCTGAAAATATCTTGTAGCCAATAAGCCTTCCACCCTTCCAATCAACCTGTTTTTTTTCTCTCTGCCTTTACTTTTCCAAAGGTGGATGAATGTGCACTAAATGCTGTTGCAGTTATGATGCTCAAAGTCAGTGGGAAAAACTCCTAAGGATCAGATTTATAAGACTGGAGATCTTTGGAGTCTCTCCCCTCTGTCCGGGGAGAGCTGGTTTCCCACTACCTGTGCTCTGTAGTGCCGCAGTAGGCTTGGCGGCATTTTTGTGGAGGGAGCATCATATAAGGTGCCTCCTGGTAAGCTGCCCTTGCGCTGCGTTTGAATGAGTGTAGATGTGGCAGTTAAAATCAAATCGTCTGTTTGCAACTGAAGACTAAAAGGATTCTTCTACGTGATTCACAGCTTTACCCATAATGAGTCATTGCAGAAATCCCATCCTCCTCCAGCTCCACAGTACAGACGTGGGCCAAAGCTGCTACGTCTGCTGTGGTGTGCCAAGAGACAGTCAGGAAGGAGCAGAGGCGGCTTGCAGGAGGAGCAAGGAGATCCCAGAATAAGCAATCAACTAAATCAATTCTCTGAGTCTCTTCAGTCAAACATGCCATGCCTTCTTTCTTTGAACTTTTCCCATTGCTGCCTTTACAGTCTCATGGTGGGGAAAGCATCTTTGCACAAGCCAGGGTGAAATTACAGGAACGAGCCTAATCAAATAATCCAGCTCCCAAGCTAAAATGACGAACAGTAGGAGGCTGTGGTCACGGAAGCATAGAGGCTGTGTTCCCCATTGACAGCCATTACTGAAACAGTGCCGTAGGCATCGACTTCTGGTCCTAAGCAGATGCAGGAGTCTGATGTGAGTGCAAATGAAAAAGCTGAAACTTGTATTTTGATAATTCAGGGATGTTAAAGATTCAGTCAAAGCACTGGGTGGTTTATTTTCTTCATTACACTAACACAGCTTTAATTTGAACCTGCAGGACCCCTGATAGACCTATTAGGAGAGCAAAATGTGCTGTAAGATCTGTAGGGCTGAGGGTCTGGTGCTTTAAATGAAGCACAGTTTTCATGTTAACAATTATTCAGTGACTTTTCTTCTCGTCAGGAAAAGGCATTTACTACTTCATGGGGGTGAGCCATGACCCATAAGACAACACTTAACAAAAGACAGTGAAAGTAGCAAGTGGGATGAGGTGACTGAGGCAGGGAGGAAGGGATAGCTAAAGGACAAAACAAGCAAAAGAAGCGGCTGATGTTTGTTCCTCTTGCCGTGTTCAGGAGCAGGGACTCTAGCCATAGGAGCTGCTGCCAGGGATGGTACTGCCTCCGTGACTCTGGGAATGGAAACAATTATCTGTACCGAAAATTTCAGCCTTTCTTTTTGGGGTGAGGGTGATTTTTCATCTTCTGCAGCTCTGTCTAGGATATTTTAAGATTTTGGAAATAGCCGTTTTTAAGTGGAAAGCGCTCACTCTGGGTTGGGTAGCTGAGACTTTATCTGCTTTCTGCAGAGAGTGTTAACCAATGCCGCAACCTGCCTCCATGCTGGTTTTTGTGGGGGTTTTGTGCTTCAATCTGTGTCAAGCTTGCGTCATCTCTTAATAAGCTTCCTTCTGCAAATTCTTAGCGCCTAACCACTTGTGAGGAGGAAGGGGCACACAGGACTGAAATTGTTGTAATAATACTACCTACATCTGAAGCAGCTCCCCTTATTAAGCTCCAAATAGTCTGGGATGCAATCATATGATTTTGTGACCTTTTCGAACCCTTAGCTGTATCTTTTCTCTCTGTGATGTGTACTCACTGTGCTGCCAGGAAGACCTACTCAGGTACTTGGAAAAATCCCTGGTGCTTTGCTGATGGCTGCTGCTTGCACAGGATGGGAACGGCCCTTGCAGAAACCTGGAGAACATCCAATGCCCCAGCTGCCTCTGTAACTCATGACAACATGCCCTTCTCAGGGTCAGTTCCCTCCTTCATGATGGGACCATCTAAAACAGGTCAGCAGAACTGAACTTCCAAAAAAAACACTTCACTCCAGTTACCACAAGGAGTGTCTAAACATTGATCAAATGTAAACATTTACTGTCTAAAAATCGGTGGGATTTCGGTTTCCACTGACTTCCCTGCAGAGACAACCCAGACTCAATTCCTCATGGCACATTCAGATAGCCACAGTTCAGTTCTGGAGAAGGGTTTAATTAGATTTTTTAGTACTGAAACTGCCACCTGATCCTTCATGGTATTGATTTCCTAAATCAAAGAGAGCTTTCCCCTTTCTGCATACTTCACTAGAATTCAACATGTTTTCTTTAAATAGTATTTTAGAAGAACAAGAAGCAGATGATTTAAGTCATACATATTTTCAGAAAATGTAGTAGATGGATTTTGAAGTAGATATGACTCTCTTTGCACTCAATAGTTTTTACATTGGATAGGTTTATTACACCATGGATGCACATTTGTTTGGGAGATGATGTGGACGTGGAAGTTGGTGTTGGGCTGGGTAAGGGCAGCACAAGAGCAGACCAGCCAAGTGTCATCACAGTCTGGCATTGACCACATGGTCAGAGATTATCTGAAACAGACCGATGGTTTGTCTCTTACTAGGCAATCTAACATTTCAAAAGCAAATAATGGCCACCAGTGCCTCACATTTGTGACTAACCAATCTGAAACGTCATAAAAGACCCCAAATGGTTTGGGGGCTGGAGCACAGGAGAGAAAACTGGTTGAGAAAACTGGGTTGGTTCAGCTGTGCAGAAGCGAGGTGAAAGGGAGCCCAGGTGGTGGTTCTCACCATATTCATGTATAAGAGGTTGATGACAACTGCCATTTGTAGCAAAGCTGCCCTGGACACAAACAGGCTGCATTTATTTCAACGTACTGTGTGAGCTCCCAGGGCATCTGTGTGTGCAACCCGTCAGGATGATGCAGCCACTACCTGACTTTGTTTCTGCTTCTTCCCTGAAATTCGTATACCTGTGTTCATTTCAAGGTGCTGGACGGAAGTTGCCTGCATGTCTTTGTGGGTCTTAGCAGTGTTAACTGCTTGTTATTTTGCCAGATAAGAAGCTGGATAATATCACGGGGTTTAGTATGGTCTAAATACAACTCATTTTTATGTTAAAAACTCAGTTCTTTTTCTTCACAAAGAGATTGAAAACATAAGTACATAATCCTTCCATAATTTAATTAGAGTAACTCCTTTGTTCAAATAATTTACCACCATTATAGTCAATTAATCCTAAAATGAACACAGAAGCAGACAGGAGTGAGAGAAAGAAAGAGAGGGGGAACAATGGGATGAACTCCCTTTTTGGCTGAGGCTCCCATTTCCACATCCACTCCTCGTGCTGTCACTCCTGGGAATCCCCTCATTGCCCTCTACTGTGTGGAGACCTGCTTGTTAGCACAAACAGAAAGCTTTGCTCTGCCTCAAGAAGACTGCCATCCGCCTGTCTGTGAGGTAGGAGGGGATCCCTCTGGTAGGAAGGAATGGGAAGAGACATCAACAGGGTAAGATTTTTCTAAAATATCATAATGGAAGAGAGTTTTAGGGGCAGATTCAGAGGCAACATGAAGTATTTCTTCTTTTCATCAGTTATCAGGCAGTACTCGACAGTGCTGTTAAGTTTCCTAGGCAAGTTGGTTGGTCCATTTACCACTTCAAAATAATGATTCACTTTCTAAATGTGCTATAAAGACACTGACAGTGCCCTCAAAGAATAGTTAGTCTCAGACTGCGTTCAGAGAAATTGCTGCTCGTGCCTCAACCTCCATGTAGTGTCAGCAGATAGAGCACTATGTTGTCAGTTGTGTTTACACAACCTGTGGGCCACTGTGCTGCAAAACCACCTTCTCTGTGGCTTGAACTTCAGCAGCAAAAAGGAGTGTGCCAAGGCCAACAACAATGGAGCAGAAAAAGATTTAAAGAGTTTGGTTCTTCCACATGAAGTTTAAGCTGATGGTGCAATATTAAGAAAGGTTTGTCATGAAGAGATGATGGAGTAGGAATGTCTAGCGGTAAGGAAGGGTGGTACTTCCTCTCTTGTGGCTTTTGGGGTTTTGTGCAGGCTAGCTGTAGGGTGCAGGCTAGCTGTAGGGTGAAAGCTAGCTGTAAATGTCTACAATATCTTCTCAGTCCATGAGAAATTTCTAGAAGAGTTAAAGTCAGCATTTCAGTTCAAATTCACTACAGGCATCCAGGAGGGTGTCTGAAGTCTATGTCAACAAAAGAAATCTGATGAGATTTCAAACCTCCAAAGTCAGCTTTCTTCTCCAGAATGAAAAGAAAAAAAAATAAAACAAAAAAGCACAAAAAAAAGAGTCTGAGAATCAAAGCGAGACCCTGGTCTGTCTGTAAGGTTTGGGTCTATGAAGAGTAGTAGTGCAGGCTTCCTCGTGCCCAGTGGGACTCTTGGTGGTCCCCACAGCCTGGTTGTAAAACAAGGTAGCAATAAGACTTGGGCATTACTCAAGAAAAACAGAAGAAAAAACATAATGCAGATTCATCCTGCTAATGAATAAAGCAATCCTCAAACATTATTTCCCTTCTTATCACTGATTTAACAGGTCCAGCTTGTTAACTTCATTACAATTTACTATTAAAAATGAAATGCAGGTCAGTTGAACATGCCCTATCAGGATTATAGTTGGTCAGATTCATCCAAAATCAGATGCTGTTCTAGTAAAATTAAAGTGGATGGTCAATTACCCATTTATTTGAATTGTAAAATTGCTGTGCTACACACTCCTCTGTTCCCCCTATCCCCTCACACACACACACTCTTCCTCTCATGCTACAGACCATTCATACCTAAACCAAAGGGAGTTCATTTTGATGTCATTCTAGATATCATTTGGCTATGGAAAGATGTTTCTTTATTATTATTATTTCTATTCCTGACAACAGTCTAGTCAAGAAGACTCTGGCCTGTTTGAACAGCCAGGGCTGTTGAGGCATATCTGGTTTTAATTCTGCCTCAGGCTGACAGACTATGAGACTGCCTCTCCTTTTCTCCTATTTTTTGGTGCTTCCAGATAAAGACTGAGAGATCCCGTGGCATGGCAGTACTATTGACAGGTGTATAGACTGGGGGGACATAATTTCTAAGTAAGACTGAGAAAGGGTGAACTCATGAGGATGTTCATATTCCAGTGAGAGCTTGTAGATACTGTACTGGCACATTTGATTTCTGTCAAGAGAGGAAGAATATGGTGAAAAACAGTTATATTGCTGCAGAAACAGGACCCATATTTCTGCATGCTTTGAGGGGTGCAAAGAGTGCTTTTACAGAGATTGAAGAAAGCCTGTTCAGTTATTTTGGAAACGAAGAGGAAGGAGTTCTGAAGTGGGTGATAACTGTTCCATTACTTTACATGAAAAAAAATCACAGATTTCCTTTTTAATGGTGGTTATACCGCCCAGCTCTCCAAACACTACCTATGTGACACTAACAGAGGGAGAAACATTTTGGCATCGATGCTGGGCGAAACAAGTCAGCCAACTCTCAATGCTGGATTTTCTACAGGGATTTCTATCTATTCCCACATTCTTTGTTAGGTTTAAAGAATTAACTTCAGGACTGAGAATGGATTTCTCTGAGCCAATGATGCAGTTCGTGAACACAAGCACATTTCTAACTAGTTTTCAAAATGGAAACACAAGTCATTTGGGATATACGCTGCCGCACTGAGTGTTATTTTAAAGAACTATGGAGCAATGTGGAGAACTTGAAGAGGTTGGTGGAGATCGAAATTACAGCTTTGGTAATGGCATGCATTGACTTTTTCATCTCTCATCTGAATGTAGCTGGTGTTTTATTGGTGACTATCTCAATATTGCTTGTCAGCCTTTCTGAAATGAGCCTGTGGTATTAGATTGTAACTTCAAGTAGAACATCTATCCTGAACAAATCACTTGGCTCCCAGGATAGATGTGCTTTATTTTTATTCTTGCTAGGCCTGTTCATTGGACCAGAGCTAAGCAAGACAGCAGGAAGATGGCATGAGGACTGAGGGTGCAGAGCTGTACAAGATTCTCCTTATTAACTGCTCAGATCCTACCACACCGCATGAGAGGTTTTCATGTTCATTGCCATTCATGGCTTCATTCATAGCCTCAGCCATGTGCAGAGATGTGGCAGATGATTGCTTCATGCCACAGACACACAGGACAAGGCTGACTTTACATTTCTTTGTCTACATGCACTGTCTTCACGCCCACTTGAATGGAAATACTGGCACTGAGGTGTGGCCAACATCATCAGCTCACACCAGAACACAAAAGCATGTACTGGCACTGCTGGGCTGAAAAGAGGCTGGTGATAAAGGGGAACATTTGTTGAAAGACTTTAGTCTGTTTTAGTTATTCTTGAATGAAGTAGCATTGCTATCCTTACTTATACGTGAGTTGATCTAAAAAGATATAATCCTTTTTTCTGAAATACTTTGTCAGGAAAAAAAACCTCAGGGCTTTTGGACCTGAAAAGAGAACGTGTGAACAGCACTCAGTGCTGGAGGGAATAAAATTCTCCTAGGTTGTCCAAAACAGCTCAAAAAAGGCAGAGCAGCAGTGTACAACCTGCGCTAAGACTCCTAACAATCAGTGTGTGGTATATTGTTTGCATTTTCATCACAGCTTTTTTTTTTTTTTTAATTTATGCCTTCTCACAGCATGCTATTTCATAGACCAATAGATATTACTATCATTGTGATAATCAGCTTTCAATTTCCTTTCCCAAAATGTATTCTAGCTATAATTTCTTGTACATATTAAATAGTTCCTTGCTCTCAATGGAGTTAAATATTCAAATACTTGTAGAGTATTAGTTAAGCAGACAAGAGAGGAAAAAAACCAAACAGATGCCTTTATAGTTGTTTATTTATATTTTTAAGAAATTAAGTCCTGGCAATTGTGCTCATATCTGCAAATTCTCATCCCTGATACCTTTGTTGTCTCTCTTCTCTCTCTCTCTCTTTCTCTCTGTGTCCTTAACTTGCCAGGTAGAATGCCAAAAGAATTTGCAACAAGCATGCCAGCATCCCTTTGGTGGTGATATTCCTTTTTTAAGAAAGGCTTTAATGGCCGGATGGTGCTAGGGCTGAACAGCTCATTCATTCTCATTCCCTTCTTCCAGGGAGTGTCACCAGAAATTAAACGTGGGAAAGATCAAAAGATCCTCAACAGGTGCAAAATCTGAAAGCTCTTCTTCCTGTATTTTTTCCTTGGCCATCTGTATTCTTAACACATTTTCTTGTCTTTAAGTGCTTCTCATAGTGGGAAAGTGCTGTAAATAAAAGTGGCACTTTGTTTCCAGAAACTATTGTGTGGTGTCTTCCTCGCTGATAAGAAATTGCTGGAGCCAACAGGCAGAGAAGCAGCGTGAAAACCTGGGATAATCTGGGATAACTCAACCTACATATGTAGGGGAAGAGTGCTATTTTCAAAATTAAACGTAGATGCAGATGGCAGGTGTGTTACATGCAGATGCTGGACTGTCATCTGCCAGTGAAGCCACCAGTGATCCGCAGAGAGTCAATGACAGTCCTCGTGAGTGTGAGAGTCCCTGCTAGCAAACTAGATGGCAGGACTGAGTTTCAGCTTTTAACCTAGTTTTGCTCTCAAAATTTGCCAGAACCTGTTGTTAACTGACTTGTTCAACATTTGGAATAAGTCAGCACAAACAAAGGTGTCAAGATAGGCCTTTAGGAAGCTTAACAAAGAGTATTCCTCCTGTCCTGGCTTTAAGTACTTGAAATAGGTGGTCATGGGGCCATTAAAAGCTGTTCTCATCTTTGATATCACAAAGTTCTTGTCCTGATTGCTCTACGAGGCCCTCACTGCCTTACAGACTCCTCTGCCTGTCAGGACTGAGGGTGTTATGGGTGTTTTTTGCTTTGTAAAAATAACCCTGTTCATTTTTGCCACTCTAAAATGAAACAAAAAATGCATTTCAAAACTTGTAGAAATGTAAAACTTCCCATGCATCCTACGCGATCAATCAAAACATTCAACCCATCTCAATGTCTTACAAAGTCGCGTTTAGAACAAAATAGTATTACCTGGGACAGCAATTCTGAAAGTAATATTTTTAGAAGTCCCTTTGTCTTTTTGTTTCCACCATATCATGTACTCTGGGCATTAAAATAGTTCCCTGAAGGCAGAACTTCCTGGGCGCTTGCCTTAAATACAGGTCCTGAAGACCAGCTGCCTAGCCCTTCAGCAAAGACTGGGTCCCTAACAGAGTGGTACCTACTAATCCATCTGTAGAAATTAATGTCTCTTAAAACAACCACCTATCTGTGAGTTCTCTTTCCTTCAGACCAGATGGATGCTTTGCCACACCATATAATGCTGCAGAGAGGACGCTGTACCACAAAGTATAGCCACAAGAAAGGAAGGTGCAAAATATGCTATGTAAAAAGAAACAAAGCTTTTATTTTATTTTCCATACTTAGAACCTGCCTTGCTCCATCTCTGCAATAAAATACGTCTGTTGTAAGCAGTCTTATAAAGAGGAGTGAGTTCAGCTGTGCTCTATCAGGCAAAATTAAGGATTATCTGTGAGGAAAACGTACATATTTACTCAGACATCAAGTTTTACCTCTCACTTTCTGGAAAACAAATTAAAGCTGACAAGGAGTTAGATTGCCTTGAATCATTTGGCTAAGCAAGAAGAGTAATTCAACAGCATTTGTAGAAAACAGAAGGTATTTCTGTACTTCTTAGTAGTGCTCTTCATTTTATCTTTGAAACCAAAACAGAGAAAAAATTGTTTCATTCTTGTTTATACCGACTTGACTGTTTATGTTGAGTATTAAGTAAATCTGTTTATTGCCTTCTCCTCCTGAATTAAAAAATGGGCAAAACTACCAAAAGGCGTCTTTGGATATCTTCAGATATTTGCTTTGTCTCTGAAAAAGCAAGTTAATTTGCTTGGATTATAAGATACTTACTGTACTTTTTTAAACTCCAGTTTAAAAGGAAAAGTATCTGCTTTGTTGCATACTGTTCAATCACTCTATGTGTTTATCTTATCAAGCTAATCTGTCAAGATGAAATCTGTCATTTTATGCATTTATAATGTACTTGTCACCATGGTAGCTGGGAAATGAATACACAATTTAAACGAAAAAGACCCCAAAGCAGCCATGCTTCCCAGTCTTCATGGGGTTTTGACTGTTATTTTTTAAGGTCAAGATTCTTCTGACGTTTCCTGGAGAATTTATGGGATTTCTGTGGTTTCTTGTAGAGCAGGGCTTTTACAACCAAATGTATTTTCATTGCAATTTGACAAACACAAAGCGTGAGCAGTTAATTTTTATCTCTAGTGGTGTATGAATGAAGTAGCTGCATTTCACTGCAAGCTCCACCATGCCTAGTGTTTCCCTAAATATGTTAGCTCTTAAGGAAACAAACCTTTACGATTTACCTAATCTGCAAAACAAGATCTTGCAATGGTATCCACCCTCGGTTGGGAGCGGTTGGAAAGCTTTGTACCAGCTATGCACTTCGTGCCAGGTGTGTAGGTGTGTATGCTATAATTCAGAGGTAAGGGAGACACGTGCAGTGGTCATAACTAGACTGAAACAGAACCTGCTGTACCTTAGCTGTCAGCAGTGAATTGCGAAGAAAATCAAGACGTTAATAACTGCTGTGCAAACAGCAGCAGTGTGAATGAAAGCTAGAGTTGCATCCACTTCTCAAGTACTTTCCACCTCCTTTTGGCATCCTTTTTTTTTTAAATATAGGCTAGGATTGGAACTGACCCAAATGTCTTTAGTCAAAGCTGATGAAGCAGCTGCATTTTAAGGTCTGTTCTCCAAGAGTTTTTCAATTTTCTGATTCTTTTCAACCAACATGAATTCAGGAATGGTTTCTTTCTGGAAGTCTTCAATGTGCATGTTTGTGAGAATATGTTACATTCACAAAGCTGGAACAGTTTTCGTTGAGCCCATTGTGGTAATGTAAAAGAAAACCACTTTTTGCCAGCTCTTTTATCCCAACAGGCTTGTATTTGATAATGCATTTTCAATTGTAGTATTTAAAACCCTTTCTGCTTTGATGGAATAAAAGCACATGTCATGTATTCATGGTGAATACGTTTTAAGTAGCAGTAACACTTTCAAGCCTGATCATCTGTGTGTTACGGACAAATGCTCCCACTGTGGTTTTGTGTCCATGTAAGATTTTGTTTTATACCAACAATGTGTTGATCCTTTCTCACTGGTGAGCCTCGCTCAGTGCTTGTCTTAAAAAATCACTGAGTAACTGAAGATCCAGGTGTGAGAGGTAGGGTTTATGTTTATTAAGGCAGTTAGAGTTCAATTTTTTATTTTATTTTTATGTGTTGAAGAAGAAATTTTGTTTTGTTTTTTGGGGATGTGGCAGCACAGTTGAAAACGTCAAATTTCTGTTTTACTTGCTGCAGTCTGGATACCAATTTCTTGCTTCTGAAATGCCTTGCATATCACCAAATCAAATGCAGGATTTGATCAAAATTTTTCAACATTTTTTTTTAGTAAATGTAATTTTGGGCAGCGAAATCCAATTTGTCTGGCAACTATGCATGTGAATAAACTTCAGTGAACAAGACAATATGTGTGTTGTAAACATTATAACCTCTTCATTCTTACCACTCCGCTGCCAGATTTCTTTTGCTTGTAGTTTTAAATTCTTTGTTAAATATTGTTTCAATTTGCTCCACTGGAATACTGGAACATGCCAGGTAGACTTGGCAGTGCAGGACGTGTGTAGCTCCCAAAAGCGCCTTGTACATTTGCAAGAAGTGAAATGATTAATTAACTCTTTATTTATGTTTCTGCTTGATTCACAAGCTTGATTGGTTCACTCTGGTGACTGATTTACATGAATGTTCCTGGGACTGCATTACTGCACTATTAATCTTCATAGCCAAGTGGCCTTGTTTCCACATGGGTGCTACTTAGAAAATTGCACTCAATTTCATCATGGGGGCCTATGCAATGGGTGGAAAAGTTGAACGGAAGTGTTCACCCTCTGCTCTTAACAGGACCAGATCTGAGGTTAGTTTTTGTCTGGAGCAAGAGGAGATGACCCAGAGCCACAGCGCAGGCATGCAGCTTCCCTGTGTGTAAAACACATAGTCCTGTTTAGCTAAAATAGATGAGGTCAGAAATTTATTAAGCCCAGAAGTATGAGTTACTTTCTCTTGAAGAAACCTCACCTAAACCACAGCAGTCGTATCTCCAGAAAAAAAAAGGGAACTCTTAAGCTAACTTCTTTCCTTCATTTACTATGCATTTACACTGACCTCTTTCAAAAATTCTGTTACAGAAAACCATTAAGACAAATCCAGCTTCCTTTAAGTAAGGACAGTTCTCAATTGTTTCCAAATCTTCTCTGTTAGATGGGTCTCTGCCAGCTCTCAGCTAAAAAGAATATTTGAATAGTTATATTTCAGATTCCAAGATCACCTAAAACAGTTTCTAGAGCAAACCGGTGCCAGGCATATCTACTGATGAGACATGAGAAATATTTACTTTTTTCCTTTCTTGTATGATTCAAAACTTTCCATATTTGGCATTTTATTTATCCTTTTGCACTTGGGATCACACCTTTAAATTAGGAAAGTCAGGCTTAATTTTCTACTTTCAAGTCTTTCAACAGACTCCTACCTGGCTTGGGAAATATTAATCCACAAATATCTCTACTTTTCCCAATCAACTTTACTAAATGACCAAGATAGTAATTAAGAGTCCCTAGCAGCTAAACACAGCAGTACTGGAGGTGGTAAAAAGAGTGGGAGACTTCAGTTTTGGCTAACAAGGGGCTAAATGAAGCCACAGTCTTTTCCAGTCTCACTTGCTATGGGCTCCATTTGCAGAACAGGCTGCCATACAGTAGATGTGAGGAATTTGAGTATGTGCAGTCCCTTATTGGGTGGTTCTTCAGCAGATTTCAGAGCTGTCTCTGCTTTTCACATCAATATGACCTAGAAAGGAAAGAAGGCCAAGTCAGCTCAGGTCATCATCAGAGCTGTAGCCTTCACTAAGATGTCCTGTTTCCCTAAGGTTGTCCTAAATATAAATTCCACTTTCTTGAGCAAAGTGCATCAGGCTTTATTTTCTTCATGTTTTGTCAAAACACATTATTGAAAAATTTGTCTACAACAGTGTCGTGAAGTTCATAGTGATGGACCAATAAGAAACACAGCTGGGATCGATTGTATCAAAGGACAGTCTTAATAAGTGCAGGAAAGTTGAGTCATTTTGATTGGTGTCTGCTGCAGAAGGGAATGAATATTTAAACTCTAAATCATTTCATATAGGATGACAGCAATTGTCAATTATTATTCTTTTCTGAAGACCATGCTATTTGCCAAATGTTTCTACTTAGCTCTTCCAGACTGACGATTGCTGCAAATGAAATATGGTCTGAAGTGTCCTGGAGCAGTTAGTACAATTTTCACGTTGCTTTCCTAGCAAGTCTTGCTGGATGGGGGATGATCCCACTGTTGTGAAGAACTGGAGAGACAACAACGATGTCCTGTAGCAGAAGTTCATTATAGCTTCCTCTAACACAGTTTTTTATTGTCCGATTTTAGAAAAATATTGCTTCCTCTGTCATACTAGCTTACATAGTTGTAGAATAAATTATGTAATACAACAAACAAGGTAAGTATTTAAATAATTCTTGCTGCTATGACGGTTAGATTTGAGCAACACATTTCTTCCTTTTGCACCATGCAGCCATGGAAGTATGTTCAGTATTAGCTTTATACTCTTTCCCTGCAGAAATTTGACAGGAATCTGCAATGACTTGGCATCTCGATGTCTCTCGCAAAACAACAAACATTTATTACATTGTACCTTTCCTCTCCCTCAAAGCTTGATGTGTACAATCCCCAGATTTCCTAGATCTTCTATAGTATCCACTGTATCTAGAGATACCTTATTCTTTGTGTCATGGTTGATGTGCCTACAATAATAGTGTCCCTGACAGCAAAGTATTGAAAGCTGATGAGCTCCCAGGATCCCCATCAACATCAGTCTGGGAAGTGAATAAGGAGGAGTTGATTTTTCTTTGTGCTTAATTTATGGCTAATGTTTTTCAGAGATCTTTCAAAATTTTGCATAAACAGCTTGAGACATCTCAAAGGTTGCTTTCAGATTTGCTGAAAGTGCCTTATGAGAACGAAGTCTCTTTAAATATCACAATTGTTGCCTGCTCATAAATGACTTTTGAAAATCCGCTATCCAGAGATCTTTGGGAATCACCAATTAAAGTACAATGCAGCTGTGAGTATAAAGTACTTACTTAATTCAGCATTTGGAGCTGGTCCTTATCCAAGAGCAGGAGGTACAGGCAGTGTTGAGTTCTCAAAGGGTTTGCTGGTGAAAACCACCTACTCAGTCCCTTTATAGCTCACCTGCCCCTCAGCTACCCTTGAAAGCTCATTACACAGTTTAATTGCGGATTCACTGACATGGTATTGTATATGCCAAAGTACCGAATCAAAACTTCAGAGCAGACTTCATGTTCAGGCCCTTCTGGTAAACAACATAATGGTCTGTATCACAAAGAGTTTCTGCGGAGTGAGAGAAACAACCTGGGATTTCAAAAAACATTGCAAGATGGAAGCAGGTACGGCAGCATCCTGTGTGAAGACATGCCATGGAAGACGTGGAGATGAATACTTTTAACAGTATGTGAGGGAATCTAACTTGAATCTAACACCAAACGAAGAAAATCAATTTCCTATACAGTCCTCCTGCCAGCGCTGAGTGTGAAAAATTGTAAGTGCAAAGAGAGGAAATTTCTGCCCTTGTTACAGCCAAGAACAGAAGCAGGAAGAGGCTGCCTACTTTTCTTCTCCGCTTATTTCAACTGTAGAACTGTTCAGAAGAGGCTGAAAATATCATCTTTAATTGTTAGAAAAAGGTTTGTTAAATAAAAGAAGTTTCTAGATTAATTGTTTTTATCTGGTCTTAAAAAAGTGCCCATATTCATGTGGAGGGTATTCTGGACTCTGTCAGCCAGAAGAAATCTGATGAAAGTCAGGAGATGGGATGTTCTGGGTGGTTTGTAATATTTTCGGATGGTATTTTGGTGTGACTGGATTAACTAAAGCGAACATGAGTCAGGGAACAGATTGCAGGGAATTAGTTGGTAAAAATACCATATAGAAATAGGTCAGTAAAGGAAGCAGAAGAAAAGAATAGGTAGACAAAAGAAGGATGTGCAGATTTAGATAGTCTTAAAAAGTGGATCGGAGCAAAGCACCAGCAGTATTGTTAGAAAAAAGTTTAATGATATCATTCCTAGCAGAAGATCCTGGTTTCAACAATCTGCCTGCTCCTGCTGACTCGAGTCTCTTCCCTCTACCTTCCATCTAAACTCTCAAAGCACCTACTGCTGTGAAGCTGGCAAGGAAATTCTGCCTAGTTATTTTAATAACTGTATCTTCACTGTAATATGTGCTGCCAGAAAGACCCTCCTGCACTGCTTGATTTCCTTTCTTTCTAAAGTGCATAATTATTAGAGATCATTTTAGGTCTCTGTATGGTTTTGTTTGTGGCCAAATTTCAGTATTTCTACATACTTATTCCCAGGAGCTTCACCCTCTGAAATCCACTTACCATTTTGAGAGGAGAGAAAGAGTGGAAAAATTTGAAGTGAAGTTGTTCTGTTGATCACCTTGAGGCAATTTTAATAATAAATGACTCAGAATGCTATGATTCAGATAGTAATTAGAATAAACAAACTAAGTTAATGAAAAGAATTTAGCTGTATAAACTCTCCAAAGTACTTAGGGTAATAGTAAACTGTGATTAAATTTAAAAAAAGCTTTCTTACGTACAGTACTAAATAAAGATAAGATGCATTTAAATGAAGAGGCTCTTTGAATGTTAGTCAAGGTAGAAAAATCTGGATTTACAGTGGTAGATGTTTGGCAGTCCCGATGCCCATACAGCATCCTGAGGACTGGGAAAGAAGCCCAGGAGGAGGAGAGTTACCCCTGCTGCTCTGAAGGCTGGAATGCTCTTTCTTTCTCTAAGGTCAGTCTAGGTAAAGGCGTTTATGTGAAATTTATTTCAGTCTCCAGCCTTGTGTCTTATGTGCATAGCCACTCTGTTAAAGATATTCTTGTTCTGATATTTACTTTGTACAGATGAAAATTAAACCAGGTGCCTGCCGCTCCAGATGGTGTAAGGATTACATCTGGCTTTTAACACTACGTTGACAGTACACTAACTTTTACTTTTCTGGTTGTTTCTCTTCTTAGTTTTCATGTCAATCATGATGCACCTCATGTATTGATTTGTGCTACCAGCTGCCTGCACTGTGAGTTCCCTGACTTTCGCTAGTGATCCTCGGGTATGGGGGGAGCTGACTGTCGACCAAGAATGAAGGATGAGCACGTTTCAACAACACGAGCGACTCTCATTAAGGGGTGTGTATGTACCTTGTGTCATACACATTCTTCTGTAGAGGAATAAACCACTTCTGGCAAAGGAAAATGCATTTTTATAAATAAATATACAAGTAGATAGTTTTATAAAATACATATTAGTGACTCAAGTAAATTTGTAATGAGACATATTTTAAAACACCTTTTTGATAAACCTGTAATGGAAACAATAGAATTTCTAACAATTTTTCTGCACAGAAAAATATTTCTTTCCTTAAGCTGTATACATTTTTAATGATTTATTTTATTGTATAATCTCTTGAGTGATTAACTCATCTTGCCATCAATCATTACTCACCTGTCAGTCAGTCTCTTCTAGTTTTATTTTACTTGTTTTAACTATGCCTTTTTACTACTGAGGCCTCCAGGTTTTGGACTGCCATTTCTTTATCAGTGATCTAGTTTTAATGACAAAGAAAAAAATAAAGTAGGTCTTTGATCTTCATCGAAAATTTAAACATAATCCATTTATTTTTTAAAACTTCACATAGTTGGACAGATATTTATTCATTCAGTTGTTACTAAACTTTCTTGTTTCATCTGACATTGAAAGCAAAAGGATTGAGTAACATTAGGGGAAAAGTCAGGTTTATTTCTAATTTGACTGAGTGTTGAAAAAAAACTCATACTGCCACTGACAATTCCTGATTTCTAATTACTAGTCCTCTGACTTTCTCTCAGACAAATTTGTGAGCTATTCTGTTAAGTCGTGGCCATACCTCAGTTCACGTTTGCAGTTGACTGGTTGGTGGTTCAACTTCACAGTAAGATAAATAAGCAAGGCTCTACCCTACAATAATAAAACCAATCCATTTCTTCTACCTAGCATTGGCTAAATGGCCAGACTTGCGTGCTCCCTCTGCATTGCATTTCCTGTTGTCACTGTTGGAGCCAGAATACAGGGCTAGATGTACCCACCAGTCTGACCCTACAGGGCAGCACTTTTTTATCTTTTTTGAGACCTTGGGATTTAAGAAAGACTGGAGAGGAGAGAGTGACAGAAATGATCACAGGTCTACAAAGCATGACTTCTGAAAAAAACAGTGAATTAAGGGGTGTTGCATCACCCACAGCAAAGAAAACTGGGCAGAGAAGGGGAAAATATGGTAATATACTCTTCAATATGTACCTGGCTTACAGGCAAGAAAAGGGATAATCTCTTCATGATGGCTGTGTTAGCCGGAGAGAAATATATGCTTACGTTTTTGCAAAAGCATTGAGTATGGGTTCTAGCAGTACAGGGCTGCTGAGAGGAGGTGCACAATACCAGTTATTGCAGACTGGTTTAAGAACAGGGAATGCAAAAATACAGCAAGAGCAACACAGGCTAGTTTTAGGTATGTCTAGGGGGTTACAACCTCACTTTCCATGAAATCATGTTTTGTTACCAGACAGTAGCGGGTACTTTACCGTTTTCCTTCAGTTCTATGGCATTTCTGCAGTAGAGCTGCACTTCACTAAACGAGCTGACCTAGCGGAGGTGGAGGCTTCTGTGTTTTGGCTGCTTTAGCTGCCTGGGTGAGCTCAGTAGCTCAGATATCTCCATGCAAGTGTATCTTTATCACTGAGGTGGAGGGAGTGCATTGGATACTGGCTTAGGTGGAGTTATTTTCTTCATAGGATCCTCTATAGTGCTGTATTTTGGATTTGTGACTAAAACACTACTGGTAACACACCAATGCTAGCATCTGTTGATGAACTGTATTTGCACAGTGTCAAGGCTTTCTCTGTTTCTCACTCTGATCCCCCCAGTAAGTAAGCTACGGTGGGCAAGAGGTTGGGAGTGGATATAGCCTGACAGCTGATCCAAAATTGACCAAAGGTATATTCCCTGCCATAAAACATCATGCTCAGCAATAACTGCTGTGTGTTTGTGCGTTTGTGTGTGTGTGGTGTGGTGTGTGCATGCATTGGATCTTTCCGTGCGTGCATTGGATCTTTGCAAGGTAGCTGTTGCTCAGGGACTGGCTGGGCATTGGTCCGCTTGTGGGAGGTGGTGATCATTGCCTTCGCATCACTTGTTTGGGTTTTTTTCTCTTTCTTCACCTTACTAAACTGCCTTGATCTCAACCCACCAGTTTTCTCATTTTTTCTGCTCTGACTTCTCCACCACACTGCTAGGGAGGTAGGGGAGAGTGAATGAACGACTGGATGGATATTTAGTTGCTGGCCAGGGTCAAGCCACCACAGGAGGTGTGAGCACAGTCTGGCTCGGGGTGATGTGGACCCTGAGCTGGGCCAGTGCTGCCTTTGATGGATGTGTGGCAGCACAAAAACGTGGCTGACCTTCTCAGATGGAGCATGGGTACAAAATAGCTTGTGTGCCAATGCTCTGCACTGCCGTATGCAATGGGGATCCGTTCTTGGACATGATTTGCTAGTCCCAGTCAAGAGAGAAATTGTTTCAAAACCCTTGATAATACCTACTTTACTGTAGTAAAACAAGCAAGCAAAAAGACAAACCACACAACCCTCCCCCTAAAATGCAAACCTTTGTAATACAACTCTGATACAAATTTTGAATACATGTATTGTTTGACTAGCCTGTCCAAATGAGAATTTATGTAAGACCCTCTGAGTCAGATGAGCTATAGATAGAACTGCTACATCTTGGGGAAATGCCAATTTGTCTTCCTGTCTGAGAAGGGCTATGAACATCTGAGGGCTGAAAACGTATTCCCAGATATTATGAAACATTAATTGCTTGTCCAAGAAGACCTGTTTTATTTCTGTGCCAGCTCTGCACAGCAGAGAGTTTTAGAGTGAACTGTGGAGCCGTTCCCACTAAGAGCTGTTGACTTGGGTTTGTTTTTCTATTTGAGAGCTTATACAATGTCAGAGTGACCCTGAACAGTGTGTACTAGCAGTGTTTGTGTAAGATTGCATGAAATGAACATAAATGCTGTGAAATTTCTGATAATTACTGCCTAAATGAGTAAAACTGCCTGCCTGAATTGCTTCTCACAGTTAGAGTGGAAACAAAACTTCAGGGAGTATCAGAAAAAAGAACGAAATCAGCTCTTAACATCACGAAATGTGCACAGAAATCTTACTTGGATTTTCCAAATACGCAGATGAGTCATTGGAGATATTGCTGTCTCCAAATTTCACACAGTTTCCTGATGCGAAGGGCCCCACCCTCAGTTCCTTCCAAGGAGGAACTGGGCAGCTGTGACGGTGTTCTCCCCCCACCCCCAACCTGATCTTTACCTCCCATAACCCTGCCCTAGCAAAAACCAACTGTGGTGGTCATAAGAGGTGCATCTATTCTGATGGCTGCATCCAGCTCAAAAGTGTTTCAAGGAGACAGGTAACAACACAATACCCAAGGGCCAACTCGAGCATGCACGCACCTACCGCAACGCTGGTACTGTGGTCGATATGCAAATATGGCTATAGTCAATCACCTTACCCCCATAACTAGTGGACAGCCCAAGAGCCCTTTGAGCTCTCCTGCCCCACAGTGGACTGCACACCAGGATCTCCCCTTGAGCAGGAACACCTCTCGAGGTTACTCCTCAAGATTCAAAGATTCCTTGGGGCAACAGATCCTCCGTAAGTGAGTAACAGCATGCTAAGCTTTGAAATCTTAACTAAGTGATATAAAGGATTGACTGTGCATATATAATCCTTTAAACATAACTGTTGACCAAGTCTGGGACTAGGATTGGATCCAGCTGCACCTAAGAGACTGCTCTCTGAGAAGGAGTTTAGAAAGCCACGGGGTCCTTTCCGAAGATCATGACTCAACAGGAGGATGTCCTTGACAGTTCTGTCTGACCCTGTCCTTCATGCAGTAAATAACCAAGTGTGCCTTGCAATCATATCTGGTTAAAACACTGTCACATTTACCATCAAACTCTGTTAAATCCTGTTTTTATATCAATAAATGTATTGCTGCTTCTCTTTACAAGTGAAGTACATCACTTCATCCATGACAGCAACCCAGCAGAGCGTGATCAATAATTCAGATGTGTTAGACTCTACCTGCTGCACGGACTTCCTCCAAAGAGAGAGATGAGCAATTATAATAAGTTCATCATGTCTTTTAAAGAGAATGATCCTTTCCTCCTAAACAGAAAGAACAGGACTGCATACCAGGTCAAAAGCCTAGGAGAGGAAATAACACTGTACTATAACATTCATGTTACATCTACATGTCCACTTAAGAGCATCAGTGTTCTCAGTTGTTTTTATTCATTGTTTAAAAATTAGGATCTTCACAATTCCACAGAGCTAAGAGGCTTTTGTCATGTATGCTTTTTTGCTTAAATATGTGAAATTCCTCATAAGCTGAGGCTCTGTCTTGAAATTCCAGAAGAAACTCGGCAATTCCCAGAAGTGAAATAAAAGGCAAGTGGTAGAATTTGTTCATAACATGTGGAGGATATAGAGCAATGACAGGTGAGGAACTGAAATGTCTTTGTCTTCCAAACAGATAGAGATAAAAAATATGTAAGGCCATTGTTATCCTGGAGCTCAGACTTGTTGCCCCAAACTCACCATGACCATATACAGAAAATATTACAAAATTATATTGACACTGATGATGCCTGTTTTGGTTGTTCAGCAGACCTTTTTTCAGGTTACGGTACCATCGAGGGGTGGGCAGGACCTGGTAGCCAGGGTCCATCCCACCACTATCAGCTAGGGAGCAGGGCAGCCTGGGGACAGAATTTTTTCAGGATGTTCTGTTAAGAAAGAGAAAAAAAAAAATAAGATTAACATTATGCAGAAGGAAGGGAGCGAAGCCATGGGATGGAGGACTTGAGGGTGACCTGCATTCCTCATATTATAGATTTATTTAAAACTACAAAATGGGAAAGAGCCGTGGGGTTTTGCATCTGGCAGGCTGGGCAAAGACTTCTGGATATAAATTAGATTTCCCAATCTAGAGAACTGAGGAACAGAGAAACATATTTTGTCCTTTTTGTCTATCACTGTACAAACTGAAACTTTTTTCCCCCTTTACCCTCCCTTTGTATCTGGCAGTGTATCACTCAGTAGTGAAATTCCTTCAGGCAGCGGGAGTATTATGAAGGATCACCGTTTTATCTGCCAGCCTCTGTTCTGCTGTCATACAGCCTGCACTCTGGGAAGAAAATGTGCCTTGATTCTGCAGGCAGCGCTGCAGGACCTGTGATTTGGTGCTCACCTTGGTCAATTTAAACGTGTAATTGTCAACAGACAACGCAGGCTGCAAGATACATGGTCCACGCAGGTCGCGCTCTTCAACATTGTTCAATAGTGCCTGCTTCTTAGCCGACATCGATACAGCGTGTTGTTGTTGTTGTGCTAGAAAGATCACCTGCTTTCTGTCCCTGTGATTGCTGCCTTCCAGGTAGCTGTGTCAATGTTTTCTTTGTTGGAGTTTCTCTCCTTAACTGCTGCTTAAAGCTGGGCCACCTGCTGGTAGCATATATATGTTTTTTACTTCTGAAAAGTGCAAAGGCGGTGCCTTGGCTCTGGTCTAACGTTAGTAACTGGACTTGACTTGCTGATCAAAAATATTTGCAGTGGGTACATGGCATTAAAAGTAGCTTTGGGACCCCTTCCACTCACCTAACCAGGGTGCAGTTCACCTTAACTGAATCTTGCACAAGCAATACTGATGATGCAAGGATGTAAGTTTTCTCCTTATCTCTTCCTTGTTTTCAGCTTTCTGTGGCTATTCTTTCCTTTTACTTTCTTTCCTTCTCACTGACTTAGTGTTTAGAACTTGTTTTTCAGATACGTACTTATCCAAAGCTACACTGCAAATTATTTTAGTATCTACTTACCTTCCTACTGTGCAGAACTGGTGTTTTTATGAACGGTTTATAGAAAATCTAATACATTTTATTTCAAAAAGATGCTAAGTGAACTGGAGAGGCTGTTAGTTCAAAAAGCCTGCAATATGTTCATGTTTTGCATGTAGATAAGACCTTTGAAATGAAATGTGATCACTTAATCTTTTATGGAAGGACTTGCTTAAAGCCTGTTCTGAAATTAGGTCCCATGTGATAGCTGCATTATGGATTTCTTATGATTTATGATTAAGCTCCAGTTTGCACAAGTACTATATGATTATTTGATTGTCTGTGTGAAATACTCAGTTTTCCATTTTTAGCCACAGGACAATACTGAGTATAGTGGGTAGGTGTGATGTTGCAGGAATGAGATCTCAAGAGGACATGTATTTGCAAACACGCTATTTTTCTATTGTTGCACATGCTTTACTAAAGTGAAAAGTAAAATAGCATTTGTGACTTATCCGTCTCAGTATGTGGTACGTTTAAAAAAATGGAGCCATCCCATTATATGGAATCTGGAGAGGGATGTGTGTGTGTGCAGAACACCCTCTGTGGATGGATATCTGAAACAGGGAATTGCTGATGCCTCAGCACATCACTGATATTTGCACAAGACAGGAACACAGAGCGTAGCTGTGCTGACAGCAGCTTTACACCGCTGAAATCTCATCCCTCCCAGTGGGGCAGGGTGAAAGCGTTTGCACCCAGAAATGAACCTGAAACTCCAGAGAGCCAAGCAGGTGCTCCAAAATAATTTTTTGTTTACAAAACTCCAGAGAAGGAGCAAACTTTTAGGAAACCCATAATATGGGCCATAAGTGGTTTGATTGATGGACTCTGACTTACTGAACCTTCATTGATGGTCGTTGTGTAAAACGTCCATAACTCCAGAGGAATGAGCATCGTTGCTACAGGCTCTTGCTACATAAAAGACAATTTAGTTTGACTCTGCACACATCATACACCTTGATTTATGACAAATGCCATCCAAGGGGGAGTATTTTCCTTTCTGGAAGGATGCACATGTATGTCATAAAGGTCTAATTTTTTTCTCAGAACAGGAGACCTATAAAAATATCCTTTAAAAATCTGTTTAAAATCTCCTTTAAAAATCCTGCTTAAAAACAAGAGACCTTTAAAAATCTCCTTCCTCCCAGTTCCCAAAATACAGGCAAAATAAATACAAGTAAAACAAAGCTTTTGTCCTCTGCTTTCCCACTTGTTCCTTTTTCTTATATCTGATGGGAGAGGAAGGTTTCTCATGTGCAGCTGAGTAATCAATAAAATATTGTTACCAATAAATCATCAAGATATCAAGATTTAAACACTTGAAAATGTGAACAATCCAGCCAATGGGCAGTTTTAATGCCCCAGAATTTTTTTTTCCCCAGTGTCTTTAGTTTCTGGTTCATTTTAATAAATTGCATTATTTTAGGTACCTTAAGGTGCTGCAAACATTTAGGGTATTAACTTTTGGCATTTGTAGGTTGCTGTTATTACCTGGTTGATACCCATGTGGTCGATTTTAAAGCGTTTCTTAAACTTTAAGCGGATTAAATTTTTCTCAAGAAGAAACAGGGTAGAAATATTTTGTCAACATAGCTGCAGGAAGGTAAATGCATGGAAGGGATTCATTTTATTAACAAGTAGTTGAAGTAATAATCATAAACACAACAGCAACATAATAGTGTTCACGAGGACTTATCGTTTATAATGAGGACAGCTGTGATAATGTAAAATTCTATGCTGAGACAAAGATGAGCCTTTGATGGTGATGTGAGTGTGAAGATTTGAATGTCTAAGGTTTTTTTGCATGGAAAATTGTTGTTTGTTGATTAGATTAATTCAGAGAGCCAGTGAGCACAGAGCTGTGGTGTGTTATAGGCCACACACTACCCCTGGTTTTGCCTTTAATCTTCCATCAGGGTGAGCCCCGGGCAGCAGGGGATGGGAGAAAGAGGCAGAAGAGACAGCTGGGCAGTGTGCCTGTGCCAGGAGCACCCAAAAAATGTGTCCAGAAACCCCCTTGCCTCACATGACTAACGGATATCCCTCCAGTAGCCCAACTCTATCCCAACGTTAGCCATAGACAGGGTTTGGTTCAGGTCTGAGGGTGTAATGGGACCAGGGAGACCTGGGTTGTGACTATTTGCAATCTCTTTCGCGTTGCTCCTCAAAGCTACCTAGAACCAATGGTAAGAGGAATTCAAGACGCTGTCTTTTCCTTAAATTTGAGAACAAATAACACAACTCAGGGGCCCTCTTTTGATGTAATATGGAAATCTTCTTAATGAACCAGCTTCGCCTCTGACACCACTACTTTTTCTTGGGAAGGACTAAGCTCTTCAGGGCGTTTTGCTCTGTTGGAATATTAGTTATATTTTGGACTATGACAAAGTCTCAAATGTCAACTTGCAGACCACCTAGCCAGAGGAGGTGAGGCATTACCAATGAACCTCTAGCTCTTGGCTTTCCATTGTGAGTGCACTTTTCACTTGGTGTTTCAGAAAACAGTGGAACGTAGTTAGCTTTCTCTGTGTCATTCTTTATTTTACATCCTGACCATGTGTCCTTTAATCATCTTCCTTCCATGTAAACTGCTGGTTATCCCTAACATCCCCTCAAGCTACTGCATCAAGCTTGTTTCACTTCCACAAATATCTGTGTTTATTTTTTCCCTCTTTTTTCTTCATAGTGAGAAAGACGTAGCAGACCCGGGTGGAATATACGATGTTAGGAAAACTGATGAATGTAAAGGTGATATAATGTGGGGTTTTAAATTTTATTCTTTACCTGTGATAAATATGAATACATTTAACATGACACCCTTCAGATGACAATGTAAAAATGAGAAAAGTAGAGCCCGAAGTTTCAGATGCACATGCGTAAAAACGAAAATACTTAAATCCCTTGATTGGATGTGGAACTTCATAACCGCAGCTTCCACCAAAGTCAGATCACAAAGTTAGATTAGTGATTTGTAACTTGTACCAGGGTCACTGGGGACAGGAAAGTTGTTTTTCTTACACCAAATAGGGTACAAAGATGTTGTATAACTGTGCGTCATTGAAAATGCAGTAAGAGGTGGTGTTAATGGGAACAAAGGCATCTGCCTCCTCAGAAAATAAAGTCCCCTGTGCTTACTTGCCTAAATTTGGACACTTCAGGAGACTAACTGAGTACACACTATTGCAAACTCTTACCAGGTTTGCTGTGCGTCCTTCAGTAAACTGAATGGAGAAAATAACCCTGAAGAAACAGTGTATTTCCCAGGGCAAACATATTTCCTTGTGGTTTAATCATACAGTCTGGCACACTTTTGCCAGGTGAAGAAGCCTAACTGTCTTCCTGTCTCCTCCTCTCATGGATCGACTAATGACAGCCCCTAAACAACACTACCCAGTTGGAGGAATGAGGCAGCCCGAGGGCATACAAACAGGGTTGCCAGCAAACCTCAGTGCCATGGTAAGGCTTACAGGAGGTGAGGTTTACTCTGCGGCAAGGGGTGAAGCTTGCTCGGCAGCAGCATGCAGCAGAGAAACGATGCTCTCAAAGTACGCTTGGGTGGCCACCAACAGAAGGCAGAGCCTGACCAAGTTCACCTGCTCCCCTCGTCAATACCAGAGCAGTGTTTCACTAAAGAAAGACATGTCTTTCTCCACTGGGTTAATACTCAAAGCATGGACAGCTCAAGGAGCAAGCCTATTTTACTGACAACAGCCATTATTATGGGCTGGCCAGTGGATACAGATAAACCGTGTGAGGTCAAATCAGAAGCCATGAGGTCCACTCCGATCCACATCAGGCGTCTACAGATGAAAACAAATTCATACAAATTGTGCCCCCACAGAAGGTCTGTAGAGTGCTGGATTAATGTGATTAATGGTCTCTGGTATATAAAACTGGAGCACATGAAGGAGTGAAATATGGTTGATTATTAACAGTTCAGAAATCAGGAAGTTCAGACCAAGGTCAAACTGAGACAAACAGAAAGAGAATAAGCACCATTTGATACACCAAAACAAAAGCCCTTCTGACTTCTTGAAAGCCAGTTCTGTCAATTAGCAGGGACTATGTGTTCATCTCTTAGAAAATATGATGGGAGATTACAATTATAGCCTTGAGTGACTTCAGAAAAGTGTATCCCATGGAGGCAGCTGGATGAGTTCAAAGGGTACATAACCTTTCTCATGAAGACAAAAATCTATGTCCTGATTATATAAAAGTGTCCTAATTGATGCGGGAAAAAAAAAAAAAAAAGAAAAAGAGAGAGAGAAAGAAATCAAAGCTGTAATGTAAGCAAATGGTTTTATTGTTTGACTAGTGGCCAAAATAGGATTCAAGGAAGGAACTATATAGTTACTGTTACATGATAATGCAAAAAAAATATGCTCTTCCTCTGAGGCTGAAATGCTCTGGCAGAAGTATACTGGCCAAATTTCCACCAGAAGGATTTTATGTTGTTTAATCTAAGCAATGGAAGCGACTGAAATGTATATTTGGTTGACATAAATTCCACCTAGTTTATTTGAGCAGGTATAGCCATGAAGAAGTCAGAACCAGCCAATAAGCCTATATGGATTTTAGGACCTTGATCTGATCTCCTGTCAGAGACGCAGGTTCGAGGTGCCTCCCCTGTCTTGGACACAGTGAACAGGACTGAACAGCTCTCCCATTAAATGAGCAAAGGAAAGGCTTGAACGTCCATCGTGCACATTCTAGGCATCCCTGCTAAAGAGAGACATGACATGGTTGTGCTTTGTGACAAAATGTTCAAAACGTTTTGGCTTATTCCTGTATTGAAGAAGGAACAAACTTATTTTCAAATTTTAAAAGCTAGTCTCCATGCACATTCTTCTTCCTTCATATTCAGTAAATAAACTTCAATCATTGTGGCATTTTCCCTGTTTCAAATTAAATGTCAGGCTAATAATTAGTTTGTGTTTGCCCATGCCCTTCTGCTACAATGTGAGAGTACTTTTTTAATGTCAGAATTTTAATCTTTATGGGTCCTTTTGGTCACTGATTCACTTAATCACAACAGGCTCCAATAAATGTAATGAATGAAAACCTTATTATGGGTCTGAACCAAACCAAACTTCTGAATCTTTTGAAACTGACAGTGAAAGCTGGTCTTAGATCTGTACAAGGAACTTTCCTTATTGGTAAAATGTTTCCTAGGCAAAACAGCAACAGCCATTACCTGGTCAGAGTTAACAGCTTTATCTTCTATAGAAAAAGTGCAAGTTTTATCAGAATTGTTTGATCTGCAAGGATTTGGTAATATAATAGGAAAAATATGGTCATGACATTAAGAGCAGTCTTTGTTGGTTGTCAGTGAAAACACGTTCTCCAGTCACCGCCACTTAGGTGTCACAGAAACTGTAACCCCCAAAATCTGCTGGTGACAGTGACACACTTGCAGTCTATCTCAGGGGAGCCAAATGCAAACAGCTGCAGAATTTGTATGGAAGGGCAAAGCATTTCTCCCGCTGAGGCTGGGTGTTTGCAGGTGGGGAAATGAGGTGCAAGTTAACACTCAGAGGGGAAAACAGATCAGAGGTCTATTCCGCACATGTGGTGCAGACCTGCGAACGGAGCGGTAAACTAACTTGTGGTTAGGATTTCCAACTCTTCCATGGATGTGAGGAGAAAAAAGGGCTGTTACATATGATTGCTTCAAGTAGTCTATCGTACCTGACAGATTTTGGAGAAGAATGATCAGATTTGGAGAAGAATGATAATGTGTCAATTCCTAAGCTCTTGCTTGTGGGAGAAGAGACACTTCACAGAGGAGCGAGGCATATTCCTCTTCTTTCTGGCTGCAGTGTGGCTGTCCGTTACCGTAACCTTTCCACAAAACTAAATTCTGGCTCACTTTGAAAGGGATTGCCAAGAAAAAGCACAGAGAAGACCAATGAAAAGTGGGAGAGTCTGGACAATATTGACCTCTGGGGAAAGGCTGAAGACCAAATATTCAAGAAGTACGCGTGCATTTTAGGCTTGCACCCAACTGAGGTGAGCAGACGCCCCGAGGCGTGTTTCCATCCTGTGACTGCATGTCCCCATTTGTCTCTGCATCACGACTTGCAAACACACACTGAAAGACTTGTGCAGCTTGATCAGATGTGAACTTCACAAAACCTGTATTTCTTTAATGGCAGAAAGAGTGACCTCTCTGTAGATAAAAGGATAAGTACCAATAATGAAGAACTGTCACTTAGAAAAGGGAAAAAAATATAGTAGGGCAGGGTGAACAGAGGGCCAGATAAGGTAAGTTTACCACATGGGTGGCAGGATCATTATGTCCTAAAACCCCCCTGTGAACTCTCTATTGCTTGAGGCACTAAAATCTTTTCCAGATAAATTACATGAAAGCAGTACTACAGAAAGTAATACCTGGTGTGAAAGGAAATGGAACAAATGACCCCTTCTTTCTATTTCTTGCTTACATAAGGTGTACGGTGTGCTTCTCCCCTGTGTAATTCACACAAGCTCAGTACCGAAACTTACTTCCCTTTGTAAAGCAGTCGCAGATCTGCAGAAGAAATTGTTGCATATGAGTTGGGTGGTGTGATGTATCAGTGCGAAATTACTTTTTATGCAGAATTGGTAAATTGTAGTAGGAGATGAAGGAAATAAAGAAGAGACAGAAAACGAAATGTTAAAAATGAAGTATTCTTAAATAGAAAATTAGAGCTGCTTTTGAAAGAGAAGCAGCAAGCAAGTCTATCAAGAAGAGGGTTAGAATCCTAGAATCATCTCTGGGCTTGGTTTTTTATTTTTCCCCAGAATGAACATATTACTCTTCCTAATCTTCTTGATATAGAGAGCAGATTAAAAATTGTCGTGAAAAATGGAACCCACATTCCCTATTATGAGCTTGAGCACCAGACTTACTTCATTTTCCCTTGTTTGAGCCAAACCACGTGTCCACTCTCTCTGAAGTAAAACAAGCTTGTGATTTGCTTGGGGTCCGTTTCACATATCCTCTTATACATCAGACAGTGGATTGGGTGATAGCCTTGTTCCAAGCCAACCCCAACTTTAGGTGGTGAATTTAGAGAAATCCTTAAGGTCCGACTGTTTATTGCAGTAGATTCTTCCTGCAAAAGGTTCATTTTGGAATAAGAAATGGCAGGGAGTTCCCTTCCCTGAAAAATGCAATAATATCAGAAGAGGTAATTTTATGATTGTGGTCTGAAAAAATATGAAGGAGGCCATTATCACCCAAACGGCAACTGTTGTGACTGTGGAGTGAAAGGGGCTGCTTCCTTACAGGATCTGCACTGTGGTTAACAGTGCAAGCTTGTGGGAGAGATCCATCTCAGACAATAAAAAAAATGAGGGATTTCTACTTTCCCTGGCTTGAAATTCTTGGTAACTCCAGAGCCAAATGCAGCCTGCCAGTCTCGATGTGTGGTTGCACACGGACTGTTTGGTTGGTTTCATACAGATCTTTTGCTAAACTTCCTGCAACCAGAATATCCAACTATGCAGAGAAACACCTGAAGAAAAAGCAACCAACCACCAATAGGGGTACAACGTAAGTAGGCCTGCAACTGGACTAGCCTCCAATCAAGCAGAAACAGGAATTTTTAGCACTGCCTTTCTTCTTTGGTAAGGCGATCAATGAAAGAAGTCAGTACAACTCTACCTTGCCAGTGGATCAGCTTAGAAACATTTTTGATTAACCACAAAGGGCCAACACAGGAAAGAATAAAGTATATTTTTGCTAGCAAACGCAAGAGAAAAAAAAAAAAATTAAGTCCTTGATGACCTTTAATGTCCCTTCCAACCCAACAGATTCTATGATTCGATGATTCTAAGTAATTAAACACGCTGTGAAAACGTTATTTGTCACAGATCCTGAAGACAGTGAGAGTGTTTTTTGATTCTATTTGTCAGTAAACTATTGCAGGTTTATGATGGCATGTGAAATGATAGAGGTTTTATTCCAGTTTCTAAAACGTCCAGTTAGTTTCAACTGGATATTATTAGTTTTAGCCCTATTCAAACCCACAGATTCCAGATATTTTTTTACACCATTTGAAGAAGTTCTCCCACCTTTGGCCTTTCAAGTGTTGAAAGAGACGTTTTCCTACTTTAGCAGCTCTTAAAGTACCAACAAAAACACTTAGATGCATTACAGCTGCCGAAGTCCCCCTGGGATGAATATTTTAGAGTGAAAACTCTGTCGTTTTCAGTCACAGCTACTTATGTGAAAAGTATCACAGATACACGATAAAAATGCAGTGTGGCACTCACCAAAGTTCAAAAGTTGTTCTGTACTAGCACTTTTTTTCCTTCATTTGAATTTCTTCATATTTTCTTTTACATGGCTCTTCTAGTGACCTTATTATCGTAGAAGTGCTAGTTTTGTGTGGCCTGCTGAGTTGCTATAAGAACCTCAAATTTTGACTTTCCTTTATTCTATAAGCCCAGCTTCGTTTCTTTTATAAAGTGACATGAATGTAAGGCTTACATTTAATTGTGCTATATATCAGTATCATTTTCTAAAACCTAGATTTCTGTTTTCGAATGTGCTAAATAGAAATGGAAGCAATAAAGGATTATATACCAACCAATAACACAGCATACGTGCTTATATACGGAGAGTCAAAAAACTCATTCCAGAAGCCCTGAGCAGAAATCCCATAATAGGTTTCAGCAATGAATAAATATTTCTGGCTTTCTAATTTCTGTCAAGCTGGATAATGTGCCACTCCATGAAGCCTATGAAGCTGCATTAACTGACTGTGTGCTAGTGAAGGATTTTGTCACTAAGTAAATGTTAAATAATGTTGATTAAATACTGATTATTCTGATGGGCTTGGATTGAGGTGCCTGGTAAAAATGTTTCTGCAACTCTGACTTGTTTGGAAAACACGAACATTTAAAGATCAGGGGGTGGACATGTGTTTGCATCTGATTTAGCTACCTGTAGCACATAGTTTTAAGTGTTTTAACTTTTGAATATTGTTATTTTAATATTGCAATCTAATTTCAGATTTAATTGTATCCACTTGGTGATTTCCCCACAGTATCCATAAACAAAAAAAATCCCTTTGTAAAGTGATGTTGATATGAAATTTCATTTAAAAACCCAATTTAATCCTCAAATGTGTGTGTGTGCACATAGAAATAAAATAAATGATCGTAGTCTCTGAGTAGGAATAGACTGCCTACTTTGGGAGAGGGAAGGTATCAGTCTATTCTTTCTACTAAATTATAATTGGTGCCAGGAATAGGTGGGCTTATGGGAAAAAAAAGTGTAAGGTTGAACCAGATGCATGGGTCTTGGGCAGAAAGTACGAGGTGCGGTGTTATAAACCATTGCTGCAGGTTTTTGGAGCGCTGAAGCAGCAGACGTGGGTTTGTTGCAGCTGCAGTAGGTCACAGCACACCTATGACCTTCCGTCTAATTGTAGGCTGATACTTTCTTTTGCAAATTAATAAATGCATGAGTCTCTTCACAGTCTTGTGATGAGTCTAGTTGAAACCCCAAGGAATACTTAGAAAATTGATACCCCTGTGAGTGGCTCTGTAGTGGTCTCACACCCTTATGGGACCTGGAGAACAGATTTTCACTGTTTCCAACCTATTCCAGAGCACAGGGGTAACTATGAACAAGACGATAAAGTACGCTGAAGCCCTGTAGCAAGCAAAGGTTAAAACATCCTCCGAAAAAGGGAGAGAAAAGTTTGAGAAAGACCAACACATAGCAGAGGAACAAGATGTTCTCTTTTCTGTCCAGACGTAGAGAATATGAAGAAAATATGTACCTGTATTTCTTTCTCCTATTCATTCTCAAAGAGAATTCTTCCCTTTGAGCATTAAATCACTTATATTTCTTTGGGTTCTAGTGGATAATGAGCAAATATTTTGACAATACCTGTAGGCAGATGGAAGGATTGAACACTTTTACCCCAATATTCTAAATTTTAGAAGGAGTGCTTAACTTTAATTTATTGCACAATAATACTTTAACATATGCTCATTTTAAAGAAGCCTGAACATAGCAAACACAATGAGAATATAAATTAGTGGGATAGCAGAAAATAACTCCCGGAGATGGTAAATAAAAGTGTTATGTCAAACACAGAACACTAGAGAATTTGCAACCTCAGTAAAAGACAAACAGTTTATTTAATTTTTTTAATTCTGGTATTGTTTAAAGTGTTCAATCAAATGCCAGGGTGCTCAGTATACCCAGCCAAAAAAGACTCTGAAGTTATGTTCTTACTTTAAAAAAAAAAACAAAACAAAACAAAACAAAAAAAAAAAAAAAAAAAAAAAAAAACAAAAAACAAAAAACAAAAAAAAAAAACCAAAAAAACCAAGGAGGGTGAATACAAAAGAAAAGTTACAGCAATTCATGAAACTCAGCAGAAAAAAAAATCTGTCATCTGCGAATACATATTGGGAAGCATTAACATTTGCATCGCACTGTTTCTTAGAAAAAGACATGTCTAAGCTACATCATTTAATTAATATTTAGGCCTAATCTGTATAAAGAATAATTGGCTTATTTAAAAGCTGATTAGATTAATGTTATTATGGCGACAATAGAGCAGTTCTAAGCACATCCCATTTAAAAAGCACAAGTGTCACAGTGCGTGGGGATGTTGGCATGAAGGGAAGTGGGTGGAGTTTTAATTAGGATGTAGCAAACAGAAGGATTTTTGGATTCTGGAGCTATTGTGCTTTCTATGCTATGGCACTTCATCAGTATGGTGAATAGGTAAAGGTAACTTTCTACGTACCCTGATGCTGAGCTGGGACATGCACCTCTCAATTCCTTTGTGCTAGGAGGAGACAAATTTCAAAAATTCTCTTAGGTATTGACTGAAGGAGCAGATGGTTTGGGAGCGGTCTATCTGAGCGTAGTTTAAGCGTAGACGTCCCACGGAGCAAAAGTTTGGAAGCGTGGAGATTTATGAGACCTGGCACGTGGGAAGGAGAAAGGGAGTTTGTACTGATCCAGTAGCTGATGATACCTGAAACTGAGTGGTGAGTTTCTCTAAACTAAGAATTCAAATGTATCGTGTAGTATTTGTGCATGCAAAAATCACAAGGCAGATCACCACTACTCCTTCCCAGCCTAGCTGAGACTAACCAAAGTGATAATATCTGATATTTCTTACTGTTTACTTTTTTTTTTTTTTTTAATTAATTTAGCTGCAAGTCATATTTCTGCGCTGTCCCCAGAATCATAACGGCAAAAAATCGCCTATTCCCTCAGTAGCTACTAAGGAATAAACAACCAATGCGGTTTTTTTGGATGTTAAGAAAACAACTAGTATTTCAAGCACTGTGCTAAAACTGCAGTGGTGTTCCTGCAGTTTATAGGGTCACGTCCTCCTGCGAGGAAGGAAACAATGTCCTCTGTGAAGCAGCTCTCTGTGTGCCAGAAGTACCTGTGTGACTTTGTGTGTTGTGGTCAGACAGCTTCAGAGTCTACAAAACTTTCCAGTTTCTCTCCTTGTGGAGGCACTAGTCCGTGCTCTAGCCTTTCCCCTCCATGGGAGAAACTTAGGGCTTCTCAGTTCTCAACGTGGCAGCTATTTTTGCAGAACCTGTAGGGGTTTAATGACCTTCAACATCTTTGTTAGATGTGATTGAAACTGGCGACCAGGGTAAAGAAGTTAATGGGAACATTCACAGGCAAAGGATGATTTCATAAATCTTGTTCACACATGAAAGCAAGCCAAAACCAGAGAGAAACTGAGTGACATACATTAAAAATGAGGTATTTCTTTACGCTGCTTGGTCTTCTCTGGGAGCTGGAGGACCAAAGTTTTTTGTGAATAATCCCAGAGATGTAGAGGTACCTTTTATTTTTTCCACTCATGTTTGTATCACTTGCCCAGAGAAAACTCTGTCCTTAAGTCAAATGAAATTCATTATTAGTGTAAGTTCACTTAAGTCTACAGGGAAAAAAAACCCCACAGCCTCGTTAAGCAAGGTGAACCAGCTTCTGCTACAGCTTGCTTCGCTCACTGAAAATAGCAGAAACGAATCCAATCCCCGTTGCCGTTGCTAATGCTTCTCTGGAAGTGGTGGTCATGCACAAATATCACAGCAGCACCGCTGGGCATGGGAAATTGGATCTGCAAACAATTTGTCATTGGCCACTGCTTGTTCCTGGGGAATCCTTCGTGCCCCTCTGCTGCTGCTGGGGTGGAAGGAGAGTCCGGCCTTGGGAGTGGGGGTGCAGGGTGGCCCCGCACTGCTCTGCAGCTCCTGGGGATGCAGACCCCCTCCAGCCACCTCATGGTCATCTCACAGGGTTCTCCCCAATCCTGACCATGGCTGAGGGGACTTCTCACTGCAGACCGAGGCTTTGTTCTTCCACCCGCAGCGCTTGAGAGCAGGAGACCCAACGGGTCACTCGGTGACACTTGGCGTGCAGGAGGCACTGGTGGGACACTCGGTGTGCGGGTGGCACTGGTGAGACATTCGGTGTGCGGGTGGCACTGGTCTCATCACTCTGCTCCGGCAGAGGCTTGCAAGCAGGATGGCCCCATTTTTCATGGATCTTGCTGCCTTACTAATATTAGATGCTGGGCCCAGGTTTTGAATTTCTTGCCTGTGTTTAATGTGTTGGTCAGGAGACTGCAATCCCATGGCGAGAAGGGGTGCTTGTTTTCCCGTGGATCAGCTATGCCTATTATGAATTGTGCTAACAAGCTACTAGTTTCAGACACTTACTTCATTTCATGGGTGCAACAGGATGGATGTTCGCAGTACTTTTGCCAGTTTAAAGTGAGAAATTGCATTGAGTTTATCTCTGTCTTGCTCTCAGACTGATGTACATGTTTTTCAACTGGTTTTCCCACTGGGTAAAGTCAACTCCCTTAAGCTGAGCAGATATCTTGTCACTGGGACTGAATAAAATCAGCATTTCTTTGTCTCTCTGTATGCTGCTGTCTTGCCAGAATTTACCTTGGCTCACACAATTGCTTTTTTTGTTCACACTTTCATCCATTCAGAAAAATACTGTGGCTGGCTATCTTTTGAACAGTTGGCCTACTTTATACCAGCTCTGATTAGCGAAATCTCTTTGTGAAAACTAACAAGTGTAGAAGAAACAAAAAAGAAGCAGGAAAAGAAACCAAATAAAAAATTGCCTATTCTGGAGTATGCTTCAGAACTGGCTGAGTTGCATCTTTCTACTATCACCTGTTAGCAAGCACAGAAATACTATGCAACAGGCTGGCAAAGGAAGCCAAAATTAATCTTTTGTTCTCTAGAAATAGACAGCAGCACTCCATATGCTGTCAGCTTCCAGTATCAGCCATAAATTGCAAGGCATATTTTCCTCCGTGTGTGAGTTTTTATACATATGTGAGTTTTACATGCGTGTCTACGGATACAGTTACATTGCCAAGTACACTCACGTATGCATGCACAAAATCCATCATGAATATCACACTCTTAGTAAGAGTTATTTCCAGTTCCTAACCTATACAGGTAGTGGGAATTAGTTAAATGCACTCTGTATGCCTGGAGTTGGGGAGAAAGAGACAGTTTTTGTCTTCTAATAGATGAAAAATGTGCTTGAATTGTGCAATGTCTCATTACAGGACACCAGCGCTAAAATTAATAGAGGAAGCAACGTGCTAAGTATTTCCACAAACCTAAGGAATTGTGTACTACCTATAGAAATGTTTTACTCTCGTTTAAGAGGACCCTTAATGGAAGGACGAAATAAATCTTTAGGAGAGAAATCAGTCTGAGTGCATGGTTTATCTTTTTGATTCAAAAAGCAGTTGCTGACTCTGTAGAAAGGCAGAACAGGAAACTGAATGACTCTGAACTGGCGAAAAAGATGTGCAATACTTAATCTACACTGCAGCTGGCTGCTGACAGGTTCTTGGTAACAGAAAATGTAATTCCCTAGCTATCATTTCCTTCTTAAGGGAATATAGTGCAATCACTGACAGGCAGTCTCTGTACCCATTTTCTCCAACTGTAGGAAGGGAATAATAACCTCTCCTTTGTTTGTGGGGTTTGATGAGGGACAGTTGAGGTAGAAAAAGACAGATGCTTAAGAACTCACAGTCCAAAATGCATTTGTATTTGCAAAAGAAAGCCAGAAACACACAATTCTCTAAAATGAAAATGCAAAAAAAATTTCTGCAATTTGAAAAGATCTGTGTATTTTCTCTGTTTAGCTAAATCTAAAATGTCTGATGGCATTCCAAGAGCTTGAAATCCAAACATACATGTCTCTGATCTTCACGAGAAACAGAAGGGCTAAATCATGAAATGAAAATAAGCACAGCACAGTTCCTTGCTTGTAACCATATCACTGCCTTCAATACATACATGAGCAAAAAACCCCAGAATAATACCTCCTTTCTCTTTAACTTATTGCAATGACTCAAAAAAAACCCCAAACCAATGAATATGAAGCTTGCTAGCCTGCGGACCTGCAAAACCTTAAGCCAGCCATAGTCACAATTTGCCTTTTGATTCACATTTAAGTGACTGGCACTCTTCATACAGCCTCTTTAGAGATGCCATCATCCAGGAGGAACCCAGCTATTCTGAGATAAGAACATCCTAACTTAAAAAGGCATATTTCACACCCTGTACAGGACCAGAGACTACAAATTCAGCCCCCAGCTCTCTGCTCTCACAGAATGTGAAGCCAGCTCTGGTTTTCTTCTCTGTAGTCGTGTTTTACTCCTTGCCTCATTGACTATGTCACATAGAGACAGGAGGTGCTATTAGACAGGACTGTTCCCTGTAAGTGCTAAGGTGTTAACGATGTTTCTCGGGATCTCACCTTTAGCTTCCCTGCCATCATGTGTTACTTCTATAGAATCATAGAATCACAGAATCTTCATGGTTGCAAAGGACATTTGAGATCATCGAGTCCAACCATACACACACAACAAAAACCCCTACAATCTCTGCCACTAGAGCATGCCATGAAGTGCCAGATCTACACATTTCTTAAATACCTGTAGGGTTAGGTAGGTGTCTCTCTGCCTTTGTATTTGGGAAAGTTCCATTGGAGCAAACTAGATATCCCCATGAAATACTGTGGAATGTTTTTTACTTCAGCATAGAACCAATGCAAATGGTCACGACACAGCTTTTTCCCTGTAAGAAGTCAAGATGTTCCTGTTGGTGCCTCCTCGGTGCCTGCAAGCAGAGACATAGTTTCAGAGTGGCAAGGGACAGAGAAGTAGTGATGAGGGACATGTCGTTATCAGTGCTTTAACACAAATCCATATCTTTATGTGCTGTGTAGAAGTGCCTGAAGATTTAGACCGAACCCCACAATATTCTTCTCAGTATCCCAGGTATCTCACTACACCTGTTGGCTCCACTGCGTGCCACTGCAGTGCGCTGCAATGCAGCTCCTGCAAATATTGGGGCATCACCCACTCAAATTCCTGTTTTCAGGAACATGAAAAGAAGTGCAAGCTGGTGATTTTTGGCAAGCTGGTGATTTTCCTCTGATGCTAAAGTAAAGCTTTCTGCAGAGCAAAAGAAAGAGCAGGAGGACAGAGATGGTAGTTGGTTGGGGGGGAAGGTAAGGAAAGAGCCTGACCATGACTGAGGTCCTCTCCATGTAGGTGGATAGGATCCACCACCAGAGGATCCTCCACCAGCAGGAATCTGGTTGCAGCTCGGGCTCACCTTAGCCCATTCAGGAGTATGGCTCTTTTAGTACGTGACTTACTAAGTGTGCTCAGTGCTGGAAGAATGAAGACGTGAAATGCAGGTACAGCTGTGACAGTGTGAACCTTACAAGTAAAGCAAGAGCTATAGAAATACTTTAGGTTAGGAGGCAGCCAATATTGAGCCACTGTTTTATTTCCCTATGTGCTGCAGAAAGTTTCCAGACAGAAAGCAGATAGGACATACATTCCCCATTATGAAGTGAGTAAAATCTGAACTCTGTTCAGTTGAAAGAACAGGATTGAAAGTTTTTAAAACAGGGCTGTGCTCCCACAGCTGATCTCTGACAAGAGCCACCAGTGTGCAGTGTTTTGGTTGCAGTTTTTCCCTGATCAGCCTGAGTTAATTACCTGCCTGAGCCTCTGCATAGCTAATTGAGTGAAAAAACATGGGCATAATGCACTTCTTGTATATTTCTGAGGGAAATATATAACCTTTTTTTGGAGTCTGGGTACTACACAATCACCTTTTGATTGTGGAGATCTTTTCACTGATCCAGGCAGAGGTATCCCCAATGGACAATGCTGTAATTAACCAGTGAAGCTGTTTACCAGTTACACGCTTTTTTGCATCGATGAGTTGACTACTTCCCCCTTGTAAGGGGAGGAAGGACAGGAGGGCAGTTTGGAGGGAGGGTGAGCTTTTCATCATATCAGAAGGACTCACAGCTTAGTGATAATTATAATTTTATTCAGCACAGGGTTGCTGTGGAGCAATGCAGACGCTAAACTGTTATTTATCTCTGGCTACTAGCCAAGCTAAAATTGCAAAAGAACAAAAAAATCTTTTGTTATATATCTAATTAGACATTAAGACTACAACACCATTTTGATGAAAGGATGTATTTAAGACGCGTTCTTGGAATTGCAGCAGTAACAACATTTGTTCTGTGTGGTAAACAGAAGCCTTTTGGCAGTGGGATGCTTTGCTTTTGAAAACTGCCAGAAATTATTTGCTTATCTACCAAACTGCAACTACTCACTGTGCCTGTGAGTCATATGGAAGCAGGACCACCAAACATGGTGCTGTAGTAAAAAGGTAGGTGTGCAGGAAACGTGCATTATTTTACCGGCAAGCTAAGACACAGGCAGTACCCTGCCATTAAGAGGGAAGAAAAGTCGGGGGGGGGGGGGGGAGGGGAGGGGGGGAAGAGTGGAAGTCAAGCCTGGGTATTCTAATGTAATTTGGAAGGGACTGCAGAGTAGTCTAAATGATAATGGTTTTTGACAGTTTGATATGTATTTATAGCTGTTGCCAGCCCTGCCTGAATATTATATGGGATTATCTGGGATTTTCTGGGTTTATCACCACAGGCATGCAGGATTAACAGCCTGATGAAGTCAAAAAGAATTACTCAGCCAATCCAATCCCTATACTTATATAGCACCCTTCAGACAAGGTCCCAGAGTGCTGCACGAGAAATACAGTAACTGCCAGAAAGTACGGCCAAATAAAAATCTGCCATCTAGGCTTGGAATCTACCTAGGGTATCTCCTAATGAAAGCTTCCAAAGGGTCAGTGGCCAGCAAAGCAGAGAGGGGGAACCATTCATCAGGCTCCCCACTGGTGGTGTTACAGACATTTAGGACTTTTTTAGCGCTCAGCACTTTCACGATGGGAGTATACAGGAGATTACAAATCCCCAGAGGCAGCTAGAAGGTAGGTGAAGGGAGCTTCAAGTAAAAGTTGTTACCTAGATAGATAGGATTTCCCTCTGGCACAAAACCACTGGCCTGTCTTACCTGCAGCTTTTATCTAGACCTGTCCAATCTTTGTTGTTTTTTCATGTGAAATGTTCCTAAAAATGTTATTTTCAAACTGTGCTGCAGTATTCAGTATGTGTCACGGTAAACTCGTCTCTGCTGTGTTAAAAGATTTCCTAGCCCTTCAAATGCACCTAATTTCTTTATACAGAAAAAAAGCATCCAAACAACAAAGAAGCAAATAAATTTGAGACAAATCACAGATTAACTGTTTATGACTGACGACAGGGCAGTGGTGGAGACCTGCCTATATTCCCCAGCGTAGGCCTGGTAGAAGAGTCATGTATCCCGCACAGGACAGCTATCAGAATTTCTCTTGTCTAAAATGGAGCTTCTGAAGAAGTTGGTCATAAATTGTAAGGCGTAGGGGAAGGGTAAATGGCTGCTTATGTTACAGCTAAAGGTGAGGACTAACTGAAAAACAGCAGCTTCTTTCTGCTGGTATTGGTACTTTAGCTCATTGACTTAAAATTGATTGGGGTCCATCTGTACAGACTTCAGCCATACAGAGAACCAGATAAAGCTTCAGGCTGCCTGAGGTGAAGAGGCACAGGCTTCAGGAATCGGTGTTAAACACTGTGTGGTTTGAAGGGTGACGTCTTGGAGGCTATCCAAAGGGGCAAGGGTACCCATAACAGTGGATTAAAGCACGCACTTGGCTTTTCCAGTCACACGGAACAGGAGTTGCTGGTAGGTATGCAAAGTCCGAAGTGTTTGTCCAGGGGTTTGCAGGATGGAGGAGAGGTGTATGAACAAGGTGATCTTAGCTCCATAATCAGAACGTGTGTTTTACAAGAGAGCTGTAGGGACTACAGCCTCTTTACCAAAAATCATGGTAGTACACTTGATGCTCATCAGTGTCACTCCTGCCACAGTAGTCTGTCTTCAGCTTTTGAACTTTTTATCTAGACAGAGTCTGATATCTTTTTAAAGTTAGTAGTATAGAATACAGCAAAATAAGACAATAGTTGTGTACAATGCATTTGTTATGGGATGAAAAACAGACATCACAGTAGCTTCAAGGCTTGAGAAAGGGTATCAATGGTGGCATTATTGCTGACACAAGAAAGGAATTTCTTTGCTGTTCAGTAATTACTGTGATTACTGTGTTTGGACGTGAAGGCTGGCTCACCAATTATTCTTGTAAAATAAATCCATTTTTTAATATGCAGGTTTTGACATAAGCTTTAAAAGAATAATGGATTCAATGTTTTCCTTGAGAGTTATTTTTGACTGTTTTCAACAAAGATTTTTCTTTTAGTTGTGCTTTAATGACTGTAATAACAAAACACTGTCATAAACAAGTTCATTTACAAGAAGCAATTCAAGAACAGGTTATCCTCAGTCTGCCAGGTAATGATGTTCTGGGGGTGCAGGATGGTTGTGCTGACTCACAAAGGTGTGAAAAGTCTTCTGTCACGCACACCTGCGTAACTGTTTTGGGTCATTCTCTTTCTGCCTACCCTACATACTATAATGAGAGGAATTTGCAGCCTCTTATGTTGGTCAGAAGAAGGACAGTACCTCAGGATCTGTCTCTTATTACCTCTCTGTGGATACTAGCCAGAACCACATTAGGAATTTTAACTTTAGATATATGTCTACAGAGCAAAATGAAGTCTTATTCATGGCATGGATTCAACACTTGTAATCTACTTGCAAAGGGTAGGAATAGCTATGAAGTAGTGGGGCTGAGAAATTTCCTGTAAAATGAAATAGTAGGAAAAATACACTTCAGTTTAATCAAAATGTTTCATTTAAGTAATATTGAAACATTGCCTTCTGATTCTTTTCAACTTCATAAGGTCATTTGAAACAAAAAAGTTCCAAACATTCTGTTCAATCATATTTAGTCTTTTCCATTTTTCTTGCAAAACAGAAGGTTGTTACAATTGAATTATTTCAGCAAGAGGCTTTGCTTTTGACAGATTGCTATTTTTTATAGAAAAAAATATTAGTTGGATACTGACCAGGTTGCCCACTCTGTTCATAAGAGGAAACTAGCTCATATTTTGGCTCAGGACTACTTTTGTAAAGTTTTCAATATTTAAAGACCTTTCAGGAATATTTTCTCCAGTGGCAATTCTTCTTTTGCCTCATTTTCACAATTTTAGTGCACACAACCTAGGGAAGGACTAAGCAACACCCGTCTTCCATTTCTCTTTCAGCCACTGTCTTTCAGGAAGGCATTTGTTGGATTTGTTCCCATATTTACGCTAGAGTGAGCAAGGATAAGTAGGTGGCTTTTGTGCCTCCAGCAGGATGGTCTGGTGCTGAGCTGCTCCTTAGTGCCTGCGTGAAAATGCCAGCCCCTGAGAAAACTTGTCTCGTACTGATGAGCTTTTGCGTTGTGGTCCTTGTTGCTTGATGTATGTGTGAACTCCTCTACCCACAGCACAGTGTTGTATATGTGCTGCATGGGAAAAATCATTAGATAACTGTCGTTTTTAATCTGAGTATGCATACACAAACATACACTGAGATACATGCACACAAAAGAGTACGTGTGTGCACATGCATACATATGCACACGGTTCTCCAGTGCCTCATGAAAAAGAAAAAAAGTATTATCCTCATTTTTATGAGGCCAGCAATAGGGTTACCAGGCTAATAAATGGAGCATGAATTATTCATCAGCCTGCACATCGTATGGATCTTTTAAATTACAGCCAAAGAAATGGTAAAACTGTAAGCTTCTACTGTTCTTACAAAACCAATTTAATTGCAAAGACACAATAAAGTTTCTCCACCTCTTTTAACCATGTGCTATTTTAATGAAACTAGAGGTAGCAGCTTAGGTAAATTTCCATAATATACAGCTAATGAGATACAAGGTACATTAATAATTTACAGGCCTGAAGTGTGCTGGACCCTCGTGAAAGGACCTTTTGCAAAGAATATAATCACACAAAAGTGACCTCATATTTCCTCCGCACTTAACAGAGGCATTGCCTCTATCTATGAATTTTGTGTATTAACAGATTAATTTTGTATATTAGCAGATGAAATTTGCATATATTCTGGTGCGTACTAAGCAAAGCCTACAATATACTCTTTTAATACCTCTAGAAAATGAATTTTATTCAAGGCAAACAAAGAAAAATAAAAGAATCATATTTAGAGGTATGAGATTGTTTTAGAAATAAAGCAATCGGAAGTATCTAATGTCACCGTGTGATTTGCACACTTCAGCTTTCTCTGTCAGGATATGTATTTTCCTTAACGTTATTGAAAAGTGTTTATACAATTGCACAAAAGGCTGTATAAACAGTTCTTATACAACTGTGTAAAGAGCTGTTTATACAGTTGTTTATTTCAATGTATGTAGCAAATTGTTAATGATTTTTTCTACCCTTTTCCTCACTCAGCAACAAGATATAAGGGCAAGGCTAAATTGAAAGAGAAAATTAATGAGGCAAATCTCAACTGAGGTAACCAGGTCCTTCAAAACAATGTAAAAGAATTACATTTGTTTATGCCAACAGAGTCTAAGAATTTGTAACGGGGGAAAAGCATAATTAGGACAAAATGGTGGTATAAATAAATACTCTATTCTGCCTTCTTGCCTCCGTTTATAAGCTCATACGAAGATTTATATTTATCCTATCACCTTTTCTGCTTTATTAGAGACATGCAACTAATCTTCACAACTAAATGTACTAAAGGGAACTATACAAAAAAAAACACAGAGAAGAAAAAAATTCCTTCCATTAGTTACTCTCAATGATTAAGTCTCATATTTGGCCAGAAAACATGCCACATTTTCAAAGATGTGCCTAAATCCACTCTTTACGCAGACCTCAGAGTTACTGCTGGTGTCTGGGTTCTTCTGAGGGTGAATTTTTGGTACATCTCAATACTACCAGCCAAATCCATTTATTCTGGGAACCCTGGATCAATGGTGAAAGTATTCCCTTTCAGGAGGCTCAGCTTCTTTTCTGGGTTTATTGCTGTCTTTGTTAGACTTCCTTCATTACACTTTTAAGCTTTTTGAACACAAGATGGCATCTCCGTAAGGAAGGACCAACCTGAATGTTCTCCCTGAGTTTGTCCACTTTAACTCTACATCTCGCGCACCCTGAAGTACTCTCCAGAACTAGTGGTATAACTGATGAAACACACACATTTTGCCTATTCTACCATTGTAAAATAATTCTCAGCCTCCCAACCATAAGCAATTTCACAGCCATGTCTGAAATCGCCAAAAAGTAATCATATATATGCAGCTTTAGATGGCAAAAAAATAATGTGCCAAGTGACTCCCTGTTGATCAGATCTGATGGAAATTAAGTCTCCTTTTACCCTGGTTACAAGGAGACCATTTGGTCTCAGTGCCCACACTGGGCGCCTTTAGGAGAAGCTGAAGCATCCAGCATGCACAGCAAAACAACAGGGATGTGGGGTATGAATGAGTGGAACCCATCTGACTTCGAAAAGCTACCGTGGTACCAAATCACTGCACAAGTGATACCACCACTATTTTCATGCAATTCATGCTTCTGCAGTGGTTTGCTTACCTCCAAACACTCAAAATAAAAAGATATTCTCCAGTCAGCATAAACTCATTACCAAGAAGCAGACAGGAAACTGTCATCAAAAGCCACCGGTTTAGGATAAACAGAATAAAAACTGCGTTTTGATAGCTGCCAATGTCGTCAATTTGCTAGTGCAAAAATTTTACCGGAAGAGCAGACTAATGAGCTGGGTGTCACCCCACCTTACACATCATCAGCCAAATTGTCAGTTGGGTTCAAGCTGCCAAGTGTTTGCAGCAGCAGACAACTTAAGAGGCAAAAAGATCTCAGCTTGATTTTTCAGGTCCCTGGCTGAGCTTGCTGTCTGGCAGCAGGAAAATGCATCTTCTAGCTTTTAAATTGAGCAAATTAGATATGAAAGAACATTGAAGTAGAACAAATATGGAAGCTGTCACACACAATCATTTTTAGTGAGTCATTTTTATGACAGTTACTGAACTGAAATCGAGGCTGAAAACACCATAAAACCATCACTCTTTCATTTTATGATCTTTTGAAGTTGCATGTCTCTAGAAAAGATAAGGAAGCAGCGCTAAGGCCTACAGAAATCCGTGGGGAAGCGTTAAAAGGCAGCACTATACTGCGGTGAAAACAGCTGATGCTGAAATGCATCATACTAGAGGTCTGTTAGCTGAATTACTGCTTTGTGGAACTGAGAATTAATAGCAGGACTATTAGGGTATTTACTCTTTTTTTTTTTTTTTTTTTTTTTTTTCCCTGATACATTTTTTTCCCCCTTGGAATGTGTCTTCAGCAGAAGGGAGGAATCAAGAAGCACTTCTTCCTCCACTATGCATCCCTTCTCTTCAAGACCTGGCACAATTATAGTCCATGAGTTACTTCAGCAGAATAGAGTGCTTTTGTGGTGTCGTGCACCTAAGGTAGTGTGGCACCATGCTGTTCTCAGAGAATTTATTTCAGGACACTAAACTCATCCTGGTGCTATCCGGGTATGTCTGCATGGCCACAGGGTAAGTTTATCTGCACAAACCCTAATCTAGATACAGTAATAACAATAGGTGCAGAACAGCAAGGGCTTTGACACAATTTAGAAATTAGCACATTTGTACATATTTTGGGTCCTTAGGGATTTTGTAGGTTGATATTCGATACAAAGTCCTGTGTTGGTGTTTTCATTGCTTTTGTTATCCTGTTCTCTATATTAAGGAAAGGATTGCGAGGCTTAGGTTTGCTGCAATCTTACCTCCACGTTGCTGTGCAGGCGCATGTAGCGGACAATCTGTTTTATATAATTCACTGATCTCTCATCTGCAGGCTGTACATCTGCAGGACCAGTGCCAAAGCCAGCACGCAAAAATGTCAAATGGGAAAACGACATTTGTTGCAGTTCTTTGGTAGGTACCCTTTTACCCTGGAGCCTGGCTCATCGAACAACTTCTAAAATCCATTATTTTGCTCTGAAAGTGTAACTAAACTGACTTTTAATGAAGATGGCCAGTTCTGCTTGGTGTGATTCAGGTGGCAAGTGGAGTACAGACAGCCCTTCTTCTCACGTATAATATTTGAAGTCCTCCTTTAAAACAGCACAAAACAGAAATAGCTGTAAAGCTGATTACACCAGTTTTGGTAAGGCAAGATTTGTCTTTTGAAAGAAGAAAGATTGTGCAGAAATGCACAATGGAAATGCAAAAAAAATTAGTTGAAACTAACTTTGAGAACACATAATCTTTTCAATAAAACTTTTCAGTAAAATAACAATCCCTTTCCCAATAAACAATTCAGACTCTTATTTCACTGAAATTTTTGTCAACTATTAAATGGGTCACAATTTCTGTCTTGTGCTCCTCAGCTGCGACATTATTCCTTTTCTTTCCCGTGAATATGTGTTTCTAGACTTCTCATACCCATCCAAACAAAAAGAGTTTATCAAAAGAACTTACTTCGTAAGTCTTCTTGAGGCAAATTACCACGTAAGCCAAGTATTACTGCAACTATTTCGGCAAAAGCATCTTTGGTCACTCACAATCTACACGTCAAAGCAGAGGAAGAATGCCAGTAAAGGGAAAAAACAGGCTTTTGCCTTGAAGATATCCCCAGTCTGCTTGTTTGTTTGTTTGTTTTGTTTGTTTGTTTGTTTGTTTTATTAACACAAAAACATATACAGGTCAGTAAAAGAAACCACCTTCCCTAGTGAGGCAGCTGCTTCACAGAGGCAGCTCTGTTTCTGCCAGTGCCTCAGTGGGAATTTCTGCTCTTACCCTGTGGCTGAGCTTGGTTTGGGCAGGAGGTCCGATTAGACACTCTCAGAGATTGCCCAGGGGGAACTATCCTGACACTGTGACAGTGCAAAAGTGGGAAATTTAACAATAAACTGCCCCCCAGGAATATAAGAAATGTGGCAGGTGACATCCCTAAATTCTCCCTGCCTGTTTCTCCACAAGTAATTGTTTCTCCTTGCCTGGTAATCCCCATTACCATTGTGGTCTCCCAAATTTTCCTTCATACCTGCACTAACCAGCTCTTCCTCCTCCTTCCCCTTTCCCCAGGAAAAAGGTAGGCAGGTAAAGCCAGAAGACACTTCCACATTGATTAGGTCTAGAGGTTTTAAGATGATAAAACTGGCTGCCTGGAAAAAAACTTTTTTCTTTTTTTTAAAATAATATCAATGCACTAACATTTAGTTTGCTGTCATGTTATGCTTGGTTTTTTCCAGACATTTGTGCTATTTTTCACATATGTGTTAAACAATTTCATGTTACTGCTTCCCATCATCTATGTCACTCTCATTACTAACGTGAGGCCATTATCTCGCCACTCAGCAGTGGCAGGCGATTTATCCAAGACACCGTATGTTACTTATCCTATGACACTGAATGGGAGCGGGGAAAAGCAGCTTCGTTCCCCATTTCTTCTGCAATGTGCATGCAGATGGGAGTGGGGGGGAGGATTTTGTGCCCCATTTCTTCTGTAATATGCATGCAGGTGACACTGTTTTGCCTTTAATTTTGCCTCAGTGGAGTATTTGCTTGCACAGCTTTGCATCTGCGTTTGTCTCAGATAGGAGTTGTGTGCAATCTGCCAGGGGAGCTGGAGGAAGAGAAGCCTCTCTTCAGCTAGAGGAAGCCACTATTTGCCAGCAGAGGATGGTGAAAAGTTGCCATATATATATATATTCCCTTCATGTGGGAGATGCCAGGGGGAGGAATCTGATTAGAAGTACATTACTCCCCCAGGTGTTCCCTCTCTCATATTTTCAGCTGTCCCTCTGATCTACTCCTTGCCCCTCTATACGCTCCCTCCCCACCCACCCCCAAATGAAGAATAAAAGCGAAATGTCCCTCCAAAGGTGCCCCTGGCCCGCTGACACCAAAAATATGTAGAGAGGACCTGACCCTGCGGTGTGTGGTGTGAATCCCATGTCCTGCACCGAAGAGGACTTTGCTTTGAGGAACTCCCGGGCAGGGTGAAGTCCAAGTTTCTAGCCCACATCCAGCAGCCACATTTTTATCTTTTGATCTTCTGCTTTTGGATGACAAGATTTGCTTCTCAGAGCCATTAACCCAATACAACAGGCAGTACTTTTCTAGGAGACTCCCCATCCCACCATTTGCTCACCTTGTCCACCTTACTTATGCCATTCTATCACATGCCCTAGAGCTGGAACACTACATCCTGGCTGAGATACACAGATGTTTTTTTTCTTTCTTTCCCACATCCATTGCAGGCAACCAGCTACCTGTTTGTGTATTTGATCCCTGACCAAATACTGATGCTGTGAAGCTGGCGTTTGGAAAGTTGGTGCTTGTGCATTTGGTATTGGTGAGGTGGTAAATTCTTTGTAGTACAGATGCAATTTACTTTATATAATGTTTATTTTATATTATATTCTATTTTAAAATTATATAAATATATTTATCATCACTTTTATCACAGTCCCTACCCTTCAGAGACATTTTTCTAACCTTTAAGATTCATCTCTTTAGGTGAGTCCTCCTATCTGTTTGGAAAATAATCTTGCTTAGGTATTACTACCAGGATGTGGATGATGAACTTAATGTCAGCAGTTGCGACAGTGTCTGCTCGTTGGCAGCCATTCTGAAACAAAAATGGTGTGAAACTTCAGGGTGAGCCTTTGCAGCACCAAGAAAGAGTAACTCTGAAGCTTTCTGAGTACTTTAATCTCAATACTGTCACCAGTATTACTGGCGTGCTTCTGCCATTGCCATGGGGAGCACGTGTGGAAGTTGGATGGAGAAAGGGGAAGGAAGAAGAAAGTGGACATACTGAAGAGCTGGGCAAAACTCCATCCTCAGCAATCTTGGCTTTCAGCCACACAAAACATGTTTGCATTGTAACTACTTGAAAAAAAACCTGCTCTCCTCATAAGAACACTCTGCTGTCAAATTCTGTCAATTCTTTATTTGCTTGCTTCTTTGTGGGTAGCAATTATTGGAAATAAGGAGTAATTTGGAATAGGGATTGATCCTTTCTTGGGCTTGCAAATGCAAAATCATGCATTTTTTTTTTTGTTCCCAGATGACCTTGAGAGGAGACATTGAGAAGAAAGGGACTGAAAAAGATGGATCTTCTTATTTGTGAAGGAGCTGTTTGTTCTTCTTAGGAAGGTGAAAAATAAAAAGGGAAATCAAAGTATTAGTTGAAAAACAGCCTGTTGCATCTAAAATGGAAATGGAAATCAGTCATTCAAAGACTATGAATACAGATTTCTCAAACCAATATATCCTATTTAATACATTTTATAGATTAATAAGAATGAAAGTTTCCAATTTTAATGGATGTTTCTTGGGTACTGATGAACATTACCAGTAAAAGCTAAATGGGCAAGGAAATATTGTACAATACTAAAATGGAGAAAATGACATATCCGCCTTCCCTTTCACTGAGAGCTTTAATAAAACAACAAGTGACTGTATACTCTCCCTCCCACCATTGCAATGTCGGCAAGCAGCAAATACTGTTAAGAGCTGGTATGTTGGAGGTCATGGGAATATTTATAGTTAGGTAGTTGGTTTCATTTGCATATTCTTGTTTTCTGTAATTTTTTCATTGAATTTTGTGGCTGAGCAGAATCTCAAGAGATCACTTAATCTGTGCCCTTGGCTGCATCTACCTTATCTATACCTTATCTATATCTTCCATACTCATAAAGAACCAGGTTACAACTCTGCAAGTATTTCAGGCAGTCAACTGCAGTGCTTCCTTGTCCTTACCTTTGAAAGGTAATTACAGTACTCTTACATATATTCTCATATACAATATTCTTATATTTAACCTGAATGGTGCTTCATTTGAATTCCACTTGCTTTTTGCCCTATGCATGATAGGTATGAAAAAAAGACACTTTTTCCTCCTTTTCCATGAAAGGCTCTATTAAGGAATATGTAGGACATTTCACAATAAACAAAACTGTTGAGAAGGTCAGTGCATGCATTTTCTAAGCACATGCACGATAAGGCATGCAAAAATTCTAGCAGACACATAACAACGCACACACAATTTCATTGATGTTCACACAATTATTTCCTTCTTGATGCAATGAACATACAAGAACACTGAATATTCTTGAACATATGAAACACCAAAACTTTTATAACCCTGCAAAATAGATAAGAGGATGTAAATGAAAGATATAGATGTTCTAATGCACCATTATAGTTCAATCTTAGCTTTAAAAGGAAGTTTCTATAGGCACTCAGCCAGACACATACAGAATAGAGATTTCTTCCCCTTTCATTCTGTGGCAATTAAAAAACTCCAGGCATTGTTACTGAGCTGTTATTTATTAGAAGCTACAAATAGTTGGACGAACACTCTTTTCACAAATCACTATTATTTCATTGTATAGATTTAAAAGAAACAATAATTCTCAGTTGCATCTTGGAGGAGGTCCAAAAATGAGACTCCACAATTTTCGTCTTCCCTGTCTTACTTTCAGTTTTTACTGCTTGCTTCCCCTATTTTTTTCTCTACTATTGTAGAGAGAAAATAACAGAAGTGGAGGAAAAGCTGAAACCAGGAAAATTTCATTTTATGCGGTGAAATTTTCAATGTATGGGGCAAAGTTTCTGTGGGTCTGTTCTTGTAGAAAGGCCATTTTTAACCTTCCACTTTTAAATTAATGAGAATATTTTATCCAAATCTATTAAATACTTGCATCTGCAAGATGTTTTCAGGCAAAAAGGATCATCTCTGCTCCAGTTTTAAGTACTTTAAAGAGACCAGGAAGTGGATAGGGGAGAAATAGAATAACTGGTCATATATAATTCATCTTGATTCACTGTATGTATCTCAGCAAAAATGGACTTCTGAGAAAGACAAGGAAACTGGACAAGGAAGACAATATGCAGGTGAGCACAGGAAAGTTATAACCATGAGGAAGAAAAGTGATTATGTGAAAAAAATGATAAATTTATTGTATTTTCACAGGCTGATGGGAATGAATACTTAAATATCTTCAAAATTGCTAAGCCTGTAGTTTTGCTAGAGCAGATTGTAGTGTATGAAACCAGATCACTGCACAGGATTTAAAACTACTTTGCTTTCAGACTTTCCTTTCTCACACAGACCATCAATGTTACTTTGTTCTCCAATGTCACAGACAGTTATGTACAAGAACAACAAACTTGTGAGTATTGTAAAATTGCCTGTTATGAAATGAACGCACAGGATCTTAAGAAAAACTGAAAGGAGACCATGAAAATGCAGCCTTGGATAGCTTTTTGTGCATTTCTTTTTTCTATTGGACCTAAACCCTCTTCAGACCACTGGAGGTCCGAGCAGGTAGTGACTTGCAAAAAAGAAATTGTCACACATTTGCAGTGTACCATTCAAGCCCATACACTTTCTTATTTAAATTTTGAAAATTTTATAACTTTGGGCGCTGAAAAGAGAGTCTGCAGGAACGTATGGCTCATTCCAGAGACAAATGGTTTTAATATATGCCAGTCTGCAAGTTTGAGCATTTTCTCATTCCAAGATTTTGATTAAATTCATAAGAAACAAAATACAGAGATGTATGAAGAGGTCTAGCAGAAGCACAAGATGTTCCTACAAAAAAACTTTTGTAACACTACTAATTTTCTACTGTGTTAATTGTCTTTTCTTTAATCCTTTCACCTGGATAGGCAGTCTCACAGACTGTAAAAGAATATTAAATAGATGCTCAGTTTACTCATGTGCCTCTGGCAGAGCTTTTATGCAATATAGTTGAAGGATCCATTAATACTTGAGCAAAAGCTTAAGAATATGATTTCCAAGTCCCAACTTTTTGAGTTTTGGTACCATTTAAAAAAAATATTTTAAAGGTTGTCTATAATATAAATTTTTTATGATTTGAGCTATTTGTGGATTCCTTCATAAAGAAATGAACCATGAGTCCAGACAGCTCACTCTGGTAATAAAATTCCCTTTGGCTTGATGGGGAAAGCTGCTGCTAAAAAGCCAGAAGTCATCTGGAACTACCCATTATAAAATAGTTTACTGAGAAGTTATTGAGATTTAAATACCTTGCAGTTCTTTCTGTGGTTAACATGATCCATGAAATGATGGCTGAATCTGTACTGTGCCTTGGGAAAGAGCACATTAGGATAACAAACAATGAGGAAATCCTACAGAGATTGTTAAAACTTCCAGACTCTCTAGGAAGACTGTCAAATGCTCTGCGACTGAAGAGGGAAATTATCTACCACACAGAATAGGTAGACAGCATCCTCTCTGTACATTTAATAAGAAAGTGGACAGAAATCTCTCACAGAATGTTAGTTCCAACTGTTCCATGACAGGGGGTTTTGTGCTTGTGTCTTCAGCCTTCAAGTATATTTATGACGACAAGAGTTATTTTAGCCCTGATAGTGGTTAACATAATATTATCAATGCTTTAGTTCCACCTGCAAAATAAATGTTAGGGTCTCTGGATTTTCTTTGAGCACTATGAGAAAACTCTGCTCGCTCCCTTTTTTCCTCAGCTCTGCATCAACGTTTCTTCATAATCAACATATTTCCACCAGCTCAAGGAGTCTTAATGTCTGGGGAGATTGCTAAGAATGTGCTGGGTGCTACTAAGACCTTACGGAGAGGGATGCTAGCAAGTCCCTTTGTTTTCAGAGATGTCCAAAATATGCTGCAAGCCTAACTCTGTGAATTCACTGAAAATCTCAGGCTGAATTATTAGTGATCTTTTATGATGGATTTTTCCACGTAATTGCCCATGTCTCCAGGAAGCAGTCGGGCTCTTGCTTGTATCGCTGTCTGTAGCTGCTCTATTTAATATTTCAAAGCAGGGAGAACTACCCTATGGATCACCATTAAGTCTGGTGACCCAAGCTTAAGGGACTCAGAAGGTCCGTTCTAACATTGTTTTATTTATTTACTTCCTTTTCTGTTTGGATGTGGAAGTTTGTACTGACAGATATGCCACTTCTCTGTTTAACCCCAGGGAAAAGCAGATGAGGCTGTGCCATGCAGGTCAGCAGTTTTCTGCCTTTTAACTGAAATATGCCAGAAATGAGATGAGAATGAAAGCTGCCAAGAGAGATATGGTTCACCTGGAAGCTGCAGTCTTCTCAAAACATGAGAAGAAATCCAGCTTTCTGGCCCACTTATGATATTCTCTAAGGTTTGGGAAAGAATGCCATCAAAACAACAAAAAGTAGAAAAACCCAAGACTTCAACCTCCCAGTATTAATGAAGCAGTATTTTGAAAAAGTGTGAATGATAAAGAGATAGCAAAATAAGCTATCTACATCATTTCCTTATGCATAGCTGTATAAGTGATGGATACCTAAAATGGTCTGACAGTCAATATTGCACATAAAATTTGCAGGTACCGTTTAACAAGCTAGACTTCAGTTTAGTTCAGTTCTCATTTCTTTTTCCAAGACTTTTGTTTTGTTCATACTGTTGACTGCCTACGCTCATCACTGCTGTACTTGAAAATTAAACAGAAAGACTGTTGCAGCCAACTACATGCATTTTTTATGCTCGGTGAATCTAAATATGATGCTCTGTTGAATTGTAATGTGGTTTGTGTCATTTTTATTTCTGATTCACAATAATTTTACTGGACACATGCTTTCTTTATTGCAAAGGTCAAAGAAATTAGAAAAAAATGTTGTGTGGACAATGACAGTGCCTGTAAGACTTCCAGGCAAAATATTTCCATGAGAGAAATTCTGCTAATACATAGTATTCCTGAGAAATTTCCTTACTCCTTATTCTAATTAACTGGTTGGGGTAAAGCAATTGAGGGTGCATCCCTCTTATTTAGTCTTGAGCCTATTCTTCGCTTTGATGTTGCCTGTTTTGCCAGGCCACTGAGATTGTTGAAATAACGAGTTCTTTACATATCAGAAAGTAATCCAATCACAGATGGGAGTGGAGTGAAAGGAGAAAAGAAAAAAAAAAAAAAACACCAAAAAAAAGAAAAAAGGAAAGCGAATTGAATAGCTGGTGGGGGTTGTTTTGTTTTGATTATGCCCATAAACAAGTCTCAGCAGCGAGGATGTTATGTGTAAGGAAACAGAATCTCTCCAATTTCCTTAGCTAGCCTCTGAAAAAAATGAAAGATAGAAACAGTGGATTGCATACCTACAGCAGCTTCTAGTACCGCATCTCCCTGGGCTAGTGCTGTTCTTTACTTCAAACTTCTTGTCAAAACAGCCACAAGAATGGTAAAGAAAAAGAATAGGAAACTCTTAGGTATATAATTAGATCCATTTCCTTGTCTATATATGTATAAATGCCTATTTCCTCTTCTAGGTGCATATGTATACTCAAATATATAAATATCTCTGTGTGTGTGTGTGTGTGTGTATGCACGTGCACAGTGCATGTGTGTGTGTCTATGTACATCTCCTCAAAGAATGATTTCCACAAATGTAGAGATCATTTTAGATTATACTCTACTGACTGATTTTCAGACAATCTGCACCTAGTTAAAGGAGCCTTGGCCCTTAATCAGTCCATATTTCAGCACTCCATTCTTGTTCACATAAATCTTTGATTTTAAGCATTATCTGAATTCCTTTTGAAATGCATGGGTCTTGAGCATATGCTAAAAATCACCCATAAGCTTAAATGTTTTGCTGAATAGAGAGAAACTTCATCTAAACAACAAAAAAAAATATGTTAATGTAATGAAAAAGAAAAACAAAATGAACTGATATTAAAAACAAACAGAGATGAAATCTATTTACTCTGTTGAATCTTCTGCTGCAGAACACATGAAAAAAGAAGAAAAGTCCACGGGCCATTTTTTCACATTATAATTGGATACTTTGCAAGTAGCTTAACAATATCAAAGGGATTGTTCGGTAATTAAATATCATACCCAGCTGGGTACTGAAATACCATCAAAACTACTCGCCTAATCAGCAAGCTAGATTTAGTACATTAAAATACACTGGTTATGTGTTTAAACATGAAAAAGAGAAGGGTGAACAAATGTGGTTATTTTTGCAAAAATACCTTTAGCAATAAGACTCTTGGGGAGGAGTCCATTGTTAAAAGTGGCTGGGTGAACATTTTGTGACAATATGCACTTTGCTCGCCTGGTAAAGCCCTTGCTGTGGTACACCACCACACGTGTGAAGCAGCTGCCAGAGCTAAAAGCCAGAGAGAGACAGAGCAAAGCCTGGCCTGACGTTGGTGCAGTAATTCTGCGGAGCACCTGCCCGCTTCCCTGACTGCTGTGTGTGAAACCAAAGTCAAGCCAAAGACCGGGTCTGGCAGTTAAGATACACCAGTTTTTCTTTGCGACTGAGGCAGTTCCCACTTTTATGATCACAGGCAGATCTTTCCTCGTTTCAGAAGTACTATCTGTAAGTCTGTAGTCATAAAATATAAAAATTTTGCTCAACCTCCACTTTTCAATAGATGAGTGTTTGTCTTAGAAGAGTCTGAACGTATTGATTGGCTCTAATTATTTTAAGTTCAATGGTGTGCAAACACAAGAAGTAAAAAGACCAGAAAAAGACCTTAAGCAGCGGTTCATGACTGTTCAGTTCATCACCTGCACTGGCTTCTCCACACACCAGTCCATGGGGACAAGTCTTTGCCTCCAGCCTCCAATACATGTTGATTTTTTCCATTCTTTCACCAGCTAAGGTATAGTGTTATGCAAACTGTCAGCTTGTGCTGTACTCTGTAGAATAGATGATCCTGAAGATGGCATATTTTTTCTTGGCGGGTTTGGGGTTTTTTTGTTACATCAGTTTTGTTTTATTTTATTATTTTGACACTAAATGAGCTCAGAAAGCTGATTGTGTCCCAGAAACTTTAAATTAAGGAGTCAGTTGCTACTCACTGAGAAACCACACAGAAAATATCGTCTTTGTTCTAAGTAATCTAAAATTCTAAACTAAAAAGTTTAGAGATCTAAACTTTGTTCTAAGTAATCTAAAAGAGAATTGAAAAGGAATGAGCCTAAGGAACCTGCAGTATATACTCATTAAAAATATAATTTCAGGTGCTGAGGGAGAATATACGTTTATTTCTGTTTAGTTAAGTGTCAGGAACTGAACAAGGTTTTCAAAATTCAAGAACGAAGCAGGTCTCCTGATTAAAAAGAATATTACAATATTTCTGTATCAAAAATGCTGATCCTTAAATTTTTAGCAGAAATATATTGATTTTAGTAAGATGTTGTCAAACTACTGCAATGATTTTCTTTCCCCAAAAAATCAGTTATAAATTTGAAGTCTTATAAATTTTGATGGGATATGAGTCTTTTGATTAAGTCATTCCAGTAATTTTTAAAGGAAATGTTTCATAAAGCCTTTCACAGAAATGTCGACCTTTTGCCTTTATGTGCTTATCTGGGAGGCAAGAAAAATGTTAAAAGTCAGAATTGTAGCATAAGGGAAATATCACATTTTGAGCATTCTTACAGTTTACTATCCAGCTTGACACGTCTTAAAGAGGCCTGATTACAGCTACTGGATGCTCAAAGCCTGGCCGTTTAGTTACAAAACATGAAGATCCCTGTTTTCCCCTGGAATGCTGTGGTCTCCATGAGGAAGTGCATCAGTGATGGAAAGCAGCAAAAGCAGCCTTATCTTGTTTCACCTTTTGCTTCACAGAGGTGTTGGTGCTCACATGTATCATACTTCAAGACAGGCCAGCCAGACACTGCCCTGTGCCAGCTTTGTTGTTTGAATGATTTTGTCTTGGCTGGGCACTGAAGAGTGAAGGAGTGGTGGGATTTCGTCTCCTCTGTCATCTTCCCTCAGATTTTGACCCTTCCCTACAGTGGGACCTGCATTCAAATCTTTCTAGTCATGCCGCTATTATGTTTTTGTTTTCTGCTAAGCTACAGATATTCAAAGCTTTTAAGTTACAAGAAGCCATCGTTTCTGGTTCAGACCATTCCTATACTTTGTGATTCCCAGGTCTTGTGATGAAGACCAAACATTAGTAACCCCCATACAGGAGTTTCCAGAGTGACATATTTTAATTCAAAAATACAGCTGCAGCAGTATTATTGTATTAGTACTATCCACTGGTAATACACATCGCTAAATATTCCGCAACGGAAGTATATGACATGCAGACTGGGTTGTATTTGCTTCCCAGCTTCAAACAAGAACTGAATTAGATCTGACGTGTTGACTTGTCTTATTTGTATCTTGTATGTGTTTGTGTGTGTACGTAGCCATTTTATACTGCGGCATCTCAGATTTTGACTTGAAATATTATGAGAAATGATACAAAAATACTGCACTAATTCCTTCTTCAGCCTAATAAATAGTTCCTCACAAAATAAACTGAGCAATTAAAAGCAGAAATGGAAAGAAGTTCCCAAACTGCCAATCCTCATCCTGCTCACTTCTCTCCAAGTAAGATAACGAAACACGAAAAAATCACGAAGGCTGTGCGACCGAAGTGCTGGATTTGTCTGCTCCCCAATGCAGGAGCTCAGGTCTTCCACTTCTCATCTTCCCGGGGAGCTGCAGTGAACAGGCAGAAGGCTCTCTGTTGGCAGCACAGGGCACTGATGCCAGCCCCAGGCAGAGAGGACCCTGCTCAGCGTGTCACACCATGGCTCCAGACGGCCCAGAAGACTGATAAGAAGGAAAAAGTAGATTTCGATAACAATGTAGGCTCGGGACGGAAACAACACCTGTTTGCCATCAAGACAGGACATGTTTGGATGAAGCAAGGTAGCATGTTCAGGGACATTTCATAGATTATTTCTTGCCAATCCTCTCTCCGCTTGCACTTCTTGAGCACTTCACTCTATTTCAGCAGCATGACGGGCAGTGAATATCTCAAATAAGCACATATTCACCTTCTTAAGGACCGTAGTATGCAACAATTATTAGTCTCCTTGCTGTGTAGAGCCCTCTGTGTCAGGAATAAATAAATGTTTCAGCAGCAAGCTGGGGGTGTGTCTTACTGTCTAATAGTAAAAGGTAACTCTGTTTGGTTTTTGTTATTAGTTTTAATGAAACTGAACTGGAAGCAATGCGTTTGTTGCTTGGTAGTTAGTGTGCTGCAAACCAGGAAAAGAACAACAAAACTGTAAGCTGTAAGAAAAGATACACATTTTAAATATTCTACTGTTGCCCACTTTGTTAATTTCCATAGTCTTTATCTATAATGGATGTTCACAGGCAGCACAAATTTAAAATTGCAAAAATTTTACAAAATTGGGAACCTGAGTGTTACTTCATGCAAAAAAAGCTGCTTAGATTGAGTACCAGCATATGCCTGAAAAAGGACACAAGGAACTTCTTGTTGAAATTCAACCTTTTCCTTTAACTTGTTTTGAGACTCTTTAGTGGAAGAAGCAATATCTGTGCTTTATAATGTTGTAACTTCAGTGACCCTCACAGAAAGGTAAAAGATTAGAATTTATACCAAGTTGTTAGCCCAGTTTCAAGAACAACATGGCTTTTTCTTTGGTCAGAATTTTTACATGTTGAATGCACGTGGCTAACATACTCTGATAAAGCTTCACCTTGCTTGTGAATCCTGAAGCCTGCAGCAACAATCGGTGTGTACTCATGTGGCAAAGCCTCGGCCTTTTTATCCACTGTCTTGACAGAAATGCTGTCACATCATATCTGTTTTTTCCATAATCCCATGAATTTATTTCAAGAGGATGGTAGTTATACCTCACATCCTTCTACGATGTGGCACATCAGCCTAAAGGCACCACATCTTCTCTGTCTTCTCCTTGCTTCTACACAGTGTGAAAGGTAAGTGTCAGTCACCAGGTTGAGTCACGTACACAAAACGGGAGGATGAGTTGACTGAAAACAACTTGTACCCACAAGATATCTGGAATACCGTCAAGTCCCCTGGCACTCCTTGGTCTTTCAGGACAGGAATCAAGAGGCATCTGTTGTCCCAAACTCTCCTTGGCTCATCAGGAGCAGAGGGTCACTCAGTGTGTGTCCTGTACAGCTTGAATCTGTGTCTGAAACGCCACAGGAACCAGTGGAAGTAAATAGTGTGAAAGGCACATAAATGAACGTGAATGAGATCCTGATGAAGATCATCTCTACCTACTAATGTGATTTACAAGCTGACCAAATTTTTTTCACACCCTATCACCTTCTGTTCCTCCAACAAAAATATAATTGTTAACCTGATAGCTACAATGTCTGTTGGTTCCTAGGATCTATCAGGACCTTGGTTTGGACAAACCATCTAAATCAGGTCATTCTCCTAAAAACAAAGGTGACAGATTGATCACAAGCCAGGTAGCAGGTGTATAAACATCTCAGGTACAGTCATCTCATCGCAAAAAGATTTAGAGAAAACGAGGACTAATTGAACTTTGCTCTCTTTGATAGTTGGCTGGTTGGGCTAAGCAAAGCTCACCACACAGTCATCAAAACAAGGTGGTGGAGTCTCCAACTCTGGAGACATTCAAAACCCACCTGGACGTGTTCCTGTGTAACCTGCTCTAGGTGACCCTCCTGTGGCAGGGGGGTTGGACTAGATGATCTCCAGAGGTCCCTTCCAACCCTATGGTTCTATGATTCTATGATTCTATGATTATATGATTCTATGACTGGCTAAACTCACAGCTAGCTTCAATGTCTGCGTGCCTTATCTGCTTGGTTTGCCTTGTTTCTTTTCTTTTTATTTTTTTTTTTATTGTTCTTTTAGCTGTTTGGCAGTATTACCACACAATTTAGAACTTTACCTCTAAGAGGTTCTTCTAGTAATGGATTTGGTTTGTTGCAACTTAGGACAAGATGATGTAAATTTACTTGCTCTTTGTGTCAATCTCATGCCAATAATCTAAAATGGAGAAGTTTGAACTGAAACAGAGCTGAAATTTTAATCACAGAATAAGGTTATTTATACAACAACTCCTTCCCTAATTTTGGGATTGGATCCTTTTTCTGTCCTGTCTACTTTGGTTGGAAAATTAAGATCAGTTCCCATGCTTTCAATATTACATTGTGTTTGCTATTTCATCATTCACACTGTTTCAGCATTACATTACATACTACTTTTAACATACATAAGTTATACAATTCTGTCTTTCTCAGTGCTTCCATGACAGTTTTTATTCACATTTGTGTGCAGTATCCTATTTCATTTATGCATTAGCAAGAATTGGTATATTTATATTTGTTTATTTTATTCCTCTTTCTTTGGGAAAGAAGCAAGGGTAAAATTCTGGACCAAATGAATTCAGTAAAAGGCTAACAACCAGCCTCAAATTTTTGATTAATCCAATGCACGTACCATTGCTGGAACATTTTCTGCACACAAACGTAAGTTCATTTCATGAAAACAGTTTCTGGCCGCTTTCCTTCTTGCATCTCTTAAAAATGCATAAGACAGTTCACTTTTTAGACTTTGACTCCTTCCCATAGCACTAAGGACACCACCATGTGCACTCTGTGGTCCTCCTTGATGCCTGACAAGGTAAGTCAACTTTGAGAGAAGTGTGATCACAAGGTTAGTTCTGTATTCAGATACGAGACAGTGATAAACAGGATCTGTTTTCTTGTCTGTTCTCGGTTTCTGCTTTTTTCCATTAGGAAGAGGAGGTCAGATTGATTGTGTGTTGCAAGAAGGGACTGTCCTTCCGTTAAGCCTCCTCAGAGGAGAGAACCTGGAGGAAGGAAGGCAAAAGTGTCACCGACTGTAATTGACAGAGAAGACAAGAGATGGGTCTGAGGTTCAAAGAGCAGCTGGCTGCATCTGAGAGATGATTGAAGGAACTTCCCAAATGGGCAATGTCTGTTGCAATACAGAAAATCATATGGTTAGGTGGAAATTAGTCTGGTAAGAAGGACTTGACCTGCAGAAGAACAGTGAGAAGGGAAAGAGATTTGTTATAGTTTTACTCTTACGCTAGTATATTTCATAGAATCGTAGAATCATAGGGTTGGAAGGGACCTCTGGAGATCATCTAGTCCAACCCCCTGCCAAAGCAGGGTCACCCAGAGCAGGTTGCACAGGAATGAGTCCAAGCGGGTTTTGAATGTCTCCAGAGACAGAGACTCCACCACCTCTCTGGGCGGCCTGTTCCAGTGCTCTGCCACCCTCAAAGTAAAGAAGTTCCTCCTCATGCTTAGGTGGAACTTTCTATGCTCATGTTTGTGCCCATTACCTCTTGTCCTGTCGCTGGGCACCACTGAAAAGAGCCTGGCCCCATCCTCCTGACACCCACCCTTGAAGTATTTATAAGTGTTGACAAGATCACCCCTCAGCCATCTTTTTTCCAGACTGAAGAGACCCAAATCCTTCAGCCTTTCTTCATAAGAGAGGTGTTCCAATCCCCTAATCATCTTGGTAGCCCTTTGCTGTACCCTCTCCAGCAGTTCCCTGTCGTTCTTGAACTGGGGAGCCCAGAACTGGACACAGTACTCCAGATGTTGCCTCACCAAGGCAGAGGAGAGGGGGAGAATGACTTCCCTCGATCTGCTGGCCACACACTTCTTGATGCACCCCAGGATGCCATTGGCCTTCTTGGCCACCAGGGCACATTGCTGGCTCATGGTCATCCTGTTGTCCACCAGGACTTCCAGGTCTCTTTCCACAGAGCTGCTCTCCAGCAGGTCAGCCCCCAATCTGTACTGGTGCATGGGGTTATTCCTCCCCAAGTGCAGCACCCTGCACTTGCCCTTGTGGAATTTCATAAGGTTCCTCTCTGCCCAACTCTCCAGCCTGTCTAGGTCTGTGTGGTGGCCCAGCCTTCTGCTGTGTCAGCCACCCCTCTCAGCTTTGTGTCATCGGCAAACTTGCTGAGGGTGCACTCTGTCCCTTCATCCAGGTCATGGATAAATATATTGAAGAGGACTGGACCCAGTACTGACCCCTGGGGAACACCGCTCGTCACTGACCTCCAGCTAGACTCTGTGCCCCTAATCATGACCCTCTGAGCTCTGTCTTTCAACCAGTTTTCAATCCACCTTACTGTCCATTCATCTAACCCACACTTCCTAACCTTCCCGATGAGGATGCTGTGGGAGACCATGTCAATTTTTCAACTGTGATATTTTGTGCTTGTAGATATATTATTTCCTAGCCACATAATTATCATTCACAGAGTGCAGAGATCTTTATAAAGCCCTTCAACCAACAGAACATGGTGTAGTAAATACATTTCATGTGTCACACACACATACTAACCAATGCATGTTTCCTATCTGTAAGTGTATTATGGGTGGAGTTTATATGCTTTCTTTAGACGAATGGAAGGGTAAAGATTAGACTACTGCATTTTTCTATTCCAAATTATTTCTTAATGTACTGAAAATAGCTTTCAGTAGTTGTTACTGGGCTAATATGCCATAATTTTAGGCTATTCCTATACTCTTCACTATGCTTTTTTCACCATGGCTATCTAGCTGTCTTTCTTTATTGTGATAATCCCTTGTTTAACTGAAAAAAACATGTACAATTCAAAAACTGTACAGTCTGTGCATGATTTTTGTGGGATCTCATTAACTCACACATTATATTTTCCGACGTTATCATAACATTTTTATTTCTTTTTTTTTGCTTCCTTTAGTGTATACATCCCCAAAGATAGTATAGTTTTATATATTGGTGGTGACATCCTCCTTATAATTATTGGGCAAAGTATGAAATAATTTACTGGAATTTGTATGCTAGGTTGCCCAGTAGTAGAGACTATTTAACAGCCATATATCTTAAATATATAGTTCCCATCATTGATGTATTTTTAGCATCTGATGATCTCCACTACATCGATTGTTATAAAACCATCCTTTGGCACTGCAGTGTTATACTTTTACTAATAGAAGAACAAGAAAGCATATATCAAATAGTATTTACGGGAAACTAGCAAAAGTGAGTACACTGAGTATTAGACTAATAATTTAATTATGAATATAAAATTCTTTTGCGGATACAGCTCACCAGACATAATTAAAAAAAAAAACAATTTCTCTGTGGTATTGAGTGTTACAGACACTTTTTCATGGTTTTTGGTTTTTTGGGGGTTGTTTGTTTGTTTGTTTTGGGGGTTTTTTTGTTGGTGGTTTTTTTTTTTATTATGAGACCGCATTTTTATGAAGAGAGCAAAGTCTGTGTTACAGGAATTGTATGAAGTGTCAAGTAAAAGGACAACTACTATGGTTAAGCAAGTGGATCCAACTTCTGAATGCTGAGGAGGCTTTCTGCATCACTTGATAATAGGCACGTTCAGCCTCTGCAAGTTGACAAGTCAAAAAAACCAAGTTACTCCTTTCCAGAAGTGAATTTGTCAAAAATTTGTCTGAGCAATTTATAAATGTATGCTTACTCCTGCTCAGTACCTCTTGTGTGTGCATTATATTGTTTAGGCATCAATTATGTACTGCCTATGGTCTGGGGAGACATGGGATTGTAGAGTAACGTCAATGCTAGCATGGTCTCAGTTTTTCCCCTGCAAGGCTTTTGTCAGTAGTGGGTTTTCTTAGTTCAGCTCTGTTACCCCTGGGAAATTCAAACGATGGCTGTTGCTCTAACCACCATACTACCTGCCACAGAAATCGGCTTTGACCTTGAAAAAATGTTAAAATCTCAACTCCTTCAAACCAGGAGAAATGGGATCACCTAACTGAGAGAGGAGAGCAAGCAAATATTCTGAAAGTGAGTTCCGGAAAAGCAGACCTCTTCATTAAGGACCTAGTGACTTCTCAGTGGTGTAACCTGGGTAACTCCAAGCAGTGCTAATTTAAGTTGTAAACACACAACTAGGGGAACAACAAGCAATCTAAGTGAGGATGCTGTGCTTAATGTCATTTTGCTCTTACAGTGTGAAAACAGGCTGTGCAGCCTGGTGAACTAGTTTTCTTGGGATCTTCAGCTAGACTTTAGCAACAACTTGTCCAGAGGTGTAACAGGAGGAATTGCTTTATTTCTCCCAGCAGGCAAAAAACTCTACATAAGAATTTGATTATTTACCTTGTGCAAAGAGGACGCTTATTATAGAATAAAACCTAAATGTGAAAATCCAATAGCACTTAGCTTCCTAAAGGAAGAATAACTTTTTTAGCACTGCTATAACTATTATGCAGAGAAATAGTGTGACCAATAGAAGTAGGGAGGTGATTGTCCCCCTGTACTCAGCACTGGTGAGGCCACACCTTGAGTATTGTGTCCAGTTTTGGGCACCTCAATATGAGAGAGATATCGAGGTGCTGGAGAGAGCGCAGAGGAGGGTAATGGAGCTGGTGAAGGGCCTGGAGAATAAATCTTATGAGGAACAATTGAAAGAACTGGGACTGTTTAGTTTGAGGAAGAGGAGGCTGAGGGGAGACCTCATCACTCTCTACAAGTACTTGAAAGGACATTGTAGAGAGGTTGGTGCTGGTCTCTTCTCACAGGTAATTAGCGATAGAACAAGAGGGAATGGCTTCAAGCTGCAACAGGGTAGGTTTAGACTGGACATCAGGAAAAAATTCTTCACAGAAAGAGTGGTCAGACACAGGAATAGGCTGCCCAGGGAGGTGGTGGAGTCACTATCCCTGAATGTGTTTAAGAGCTGTTTAGATTTGGTGTTAGGGGATATGGTGTAGGGGAGAACTTTGTAGAGTGGGGTTGATGGTTGGACTCGATGATCCCAAGGGTCTTTTCCAACCTAAATGATTCTATGATTCTATGCTTTGAGGAGCTTAGGCATAATATGTCTAAAGATGGATTAATAACTTTCTTCCTCATTCACAGGCATTTGCATACAAATAAAACCAAAAAAATGCCACTCTTTTGCTCACACGTAAGGGAATAATCTCCAGCAAATAAAATTAAAGCTGTAGTTTTAACACAGATTTTATTAACTCTGAGCAGATTTGATTCCCACAGCTGTGGATGTTGGAGTATTAAAGCAGCAAATGGCATAGCCAGTCTAAAGCATGTCAACGCTGCTGACAATTCGAACCCGGGCAGTTTCGTTTGCTGGTGAGCGACAAGGTATTTGTGGTATACAGGCGGTGGAAGGTGACTAGTCAGCAAACACATAGCAAAAAATCAGAGGGACTTAACTTCAACTTGGAAGAGAGATCAGTAGCATTCTGCAAGGAGGAATCTGAGAGTGTTTATATCATCTATTTTTGCTTTATTTGTGATTGGTGCAGTACCCTTGAGGAAGTTTGTGACTTTGCTCCTGGTTCCAGTGGCTGCACGTGACACTGGTCACACTGTGTGGGTGAAGAGCGGGGAGGAAACACACATGGGGCTTTGCATGGGGGAACCTTCACGGAGAATTAACCCAAACATTTCTCAGCTGTGCTGGGACAGTTCTCACCAAGCAATAGGAGATGGAGCTCCAAAAGAGGACAGAAAGCATAAATGCTTACCAAGCTTGGTTTTGTGCTTTGACCTGCTCAGAGGAAAAAAAAATGCAGAAAGGTTGACCAGACCTTATTGATAAGGTTTAACTTCATCGTGGTTTTTTTTTTTCCCTTGCCCAAGCCAGACTTGCCCAAGCAATCAAGTAGATGGGAAAGAGCTAATACTGAATATATTGCAGCATATTGTATTTTTCTGTTGTAACTGTGATGCGGCTTGCACTTTCAGCTATCAATCAGAAACATCAGATGGGACAGTGGAGCAGGCTTATTTGAGAACATAATACACTACACATACTACTCTGCCTATCTCTCTATTTCTGTTTGCAAATGAAAATAGGACTAACAAGCTACAAAGTCCTAACAGGTCTGTGCTATAATTATCTTCCCCTCTGCAGGCCCATGCCAGTGACAACAAAAAGAAGGGTTCTTGGTACTCATTCCCAGATGTGAATTCTCAAGAAAAAAAAAAAAACAGAAGCGACAATATCAAGAAGAAGAAAAACAACCATCGTTTTGGATTAATAAGAGCATTCAAAAAATTATCTGCTATAAAGTTTATGTTTCTTGCCTATTGCATGAAAAGCAGTTCTGACAGAGGAAAGAAAAAGCAATTACATTTGGCAACAAAAATCATCCATAAGGTAGCTTTCAAAAGCCGGCACTTTAAAGAAAAACATTTACACAGTGCTAAGAAACTGTGACTTAAAAACATCTTTGCCTCAAATGCAGGTATTTTTTAAGAAAGGTCAAAGGTTGCTTGTTTGTTTGTTTGTTTGTTTGTTTGTTTAGGTTATTTTCCCTGTAACCCCTCCTCCTTTTTGCTGGAGCAAAATATGTCTTTATTATTAGGAGTGGATAAACCTTAACAGACTGGAGGATCTGTCTTAACAGACCTAAGCCTTCTAAAGCAGCGATGCATTTCTGAGACTTCTCAATATCATGTAGCACTGTGAAAAAGAAGCAACATGGTGCACTTCCATCATCTCCAGATCCTTAGATTTTAGAATATTTATGACTGATGATAGTTAAATGCTTGCAAGGGAGAAAGATGTAAACTTCATAGTAACAGCATTTGGTTTATGTCTCTCTCCTTCCCCGTCACTCAGGAAGTCCCTACCCCATAAATGCTTACAGCAGTGCTGTACCGCACTTTTGGAAAACTTCTCTTCCAAAACTTCTCTTCCAAGCTTAGCTTCAGCCTTTACAGAGTCACACAGTCACTGAATTGTTGATGTTGCCAGGCACCCCTGGACATCATGCAGTCTAACACCTGCTCAGAGCAGCATCGCCTAGACCAGGTTGACTAGGACCATGTCCAGCTGAGTTCCCAATACCTTCAGGGATGGAGACTCCACAGCCTCTCTGGCAACCTGTTCCACTGCTTGACCACTATCACATTAAAAAAAGTTGTTTTTGTCTTTGAGCAGAATTTCCTGTATTTGAGTTTGTTCCCATTGCTTCTCATCCTGTCACTGAATACCACTGAAAAGTTTTTGGCTCTGTCATCTTTACTGCTGCACATCAGATATTTATGGATAACATCCCTCCAAGCCTTCTCTTCTCCATGCTAAACAGTCCCATCACTCTTAGCCTTTCCTCATATGACAGGTGCTGCAGTCCCTTCATCATCTTAGTGTCTCTTCACTGGACTCAAATAAGTTCACATCTCTCTTGTGCTGGGGAGCCCAGGACTGGACTCAGTATTTCAGATGTGTCTCACCAGGGCTGAGTAGAGGGGAAGGATCACCTTCATTGACATTCTGGCAACATTTCTCCTAATGCAACCCAAAAGGCTGTTGGACTTCTTTGCCTCAAAGGCACATAGCTGGTTTATGTTCAAATTGTTTTCCACCAGCATCCACATGGCATTTTCTGCAATAAAAGTTGCTCCCCAGCATGTATAGGTATCTGGGGTTATTGCTGAAGGTGCAGGGCTCTGCACTTCACTTTACTGAGCTTCATGAAGTTCCCGTCAACCCATTCTTCCAGCCTGTCCAGGTCTTTCTGGATGGTAGCACATTCTTCTGGCCCATGAAGCTTTCTCCCCAGTTTTGTACAATCTGTGAACTTGCTGAAGATGCAATCTGCCCCATTGTCCAGGTCTTTAATGAGGATGTTAAACAGTATCGGCCCTGGTATCAAGCCCTTTGGTACACCACTAGTGACTGACTTCCAACTGGCGCTTTGTGTCGCAACCTTTTGACCCCAGTTGCTCAGCAGTTCACCTCACTGCCCACATATCTAGCCTATCTATCATCATATCTCTATGATCAGTTTGTCTGTCAGGGTGTTACGAGAGACAGTTTCAAAAGCCTTACTTAAAGATAAACAACATCCACTGCACTCGTCTCAAATACCAGGCTAGTCACATCTTTGTAGAAGGCTATCAGGTTCATTAAGTATTATTTTCTCTTTATAAATCCATGCTGGCTAATACCAATGACCTTCTTGTCCTTCCTGTGTCTGGCAAAGGTTTCCATCATTAGTTGTTCCATCACCTTTCCAGGGAGTGACGTGAGACTGACTGGCCTGTAGATTCCCACATAGTTCCTTTTTGCTCCTCTTGAAGATAGAAGTGATACTTTCTCCCAGTCTTCAGGAACCTCTTCCAGTAACCATGACCTTTCAAGGATAATCAAGAGCAGCCTTACAATACCATCAGCCAGCTTCCCCAGCACGTGTGGGTGCAGCCCATCAGGCCCCATGGACTTATGAATATCCATTGTAAGTGCTCCCTGACCTGGTTCTCCACTACTAATGGCATGTCTTCCCTGCTGCAGACTTTCTCAGTGGTCTCAGGGCCTGGGGTTGATGAAGGCTGGTATTAACAGTAAAGACTGAGGTGAAGAAGGCAATGAGTACATTGGCCTTTCCTATGTCCTGTTTCATGATTCTTGCCCCATTCAGCAGTGGGTACAAATTTTCCTTTGTCACCCTTCTTCTGTTCATGTACTTGTAGAAACTATCCTTGTTGCTGTTGACATCCCTTGCCAGATTCAACTCGAGGTGAGCCTTGGCTTTCCTAATTCCATTCCTGCATAACCAATGTCTTCATTGGTGACCCTGCTGCCACCTCTTAATGCACTTCATTTTTATGTCTGAATTAGTCAGGAGCCATTCAGGTGTCCTGCCACATTTACTTTATTTTCAGCTCACTGAGACAGATCATACTTGATCTTGGAGGAGCTGTTTCTTGAGCATCAACCAGTTCTCCTGGATCCCTTTTCTTTCGAAGGCCATGCCTCATGAGGAGTCATTAGGGGTCACAAGACCAAAAGGTAAGGCATACTACAAGTGACCATTAGTTCTTTGATTAACAGAAGTTTCCATGAGTACCACTCTGATTAGATATTTTCATTAGCAATAGACTTTCAAGGTACACATTCTTCTGAACTTGTTGTTGCTGGAGCAGGAAAACCAAAGAGAATCCCTGAATTCAGGCACTAATTTGCACTCATAGCTTTGCAAATCTATTCTAAGATAACTACTGCTGAGGTGGAAATGTTAAAAAAGAATCCATTTGGAGTCTTCTCACTGCTGTACTCCAAATATAACACATGTAAAAAGATCAAAATTAGGAGACTGTTTAACTGTTAGATAGATTATATTTGTTGAAGCTGGAATTATACTCTGTAATTGCATACCCCTGATACATATTCATGTGGGCTGCCTTGCAATTAAACTTTCCAAAATCAGTATTCAAATGGTGGTTTTGCTAAAACACATTCCTTGTTTTTGGACTGTACTTCTAAAATCTTCTATATCCTCACCCATCAGGAAAGCTTTCAGTTAATAAACAGACTCTGCAACCTACAATAACAGATCTTCTGTGCTGTAGAACATTCAAATGAAAAGTATTATGCTTACTGTCTTGATAAGGTCACATCTGTCAGGATACATTGTTATTTTGTACCAGTCTCCAAAGATTTCAATATACTTTCAGGTATAAAAGAAGAATAGCCCTACATGAACATATCATAAATATAACTCAAATCTAATAAATATAAATTGTCCTTTTACTGTAAGGGATGACACCTAGTTTGAAGAAGAATTAATAAAAGGTGAACTAAAAATCAATGCGCTTTTTTTTTCTTTTTAATTTTATCTGACACGTAATGTTTGCCAGACTCAGAAGAAGAGGTTTTTTTTCAGTGATGGGCTTTCAGAAGTGATATCCTAATTGTCTAGGATAGAAAATTTACTGAGAAGAACTCAGAGAATTCTTTTTTTAATCAGTCTCAAGGCATCATATCATTAATGACAATGGAAAATACAGACAAAATTTTTATTTTTGTTTTTTTGGGGTATGTCATCAGTAACCATAAAAACATAGCAACAAAAGTGTCTTTCTGAACTATAAATGCTATTTTCAAGACACTGAATGCTATTTTCAAGACACTAAATACTATTTTGAAGACACTGTGTTTTTTAATTTTCTTTTTAAGGACTTAAAGTTCTGCAAAAAATGTTACCTGAAGGGAGAGTCTATTGAGCAAAGGTGAGGGATTTAGTTATTCCCTTTCCAATGACATTAATAAAAGTGAGTGCAAAAAATGTGTAAATCCATCCCCTTCCAACTGTAGTTTTCCAAATCAGGCTCTCACACAGTGCCGTTAGGTCTGGCAATGCAGTAAGAAAAACAGGCAGAAGTACAAATTTCTGGACTTTAATAAATTGCATGGATCAGTACATGGACTGAATGCCACTGGGGTTAATTTATCTCCTATCCTAGCAACTACTGGATGTATTAATAACACTGGGTTTTTTGATCCATTCAACCAACAGGTAGCTGATGCTGAGCTTATATAACCTTAGATGGGAGAACTCTTTTAAAAAAAAAAACCTGTAATGGTGACATTTTAAATACAGACCAATAATCCATTACTATCTGTGCCATGTCTTGAACAGATCTGATGAAATAAGTGTCTTATTGCAGGTTTTCTGGGATGACCTGAAAATTCAGTTGTAGTTTTACCATTTATGAATCATGTAAATTGCTCCAAATTACTTTGGTAAAATCATTAACCTCTCTGTTACACTGGGCTCTGGAAGATGTTATCCTTTTGCCTGTGCAATGTAGTAGCAATGAGCCCATCACCATGAGTGGACATATTGCTGTAAAAAGTGAAGATATATGGTATTAGTCAGGTTTCCGTTGCTTTATCTGAGACTTTAAACAAACATGTTAATGTGAGTAGCTGATACGAAATCCAGAGGAAAGGCAAGCTGAGTGTTGTGCTTTTTCAGTCAGGACACATTTCCAACAGCCACGCTCCACCTCCACAGCTCATGAGTTTTGTCTCTGGGAGCTCCCTGGAGGGTGAGTGCGAGCCCCGAGGAGGCACGAGGCCAGGGAATGTTTTTGAGCATGGAGACAGTCCTCGCCCGGCTGTGTCTTTAACGATACAACTCCTGTTAGTTGCATCGTCTCTCAAAATTATCTCCCCCTGTGTGTATCTGTGTAAGTAGAGTAGATTAAAAGAAACATGGTTAATACACATGCATGTTCTGTATGTCTCTCTTTACAGTAAAAAAATTGATGAATTCGTGCCTAGTCCCTCTGGACCTCTGTTAGCTTCATTTACCTGCTTGCTTCTGAAGGCAAACAGACCTGTGTCTTTGTTGCTGAGCATGTTCTGTCACTCATTTTTCCCTGCATCCCCATATCCCAGTTTTATGTTGTTCCTTCTACTTCCCTAGCCTTTTTTCCACATGTAGAAAAGGTGTTTCTGTAGCACGGGATGGTATTTCCTGGGCTGGCAAAAGCAGCCAAGTATCACCACATGTGTAATTGCACGCTGCTGCTGTGTTTGCATTGCATGCACATGCAGCAATATTTGTGTTTGCAAATCCAGAATATAAATGAGTTCTATTTTCTAGTAGCTTCAGAATAGCTTAGTATATTTTGGTACCCTGTGGATGGTTTCCATCCAGCACATTAGAGAAAGCACAGCTACATCTGACATGGAAACTGCAGATCTGAGGCAGTCAATAACACCTCCTTCTTTTCCTCCTTAGAAATTCCCAGTGGGGTGTTCATTGTTCATGCCTGAGGTTGCAACAGCATGTGGGCTTGGTTTTCTTTACTCTTCTTTTTGTTCCCACTGCAGTTCTTGTTGGGACTAGTAGCGAGATTGCTCCAGTAGGAATTAAATTGAGTCTTTAGAGCAATCACTTCTCCGTAGCACAATTACAGTCAGTAAAAGGCTGTAAGGAAAGACTGGCGTGAGTTGGAAGTGTAGACAAACTTCTTTCCCTGTCCCAGGACTAACAGAATAAGAAAAAGCGGCTCCATTCTTGGAGGTGGGGCCAGATGTTGGTGTGGGGAGCTGGCATGTCCACAGCAGATGGGAACAGCCTTGGGCTTGAGCACTGGGAGAACAGAGCCTTGCTCTCAGGTGGGACGCTCTCCTCAGCAAGAGTGGGAGTCACTTGGGCATTCCACGGGCAGACACAAATTACAAGCTGGCTTCCTAAGGTGATTTTGAGGTCTTTCGATTCCTGCCACTTGCACCTGTGAGCCTTCATGGGAAAGGGTAGACAGTCAAAAACCACTCTTCTTCTGACATTCTCATGGCTCTTCTGGTTTCCTGTTTGTTTCCCCAATTCTGATCATCGAGCCTGGCCAAAGCAGCAGCATCTGCACTTGGAAGTGGTAGCTGCAGTTTCCTGGTCTTCTAGCCCCATTGTTTCTTCCTGAGCAGAACAGGCTTCCTCTTCACTGTCCTGGTTTCTCCACCACTAGGAAAGGCAGCACTACCTCCCTCCTTACTTTTGGTTGCTTCGGTTTCCATCAAGAAAACTACTTGCAATGCCCTTCATAGTCCTGGTGATCCTGGGAGTGTCAGGTGTCACAGCCCCAAATGATCAAAGCGTTCACCACAGCAATGGATTGGCGGTGAGGGGACTGCTGTAACCCCTGGTTGACACTGGCCATTTCTCCTTGTTTCCCTTCCCACCTGGCCACCTCCCTCACCCTGAGTTTTAATTTGCTTTTACTGAGACAGCTTGTAGTCATGGTTGTGTTATTAAAGCTCTGCAAGAGAGCCCAGTCTTGAGCTGTGTGCACAGCAGCAGGTCAGCAATAAGAAGGAAAATGAGACTACAAATAAGTAAAAGACAAATGCTGCTATAGTAGCTGCTGAATTTTCACTTGTCTGGGGTGGGAGTGTCTCTGCCCCTGCTATTGCTGGGTCTGGTTTTCCCACAGCCGTGAGCTGTGGTCACAGTTACGTGCAGCACCATTACAGCCTTCACACATTCATCTAACGTGTTCAAAAGCCAGGTTTGGCTGGTGAGAAGGAAAATACAGCATTTCTCTTTTTGAGATATTTTCGCTCATTTCTGGGATGGAGTCATTCAAAGAAAGGACAGCAATGTTCAAAGAGGGGAAAAAACAAGTCTGAAGGTGCCAGGCAGGCAACCCCTCTCACACCTGCCTGATACCTTAATAGAGACTCTCTGGCCACAAGTTAAACTGATTGTCTGAACTAGCAGGATGATAATAGCTGTGTCTATGTTGGACTGCCTGTTGGAAGAGATTGACAGTGTTCCTGGGGTGGTGGGGATCTTTGATAGTGTAAATTCACTTTTTGAAGCAGCTACAACACAAACAGTTAATATGTGAACAAAAAGCAAGGAGGGCAACAAGGCTCGGACGGACAGAGGTGATACTTATGCCTTACAAAAGGTAAGGAAGTACCTTCAGAGAAACACAGTGATTGTGCAGGAAGTGGATGCTCAATAGCAGTGAGATTTTGTGGGTATACAACACTTTTCCAAACAAAATGTTGGCAGTAAAAACATCTTCACAGTAACAAAAGTATTATACAAACACATCTGGGTGGTATGTCTGATAGGCAGAATGAGTTCTGCAATGCTTGTGGCCATTAGAAACAGTTTTAGCAGGGTGTACAGACCACAGAAAAGACAGGCAGACTGGGGCTAAAAGGTTTTCTAAAATAACCTTCAAACAAGCAGTTAAAGCAAGATAACGTTCACCACTTTGCTCCTAATAATGAAAAAAAGGTCTCTGTTATAGAGTGTTTTACCAGTAAGTTACAATCAGAGATGTGGAAATATTTTAAAGCACACAACACCTCTTGGTATGCATTATTGGTGTTTATAAAGAGCTATAACCACAGTTTCCCTTAAACTGCCAGAGGCAGACCTGCTGATGCGAACACCCTCGATGCTGGGAGGTTTCTGAAAACCGTATGAGAATTGCCTTAAAAGTATAGAAACTAGGACGCTGCTGAGAAAGGGAGAACACACCTTGGGATCTAGAAGAGATGTCTGATAAGGTTAGGAGCAGACTTTCATGGCAAAATTTTCACAGCTGATGAAACTGTAGAGCAAATGAGATGCTTGTAAATGGTTTAAAAGCCTACAGCCTTGATTACTTGGTGTTGTGATCACAGTGGAAGATCAACCAAGAGAAAGAAAAAGGGAGGGAGAGACAGAGGCTGGTCTTGTCATCTCTTTTCTAGAACAAGTGCTGAAAAATCTTAGTATGTGCAGGGTGGGAATGGGCTGCAGAGGGTGGGGGCAAATTGATGAATGACAGCTATTAAAAGCTGGGACAAAGAAGGGACAGCTTATCAGCCAGAAGAAGAAAAGAGACAAGAACAATAAGTTGAGTGAAGCCAAAATGAACTAAAGGGTCCCCAGTCCGTACAGAGCAGAAAGTCAAATCCACAGTAACATGTACATGGTGACCCTGAGGAGAAGCCTCAAGAGAATGTCCAAGAAGGACAATGAGCAGCCGAAAAATGAAGTTTGGTCTGGCAAACAGGAAACAGGCTGGGCACAAAGCAATGTTGATTTGATAGGCCATATTTATGGTGGAAGTGACAACACAGCATTTTTGGGATGCCCCTTCATTGTGTATGCTCTCAGTGACCACAGATATTGCAAAACCAGCACAAGCAGGTTCTCAGTGCTCAAAGATCATAATTATTATTATCCAATACAGAGGAGTGGCGGTAAGGATGGAGTTCGTAAAAGCAATGAATGTGTTGGTAAGTTTTGAGTTGGCTCAGTTCTTGAGTCGCAGTTCTGTGCAGCTAGCATGTGTGCAAGTTTAAGATACCCTAAATGCATTGTAGGCCTGGGAAACATTTATACAAATAAAACCGCCTTTGCTGTTAAAAAGGAAATGTATTGTCCACTTGTAATTTTGTGTGAGAGGTGAACAGCCTATGTGGAAAAGCCTCACAAATGGCTGGAAATGCAGTTAATGTTGTGGAGATATCTTGAATATAAAACTGGATTAGTGTCTCATGACCAAGATAAAAAGGCAGAAAACTGAAATAGAAAGGCAGAAAACAGAAAAGGGAAAGGCTATATTTTTATAATAGGGAATGCATGCAGGAAACTGGGACACCTTTTATCTCAGCTGTTAGCACCAGGAACTAGCTGAAAGTGTAGAAAGAAAAGTCAAAGACGACAGAGTTTGGAGGAGACTATTGTCTCATGTACTGTATTCAGCTATTTAAGGACACAAAGTTTCTAGGCTATTTACAGACCATAATGTGAGAGACTGTGAGAGCTACTGTTTTGTTAGTCAGCTTCTGAAAGAAAAAATGGACATGTAATTACTCACTCAAGGTGTCAGTCATGTGTATAGAAGTCCCCATACTGAGTATATACTTCATAGACTTTCTAATTTTTTTACCTATGAAACTAAGCAGCCTTCTCCAAGCACAGGGATATGAGGCTTGCAGGGATTATTTTCCCCATCTTCTTAACACTACTGAAAATCAAAATTATGTAGACTGTCTTCCATTATGAGATGGACAACATGCTGCTAGAGAAGAAAAAGCAGCTATTGTCACAGCAGAGAGCGAACCAAAGGAAGATCTTTGCAAGGCAAAAATAACTATTATTCCTGCCATCAACATGTGAAAATGTTAAGGGAGGCCTTTTGGTTACACTGGACTGAGCTTGTGATGATTTGGTGCATATTTCATGAGAAAGATTATGATGAAAATATGAACATGGTTCAGTGTATAGTTCCCTTTCAGTCTATTATGCTGGCTGGCACTTGCATGGCTATTTATGTTCATCAGGCCTAAGACTTCATCTTCCGCCACTGAAAGACTACTGCCAGAAGAAAAGGATTTAGAAACCCTTTATTCAGCGGGATGATCTTCATATATGTGTTGTGAAAGAGGAAAATATCCAAATCCATGAAGCACAGCAAGGTGCTAGATCTCAAACACTTAGATGACTGATGATGAAATATTTCTCAGATGACTATGTGGTGCTTGGTAACATACCAGGATGGCCCTTAAAAAGGTTTGCCAAAACATCAGAAAGTCTGAAGTGCTATCTATTTAGGACAGTTCAAGGGCAGTTCTGGATCTAGCCCTGTGTAACTCCAGTGACACACTGACACAGCACTTGCTCTCTTCCCAGTCATCTGGATAAGATGCTATTGCTTTTCCCCATTCTCAAATCCAGCATGGTAAAGCTGGGTGTGAATTCCCAGTAGACATGCACTCTACAGACACAGATGGCCACAGATCAGCATAGACAGAAGAGTGCTTTTGCAGGCACCCACATGAACACAAAAAGCACTCATGTAAACATGAGCAAAACAAACGGCCGAACCTTGCTCTTACTCACCAGCTAATAAGGCCCAAAATTCACTAGCTGGATCTCATGGATACAGAGTATGTACCCACATGCACACACACACACAACCTCACATGGGTGTCTCCAGTAGCCGGCTCTCAGACCCGTGGTAGCTCCACTGCCTGGATCCTGGGTTCCTGGTCTCTCTGGTAGCTTGCCCCTAAACCCACATTCTACCCCATAACCACCTCACAGACCTACCAGCCAACTAGTCCAACTCCAGGCTTAATGGTAGATCACACCTGCCGGTGTTCACACACAGAGTATAGGGACTGCACACACAAAATATTTCAAAAGAAAAGTTAGTAAGGTAGTAAGAGCTGTGGTGATAACAGGACTTGACAGATTGACCCCTTTTATCTCTCTTTTCTGTTTCCCCACTGTTGCTCTTCCCTGTTCCACCCTGATCCATCACTTCCTTTAACTCTAATCCTTCCTCCAAAAATGCCATAATGCTTTTTACATTCTCACACTCCCCTTAAGACATAGAACAGTAAGCTTTATACAGTCCCAGAATCTCCCAAAATATCCCATAAATTTGTTCATTCTTATGAGAGCCATACAATAGCTTATAATAATGTTGTTTCCCTCTTCCTACCAATTAACAAGTTTTGGTTGAACCCCTTCAAAGCCGCACATGAGCGATTCCCACCACTGGGGATTAATCAGTGCCTTCTGGTCTTCTTACGGTCTTCACTACCCACTGTCAGTTAGGGTCTGTGTATCTGAGCCTTTCCTGTTCTTGTCTTTGTATGCTGCACACAACCTTTAGCCGGATACTCTCACTGTGACCCCATCTCAAAGTCCGGAGTCTGGGCCTCCTTGCAGAACACACAGCTTTCAAAACTGCAGCCAATGATACAGGTTGCCTTATGGGAAACACAAAACAGAACTAGGGGTCCATGGGGGCCAGGCAGGAGCAGAAATGTGGGAAAATGGCTAGCCATAGCCAGGAGTCATAGCAGCACCCACACAGCCATCCCATCAAGGCAGTACCCATGTCTTCTCCATCATAGGGAGCTCTCCTTTTCCCTTTCCCTTTCCCTTTCCCTTTCCCTTTCCCTTTCCCTTTCCCTTTCCCTTTCCCTTTCCCTGCCAAGTCTCCAGCAGCTTGCTCAGGAAATGGAAAGATGTCTGAGGATAGATGCACAAGCTCCACCTTCCACTTCTTGGTTTTTTGGAGGGGCCATCAGGTTTCCCAGACTGATCCTTGAGTGAATGTTGTGCAGCTGGCATGCGCACCGGGACCAGGGACTGGTGAGCGATGGTCCTCACGTGGCTGGGATCTGAGAGGCTGATGGTGGCCCTGCTGCTCCTGAGGTCCTCACAGGCAAGGGAAGAAGGGGAAAGGCAAAGACATGCCATGGAGACAGAGACTGTTAAAAAGGATGCTGTTGCCTTTTTCATGAATCTGGGACATCAGCTGACGTCAAAGCTCAAGGCAGGCATTGCATGAGTTGAAACTTTTCCCTTTAGATATATGGATATGCCTTAACTCTGTTTTTAAATATTGCTATGGCCAGATAACAAGCTGCAGCCAGGAGTTTCTCGTGCAAGAGAATTGTCTAAACCACCACCTTGTATTTTGCCTCCTATGTTAAAGAAATGCCTTATCTCTGCTTGTTCTGGATCAATGAATGGGAGAAGGCTCAGAGGAGAAGACAAGGGCAAAGTGCTCATGAAGCTCAGGGAAGGGGAGTGACTGACCGTAGGAGATGAAGAGAAGGCTGAACTTACAAAGGGAACTCTTCATGGATGGGTAAGGATGGCCCTTTCTTAGGTAAACAGCTTTATCTGTTGAGTGGATCTTCTGGCTGTATCATTTGAGTCATTTGATCAATTATATCACTTAAGTGATTCAGCCAGCTGTGACATTAAACGTACTATACAAATCTGTAATAAGAATCACATTTGTATTGTGATTCAGCTATGTACATCAATTGCTATACTCTGCTAAGTGCAATTAGTACTTGTGTTGTGGTTTACTTCCATTGCTTTATCAGTCAGCTAAATCAAAATCCCGTGTAACATAACTTCAGATAAGAAAGCCTGATATTGAAGATTAAATCCTCCAGATATGTAATATCAAAAAGAATCTGGTCAGAGGGTGGTGGACTCTAACATGATTTGGTGTCTTGGATGGGCTATTCCTGAGGTTTAATGTTACCAGTTATTGTACTAATAATTTGGCAATAACAGGATTTCTGATTAAGCATTATAGCTTAAAAAAAAAAAGTTCCTAATAGAGTTTATTATTCCTTAAAAGAGAGGATATTCACAAACTCTGGAAAAAGCTAGCCCATATATTTAAAGAGGAGGGATGGAAAAATCCTGAATGGGAATTTTCTTGGGTAGAATAAAGTTGTATCACAGAGGAATTGAAGAAATTAAAAGGTTCGAACAAGTTGAAGTAGGAAAAGGGAAAACCAGGCTTGCGCTGGCTGCTAAGAATTTGCTTGCAGATGCAGTGGAGAAGCTAGAAGAGTAAGATTATGCAAGGTTAACATGCTAGAACCATAGAAGAAACAGTAATAAATTATAATATGTTGTATAAATGTGACGTACATAGCTAGAAAATCAGAAGAGGTTGTTAGAATGAAAACTGCAGCATTAGATCACAGCCAGTGCCCACATACAAAGGGGTCGCCTATGATGGTCTAGTCAAATAGAACCTATTACAGAGATGTCTGCTACATGCACTGAGAATGAAGAATGAGGAGGAGGTATCTGGTTTGATCTCAGTCCTTCCAATCACCTTCACAGTGATGATTCAGATGACCAGTGAGAAGACAATAAAGTGAAAGTGATTGCTTCCATGACAAAAATCAAATATTGGTTACTCACCCTCAGACAACAGCAAAAGGCTTTACTCCCTTGGAGATAACTGACCTTCAAACAGTTTTCAGCTAAACCTGGGGAATACGCTCCTAGAATGGATGGCCAGTTGCTGGTCAAAAGGAGCAAATCAGATACCCTCCCGGTGGATGAGGCTCAAAACTTAGAATTAGGGCCACCAGCAGTCCTACAGACCCCTACCCACAGCAGGCTGCCTAATCGTGTGGGTCTGCTGTCCGCCAGGCTGGGAAACTCCCCACAGCAAGGGGATGGGGTGGGACTGTTACCCTCAAAATCTTGCTTGTGGACAAAAATTAAATGACTGTATCATATTACTTTCTTCCTTTTCACTGATTCCTTAGCAAGCCGTTCCTCTTCCTTGTAGGATGAATACACTTTCATTATTTTCACCTTCATTTACAGCCCTAGGTGCCTGTGATTTTTAGATATTTGTGGAAAGGGCTGGTTGGACCTATTTTGGTGTCTGCGGGGAGTCGAGGCAAACGTGATCATGTTGTTCGTGTGTGTATATACGTCTGTTTGTCCCCACTGGGTGACTTTAACAGAGAGGTTATTAAAGACATCAGGTTCAGGCACATTTCTCAGAAACAGATAAGTAGACAGAAGAGAAAGAGCACTCCCTTAGAGCAAAAAGGTTAGGAAATTGTTCTTTATTAGATGTCAGAGAGTCCACATAGGCAATTGCCATCAGAAATCGAGTTTCAAGAAAAATACTGCTTAAATAACTCCATTCTGATTAATCCCTTTTGCAACTTTTAACATAAAATTGAATTATTTAAAATTTTCCTGATATTTTTTCTTCCATTCTAGCCAGTGTAAGCCTACTTCTGCCAAACCAATAATGTCTTCTTATTTTAGTTGCTCTGTCCTGTTCCTTAATGCTCATTACAAGGTTACCGAGTAGTCACAGACACAGGCATTTGGGTTTGCTTTCTCAAGGACAAAGATTAGATGTTTGTGTCTTTAACTGTCCCTCAAACTCCTGTTTTCACAGAAGTCTAGCCACATAGGCAGGGTGCTGTACTGCATGAGTCCTTCTTCCTCTTCACAGCTCCAAGTGTTATTTGTTTCTGTTGGCAGTAAAAGGTTTAGTAAGTCCTGTTGAGGATTTGTGCCTCACAGCCCTAGTAAATGGACAATATGTTCAGAAATCTTTACTGGGTCCCTTTATTCCAGGACAAATGTCTCAGACATCACTCTCCATTCTCAGCACACTCATGTTGGAGTTTGGTCTGGGAAAAGAGAAGCAAATCACCTCTCAGTTATGCAATTTTGTCTTTGCATTTCCCCACTGATTGCTTTTTTCTTGATCTGTGCTGGACTTTCTGGAAATCTAATTTGTTTTAAAATGTACTTAAGCCCAGAGTTTGTCTTCAGATTCCCTAGCTTTTTGTTTTACTTCATTTACCAGTCCTTAATTTCATTTGAGTCACTTTCAGAACTGAGCTTTCAACCTATTAGCTAGTGAAGAAGCTCCATATACTTTGTTTACTGTCTTCTTTATCTGAGGATGCTCCACCATTAAGCCTTTTGAAGAAGACAATACGGCTATTTTGGAATCTAGATCTTTGCTTGGGGAGAGTAGATATTTTTCATAGCCTTTTATTTGTCAGGTTTAAATTTAAAGTGTTTTCTTGTAAATTGTTCTCATTCCTTTCCATTTTAACCTCAAATTAATACCTAAAGTACCCTGTTTGATACCAAAGCTCATTCACTCTTTTTGTAGCACACCTTGTTGGCTGGTATGGGAGACATGTACACTAGCATTTCATTAGTTTTTTGCCTTCCTACCAAATGTCAAATAGCTTTACAGCAAATTAATTAGCCCCCTTTGATTGCAAAAGACATCAAATCAAATGTCTTATTGGCAATGAATAAATGTATTTGCTCTTCTGCTTCTTAAATGTCAGTGTCCCAGCACCACTGGAACTGGAAAGAATTTGCGTATGTCGAAGAAGGTGAAAGGCCTAATTGTTGTTGTGCATGTGCACAACTACAACCACAAAACAAATGAATTGTACTTACTTTTACAGGGGCTGAATTTGTTTCAGTGGGAAGATTATATACAAAAAGTGGTGTCACCACATAGTAATCCTAGCTATAGGCATGCCCAGAAACAAAACCCTAAGTTTAAGGGCAAAAAAATAAAACATTTTCTAGATGTGCTGACTGCTTCTGTCATCCGAGCACATAGGTCTGGAACCGGAGTCAGTAAAATTGCTTTTTGCTGCACACTTGCATCATGGATACTGCTTTTCTACAGCTGACATTTCGCAAAGTAATCTGTGCAGAGTAATTTTCAAGCTATCAAGTGTATTCTTACAGGAATCAGAAACAACAGTAACAGAAAACTTGGGCAAATCCTTGATAGCTCCTTCAGAATATCCTCCAGTTACTTGGGAGGCTGTACCTGGTGATGCGCAGCAAGTTCCAAGTATTAGGGTTTCCGTGTTGATTTCAAACATTTATTAGAGAGAAAGCTTGACGGTAGATGGGTAGGAGAAAAAAATGACCTTGCAGTACCCCCCTGGCAGTTATCGTGTCAAGTTGTTTCCCTCTTGTCCGTGTATGATTTTGCCCAGGGACCTACCTGTGAGGCCGGGTACCACTCTTCAAACCTGGCTATGCAGAAACCAGCTGGAAGACTGCCATCATTTTCTGTGGATTCAGACTTCCACGCCCCCCCTGCTGTTTTATTGCAAAAGCCAACATATGCATAAAAAAAAAAAAATCTCACTAGTCTCTTGGCCCCCTGGGGAGAAATGTAATAATAAAAACTGAGACAAGCCAAGATAGGCATCACTGAAGCATCCAAGTGCAAAGTATAACATAACACTAGTCAAGGAAGTCTTTTTAGGCCTGTCCTCTGATCTGAAAGAAGAGTTCAGCTAAACTCACTTCATTTATTTGAAATACGCATCTGGCTTTATGCCTAGGTTTGCCCACTTGCAGCAGATACAGCGTTTAATGTCTCTGTCTTTGAGATTTGCTTCAGGCTCCTTTCAAACGTGAGAAAGGTGAAAGCTCTAGGTTGTGGTCTCACTTCGGAATGTAAGCATATCACACTGTAACACGGGTGGCCCCGACCCAGGCATGGCTAACACCTCAACATTTCACTGCTGGTTGCATCCGTCAGAAGCCGTAAACAAGAATGACATTGGATGGAGACTGCTGCTTTTATCCATCCTGTTGTGGTAAGGTATAATAAAAGGGCATGGTCCGTGTGGCAAGAGCGTGCACCCTACCCAGCAGCAGACAGTCTAAATGACAGAAGCTACGGGGGGCTTTGGTGGAATGCTAAGTCATATGCATACATCAGAGACTGCAAGAAAAAATAAAAGAAAGCAGACAACTGGTTGAAAACAAAAAACAAATAGATGACAGTAGATCTGATGAAGAGGCAGCTGCCCTATTAATCAACAAAAAAATTTTAGAATTTTGCATCCAATCTCAAATCTTATTGGAGGCCAAACAAAGCTCTAGGGGAAACCAGTTACCCACGGTCCAGTAATTGCCTTGATTATCTTCATCTGAGGTTTTGCAGTGGTTATGTGAAATAACTAATTTTCGTGTCTGGCCCTGTTTTTTATTTTCTAGTAGTCCCCCCACCTCACACTGCAGATTATCTATTTGCCAAAGAAAATGGAGGAGTAAACTACAAGCACAACCAACAGAGTGAAGCTGGACTGACAAAATCTGTGTTACCTGTTAGAAGTGTCAATAATTCCATGATAACCTGTGAATGATAGGCTATGTGATTATAATTTCCACCTACTTTTGGCCAAGACAGAAGAAACAAAGCAACTAGATGTGTATGAGGACTTGAGAAAATAGGGGCTCTCCCTAGGAAACATGCTGACATGCTGTGTGTCATATCCTGTGGAAGACAGTGACAACCAGATTCTTACACCATTTCTGCTTGAGAAGGGAAGGGAAGGGAAGGGAAGGGAAGGGAAGGGAAGGGAAGGGAAGGGAAGGGAAGGGAAGGGAAGGGAAGGGAAGGGAAGGGAAGGGAAGGGAAGGGAAGGGAAGGGAAGGGAAGGGAAGGGAAGAAGAGAAGAGAAGAGAAGAGAAGAGAAGAGAAGAGAAGAGAAGAGAAGAGAAGAGAAGAGAAGAGAAGAGAAGAGAAGAGAAGAGAAGAGAAGAGAAGAGAAGAGAAGAGAAGAGAAGAGAAGAGAAGAGAAGAGAAGAGAAGAGAAGAGAAGAGAAGAGAAGAGAAGAGAAGAGAAGAGAAGAGAAGAGAAGAGAAGAGAAGAGAAGAGAAGAGAAGAGAAGAGAAGAAGAAGTATTTTCAGTTGGAAGGGACCTACAATGACTATCTAATTAAACTGAGGAAGAGCTCTGCCTGTTTTGATGTACACTACAGTAAATCATTCATCTTACAAAGTTAGTATATTATAACATAACTGAAACTGAATTTAGTATAAGAACTGGAAGGTGTATGCAGATTTAGGAGCCTTCAACTCTTATGTAGCTATATGCTCTATACAATGAGGAGCAGTCAGTCCCTGCTTGTCTTTGAGGGCTCCAGTCATTCTGTTGCCACTCTGCAATGAACAGCACAATAAAAATACATATTTATTTACCAAAGGTGAGTGTCCAGAATTAATTAGGTACTGTAAAGTCAGCAAATTTGAAAATTGTGACATAAATTCTGTGCATTATCACTTTTAAATAATTTAATAAAGAGGAGTCTGTCTTTACTTTCAAACATGAAAGTTCTCTTAATAGATGAATTAGAGAAACAAAAGCTGAATTTCTGTACTTATGGACCTCTGGCACTTTCTAAAAATTCATTTGGAAACTTTTTTTTTGTTTTCTGCCAGTATTATTCACCAATTGTTCCCTCATTTTCCAATGCCAATGTCTCCTAACATTTAAAAAACAGAGAGTATTGACTACAGCTGTGTTCTGTGAAGGCAAGTTAAGTTTATTATAGTGGAAAGTCTTGTGTCTTTCTAACAATTGACTGATAAAAGGAGCAGAAACTTCGTGATTTTCAGAGGTGTCAACTCTTTCTCTGCCCTTCAGGTCTGCCCTGCCTTTCCATGGAGTCACCTGGAGCTGCCGTGGCAATGAGCTGAGCCTGAGCTCACATCAGCCGATGGTGGTTGACAGCACAACTGGTGCTGTACCTGCTGGTCTCAGGTGGTGGCAGGTATCTACAAAGCGTTTCCTAAGTCTGGTGTGTCCTACCTCTGGAAGGAATGATATCAAAATCTTTTTGTAAAAGTAGTGTTTGGGAGTTTAATCTGTAACAAAGTGTGTATCTGTTACTGTATCATCTATATGATATGCATATGTATGATATATTTTTATATGTTATTATATTACTCTTTTTGTTGTTGTTGTTAAATTAATATACTCTAGTTCCCTACAGGTGTACAGCATGAGGCTGGAGTGTTTGAGATCCTATCCATTTGCTGCTCAAGATCAAACAGACAAAAGCAAAAAGACCAGAAGAGCAACCAGAATATGAGTGCAGGGAATTTAATAAAAAATCTTTTGTCTGCTGATTTGGGACTGCTATTTGACTCTAAAATATTCAGCTAACAAACCTTTCCCAGTCCTTCGTAATAAATTCTTCCAAATGTGCTTACATGATCCCAGGAAAAGAGAAGAAAAAAGTGTTAACCACAATTAAGTATAAAAAATATAAAATAAGTCTATCAAAACCTACTTTTTAGTACCTATTAACTGAAGAGAGGCAATGGACTCTCAGCAATGCCAATTAAATAAATTAAGTCACGTAGAATCCTATTCCAGTATTTCAACGCTGGCTGCCTCTGTCTGGATGAAGGATCAGATGTAGAATTACCATGCATAAATTTCTCTCCCTCATTTTTGTCAAGTAAAGACAGACTTACTCAAAAGGGTTTGTCACCCCCAAAAGCTAAAGAAGCATCTCTGACCGTTGCAAGCTTTGCTGTAATGAAATTCTTAAACTGTGGATCATTGGGAAAAACTGACAACTATAGTCTAAATGGTGTTACCCTGGAAAGGATGTGCCTTTATTTGCTATTAGGTACAGTGGCATCCTTACAAAGGTAAGCAATATTCTTGCCATCTGTTTCTGGAGAACTTCCTTCAATAGCACCAGAGCTACACATTACTTTTATATGCCTTTTTTATTGCTGTTTTGTTGTGGGTTTTGTGTTTTGTTTTGTTTGGTTTGGTTTTGTTTTGTTTTGTTTTGTTTTGTTTTTAATGGGCTTAGTGAAAGTGAACACATCAGTGGTTTGCAATGGTGATTAGAAATCAGCAAACCTTATGCAGTGGTGTCCATTTCCTTAAGACATTTAGTTTATTCCAGCACACAGTCAACTCCCAGCCTCTCCTATGACTGTGAAGGTTGGGAAACGACTGACCAAATTAATGTTTGTTTTTAAGGTTCTGGTGACATTTCAGAATGACTCTAGAGCACAGGGAGAACACACCGAGTGATATGTGAGGTGAAATCTCCTTGTCATTTGTATGAGAACAAACTTCCTAATACTAATCAGGCACTCAGGTCTATGTGAGAAATACACTGCTGTCACCAAAAGTAAAAATAACATTAAAGAAAATCTTCACAGAGTAAATGTAGCATTTTTTAAATTTCACTGAATTTTGCTAGGGATGAGTCTGTTTTAATGTAACCTGAGTCAAGAACCCTCCATGCCACAGCATCTGTGGTTCTCCTTCCCCTGGGGGGTGGCTAGGATGGGCCAACAGCAGCATACCAAGATCATTAGTCCTTCCCTGCCCTGTGTCAATGCACACAAACATACCAAGAACATGTACAATAGCTGGCAGAGCTAGTGTGGTAAGAGATAGGTTGCTGACAAGAAATCGCTGAGCAACATTATACTGTAGTCAAAAAATATCCCAAACAAACGTTCTCTGAAAAACATATATCATGCAGCCAAAAAACTCTTTGAGCAAAGACCAGCAAATAATGTAAATATTAAATAAGACACAAGTTACACGTTGGGGATTATTTTGTAAATAAGCTTTCTACAAAAGTAGGAAATTTCTAATTGGTAACAGGTTCTTTGTTAAGGGATGTGCTGTAGAGAACTGTGCACTTTTTGGTCATAAAATAATAAGCCTCTGTAGATATTTCTACACATTACTTGTTAAAGGAATCCATAAAACTTGTAAGATCCAATGAAGACTGCCTTTAGGTACAAAATTTTTCACCTAATTCCTAATACTCTAAGGAAAGGGACATTTTATTCCTGGTTTCAGTTGGCTTTGGATTTGGTTTACTGGAGGCACCACCTTTTTTTCCATCCTGCCTTTGGGTTCTCTGTGGAGTGTGTTGAAATCTGCTTTTGAATCTCATAAACATGAACCTTTTTTTTTTTTATTTAATCTGACATCATGGTCCAGCTTTTCAGTCTAGCCAAGGAAAAGCCCCATAGACTTCCTCTTTTATGCCAACATCTGTTCTCTGTCAACCTCACCACCAGGATAAATGCAATTGTTCTGGTAAGTCTTTGAAAATCATACCCTGTGTGAAATAGCTTAGGAGTAACCCTTTCATCTTCTCCACTAGTGAGGAGCAGAGATGCACTGCTGGGGTCTCTGAAGGGCCTGTGTGGTGTTTCAGTGTCCGCCACCGAACATTAGCTGCAGGTTCAAGGGCTAGATAAAAAGGAAAACTGAAAATATGAGGGTGACTTTGTGGTGAACGGGATGTCACTGTAACAAGGTCAGGACCAAGGGCCCTGGTGGTAACTGTGTAAGACAAGGGAGCTGCAGGGAACTCAGCATGGCTTTCTACTGTGGACACTTTGAAAACAGTATAAAAAGAAGAGCATGCAGAGAAGAGGAGAGACATCCACAGGGAAAGGGAGTCACCAAGATACTAGCAGGGTGCTTAGACAAAAGACCAAATTCACATATGGTATGTTTGAGAGGCTTTTCCCTAGGGATCTGTTTTGTCTGCAGTAAAAACGTACCTCTGCATCACTGGTATTGCTGATCACTCTTTCCAACTTTTAGTCAAGGAGCTCAGTGAACTCTGCAATTATTTAATAAAGCTCTAGAAAGTCATTGGGTGGGGTGGATATGTAGATGAGGCTCATCTACACTTTATGAAGTAGAAAACTTGAGTGTTTTGAGTCAATGACTCACTGAGAATATAACCCTGAGCTCCACCTTTTCTAGGCCTGAGCATGCTTTTTTGTTATTATTGTCTTATCAAATACAAATCACCAAAGCTGCTTCAAAAGCAAGCAGCAATCCCTATACTCACGGGGAAATCAACAACATGTTTTTCCAAAACACAGAAGTATGGCAGAGAAGAATTAGAAAATGTCAATGCAGGGGCCAGGGGCTGGTGGGTGTCAGGAGTGTCAGGGTCTCCCCTCAGAGTGGCAGGGCAGGATCTGCAGCCAGGACCATCCCACTGCCCCATCCAGGGAGCAGGGCAGATGGGGGGCACCAGGGGCAGCCCCGGGCACCAGAAACATCCATGCCAGGTGTCTGATAGCAATCCAGGGGAAGGATAGGCAGGGACATCTGTGGGTTCCCATCAAATAGTCACCCTGGCATGCTGACCACATTTTAAAGAAACTTTTTTTTTATTTTTTAAAAAATCTATGCTCCATTTTGACTTTTGTTTTGAAGTGGTGGGGGCTTTCAGAGACATGATCTAGTACAGTAACTCGAAAATGAAAAATGATGTTTCCTGTCTTGTCAAATGAAACATTTCATTTGGCCTGAAATGGAACAAAACATTTTGTCTTGAGTCAACAAAATATTTTGTGTTGACACAAATCAATTTTTTTTGTTTCAATTTTTTGGTTCAGCTAAAATACCCAAAAAAATCCATTATTCATAGTACTCTAGTTTTTCTCCTCTGCCTGCCAAACTACAGAGCCGATGACATTTGTAATAATTTAAGTGGAATTATATAACGTATTCTGGCATTCTGGAGCTCTGCCATTTATTTATGGCTTTCTTTCATTACTGACCTTGGCCAGACTGGAATTACCAACTGAAAGCACAATGTTTACCATCTCTCGATTTATCCAGGCTTCAAATCAGAAGATTTGTGCTGAGTTGGTGAATCATATGAATAAAATAGCAAAACTCAAAACCAAATGAACTTAATTTGGGGTGGGGTTTTTTTAGTACTTTTATTTGTATTATGATGACGTTTAGGAATCCAAATAATGAAGCAAGTATCCATATTTCCTGCCACTGGCAGCATAGTCCCTAGAGCTAGTATTTCCCCCTCAAACCAATGCTCCAGAACTTTCCAAGTAATTAACAAAATAATAGGAGATAATTATGCAGTTATTTGTATGATTCCCAGTATTGCTGCAGAAATTTTATTGAGTGGTTTTGAAATCTGCTGTCCAAACTATTGGACTGAAGAATACTTATCCTTAAAGTAATGCATTATTTATTAGTTTGATATTATATTTAAATCAAAATATGTACATATGAGTGCCAACCAGTTTCAAAGTTTTCTGAGTTAACAAATCCCAGAGTTTAAATACGATTAGGTGGTATTAGGACTCCATGGTAGTATGTCAAAAATATTCACAAACTCTTTTTCTGCTAGCATCAGGCCAGCTAACCTGGGATCTACTCACTGCCATTTTAAACCAATTTAAGTGTTTCCACTGGGCTGAACCAGAACAGAATAAAGCCTTCCAGAAGCCCTGTCTTGAATTAAGATTCAGTTTCTGCAGGTCTTACATATGAGATTAAATCAGGGGATTTTTTTTTTCCTTCTGATTAGAAGCAGAAGGCTTGAGACTTTGACACCAACTTCTAAGAACAAAACAAGAAGAGTGAAAAGATTTCTACCACATTGTAACAAACATACACACTGACATGCCTTCTTTTTGGGTACAAACACCTCAACCAAAATGAAGAGCTCAAGGGAAATTCAAGATTGCTCTTTGGCAATCTTTGTTCTGATTTGAAGTTTCAAATGAAACATACCTTCTGCAGTATGAAAGGGTTAAGAAATAAAATTTTGTCTTTAATCTGTATTTAAATGTTTATGAATGTTTTTAAAATAAGTTGAGGAAGTTGTCTCAGTGGGTATTCTCACAGTCAGCATGAAAAATTTAATAGAACACTCATATTCATATTCCAGCGCTTCACAATCTCATCTCTGTATCATAATGAGATTGTGAAGTCACCAGGTGACTGATTATGGTTAGAAAGATGTATGTAATGTTGTTTTGATTGGAAAAAAAAAAAAAAAGAACAAAGCTTCTGAAAGTGTTATTGCAGCACTGAAAAATCATTTTCTATTTGAATGTGGCCTACCCTAGCCCTCATAATAAAGAAACATCCCACAGTTAGCTTGCTGCTGCAGGGAAAATGATATGATTTCTAACACCAGTCGTACAGGAGCTCAGCGTCAGAGATTTGTAAACTGATTTAAATGCTGCCTTCGAACTGGCTTAACAGTCAAGAGAAAAACAGTACTGTTCAATATTTAAACAAAATGTTTAATCTTTGAACAGTAAAATTCTTCTTCTGCATGGTAAAATAGGTGGAAGAATTGTTTGGAGAAGTTTAAGGAGCAATAACATTAAGTAAGGGGTAAAATTCAGTGAAAGAAGAACAGATGATGGAAAACAGACAAAAGGTGGAACTGTGGTCAATTAGAACATGAAATACTTTCTGGAGAGTGTAGGAGAAATGGAAGCACTGGGGTTCATCACATTTAGGCTAAATACAGTAGCCGGAGATGTTCTGTACAGTATAATTCCATCTGAATTGTAAGAGGAATCGACTTACTATTTAGCAAGTTTGGGCCTTGTTTCATGCCTTTGAAGTTTTATTTCAGTCCCAGGATCAACACAAGTTCCAGCAACATTTGCAATTTGGTAAACTGGGGAGATTTTTCCCTCCTAAATGCTCCATGTTCATGCATATGGTGCCAGCATTGCAGAGAAGTCCTTAGCGTTGCCCAAGCCTCAGAATAGGTAAAGTGTTTAATGCTCATTGCCACTTAAACTTTCAGAATGAGATTTACAAGAAGGTATAGACCCAGAATTTCAAAGGAAATTCAGTGTTTGAATTCCCAGGATTGTGTTGAAAAATCTCTGTTTAAGTGGAGGAGTGACAGCGACAAGGGGCCCTGGCGAATTACGAAGCTCAGCTGAACTCCATCCTCTGATGCACTTGCAGATGTCTAAAGCCTGCGCTTGTCTATTACAGCTCTTCCTTCATGCGATGCAAAGAGGTAACGAATTCTCTAAAAGACGACTTAACACACAGTTTGGTAATCTGGGTGACAGAACAAACAAGTGCCAGGTATATCCTTCTACATCAGCAAATATTGACACTCTCTCACTGTGCTGCATTTTAATTCATCATGGCCATTTTGCCTTTCAGAAATCTGTGCAGTCATTCAGGGTCTTCAGTCCATACCATTTACATCTTAAAAAATTATCTTAATGTGTCTGGTTCTTTGAATCCTCTAATGTCAGGGTGTGGGGTCTTTTTTTTTACAGTCAAATACGAATTTTTCACGAGTGCTTCTAATTGACCTCATGCAGAAGACAGATCTTTTTTTCACCCTTTTGTTGTTGCTTTTCAAGTTTGTGGTAAAGCTCTCAACGAGATGACTTATAAGTGGTTTTCTTTTGTTTCTTTCTGTTTTCTTTTTCTTTGTTTTGTTTTGTTGTGTTTTTTTGTTTTCCAAATATGTACAATATTGTGGAAACTTAGCTCTGGTCTTAATTATTACCACTTATATTCAAATGTGCCATCTTCCACACAGGACATTAAAAAAAAAAAAAGATATTACATATGGTGTAAACGGTGCTTTCAAGGATCACAATAGATTCTTATTATTTTTACTCCTCCACTGGACCATTTATGCTATGCATACATATTTTCAGCTTTTCATAACAGAGTCCTGTTTTGACACTATATTCATGGCTTGACTAATCACTTAAGCAGGTGTTTTCCTTTCAAGGCAGAGGGTTATCTGCAAATTTAAACATTTGCTTTGTTAATGATCGTGAAATCTTGCACTTTAAATAATATGTTCCATTAGTTCTTCACTATTCTTGGAATTCTTGCTTGGGATACTATTTTGCTATTGGGGAAAATGAAGATAACATGATTTTCAGCCTCACAGTAATGATTAGTAGCTTTTCTTGTCACTGTGAAATGCCTCATATTTCTGTTAAGTGTATTACTCTCAAATCAGCTGTTAGAAAATTACAGTCCACTGGAAGGTCAAATTTGAAGCTTTTGCCATGGATAGGACTCTAAGAGAAAGTTTCTTACTTGTGCTGTCGCTGGAAAACATAAGAAGATGCCTCCAACCTTGTGAAATATTTCATTGATGATTTTTACACAACTTCTTTCAGTTGCAACTAGAAACCATAGCTGCTGTGTAAAGAGGGGCAACCATATTATTTAAGAGTAGGGAAGGAATCTTAATGCTGAATTTGTTTGCTTCTCAGATGAAGAGCTGTGAGTACAGGAGAACTTGTTCTAGTCAAAGTTTAATTGTCCTCTTCCCCTGTTACATACTTCTTTAATTATTTTACCTCTGTTTGGATTTGGCATGTGAATATTTGCTACTTTCCCATGTGTATAAAATTAGTCTCACTATTGCATTATTCTCCATGGTAATGAGATAATACTTAATGAAAGGCAAAACCCATTTTGACAGATCCCTGGACATGGAACTACATATTGACTCACGCGTGAGTCAGAGATATATTCAGGTGGAGGTTTTCAGAGGTACGAATAGATGTTTTGGGTTGGAAATCACGTACTAAAGAGAGCTGTATTTGAATATTTTAGCTTCCCACATATAAGGAATACTCATATGGGGTTTATGGAGATTCTGCTCCTCTTTCTGGCAAGAAAAGTTATCATCACAGAGGCTGCAATGGGACAATGAAGGTAGTAAAGACATATTTGAGAAGGGGTTTTTTTTTTCTATCCTTTTTGAATTGTTGTATGGTAACTTTTCTTCATTTCTACTAGTACAGACATTGCCATGGTGATGCAGATACAGTGGGCCTGATTCCTCTCTGTTATTCTGTTGTGAATTGTTTGCACTATAATGGTCTGGGCAGAGCAAATGAGGGGACACTGGTGTCTCTAGATATCTTCTGCAGCACATAGTGAACTGTCCCGGATCATGTGAGCTTCCATAGGAGTTCCAAGGGTGCAGAGCCCATCCTTTGAGAGAGGTGGAAATGATGACCTCCCTTTTTCCCCCATCCTCGGGTTCACCATGTTGTAGGCAACTGCCTTCTGAAAGTCAGGGGAAAAGAGAGGAAAGCAAGAATTTCCTTCTCCAAAGTGGGCTTCTGTCAAGCCTGGGCTCCCCTGTACGATGATGCAGGCATGTGTATGAAGCTGGGCAGCTGGCAAAGGGAAAGTACTAACTCTCCATATCCACTGCCCAGCCCTGGCAGGGAATTCTCCCCACCAAACCAAACATCCCTGTTAGGAGAGGAAAAGGTTGGCCTGGGATCAGGTGCAATGACAGTGGAGGAGTAGAAGAGAAACCTGTCCACCGTATCAATATCTTATGCAAGAAAGGAGCACCGAACCTCTCTTGTGCCACAGCAGCAAGGAAAGAATAGGAAGGAAAATGGAAATATCTCTCTTCTAAGGTTTTATGCACAAAGCAACCCTGTCCTCTTGTGCCTGGCCAGATAATAACGTCATAAAAATACATCTCTGTGCCAACAATCTCCTACCGACAGTGGGGAACAGTATATATGGTTCATTGTCACTTAAGAGTATGCATTGCAGTAAAGCAAAATAACAAAAAGGATCCTTCCGAAAAGCCGTTTCCTGCTTCTTTCCTCAACATCATGAAGTAAGACCTTTTCACACCAGCTAGATTATAAAAAGCCATTATTTATGGAGCTGTTAAGTACTGCTTTCCAACCATAGATACACTCAAGAGGAAAATGAATTTTCTTCAAAACCGCATTTCCTCCCTCTCCTCTTTTTCCTGTTGTTTTAGGTATTTAAGCAATACTTTTAAGCAAGGCTTAAAATACTTTTTTTCTAAATATATATATTACTGTGCGTCTAAAAAATTCTCAAATGTAGTAGCATGTCATGCTACTGCACACATACAATGGGGAAAAGACTGAGGAACAGTAGAGAGTGGTAGCTCCTTGGGCAAGCAGGGAAGGGAAAGGGAAAAGCTATACAGGTGTTGTGAATTAATCCAGAGAGCTTCTGTCAGCAAGCTGCTTTTCCATCACCGGTCTATCCTCTGAAGGCAACTATGTCTTGCTTAATTATTTTGCGCAGCTGTAAGAGCATCACACGCGGTGACGCACACACAGAGCTGTGTGTATGGTGTGCCTTGGACTGACATGTCCATCACTTGCTGAGCCAGGGAACAGCCTTCCAGTTTCAAGGTGTTCAAGCCAAGCGTGGAGATAATTGTTCAGTGAAAAACCCTTTGCCTCGTTTTGTTGACGGAGGTGGTGGTTGTCCCTGGGTAAAAGAAAGCTTGCATCTGTCTTAATGCATACACCCCACCACCTCCAGCGAAGCAGGAGCACTGTGATGCTCCTGGCCATTTCAGACGCCTTTTGGGCAGCAGAAAGGAGGAGGTGAAGCACAGCATAAACACACCACAATAACGAACGCAAGAGCGGGGAAGGAACAAGAGAGAGGCAGCAATTACAACAGCAACAAAATGTCAAAGGGAACAAGTTTTGAAACAAAAGAAAAATAGGTCAGTCTTTATCTTTATGGGAGTCTTCAACAATGTTAGTGACATCTGAAAGAAGTTTTATTTGAATTGCTCCAGGCATTGTGTTATTTGGCAGTGGATTGTTTCTCCAGTCAGATTTTAATTCTGTCCTGTTTTCCAAACCTTCAAAAGACATCCCTCCAGGAGCATTTTCAGAAATAGCAGCTGTTGGGTTAAAGTCACAAACAACCACGGTGTGTTTTGCCTCCAAATGGATGGGGCTGCGTATGAGTCAATCCCTGCAATGTGTGATGCTGGTACAAGTGCATTGATGTTTCATGGCACCTGGTTCCTTAGTCCACGGGATGAAATCTTTGCAAAATGAGGTTTTTAGTGTGCATTTTCAAGGACCATTGTTACCTCCAATGATGCTCTGTAGCCAATGGCTTATAGATTATCTTGCAGTGAATATTCTTCGAATGTACAGATATGCCTGCAAAGTCAGTGTCTTCAAAACAATAATTGTGGTACTAAGTGTGTTTCCTTTATATGGCAAACCTTCATTTTTATCTGGAGAAAAAAAAAGGAACTCTGGTTTGGATACAGTTTATCACTAAGCAATGTAGTACTTTCATTTTCTTATTACAGTTCGGCTGTCATTAATATACCGGACAAAGCTCTGGAACGATTGAAAATTGAGGTAAGCCACCATGGCTTACACAGGGCCAGAACGTCACTCCTTTGTGATCTAATATGTCCATTGTCTCCAAATTAACAAATCTTTGTTTCAGTTCTACACATTATTTTTCCCTTTTTCCCCAAGGTTTTCTGTACTTTTTGACTGGAATATGTAAAGTTCTTTTAAACTAGGACTGCTGAAAAAAGTAAATATGATGTCTCTTCCTTTATAACATCCCAATTCAATGTCCTTGTTACTTGATTAGCAAACTCTGCTAGCATGTGCATTCTCCTCACTTAGTGCGCTTTCTTTGGGAAAGAGTGCGTGAAGATTAATACTAGCTTATGCCTACTGTTAATTTCAAAAAAATGCTTTGTCCTTTTTGTCCTCCAACCAGTAGCCCATAAACAATTCATTAACTTACAATAAAAAGCTAATTAGAAGGCTTTTTTTATTTTTTCACCTTTGTAATGCAGTTGTAAACTTACCTCCACTAAGATAAAACAAGACAATAAATGTATAACATTGACTGAGAACAAAAATATGGGTGAGGAAGTGTATCGACTGCTATTTGTGTTGGTGACCGCAGTACACTACTTGCTTTTGACACTTCACATCTTTCTCCGCTCTAAATATTTTCTAGTACCTGGTGGCAATCACTGATATTTCAGATTTTACAGGCCCCTTGACAGGAGATAAGGCTACCCAGCAGAAAAGCCAAATAATCTTGGCAGCAAAAGTGCTCCTTCCTCTTCCTCACAGACAAAAGAAATCTCAGCAGTACAATAGGCTCCATTTGAATGGGCAAGTCCTGTGTGACCCTGTCTGGATACTGCTGCAGTACTCTAACCCATTAAAGGAGATAAATTATGTTTTCTGGAGGAACTATATTATTTCCTTTGTGAGATGAACTATACGATTTCCTTTCTGAGATGGACTATCCGATTTCCTTTACGTTCGTCCGATGTGGTATGTAACAAATGTTTAAAAAATAATCTCCACTTACATTCTGTGTTCACAGTATATACACAATATGCCATTTCACTAGCTTTTCTTCTCAACAGATTAAAGTGAAATGTGTAATAGTTGCTGAAAAATAATTTAAGACTCCAGATTTTTCTTAACTCTGCAAAATTCAGAGGTAATTCATTTGTGTAGCCATCATACCACTATAAATTTTGTTATGGTCTACAAAGGAAGCTATGAGCTTTTTAGAAGGTTCTTATAATTTTTTTATTTTATTTTTTTTTTAATGGAAGATAATGAATTTGCCATGGTCTACAAAGTAAGTTATCAGCTTTTTAGGAGGTTTTTTGTTTTGGGGGGGGGTTTTGTTGTTTTTTTTTCTTTCAAAAAGAGGAGGTAATGACCTGAAACATTTAGACAGATTAAAAACATATATTGTGGGAAGTATTTTTCTCTGTTACAGCTACTATATAATATATATGTATATAGGTATTACATATGTATTTACAGAATCTCTCTTACCCTTTGTCACGTACACACAGTTGCCATTCTCCCTCACAAAAAAATACTAACCCAGACACAAAAAGGCCTTATAATATTTTAAGAGCTCACCCAAATAAGAAATCAATCACACAATCACAGCTAATGATCATAATCCTCCAAAAATGAGGTTAATTAGTCTTCTGTCTTTGTGCATAGCTTGACATTCCTTCTGCTCCTCAGAATCTTGCCAGCTTTCTCTTCTTAGCAATTTCTTTACATTTCTGTAAAATCAAAAGGATCGGATGGAAAAAGGTATGACCTAATTTAACATCTTGGATACCAGAAGTATCATCTCTTTTTTCTCTCTCTCTGTCCTAGCTTTTTTTTCTGTCCAGTTCATCTTGATTAAGAGCATTACTCAGCACCAGTACATTGCTACCTGCGAGACTGTGCCTGCGTCTGGTGAAATGCAATGTTCTTGTGTGGTGGTTATACACTTCTCCCTGGTCTGACAAATATTGACATCCTAAGCTCAAAACTCACCTCAAACCATACGGGGTTTTATGTTCCTAGAAATTAAGTTTGATAGCTTATTTTGATAAGCCTTTTTAGCCCCCAAACCTGTGAAACTTAAGTACTTACTTGGTCATTGCAAAACATATTGGTAGGAGCCCATGAGGAATTAGGAGACTTGTGCTGACTGTTCCACAGACTTTCCCAGATACCTGTTTTAAGATAGATGCTGCCTTCCAGCTAAATCTTAGAGAAAGCTGTATAGGTATACTTAAATTTTGTCCTGTGAATAGATAACTTTCAATGCATACAACTTTTCTCGGGCACCTCATCATGGTAGATTGGTAACTTTCACTAAGGGAACTCACCTTAGGGCCACTTCTCCTCATTTATCTTCCTAAGCTGCCATTCCAATATTTCTTCTTTCTAAGCAATTCAAGAGTTTTTGTTCTTGGTTTCTTCCACTCCTCCCTCTACCTGTAGCAATCTTGAAGAAAGGCACTCCTGCAAAGAAAGCAGAGCTGGTACGAAATATTAGAGCTTGATGCTGTAGAAAGTTTATGTATGTGCATGACACATGCTTTCCCCTGACAACTGCTGTCATATCTGCTCAGTTTGATAGTCAAAATAATGTTTTTGTTACTTTGTGCTTTGCAGATTAATCTGAATTTAGGAGAATCAAACTGACTTTATTTGCTTTGTTCAAAATCATCACTATCAAGACACCACAAAACATCTTCAGTTTCAGGAATTATCATGGTTGTTGAAGATGTGAGAGGTTGATAGAAGGCAGCTTGACTTTGACTAAGCTAAATTGCCCCTGTAGGGCTTATATTAGCTGAAAAAAACATGACAGTGAATTCAGGGATGCTCTGTGCACAGTATATACACAATATGACGTTTAACTAACTTTTCTTCTCAACAGATTAAAGGGAAATGTGTAATAGTTGCTGAAAAATAATTTAAGACTCCAGATTTTTCTTAGCTCTGCAAAATTCAGAGTTAACCCATTTGTGTAGGAAATATCCCTAAGGTTTACGTGAACTTCCTTTAAAAAGGAATTTGGTTATAAGGGAAAGCTAGCTCTTTTCCAAATGCAGACTGTCCTACTGTTACGGTGCACATGCAAAATGGGCACTTGGGGCACTTTTCCTGCAGAATCATAGGAAGGAGAAGGTAGGAATCCACCTAGGAGGAAAAATCAAATGGGGAAGTGTGCTTATGCAGATGTTCCTGTGTGGAAAATTCTTGTGGCAAGAATTTCTTTACTTCTTGCAGAATGACAATTCCAATTGTGCTTTTTACATAAACTGCTCACTTCCTGTGATGAATTAAAATTTGGAATGTTTTCTCTTCTCACTCTAGGTTAACCAGGTAGGTATTGATCTAAATACAACCCTTCAGTGTTACTGAGCTACCTGAAGCAAGCAAGAGAATCACCTGTGGGATAGCAGGTGTTCTGAGAGCTTGAATATGTCTCTTTCATCTTGTTACTGTAAGATATGATATAGGTACCTACCTTGCTATCTCCAAACCCCATTAACAAAGTCACCCCACTAAGAGAAGGCTGCTTTTCAATGTCATTTTAGTAAATTATATTAAGAGCCTTTGATAGTAAACGAAGTGTGTACCAACTATCAATCTTGAGGCTGCTTTTATGAAGAATAAAAGAAGCATCCGTGAATGATCCTATATGAGATATCAAAGGGAACTGTTCCCAACCAGTAGAGGATCATAGGAAAAAGATGAAATAGGGAAATGGCAGCTTCTATTTCCTAAAACACAGCAGAGAGCTACTTTCAAGTGACACCTAGGACTGCTTAATGCATCCCAGTCTTTCACTGGAATATATCAGAGTAAAATGTGCCATAATATGCACAGGGACTTGTTGTTTGTTTATTTACCAACTTCATTCATTTTACCTGCTTGGAGGTTTCAAGAGCTGGAATCTGGGAAAGCAGATAGCTTGAAATATGATTAAATCAGTAGACTCCTGAGAATGAACTCAATATCTTAGCTTGCTGCTACTTGGCAATTAAGAAAAATGTGGCCATAGAATTGTTTTGAAAAACTCAGTCATTGTCAAATACCATTTTTCTTGCCTTCAGATTAGAGAAATAGATGCAAGTGTTTCTTTTCTGCACTATTTTCCAGCTGAAAAACCCTCTCTTCCTAGCTGTCGACAGTGTCACTTCCCCTTTTGCTTGTGATGGGTTCCTACTCCTTCTTATTTTGAAACAGAGGTGCTAATTAATCTTCCCACATTCAAGCACTGCAAACATATTTCAATTTCAAATGAGGTAAGACCCACGCTTGAAACGCCCACACTTACAATTTTTGATAGCTTTGTACCACATATTGTAACTGGCCTGAATTTTCTTCATGACATTGACATTATCAACAATGAGCTTGTAAAGCTTTATATCTAATAGGCAGCCTCTACATAATAGCTCACCAACTCATACGGGAGTTAGAGAGTTGGAAATGTACAAGAAAGAGAAAATTAAGAAAATCAATTACTGTTAGCCTTCATACTGGGCTCCTGCTTTTCAATATCCACATACATTAGCCTATTCAGATGTATTCCACTCACTTAATTTTCCAAAATCTGTAAGACTGTCATGCCTCATTCAATTATTTACTTAGCTATTTACTTAATGCATATTTTATGCCAAGAGACACAAAGTGAAGTGCAGGAAATTCCATTTAAACAGAAGAAAACCCCTTTTTACTGTGAGGTTAATTAAGCACATGTTGCCCAGAGGCTGTGTATTCTCTATCCTTGGAGAAATTCAAAACCCAACTGGACATAGCTTTGGGCAACCTTGATCCTTCTCGGAGCAGGGAGTAGCACAAGATGATCTCTAGAGATATGTGTGATTTGTGAATTATTTCCTGAGTGAGTTACAGATTGACTTCAGGGTCTTGCTGGGGTTTTTTTTAAGCTCCTGAAGACTATGACCCTCTTTCCCTCAACAGAGAATTAAATGGAGTCCTTAGCGTTCCTTACATCATACATCATTCCCCATCACTTGGTTCACATGAATATTCATAGCAAGGTAACGGCTCAATGCAGAGTTCTAACCTGAGCAGCTGAAGACCCCAGTACTGCTGTACTTGCATTTTGATATCTGATTTGCTTACTTTCACCTCTGCTCAGAATTCTTGTTTCTGTCTTCTTTAACCTTCTCCTCTGACAACTTCCATTCGTGTGGCCCTGAGTGTCTCAGATGAGTTCAAGTCTCCTCTGTGCTGGGTACTGTGATAGTCCCTGAGTTTTCCATCCAGCAAAGGGATTGCATCTCTCCTCTCGTTAGGCTATCCAACTACACCACAAGACCTACATAACCTTGTCTGTCTTGTGAATCATTATTGATTGAGACAGGGTCTCATAATCCACCCCCGGATATAAAGAAAATAAGAGAAAGGAACTGGTAGTGTTGTACAGAGAAGTGAGGTAGAGACAGAGAAGATATTTCTGAAGAAAGCACAGGGCAAAATCTCTCTCCAAAATCCCAGTCCAGGGCTGTCACTACTGGACAGGCTTTTATCTTGCTTCTTGCTTTCACCAGAATTTAGCTCACTGCCTGTGTTCTTTCCACAGGGTGGGGTATTCCCACTGAACACCGGTACCAGTGTATTGTGAACCACTAAGTGCTTTGTTGTGCTGTGGACTGAGCTGTGCTCTCAGACACACTGGTGTAAATATAGATTAACTCATTAAATCAGTGTTATTGAAGTTAATGGGATTGCATCAAACTCACATCACAGTCATTCAGAGGAAAATTTAACACCATGAGTTTTTTTAGTTTTAGCACAGTTTTATTAGATGTCAATATCACTTTTACTGCTGTGAAAAAACCACTTTTCTAAAGGAATAGTAATATTCATTACACAAAGCGTTTTCAAATGTACCTTCACTTGGTGGTTTGGGTTTTTTTCATTCTGAAAAGGGATCTTCTTCTTTTTCATGCTCTGATTGCCTTACTGGGCATGATAGCAGTGCCTGGCAATACGCAAATACAAACTTGTCATGCCACAATCTTCAAATTTAGTAAGATGGTCTTTCCCTTCACTAGACAGGAAGCAGTCCAGTCAGTAAATAATAACTGTGGTAGTTCTTCAAGTCTACTGGGATGATACTATAGTTGTTGAGGTTAATAGGTGTTTGCTGTTACAAACACTATGGCTTTTGATCCAAATAGCTTAGAATGTGATAACCAGGTAAACTGAGGCATGCAGCGACAATAATTTAGAAGGCCACACAAAACAGCAAATAAAATGCAGACATTGTAAACAGGTAGAAAGGTTTAGGGCTAGTCATTGGAGCAGCAGGGGCACTATTGCCCTCATCTGCCTTTACCCCTATAAGTTACAAGGACAGGTTTGCTGCCTCTGTTAATTGTCACCACTTTGCTTAAATATCTTCCTTACACACCTGAACGGCTATCCCAAGAGCTCTACCCTCAAGCCAGTAGGATTCCCAGTAGGACAGTCTTAGAAATGGAAAAAGCTGAAGGAAAACACTGAGGATATAAAGGTATGCTGGATTTTGAGGGTCTTTTGTTTTGGTGTATAATTGGGATGAGATTTCCTAAACATTGGTTATGATTCTTAATGTAATGTATTTGTTTATTGCTACGTAAGAAAACAATGAATGCTTTGCACACCATCTACTTACATTTTCCCCAAAGGGCTTTGCATATTTTCGGTAAGAAATGTCTTTAAATATCCTGCAGTTTTCCCTAAAATGTTTCATAGCTTCACAGTGTCCCTGTTAATGAAGTACAGTATGTGCCCTTGTAATATGCCAAACGAGTCTAAATTGCTGACAGAATCCTCCAATGTTGTGAAAACATAGCAAAAGCTTCTGAAAACGAGAGGTCCTTTCTGTCTTTGGTCGAGAGGATGGAAGACTGCAATGTCTTTTCTTACTGTACTGTCATAGAAAGTAGGATATTAGAAAGTCACATGGGAATACTAATTCAGACTCTACTAGGAGTAGGAAATGGAGAGGAAATGATTTACTGATATTTCAGTTCTAACAGCCTGCAGTGTCAAGTAATTGCCACCTTCTAAATGCTTTCTCCTAGCAGTCTTTAGGCAGTCTTAGGAAGTTCCTTCTTTAGGTTTACACCTTAATGCCACAGTTTGCCACACAGCCTTTTTATACTGTTTTTCAGCACCCCCTCTTCACCACTGCATACCCAAATCCTTCCTGGTGTTAATACAGCTCTCCACACAAAGTTCAACTGCTTGTCTCAAGACCTAGTAAAAAGGTCACGCAGGTGGGTAGCAAAGAGTGAGCAGTGCCAGAGGTAAGTTGCAGTCGGATGAAGAAGTAGAAGAGAGCAGAAAACCTCAATTAAGCTGAGTAGTTTTAAAGTTGTGCTTACTTTTAAGCATGTGAATTGTGCAACATTTCTGGGGCTATTTACGTGATTGAGTAAATCTTTCCCAGGAGTGGGGCTATAGTTTCGGAAGGCCTGGTTTAGACAATCTCTTTCAGAAAGACTCATTGATGTACTTGTCCACGTAAATTGCAGTATAGACTAAAGGTATAATAAGGACGGTAGGAGCAATCATACCTTTTTCAATCAATGAGGTTTCTTTGCACTTAAGACACCCCAAATCTTCAAAGCACAATTGTATGCATTTGTTAAAAAGGATGCTAACAACAGCCCTGGACCTGTAAAATGAAGGTCCAAGTGCAAAACGAAGGATAAATAAAATAATCAGTGCCCACCCCTAATTATGGAGCATCCCTGAGCCTGAGTCCTTCAGTACCTTATGCTTAGAAACGACAAGGGGCCACACAGAGTGCCAGGTTTGAATTATTTTAACCCTCGATACATGGCCTTCCTAAAGTAACAACATTTCCTATATTTTCCCGATATTCTCCTATTTATTTTCTTTCAGCTACCAAGCATGCCATTTTCTGTCTGCTTCATCTGTGGCCTACACATATTAAATAAAGGATTAATTTTCCAGGATGTATCCGTAGCACCTGCGTTAGGAGGCTAGTTTCCTTAAGCTCTTCCAGGGGTCTGTGGAGAGAGGTTTATTATTTAAGGAGGTTCAGAGCACCCGGAGCAGATTTCTGCCCTGGATCATTTTCTGTGGGAGCATTTTTCTTTGACTACATAAAACACCACAGAGACAAGTCTTTGAATACAAACACCTACTTAAGTGCCTAAAAGTAGGTAGTGTGAGTACCCCTATCATTTCCCAGTCAGCAATTTTTCATCACTGGGTTAAATTTTTCTGCATGGCTACAAAAATAGACCATGGATTTTCTGAGATCATAGGATCCTGGCCGCAAAGACAAATTCCTCTTCCACATTCGGGGAGTAGCTCTAAAAAGTCGCTAAAAGTCGATCTTACAACAAACAAGGTGATTCAATTTACAAAGCTAATATCCACAATGAAGAGTGGGTTTGTCCCCTGGAAGCAGAGGGTAACTACATTTCTCCAGGAGGCCTATAAAGAAGAGCCAGTTTCCTTTTCTGTGCAGCATGCTGGAGGTGCCTGGCTAGTCCTCGCTGTCTTCTCCATGAGTCTCCCAGCAAGTTAATCCCACTCCAACAGCTCCTAGGTGCTTCTCTGTACAGATTGCTGTTCCCTGAAGGTGGAAACAAACACCAGGCTTCTCTCTTGCCCCTTGTAGCCTCTGACATCCATCCTGTAAGACCTAACTGCAGTTAACCTGGGGATGTTTCAGAGGTAACAGCTGTAGCCGCAGGGAATTGACTAAAAATACAGTAGGTTAACTAGTGCATTAGCCCACAGTAGCATGGTCTGAAATCATATGTGGAAGAGGAAGTTCATTATTGCTGCTGTCCTCTGACAACAATGCCAAGGGTGAGGCTTGAGCTGCTTTTCGTAATGTAGTTTCTACGGCAGTCGTTCTGCAATGGCAGTGTGGGGAGAAAAGGAAGTAAAGTGGCTGAAAATTGTGATGTCTGTTTTAAATTTTTCTAATCACAGTGAAGTGAAATGTGTTTAAGAGCTCTGTAATGCCTATATGCTCCATGTAGTACGCCTTCCATCAAGGTGCTAATTTCCTTGCCTCTAGTGACAAAAAATAAAAGCGACACTTTCTTAAACCCAGCTGTTAGGGTATCAAAGGCAACAAAATGAAAGGAAGAAATGAAATGAACAGTGTATAAAAGGAAAACCCATAGACTGGTAATGAAATGAAATATTACACCAGAAAATGGAAATTACTATGTGAATGGAAATGGTGAGATGACAATTTTGAGTCAGTATCTAAAATTCCTTCAAAAATATGACTTGTGTGCATGTCAATCAATGTCAAGACCTGGTTTCCACTCTAACAGAAGCAGAGAATGATATATAGCTATACTACATTCACACAGTTACAATGTTTGCAGCCTGTCTTTGAAGTATTAATTTCTCAGTAAGATTCTTTTTAAACAGTTGTTAGTGAGGAACAACTGTCTTTCCATCTAGCTTCACCCAGCACATACTCTATTGTTAGCATCAATTTCATTCCCACCAAAATCCTCTATTAAATTCAGGGTGTGTTTATCCAGTATTTGTGGGAGACCATCTCTGGTTTTGTAGTTTTGATGATGGTTTGAAATCTAAAAGAGGGCAGAAGAATTGTCACATTTCTTTCCAAAGAGTATTTCCATTAATAAAGATAAATATATTCCTATGCTTTCTCCACAACTATCTAGAAAAGTCTTATCCCCCTCAGAGATAGTCTGTGAATCAGCAAAATAACTTTCTATGGTCCTGCAAAAGGGGAAGGTCCCAGATCTTAAGAGGATGTAGTGAGAAGGACCTTGTGTGTTTAACTGAGACTGGGAGAACTGAGGCTTCCATATGAGCAGAGGAAGGGCGTAGCTGTTGTGCATTCCCCAAAGAGGGTGGCAGGAAGACGCTTTTCTGCTCTCATCAGTTGTGGGCAAAGAGCCATTTCATGCTCTATATTCTGTAGCAATGAATGGGGGTTATGTGAGCTCTTCAATTTCTCCTTGGCTGGATGATAGAGTCCAGAGGAGGGTGATTTTGACTGAGTCTGTAGCTCTCAGATGGTGAAAAAGAGAGATGTCTTAACTCCCTTAGGGAAATGGTAGACCCCTGTGACACAGCATCTCAAGTTCACTTTCTCCGCTTTTTTCATCAGAGTTTAGTAAACAGCTCCTGTTTTGGACTTTTCAGAAGAAGACACTGAAGCTAGCAGCTGGTCTATAGCAAGATCCTCAAGAAAGGCTGCCAGATTTCCCTTCTTACTTGAGCACAGGGGTCCTGGATGTCTGAAAATGAAGAGGTCTGGGGGCTGTGATCTGTGTTTAATGACAAAAGGAAGGCAAAAGATCTTGTAATTTGATTATAACTGTCATATAATTCCTTCTGATTTATCTTCATGTTGGTGGACCAGAGACTTTTTCAAAATCTTGGTCCAGGCCACCAACTAACATTGTAGCATTAAGTAAAAACAGTCCAAATCTTGAACAACTTATATTTTAATTTGGAACAACCCAAAACGAGTGAACTCTTTCTCACATGCACACTCTCCTCTCACTTCATCTGCACCAGGGAAGAAAAGTGACTATTTCAAATACTTTAATGGGAGATAACAGTGTGTCTTTCAGGTTGAAACAGTCTTTTCTTCCCTAGCTGGAGAAGAGCAGAAAGGATTCCTCTGAACCTTGGAAACCTTCCCCTGGAAAAAGTGAGCAAAATCAACACACCTCAGCAAAAAACTTACTTGAAATGTTTCACCTAGTTCCAAATGTGACAACCAAGGGGAATGGGAAAGCTGTGAACAAAACTTGTCAGGGGAGTCTGTACCTAGGACTGAATATCACACAGATGGTGTTTCTTCTCAGCTTTCTCCATTCCCAATACAGTCTTTGGGAAAAGGGAGCTGTCAAAATTTGGACCATAGATATTATACGCAGAAAGTACCAATGAAATATAAATGAAATACAGAATTTTAATTCCCATAACAAGTTAAAGGCTTCAGGCTTCCTCTTAGAGACACAATTTAAACTGAAATGTCATAGGCTAGTGGCTTTCCTGCTTATCAAAGATTGCTCCTTAATTAAAATAAGAGTTCTCATTTTTATACTGTGGTGACTTTAGCTCCTATTTCTTGAGCTGTATTATTTGATACAGTGAATGGAATTAAAACTTTTCTGTATTATGAGCAGGAATATCAGTCTCTTGAAATAGTAAGCAGATAGGCACATGAGTAATCTGATCACTGTCAGGGGGACTGAATGTACTGGGGGTAGGCAAAAGTAAGAAGATTATTTATCTTGTCTTAATATTTCTCCTTGCTATTGTTATTGAGGGCAAATCTTACAGTGCTTAGTCTAAAATACCACTGAGGATCATGGGATTATATTTGTCATGATCAAAGCCTAGGAATGCTCCCCAATTTGGCCCATTACAATTTCAATTTCATTTAAATAGTTCCTCAGAGCTCCCTGCTGCCCTTCACTAAAACTCATTCTTCAACAGAACAAGAATACATGGTGCTAGCTCCGATGAGCCAACAGTCTAAGACCTCCTAATACTCACTGATTGCTTCACTTGCAGCACATAAACAATCCCACAAGTTTTCATTGGACTGTCTTCTGTACTTTGACAAATCTTGCCCTTTGTGTGGGAAGGTGAGAATAATACTGTGCAACAGCTTAACTGTGAAGGTGATGTCTGAGAAGAAAGAATTAGATAATTTTTCATAGGTTTGGCTCCTGCTCTTAGTTCTTTTATTTATCGCTAGACTAAGAAATAAATAGAAAAAAAATGTCAAAATCTGCATTGGAGAAAAGGTTCATCTCTTTCTTAAGATAGCTTCTTGTTTCACTTGAAGTTAGAAGTAAATGAGGCACTAGAAATATTTGGATTTTAGGCTGCAACGTGTGGGAGATGTGCTTAAGTCTGGCAAAGAAGAGAAAGGAAGTTGATGAAGTGGTGGTTCAGGAAGGAAAGGTGCAATATTTTAACTGAGAGCATTTCTGAAAGACTGTAAGAGAGATAACATGAAAACAGTTTTTCTTTTTTTTTTTTTTAATACTTCTTATGTTTATGAATAATTTATTGCTACAGACTTGTGTGGATGCCTGTAAAGAGACAAATTCTGAATTGTGCTTGCACAAATGCCGAAGTGGGAGTAAGGGCTCAAAAAGAGTTTCCATCTTACTCCACTGCTTAAAGACCATAGCTTAAAGACCACAGCTGTGGAGGGAGTAAAGTATGAGTAGTACTCACAGGCTGTATCTATGGTGTCTTGTAAGAGTATCCCTGCCTAAGCTTCCTCAAGGCAAGATTTCCTGACCACCCTCAATGTCTTTACAGTGGAACACTTGGGGAAGCAGCTTAGACTAGCAGGTTGCCTGGTCTTTACATGACCCCCTTGCCTCCCTTCAGGTAGTGTGGATGTCCCAGAGGGAAAAGAGTGGTCCCTGGTGATGTTGGTGTCTGCCAGCACACATGCCACCTCAGGAATGTGCCCACCTGTGCAACGATGCTGTGCTGAGCATCACCCCCTTTCAGACACCCCACAGGATGTAGGGAGCTGTGCTGCCCCATCAGCAGCATTGCATCGGCTGGAGGGATGGTGCTTGTCTCACTCAGCCCAGGGCACCTGCCCCCTTCCTTGGGTGTAAGCTGTGTTTGCCCTGAAGGACCGAACCGGCCCTGATATACTCCAGAACCGATCCTGCTTGTCTGTGCCCCTGCTTTGAGGAAGCTGGATGAATTTTGGACTGAGGGTTGCCAGGCAACACAAATTTACCTAGCAACTACTTGCCTGCAATGCAAGCGGGCAGCATAACATGCCTTGCTGCCAGGGTCACATAGATGTGGACATCTGCTCCTGTTTTGCACCTTTGTAGGTCCTGTGCACCTACTCTGCTCCCCTTGCCTCCCAGCCTGGCTTGCTGTCTCATTTCTGAGTGACCATTACCTCTGTCCCACAGCCTTTCCCACAGACACAGAGAAAAGCCAAGAGGAAAGGTCTTTTATTTGTCTTCAGCACAACTCCCAGGCTGTACAGTCCCATCAGCCCTGGCCCCCATGTCTCCCTTTGCCCTCCTCTCACTCGTTCCCTGCATTATAGCCCCATGTGTTGCAGAGGAAAGAGCACATACAGCTCCATGCAAGTGGCACAGAGCTGCTGTCTTGGATACAACGCCGGCCAGATCAGGTGTCTGAGTGCATGTCAAAAACACTATTCAAAGCAGCTTAGGATGCTCTCCGAGCCACACAGGAAGGCATATCCTTAACTCACCCTTTGTGCTTTCAGTTGTCTCTTAGTCCCTTCCAACTCCTGCAGGCAATGCCCGCCACCACTTGCCCACCTTTCATGAGGACACACCTCCGAACAGTCAGTCTTTTCTGGGAGAAATGGACAGAAAGTCTGGTCACCCCAACAAGGACAGACCTGTTGGGGAGGAGTACTGAAAACAACAGATGGGGGGACTCTATGCTTTTCATAACAGGGAACAGAGCTGTGTGAGGAACTAATGTGTTTACAGAAAGCTGGTCTGGCCTCTCCCAGATCCTTCTCCTTCCTGAAGAGTGCAAATGGGATATACCCCGAGGGTTGGTGAGAGCCAGGACTGGTCTCTGCAACCAGGAACTCAGACTCCCTGTTCTTCAGGTTGCCACAATGGAAAGAGAAAGAGGCTCTGCATAAGCTACTGTATGAATCATGGAAATTATTGCTATTTTTAGTGGTCACATCACCATTTATGGCTGAAATTGTGGCACTTTCTTTTAGAATCTGTCTTGCAGGTGTGCCTTGTCTTTGGGATGTCACTCGTAGTTGTTTATGAAGGGTTGCAGCTTGATCAAATAAGAGCATACAAAAATAATACTTGGTATAATTTTGGATCATACCTTTAAAAAAAAGGCTTTTAAAAGTACTATTTTTCAAGGACTGCCTATGAGATCACTCGATTTGTCCATGGTCTCTGTGGTAGGAAGGAAAGATCTTTTGCACTGCGGTCCTGTGGGAAGTAAATTAGAGCACTTTGACAGTCTTTTGTCTCTGACTTGGAGGAAGTAATCTTAGTTCCTAAATTTGGTGATAGCTTTTGCTTGTGACACCACTGTTAATGTGTGCCTGTGATTCTGCAGCAGACCTTTATGATTTCTCTGCAGAGAAATGTACCAGTGCGATGTATCAGTGTCTGGGTCCAACATCATGTACCAGTGAGAGGGTGGTTACCAGAGCAATGTCCTGAACTTGGAGACCTGGGGATAGATCCATGCATAGCATCTTTCTCCGCATTGGCTTTTAGGTAAGATGAGGTCAACAGGTATTCACTGTGTGTGCTGTTAGGCAGAAGGGAAGGCTGTTTCTTCAGGGACATTGGAAAGAGTGACAGCCCTCAGGCTGCAAGCATGCCTCATCCCATCCTAGGTTTTTTTGGCTCTATCTGATGCTCTCTGTGCAGAGTCAGAGTGGTGTCTCTTCAGCAGGATGATGGGGTGGTGCTGCAGCACATGGTGTGCATGCAACACACAACACCAAGACAAGGCTGTGGATGTTGTTTACCTTGGACTTCAGTAAAGACTTTGACACTGTTTCCCACAGTATTCTCCTGGAGAAACTGGCTGCTCATGGCTTGGATGGGTGTACACTTTGCTGGGTAAAAAACCAGGCTGGATGGCTGTGCCCAAAGACTAGTGGTGAATGGAATTAAATCCAGTTGGTGGCTGGTCACAAGTGGTGTTCCCCAGGGCACAGTACTGGGGCCTGTTCTCTTTATTGTCTTTATCAATGATCTGGATGAGGGGACTGAGCGCACCCTTTGTAATTTTGCAAGCGACAACAGATTGGACGGGAATGTTGAACTGCTTGAGGGTAGAAAGGCTTTACAGAGGGATCTGGACAGGCTGGATCAGTAGGCCAAGGCCAATGCTATGAGATTCAACAAGGCCAAGTGCTGGGTCCTGCACTTGGGTCACAACAACCCCAAGCAGCTCTACAGGCTTGGGAATGAGTGGTTAGAAAGCTGCCTGGCAGAAAAGGATCTGGGAGTCTCAGCTGACAACTGGCTGGATATGAGCCAGCAGTGTGCCCAAGTGGCCAAGAAGGCCAATAGCATCCTGGCTTGTATCAGAGAGACTGTGGCCAGCAGGACTAGGGAAGTGATTGTCCCCCTGTGCTCAGCACTGGTGTGGTTGCACCTTGAATACTGTGTTCAGTGTTGGGCCCCTAACTGCGAGAAAGATATTGAGGTGCTGGAGCATGTTCAGAGAAGAGCAACAAAGCTGATGAGGGTCTTGAGCACAAGCCTTATGAGGAGCAGCTGAGGGAACTGAGGTTGTTTAACCAAGAAAAGGAGGCTGATGGGAGACCTTATCACTCTCTACAACTACCTGAAAGAAGGTTGCAGTGAGGTGAGGGTAGATATCTTCTCCTAAGTAACAAAAAATAGGACAAAAGGAAACGATTTCAAGTTGTGGCAGGGGAGGTTAGATTGGGTATTAGGAAAAAATGCTCCTCTGAAAGGGTTGTCAGACATTGGAACGGGCTGCCCAGGGAAATGGTTGAATCACCATCACTGAACGTATTTAAAAGAGGTGTAGGTGTAGTGCTGAGGGACATGGTTTATTGGTAACTTCGCAGTGCTAGGTTGACAGCTGGACCTCGTGATTTTAAAGGTCAAGGTCCCTTCCAACAAAAATGATTCTATGGTGTTACATCTCAGGAGAAAGACAAATGGCAGTAGGTGCTGTCATGGTCTGTGGAAATGGTTGTGCTTCCAGGAGTGCCGCAACTAGTGTCATGGATGTGTCTGAGGCAAATAGGGGTTTTCCTTAATAGCTTGGAGAATAGACACATGCAGGCACTCTCCTGCTGTGCTCCTCAGGGGTCATCTAATAGGAGATGTGGCCACCAAGCAGCACCGCATTTATCTGGGTTGTTTCACTTGCTGCACAGAGAGGTGCAAGTCTCCTCACATATAATTTGTGCCACCGTCAAACTGATAAAACAGGCCAAAGTGAAATGGCTATCTAAGCAAAATGTGCCCAAGCGTAATCTGACACGTAGTTTGATCCACCCATCAGACAGTACACAACAGAAAAAAGGATGATGAACTTGGATGAATAAATACAAGTCACATACTTACCACTTACCTGATGTCAGAGAAGCTCATTGCAAACCCAGACAGAGAATTACTGTTAGGTTCAGAGCAGGAACCAATTTAAGCTAATTTGTCATTTGTGACAACTGATTTGTAAGAGGTGGCAACTGTGCTTCAGAGAAGAATTCATGTCCCACCATGTGTCCTTGAAGAAAGCAGTTTCTTCTAACAGGCAGAAAATAGCGACCCTGTTCATGTGCACACAGAAGAAAGATGAAGGTCTCTAGCTGATGCCCAGGCAGATGGGAATTTCTACTAGGCGAGTCTTCCTGCTTCGGTTACTGGACTTGGATGTTTTTCATGCAGCTATGAAGACAGAAGAGTTTGTGTAATCTGTAGGCTGCTTTAGGTAAGGATTAAATAAAACTAGATCATCAGACAGGTATTCATCCATTTTCTACATTAAAAAAAAAAGTGTCAGAAATCCTGAAACACTCATAGGTTAATTTTTTTGGTACTTTACTTTTCAATATAAAGTCTTCTCTTTATTTGGGTTGGGTTGGTGTGGGGTTTTTTTTTTTTTTTTTTTTGCAACTAAATATTTCTGTAATGATTTTGCACCTTAACCTTTCCTCTATAAACATGGAGAGGAACTCATAAACTTTTGAAATGTTTGGCGACTCTTATAATATCTCCTTTTCAGTTTTTTTCTTCTGTATGAAGAAATCATTTAACTACTTACTTATAGATCACATTTTCTAAACCTCTTCACTTTTTATTGTGCTTTTCTTAACCTTCTCTACTTTGCCTAGAACTGCCTCAAAGCTCAGTGCCAAAGGTGGAGTGCACACTCCAGTTGATACATTGCCAGGGCTGAGTAAAGCAGAAAAAGTAGCTCTTGTGTCACCTATGATACTTTTGATAAGGTGCTGGACAGTGACTTCTTTCATTTTTGTTCATAATTGCCTTGCAATCCTTGCAGCAGTCTCGGTCAGCTGGGGACTCTGTGGAAAAGATGGGGAGGTTCTTACTGCCCTTGTAGAGCAGCTGAATCTGGGAAGAACTTCCTGAGACTGGAGAGTGGAGGGAGCATGGATGGAGTTTGGAAACAGCAGCTCCTGAGGTATGATGGGAGTGCTGTGAGGAGCAAGGAAGGACCCCCAGGCTTCAGAGGGTATATAAAGAGGGACTTCCCATGGACCAGGGGGCTGGAACAGACCTATTGCCCCTCAGAAAGTTCCTGATTTAGCTAGAACCATGACAGCAAGAATCTGGTCCATGCTGCAGGTGCAGAAATTTGGGTTTAAACTGTTTCTTTTTCTGAGCCATCTAATAATCTAATCTAATCTAATCTATCTAATTTAATTTTATCACTTTTAGTTGCTCCTTCATCAAAAAAGCTAAATATTATGGCCATCATAAGAAATTGTGCCTCTTTGGAGTGTGAAGGGCTAATGACATTTTGGAGAAGTTTACTAAAGCAGGAAGGTTCAAACTTGTCATTTATTTGGGGTTCAGCTACATCATCCTACATCAAGATTTGCCTTTCTTGCAACAGTAACTGATTACTATCTAAATTTCAGTTTGACATCCACTTAAGATAATGTAAACTTCTTTGACATATCTTTTATCTATCCAATTTTTCTCTCATTTTCATGTCTGCGTCTGATTTATGAAAGTATTGAATGGTAGCTCAGATGGCATAATCTGTACTTCATTGTATTTCATCGCAGATTGACAGTAATTTGCCCAGTTACCAAGTTCTATGCATATACAAGTCAAATATTTATTCCAGTGGCTGTTCATGTAATGAATCTAGGTTAGCTAGACTATACCCTCTAATCTGTTTCCCTTCTCTTACATACTCATTATGATTGACTTTTACTTTTTTTCCATGAGTTCTTGGAGATAATCATTAATACTTATGGAATTACTTCAGCTGCCTCTCTTAGTGTTCTAAGGTCAACTTTGTCAGGCTCTAATAACTCAAGCATCTTAATTTAGCTTAATATTTTTAAACAGTTTTCCCCTCTTTTCTGCTCAGGTTCCTACTCCACAATATTAACATTAATTAATACTAAAAAATTCTGATCATAATTAATCTGTTTGTTACATCTGGAGCAAAAAAGTCATTGAACATTTCAGATTTCTCTGTGTGGTACATTATTTATTCACTTTGTTTGTTACTCAATGAACCATCATCTTTCTCTTACTGTAGCCTATACTACAATATTGCCATCCCTTGTTTCAATCTCCACCACCCAGAGACATTCAGTAAATCTACTTCTCACATTGTCTGGACTCCAGAGAGCATGTACTTTATTGACACATAATGCAAAAATCATGTCCCGTGGTTTAAAAGCATGTAAATTCAAGAGTTAGGCCACTACTCAAACCCTCTGACGTATCCCACTGAGTCTCTGCAGTGCTGACCACGTGTTATGCATGTAGTGATTAACCTCACTAGTAAGAGAGAAGTAGTGAAATATTTATTAATGTAATGCTGCTAGGTTGGATGTCAGTAGCTTGGTAACTTAAAAGATATAAGGAAGAAAAGCTTCTTGGCTTAAGAGCCCTGTAGCCTTAAAGCTCCATTACACACATTTAAAATAAATTATGCATTTCCACTTGATATCTGTTTATTAAATAATTCAGTTAGTTTAAATTCTGTCTAAATATCTGGTTTTTTTTCTTTTTCTAATTTATGAAATCTCCTGACAGGCAATAAAATGCAATAAGCTAAGTGTTTGGACAGGGAATTTGTGAAGTTCTCCTTTGAGGGGATATGGCAGACACAGCATGAGGAAGGAAACTTACAAATGCCAAATACACTACTAATTTATTTAGTGTTACAGAAGTGTGTCAGCATAGTGTGAACAGTCGTAGATGAATGAGGTACATGAATGATATATTTAAGAGCTTGTTTACAAAGCTCTAGACTGAAATATTGCATGAATTATTATTTTTTTCTTTCCCTGACTGCTTAATTGCTCTCCCCTGACTTCGTTGATAGAGCTGACAAAGTTGAAGTATCTTTTGTTCTAGGCAAATAGGCACTTCACTCTTCCTTTAACTTTAAGGAACTTTATCTTTAAGGAACCACAGACAGCCATGCAAGACAAAATGGAATATGCTACCTTCTCAGTGATTAATTTTCTGTAGAAAAACTTTTTTTGCCAGAAAAAAGTTCATCTTCTTTTACTCTTTCCCCAAACTCCCAAACTGACTTATTTGGACAGTCACTGCAAGCCTCCTCTTTTGAGTGCAATATTCTTCTTCAGCAAGGACATGTTGAATACTCTGAATGACTCTGATGTCAGTCTTCTAGACAGGTGGATTTCATCCCTCTCTAACAAGCCGTATTCATCAAAGAACGTCCCATTGCCATAAAAGCCAAAACCCTCACGACAGCACCAACCACATAGCCATGGGTTGATATACAGCATCCATCGATCCATTTGTGGCTGCTCCCTTTTCTCTAACTGGTAAAATGGAGGGAAAGATAACCTGGGAATGATTTTTTTTCACTTGCACCCCCAGGGCTTTATAGTCTTCATTGATTTTGCCCAGGTTCTGTCTTGCGGTGTCATTCATGCCCACATGAAAGAGTAACAATGGGTAGTAGTCCATGACCTTGACAAGTTGTGGCACCCTCTTGGTGACACCTCATGAACCCATATACTTCAACTCACTCCAGCAGATTAGGTCTTTCTTCATTCATTGAACGCTATTTTGAAGAAATCATAAGGAACGGTGAAATTAGAAACAGAAGTTGTTAAATAGGAAGTACTAGAGAAAAAGTCCCAAAAGAAAAGTCTGTATCCAGGTAGCATTCAATAGTTCTGAAAAGACAGTGCTGAGCTGATGTGCAAATTCAATCCAATGGCCTATGTGCATTTTAGGTGGAAGTAAAATAAGATCCATTCTCAATTCTAACAAAACCTACCTGCTTCATTAAAAAAGACAGTTTTGTTTCTGTAAATGTTTGAAAGGAAACCCTAATAAGTTTCTAGGTCAATTCTTGCTTTTTCTTAAAGTCTATACATTCCTAAAGTGTCAAATCACTGATAGCCTCAAATGTAAGTTACCATTGATAACCGTGGGCATTTTTCAAAACAAAATTCATTTCAAGTATTATTACTTTTGAGTTTACAATGACCTGTAGCTTTTTGTGAGTGACATTTGTACATTTTTTTTACTGACTGAATCTCACTAAGAGCAGTTCTTTGTCTTTTTTTTTTTTAACTTGTGTGTTGCTTGGGAGGGTAATACGAAGTAGTTGGGTAAGAGAAAAGGATTGCTGGACATAATTTCTTAGGAAAGAGAGGCTACAGGCTACCAGTCTGTCTGACTGTGATCTTTATATTTTAAAATACACATAATCATATTCACAGGGAGTCAGAGATGATGCAAAGAGAGACCTGTAAACCTTCAAAACCTTGTGCACGTAGCATGTAGCAGCAACCAACAAGGACATTCCTATATAAGTTTAATTAAAACAAGTTGCAAAGAGGACCTGTTGGGACTGTCCACTGAGAAGGCAGCTATCAATTTCTTCTCATGGGCAGAAAAGTGCCCAGTCTCTGTCGGGCCACACCAAAGGCAGTCTGAAAGATGAAGCTGGCAGTGCTGGCAAGAACTACACCAATCAGAAAAGGGTGAGTGCTACAAAAATATTGCTCGCTGCCTGTTTTCTGCAGAAAGAGACCAGGCCAGCTGTGGAAAGGGTCTCTAGTGTCCCACAGCAGGAGGCACATATGGACCTGGCAGTCCTGAGCCGCCTGGAAAGCAGGGTGAGGGGGTAAGGTTTTGGGGCTAGTGTTCCTTAAAGGAATAGGGCAACCTGAAAATCAAGGGGAAAAACTTGTGCTGGAGGGTCAGTACAGCTGCTCTGTATTACTTATTTCTGTTATTCCACTTCTTGGATTAAGAAAAAACAAATCTGTGAAGTGTAGCTTTTGTGTTCATTGACTGGAGATGATCAAAATCTTCACAGGATCCAGAAGCCTGGTAAGTACTCTGCCTTCAAACACTTTATCCAGACCTCTTTGTTATATAACTTTGGGTTGAATTTTTCATGGGAATTACCCTCTAAGGACAAGCAAGGAATTCCTCTTCCCTCCCTCTAAAACTTCAAACTCTCTTTTTTATATGATCAAATAAACACCGATAACAAGAATGACCCATTGCAGAATTTTCTTCTGCTCTCATTACTGTTATTAATTAATTCATGCTATTGTGAGTGCTTGATTTAGGAGGAAGCATTGCCAATTAAGAATAATTGGGAACCAGGGTGCTAGATGTGATCTTTTTAATATATATTAAAAGTGATAAGGAGAGCAACTACACACACTACCACATTTCTGTTCATGTCTATCCCTCTGCTTGTTACATTCTAACACTAAAATGAGTTTTAAATAGATTATTAGTAACTGATATTTATTCCAGACCATGCAACAGGAAAGAAATTAAGTTCAAAGAGATGCTAATTAACTCAAAAGTGCACAGACTACCTGGAGTGACATGAGTTCAAAGCCATTTGTACCAGGTTCTTTTCCATGGTCAGAGCTATAATCAGTTGATTTTAGCACAGATTTATATCCAAAACAGTGAATACTTTGATCCCACAATATTTGAAAGATCAAAGATTCATACGTATCACTGTACTTAAGTAGGATCTAGCATAATGTGTCTGCTCCAGTTTCTTCCGAAAACCCATAGCACCTAACCCACTTCAGCTGCTGGGTTCAAATAATGCAAAAATGCCCTTTGACTGGGCACTTTTTAAAAAAAGTATTGAAAAATGACTTGTGAAAGAATATGTCTTTCCAGTAGTTTTATGACTGTGCCAAGCAGTTTCTGATACAGATCCCTTTCCTTGTGTTGCATTTCTTTGACTTCAAAGGTCATGTGGAAAGTGCCAATCTGTTCTCATTATGCAGTCTCTAACTTTATTTCAAACATTGGCTGTTACATTGTGCGGAATCCACATTGGCTTTGTCTTGATTTTTATATGTTTGGTCCATGCATAAACTATGACTGAAAGCATCGTGTCATTTTCAGTCTTGCAGCAAGGTTTTAATCACAGCTCAGTTTTCAGCCATGAGAAGGAGTGAAAAAAAGCTGTACAGACTTCTTTTGTTTAATTCTGTTTTCCATTTCTGAAATGTTTCTGCAACTCTTACCTCTGGTCAGGTTAAAATCATAAAATTAAATCAGAAGGCATTTTGAATCATAGAATCACAGAATGGTTCGGGTTGGAAGGGACCTTAAAGATCATCTAGTTCCACCACACTGCCCCGGGGCAGGGACACCTCCCACTAGACCAGGCTGCTCGAAGCCCCATCCAGCCTGGTCTCCCAGGGATGTGTCTAGCTGGTTTGCAGAGCATAGTTTTTAAGACGCCTGCTCACCCACACAAATAAGGCTTAAACTGGGAGTGTGGGTCTGGAAGCACGACTGGAAGCTGCAAAGAAATTTTGCTAATCTGCCTGAGCCAGGTAACAGTAGTCAGAAGGAATCTGAACTTCAAAACTGGGCCATACAAGCCTGGGGCACTTGGGAACGTGCTCTGGTTGCCAACCTGTGCCAAAGTCAGCCCTGTTATCTTTTTGTTATTATTCTTAGCTAAGTGAAACACTTTAACCTTTCTTAGGCTGGCAATCCTGTCTCCAGACAGAATGTAAGCAATACCTTGCGTGAGCTGACCTATATATCCAAGTACCTACACCCAGATCTCATGACAGGACCAGAGACAATACTTGCAGAAAGACTGCTTTATGGCCTCTGAGTAAAATTTTCCTTACGTAAGCGACCATGAACTCTGCTGAACTTTTCCTTGGGAATTCCCTTCTATATAAGTCAGAGCCATTTTTTAAAACTCTTTCAAACCTTCACAATAAGCTTTCAACCAACCAACTAGATCTCCAGGATAACTTTGGCCAACAAACTCACGTGAATCATGCTTAAGGGGGAAGCAAATTCTGCAGTCATACACTTGACCTAATTTCTGTTATTGCCAATGTACTTGGATGAAGTCCATGCATTTAACCATAAGGCTTTTTGTGCATCTAGAAACCCAGATTTTTTTATCTACTTACATTAAACATACCACTTACAATTTTGTTTTGCGAACTAAAATGACTCCTACTGTGAATTCAATAGATCTATTGAAAGTTATGAGAACCAGGAAATAGAGAGTATCCACAACCAACGTACTGTGTAACATATTTATCACAGACAGATAAGATAACCTCACAGTATTTTTCAAGTGGTTTAAATTTAATTTCCTTCTAATCGTGGTACAGGAGAAAGAGGACTGGGTGCAGGATCAGCACCTTCTCCATCATTCCCCACCCCAGCAGCTCAGTTCCAAAGACCACAAAGGTCAATGGGCACCTTCTGGTAGCACATAAAAAGACGTGCATTAGCATGGGAATGAACCCTCCTTCCCTGGCTTAAAACAGATTTCATGATATGTTAAATAAAGATTTATATTTATGTGGAAGCTTTATGTTGGTTTCTGCAAGAAGCAATATTATTTGGATTAACACTTATAATTAAAAGGAACTTTTAGAAACAGGAATGGAGAGGATTGTAAAAGTGATGACTGCAAGGACTGCTGGGAGAAGAGCAGGGATTTACAGTTGTCTGACTTGGGTGCTGTTTTCCTTGGGGAGCAGGGAGTGGGAGGCTGCCCAGCAGCCCATCTCCCTTCCCTCCTGTCAGCTTGGTGTGCCACACTGCTGGCCCCGTTGGGAGAAGGAGGAGAAAACAGACCTTTAGAGGAAAGATTTGATTATAACCAGCCACTTCTCTTGTTCTCACCTTTTTCCAAAAGTGCACATTGTTCATCCCTGATTCATAATTAATTGCTGTGTCTTTCTTAAGAGTAATCTTACCTCGAACATTACTCACATGAACAGCAACAAGTCAAGCTGACTTGAAACCACACATATACACAACTTGTGAGGAGGTGGGCCTGTAACAGAAAGAGTTAAGGAAGAAATGGAAGTACCCCCTGTCAGTGCTGACAAAGCAAGAACTGGGCAACAGCTTATGCTGTGCACTGGGGCAGACTGGGGAGCACTCACGCGGTTTTCATGACAGAAAATGTCACTGCATCTGGCGGCTGCTGGTGCTGTAAGTAGCCGTCACAGTCACAACCTACTAGAGGAAAGAAGGTTGTGCTCTGATTAAAGCAAGAAACCATGTTCAACAGCAGGAAAGGAGGGTTCAACAGACTCCCCCACTGTGCAATATTGGACAAATCCAGTGGGAAATTCCAGCTAAACTGGGATATACAGGGACAAGTACAAGAACTGCAGGGTGAGAGAGGGCATCTGTAAAGGGAGACTGTATCACCATGCTGGTTGGAAATTGCACACCCAGTGGTAAACTGGATTTTGTTATTCATTCTTTGTTTTTTTCTGACTTTAATCTCACCACCTTTCCCCATGTTGTCCCTTTTCCTTCATACCTGTCAATATCCATGGAAAGCTTTGACCCAGTACTGACAAACTACCAGACCTTTCCTTTCAGCCAGTTCATGAACCACTCATTCCCAAAGGGCTGTTCAATACATTTAGCCAAAACCAATACTAAGTTCCCATCAGCAAGCTGGAGCCATTCCAGTACCTAAACAGAATTTCAGGGTAATCCAAGCAAAAACTGATTAGCCTTGTCTAACGAGAGCTAGTTTAAAACTTCCACTGAAATTGAGTTGCACGTAAAATCATTTTTTTTATATGTAACGTTATCTGATGTTCTTCTCTTTTTCTCCTCTTTTGTTTGAAAATGGGCAAAACCAGAAGGTATGCAGTGCAAGACGTATGCATGGCAATCTCCCAAGTCTGATAAAAATGTGTTTGACAACCAGCTGTCTTTTTGTTTGGGGGTTTTCACTGAAAACTCCAAGTGTCTCTGAAAACATAAACAAACATGTTATGCTTTTTTGCACTAAAGTTTCAGCTGGAAAAAAAAAAATGGAGCAAAAGCAAGACAGTGTTCCTTTGCTCAGCATGATTGCCACCTTACCCAGCTCAGGAGGCCGAGAGCTGGGTAAGAGCAACACGAAGGTGTACTAGACAAGAACTAACAGTTTCTTGTCTATGGAAAGCCTATGGAAAACTTAAGCCTATGGAAAACTTAATACCCTGTAAAGTGGGAATGTGCCTCCACCACCACTGTCCCGCAGTCAGTGCTGCCAGTTCACCCTGTGGCACGTCACATTCCTCAGACCCAAATTCTCCCCCTCTCTCCCATTGCTGGCTGAAAAGCCCATTTCTGCGGCACTCCTACAGCTCTGTACCAAAGACCTTGCCTCCACCACACTCACTTGGGCACGAACCTCTTTGGTCTGTGGGATACAGAGAAAAGCAAGTTTCAAGGAGAGATCTGCCTGCAGAGCTTTTTTCCCACCTACCCTGCACGCAGGTGTTGGCTACTCTGTCCTCTGCCTTCAAATTAAAACAAATCCTGACTTCCCCGCACCACAGAGAGCCTCCGCAGATGACAGAGATATTTCAGTCTTGGTCTGCTGCTCCGCAAGTCCTCAGCAAGCCCATCAGAGAGCCCGGGGTGCAAACCTTTGCCAGCACAGGCAGGCTGTGTCCATCTGAGCCCATCACAGTGGGGTGGGCTCCCCTCGGGACCATGGGGGCAAGGCTTCCCCGCCTTCCCAGGCGGAAAGGATTTGTTACCCTCCTCTCCTGAAAGCCCCCCTGCGTGGACTGCCAATCAAAGTGAGTTAGCAAGGCTGCCCGTATCTGCAGTAATATTGAAGTAAGCATTAAGCTTTCCAAAATAATAAAGTCTGGTTTGAGAGGTGCTAACAACTCCACCAATTTAATCTGAATCAGATTAAATATTCATTTTGATAAGATCTGAAAAGGCCCTTTTTTGAGACTCCTTTAATTTCCAGAGCACGCCATAGAAGGGGGGAACAAGGGAATAGCAGGGACACTACTTGCGAATCCACCTCAATGGTGGTATTTGGCAAATCAAGAAATGTTTATTGTTTGAGTCCTTCTGGGTTTGTTTATTTATTTAGCACTGCCTTCCGCTCCCCTTGTAATTTTGGCAGAAAGCCTGCAATGAATTTTTCTAGGAGAAGATGGAGGAGTATGTCATTTCAACTTTTTGCCTGATACACCCATCAAATTATTCATTTCTCATGCTGCTAAAGGTTATTTAAATTCATAACTTTTCTAACCACAGACAAGATTTACACACTGAAGAAAATGAATGTTGTTAAGGGTTAAATGGACAGTTTTGCACTTTAAATGAATTATAAATTCACTTCAGTCACTCTTCTCCTGATTTTTGTCTTTATTACTTTATTCTATAATCAGAGATACTTCATAATTGTGAACCATGCTAATAATTTGCATGACAAGATGACAATTCAAGCAAAAGTGACCCATGTAGATAACAACCACAAAGCTGATGATTTGAAAAGAACAATACTGGCATTGAAATATTTTCAATAGGGAAAAAAAAACCAAAAAAACAACAAACCAGACTAAATTACATGGTTTTGTATATCTGGGTTGTATGTTTAAATGCAAGTGTAATTTGTGCGTTTGATTTGCATAGGTTCTAAAAAAATTCATAAATGCACCCGTGCATATAAACATATGTGTGTATGTTCATACATACATAGGGTTATGTATATTAGAGATTACAGTGTCCAGTGAAACCTTCATTAAACATGTCCCTTCAGCTGTATCCCCTGTACTCTGCCTACTACTCTGCCTCCACAAGGCTGTCACTAATAGCCAAATCTCTAAGCAGCTCCTATCAGCTGCCAAGTTTTAAAAAATAGACATTAGTCTCTCAACACAATATGTCATCCCTTTGACTAATTTGAGAATCACCTTCTGTGCTCTTGCTTAACTTTTCTCCCCTTTTCTTTCCTGCTTTCCTTTTCTTCTTTCCCTCCCTCCCTCCTCTCACAGCTGCCTGGGAAGGAGGCAATGAACAATCCTCACCCTTGGACAACTAACAGATGGAAGGTCTGATTCACTGGCAGTATTCCAGGTCGTGAGAAACAGGAATTTTATATTATGTATCTAAGTTTCATACTTATGGTACACAGACATGTATTACATACATAAAAGATACTTGAAGTTACTTCAAAAACTTTGAAATCTCTGACTTTCCATGACTTTTTTTTGCAATGAACTGAGGGTAATTAAGTACAATACCTTAAAAGTGGAAGTGAAAAATAGCCACATAAAACCACATTTTTACAAGTCCACCTCTAGGTGCCAAAAATATTACCAAAGCAATATTCTGTGTAATGTTAGACACAGAAAAAAGACAGGACAAAGTGATTTTGCATTGCTCCTGTTCTCAAAACACTTTCTTAACTACTTCCTCCTCAGCAAAGCTCTAAAGCACATCCATCTCCTCCATACTCCTGTGTTCAAAGACCCTACAACCTTTAATGCACCTGCTTGCTGCACATGCCCTCTGAGAAAGACAAATGCTATTATCCTTCTATTAGTGGTGGGAAACAGACACAGAGAGTAACTCGGTCTGCCTGAAGCCACGGAGGAAAACTGTGGAGTAATCCAGTCTTGAATCCAGGGCTCCCAGTCCAAGTCGTTATCTTGTGTCTTCTTTCATCACCAACTTTTGATATGACTTGTACACAGCTGCTCCTGCATAAGGAGGTCGTTGCACTGCAGGAGTCTTTCAGTCAGAAAGTTCCAGCTGTAGTATTGTTTTTTGGTGCATTTTGTCATATCTGTGGACTCAAAATACAATTCTGTTCCATTTACCAGAGAGTCTGAGTACAATTAGTTTTCTTTGCAATTCTGAATGAAACTCAGTGTAAAAATACCACAGTTCTTCCTGAGGAGGATGGCCCTGTTCTTTATCCATTGGATGCAATAGCAACTCCCTGCATTCCCCATCCAACCCTGGCTGCATTTATATGCATGTTAGCTTTGTTAAGCAACAGAAACAGATGTAAGGTGCAGTTTTCAGAAGTAATACATAAATCCTTGAAAGCATTCAGGCACTTGGTGTTTATTTAGAAAGTCAGGCAAACTAAGTTCCTAGGATCTCAAGGATATTCCAATATCTGCATTCAGCTTTTACTTTTGAAAATGGGAAAAAGCATTTGAGTCAGAATGGCTAACAGCCCTTGCTGTGGCTTTCATTATCTGTGCCACTGGTCGTCACTTATGCTCCTTTGTTAATTTTCCTGTCTAAAAATAGGTCAGTTAAAACAGGAATACTCACACAATCTCAGTTTTTGCAAATGCTAGAATGGTGTTGAATGAGGGAAAGGCTGAAGGTAAAATACTTTTAGTTTGATAAAGTTTTGAAATTACCAAATTTAATATTTCTAGCATTGCGTACTAACATCTGTGAATATTTTACAAATTTTCTTCCTGGGCAATGGGAAAGATTCTGCCCATTTTCTCCAGAACTCCAGTACAGGTGAAGCTCCCAAAATCAAGGACAAATTATAGCATGTCAGAAACAAGAATTCAAAATCTTGATAAAGCCATTCCTCCTTACTATGGGAGAAAAGCTTTGCCACTTACTTTCTTTACTTTCTTTCCCAACAAAAAAATATTTTGTATGGCCTTCTTCTCTCCTAACTTATTTAGAAGAAGTGTGGGACACTGAGTAGGTCTTTAAATGGTTCCATGAAATGCACACCTTCAGAATCCAGCAAACTGTTGAGACAATCGATGAAAACGTCCATTTCAAAGAAGCGACGTCCTCGTCCAGGAGAAAACATGTAACTGTGTGGGGAGAGATGTCCACTTTATTCCAGCCAGTGGCAATCCCAACAAAGGACTCCTAGGGTAGATTTATATAAACCCCAGTTCTTCTATATATGTCATGAAAATAAGTATTATTTTAGAGAATTCCTCTTCATCTGAAGATTTTTTTGTACGCTTTTCATCAATGAAGAAACAAGGGGAAAAAAAGAACAGGATAAGTCTCTAAGTCACCAATATTTTACAGATAAATTCAACACAGGGTGGGCAAAAAGAATGGCTTAACCTGAAAGATGTTCCTGCCTCTTCATAAATGAAACATGACAATAGGTGACCTTATTATGCAAGAAGCACAAAAGTGTAAGCAAAAAAAGTGCATGTCAGGAAAAAAAGGAGAGCAAATTTACAGCCTATTCTCACATTTGAAGAGATTCTTCCTGAAGCGGTACTCTCAATTGGCATTGAAGGCAACATAGGAATTGCCTGAGTTTGTGCTAACTTGGTTATTTCTACTGCTCCATCTCATATAGCCACGTAGCACGCACAGATGTTCATTCTTTGGAATAACAAGTGAGGAAGATGTGAGTGTGCTGAAGGTCAGGAAAAAAGCATCCCTTGATGGACTGTGATTCTAAAACAAATGTAATGCGAGATGGAATTACTGCTTTGCTCAGCTTTGTTTACTGCATCTAGTAATTATGCCTGAGACGTACAAAAAAAAAGAAGAAGAAAGATGCCTGAAAAACATAGTGCAGTGAATAATCCTAGCATGAACTCACTTCTGCAGACATAAAGCAAGTGTCTTCTTTCATCCTGCAGCCACAGGCAACCCACATTAAAATACTTTGAGACTAGAGCCGGGGCTTCGATGTCACCCTGATTATCAGCAAGGCCCTTCCCTTTCAACCTGGCTTGTGAGTCTATCACTCTCTCTGCCTCTCTCTCTCTGTTCCCTAAAATTAGATTGTTATCTCCCTGAAATGATCTCACACATATTTGTTGAATAAAGATTGAAGAACAAGGGTAGAGGGAGAAGAGAGAAAACGTGTTACAGAACAGCACTGGTAAGATGAGTAAACATTAAAAAAAAAGGTAAAACAAGCCAAGAGAATGCAATTTTACCAAGATCAGCCTTACTGACAAGGCCACCAAGGAGATGCCAAGACATCAGCTGCAGCTCTGCAGAGGCTAAAACTGACAGTCTTCTCTGCAATGAGCCCTCATGGTGGGACGTCAGTCAGGTCCTCCTTCTGTCTGAAGCTGTGCTAAAATATCTGTGCCTGTCCCCAGCCTCCTGCAGAGGGACCAAGGGACTGCCTCAGTGTCACTTTCATTTCAGGCATCTTTGAATTGCTTGTATTTACTGCTGCAGCATGAAAGGCCAATTTGTCAACTGCTTAGAATCTCAGTCTCGTATTTATAAAAACCCGCATCTGTGTATTTATTTTTACTCATGTAGTAATCAGTTATGTAGGCAAAGCTCATGCCTACACATCTCAGCAACCATATGTTTGTGTAGACATTTGATACGTGCACGCAGTTTTTAATGACAGTATTTCCTTCTTGCTTTTCTGAACAAACCTCAGGCTTTGGTTTTTTACAACACGCCCTGAACCGGCAACATTTGAAAACCTGTCCTCAAAATTACAAACATATTTCACCCTTCTTAAAAGACCAAACTAGTGTGGACAGATACCTCTTTGTTTCTCAGCAACAGCACCCTGAAAGCTTGTAGCTGTAGTTTCAGTGTCACTGTAGTCACACAAATCACACACTTGTTGGTTAGTGACTGAGACGTGAAAACCCCTAAGAAAAAAATGCACATAGCTCCTGTCGTGATCTCCAGACTTTCTTGCTGGCCTCCACGGTGTCTTGATATGCTACAGAAAACCATTGGCCTTGCAGTCAGAGTTTGCTTGGTTTTCCATGTTTGCAAGGTGAATTAAAAGCTAGGAAAATATATAAGTTATGTTTTAGTTGATTTCAACTGCCCACATGGGTTGCTGCCGTGGCCTTGTTCACCTGGTTCCAGGAAGACAGTCTGAAAGACCAAAAATAGAAAAAAAGATGGAATATAACCACATGAAAACATGATCTGTGCTAGAAATAATAATCATAATCCTTAGTTTCATTTTACAGTCTATACTGCATCCTAAATGCCCGTATATTTTATCAATATAATCTTTGCTATTGTAGCCTATAAACACAGGATTTTCCTTCTGCATTGTTTGCCTTTTCTTTTGGCTTGAACTGGTACCCCGTTGCTGCCAGAGCTGGCTGACCCTTGAGTCCTGATGGGCATTTTGCTTTTGATTTTCAACACCACAACCACGGCAGACCCTACTCGGGGCTGCCTTTGGAGTGAAATGCTGGACGGCAAGGAAAATCCACAAGCCTGCATATGCGATGCTGCAGTCTGCTCACATTGTAGCGAGATTACAGACGAAGCATTTTGTCTTCACGCGGATTTCAATTAGCAAATTCATCAGCCAGCATTACGGTCTAGCAAATTCTGCATCATAACCTCCTGGGTATGAATGTAGCTCCTGTATGGAGGCGGGGTGGGAAGGGACAGTAAAGAAAACAGAGGGTGTCTCCAGAGTAGAGGCATACATGGTTTTATTTTGATGTTTCTAGAACTTTTAGATTGTCTCTTGCGTTGTTGTCTAGCAGGGCTTATTTTCTGGAAATGGTTCCAATTGTTTGCTTCAGTTTTTGTGTTTTAAGTAGGACAGCGGCTTGGCTGACGAAGGTGTGGAGCATATTTTCTGTCTTTTATCACAGCAGATGAGCAATTATCTGCTGGGCTTAAATGTGGGGCAGAGCTGACCTAAGCAAGAGTCTTAAAATGCCATGCAGCCAGTGATTGGGGGGGCTGGTGAGCAGTAGTGCAGAGAATGGAAAAAATAAACAGAGCAATTTGCTGAATACTCTCCTGGTTGTTTTTTTTTCAAGAAAGAAACACTCAGTATTGAGGTAGAAATAGGCTTCACAGGGATGCAGGGTACCGGAAACCCATCCTGTGAGAAGGACATTGTCTTTAGCGAAACAAAGCCTGAGACACAATATGATGGTTTCTAACAATCATAAATGTTCCCAGCACAGCCCAGGGAGGCAAACAGCTATTTGAGCTGAAGGACATTACTGGACACACAAATGCCACAGCAGTATATGCTATCATGAATAACTTTAAACTTGAAACAAGATTTTTAACCTGTAAAGAAGTGCAGGTCTGGGAGTGCCTTCTCAGAAGGATAGTGCAGGAAGGAGATGGCAGAAGGGAACTATTTCTAGGATGGCTGGTCATTTTCTGTGAAGGATTAAAATGCAGTTGCACCCAGTAGCTTGGGAAAGGACTTGCTGGCTCTGGCCAGCCCTGACATTTCTCTCACCAGGGAGAGCTCACCAAGCCTCTCTCCATCGTTTATCAACAATCTTGGTCGACAGGGGAGGTACCAGATGACTGGAGGGTGGCTAATGTGACGCCCATCTACAGAAAGGGTCAGAAGGAGGATCCAGGGAACTATAGGCCTGTCAGCCTGACCTCGGTACCAGGAGAGATCATGGAGAAGATCATCTTGAGTGAGCCCTCACAGTAACTGCAGGGCAGCCAAGGGATCAGGTCCAGCCAGCATGGGTTTAGGAGAGGGAGGTCCTGCTTAACCAACCTGATCTCTTTCTATGACCATGTGACCCGCCTTCTGGACACGGGGAAGGCTGTGGACCTTGTCTAACTGGACTTTGGTAAGGTCTTTGACACTGTCCCCCACAACATTCTCCTGGAGAAGCTGCCGAATCATGGCATAGACAAGTGTACTCTTCACTGGGTTAAAAACTGGCTGGATGGCCATGCCCAGAGAGTTGTGATTAACAGTGAAATCCTCTTGGTGGTCGGTCACTGGTGGTGTCCCTCAGGGCTCAGTTTTGGGGCGTTTTGTTTAATATGTTTACCAATGATCTGGATGAGGGGATTGAGTGCACCCTCAGTAAGTTCACAGACGACACCAAACTAGGTGGGAATGTTGATCTGCTTGAGGGTAGGAAGGCTCTACAGAGGGACCTGGACAGGCTGGATCGATGGGCCAAGGCCAACTGTATGAGGTTTAATAAGACCAAGTGCCGGGTCCTGCATTTTGGTCACGGAGACCACAAGCAATGCTACAGGCTTGGGGAAGAGTGGCTAGAAAGCTGCCCAGCAGAAAAGGACCTTAGGGGTGATGGTGGACAACCAGTTTAACATGAGCCAGCAGTGTGCCCAGCTGGCCAAGAAGGCCAGCAGCATTCTGGCTTGTATCAGGAATAGCGTGGCCAGCAGGAGTAGGGAAGTCATTGTGCCTCCGTACTCGGCCCTGGTGAGCCCTCACCTCGAGTGCTGTGTTCAGTTCTGGGGCCCTCTGCACAAGAGGGACATTGAAGTGCTGGAGCGTGTCCAGAGGAGAGCTACCAAGCTGGTGAGGGGTCTGGAGAACAAGGCATATGAGGAGAGGCTGAGGGAACTGGCCATGTTTAGTTTGGAGAAGAGGAGGCTGAGGGGAGACCTCATTGCCCTCTACAACTACCTGAAAGGAGGCTGTAGAGAGGTGGGTGTTGGCCTCTTCTCCCAGGTGAATAATGACAGGACCAGAGGAAATGGTCTGAAGTTGCGTCAGAGGAGGTTTAGATTAGAGATTAGGAAGAATTACTTTACTGAAAGAGTGGTCAGGCACTGGAAGTGCCTGCCCAGGGAGGTGGTTGAGTCACCGTCCCTAGAGGTATTTAAGAAACGTGTAGATTTGGCACTTCAGGGCATACTTTAGTGGCAGAGATTGTAGGGGTTTTTGTGTGTGTGTGTGTGGTTGGACTCGATGATCTCAATGGTCCTTTCCAACCATGAAGATTCTATGATTCTGCAGTTTTAACATTTCCTATATTATTTATGAATATGCTACCTTACTGCAGCAAATATTTGCATTTTGTAAAACACAAAAGGGTAGAACAAGGAAAGCACTGAATTCACTAACACGCATGGTCTTCGGATCCTTCTGATGCAAGCATATCTGTTCTCCTCAATAAAACCAACCCATCAAAATCTGGCCGATTTCCCAGTGCTTTTCACATAAACTTCTGAAGATGACACTTTCACACCGCACAAAGACCTCTGGTCCTAAAGTAACTCTCAATATTTGAATTTTCAATTAATTGTTTTAATTTTCTGATCAGATGTAAAGATAAGTGATCCTTCACATGCCTTTCTGAAAATCAACAACAATTAACACCTGCCCCGAGCATGTGTAAATTGTATGACCATTCTTTCCTCCGCTAGCTTTGCATTCAGCTGCAGTTAGATGACTAAAAGACAAAGGAAAGGCCAAAAATCTTGAGTCAAAACAACATCTAAACAATGCTTAAATTATGCTTCTATACCAAGGAAGAGCCGTGCCAGCTGCAGTTTGTGTGTGGCTCTTCCATAACAAGTCTTAAAACCCATTTTCCTGGAATACTATTGGCTGTCATTGGAAGTGTGAAGAAGTGAAACCTTAACAGTGTTTTCCCTGTGAAAGAGAGGAAAATTCTTAGCTTTCTGCTTGGGACATTTGTGCATAGTGTTCCTTCACTGGTGCCTCTGGTATCAGACAGCTCAGTGTGGATCATATGGTCTGTGCCGTGATCTCAGGTTTTACATGTGCACGTGCTTGTACACTTGCAAAAAACAATCATAATATATTGAATAACAGCACACACATGGTGCATGCTGCTGCCTTTGCACCTCATCTTTGCAGGTGTGTGATCTCAACTGCTGCTGTGCTCTTACACAAAGCCAAGAGCCAAGCCTGGCTCTGAACATCCTCTGGAATGGACCCAGGCGATTGCTCTTAAAATTTACCTTACACACAGTGCTGACACTCAGGGGTTGCCACTTCCATCCTCACAGGAGGCTGTTTCTCAAAAGCATTTAAAGAACAGTTGTTGTGTCTCATGGAGGAGAGTGCTCCTAAAATTAAGAAACATAGCCACAGCAGCCTATAAATTAAGAGTCTCACTCATACTCCTCAGCCCATACCAAAAGGAAAAATAATATTTTCAGGGGATTGCACCCTTGTTCACTTTTCAGAACATGTAAAAGAAAGAAAACAAATAAATAAAAGGAATATGGATGAAAGCAAAGGTTTTATTTTACTACATTAGAGAGCGATTATAAATCAGAAAACAGAGGCTTGCATTCATCTGATTTACTAAGGAATTTTCCCATCTCTGTTAGACTTTAAATCGACTGTCTAGCAATTGTAAATGTCAAGAGGCTCATAACGTTAGAAGGAAGCTGAGGAACACAGAAAGAATGTGCTTTTTAAACTTATTAAAATCATCATAATACTGATGATGAATAATCACTGCAATAATAGTAATGACATAAGGGTTGATGCTAGCAGCACAACAATAATAATCCCTCCTCTATTTTACATGGGCTCACCCATAAAGGAATAATGGGGAATTGCACAAACTCATCAAAAAAATGACATAAACCATCAAAATTTCTTATTAGAGGCTGAGTTGGCAACACAATTTTTCAACATTTCCTTATGTGACTCTGTTTTCATGTGACAGGTTTTAACAGTTTGTAGCTGGTGGTTTTCCAGTTAGGCGAGCTCAAATTTGGTGGATGAAAAATGATTTAAACACTTTGGAAAACTATAACAAAGGAAAACTTCTTTTTGAATCCTCACTAAAAATGAATCTTCACTAAAAATGAATAAATAAATAATTGTTAGTTAGACGACTTTGCTCTTAAATAGATTGCGTGAAAACATGACCATGTGACCCATCCCAGGCATATGATAAGCCTGAGAATCAGAGTTTGTGTATGTTCTGTGAACAATTACAAGACCTTTACACTTGAAACGTTTCATGATCCTTTTCTACTGATTTCTCAGAGTCAGGAGGCTTCTTATGAATGACACAGCACCCTCCAGTCAAAGCAGTTCCAGTAAAATTTATTTTCTATTACATTATACAATGTGGTGAAGACAAGCAACAAAGCTGACTATTGACCTGGGTGGGCAGCATCAACAGAAAAGGAGAACATAAAGGCACGACAGAGAAGCTGATAAAACCAAGCTGCCTCTGGTGGAGAGGAGAAACTGACTCAGGATAGAGGAGGTCTGTCCATCGTGAGCCAAGGAGACTCCTTGTATGAAGGTAGGTGCTTGGTAGAAATTGGAACTCAAATTGACAAAAAGAGGAACCTAAAACGGGGCTTGTGAGGAGGAGAAGATAAACAGAATGGCGTGGGGATATCTGCATCCTCACTAAAAAAGAAAATAATCTCAAACTTGGAAGAGAATATAAGAAAATGTCTCAAATATTTCACTGTCATGAAATACTGAAATAAAGTATCTCTGCTTGTGGTTACTTTTTTCAGGTCAGTAGGGAACTTTTGGTTTTACGGTTTGCTTTTTGTTATATATATATAGAAGTAAATTACTATTGCAACAAAATAAAGTCTACAGAAGGATGAAATGTTAAAACTGAGGATTCTTGACGGGGCTGGGTTTGCATTTTGATAGTTTACTGCTGATGGACTACTGTTCCTCTGTACGATCCTGCCTCTTCCACTGCATTCAGTTAAAGAAAGTAAATGTGTCATATATCAATTTGTTTTTCATTAGTGTTTTGCACAACCTACCACACCCCAAGTTATTTGGAAACTTCCATTTGCTATGTCACTTCATCAGTTATCATGTAACCAGGCACATGTAGGCCAACACCTCAAAAAAAAACAAGAGAGAGAGAAGAAAAAATCTCACAAAACAATCCCACAAGTTAACTATATGTTTGGGGTGTGTATTTAAAGTCCAAATCTCTGAAAATACTACTTTCCCTCCTCTTTACCCAAACTAAATGGGTGTGGTTTTTTTGGAGAGTAGATCAGAAAATAAATGTTGGGGGGGGAAGAGAAATCTGTCTCCCAAAGCATTTATACTGCAGGCTCAGATCTTCAGTTTTAGGGTTGTTGTTTTTTTTTTTTAAATTCCTGACATAAGAAAGAATTAATAATTCATAGACTGTATTAATGGCTGAGTTAAAACTTCAACAAGTTGGTGTTACAAAACTGTCAAAAATGTAACAGCGCCTGCCTTCTTTAATTTCAGCTGCTTCTGATGAAGTGTAGGGAAATGCCTTATTGGTGTGCAGTGTTACCAATTATCTGACAGAGCCAGAGTGTATTTCCAGCTAATCAGAAATAAGAGCCCAGAATTAAATCTCCTGTGTGAAACTCATCATTTACATATTTATGATTCAGAAATTATAATAAGGCTAATGAGAAACTCACATGGTGCCTTTAAAAGTCAAGCCAATCTTACTGTTAATTTTCAACAGATAAAGCTTCCCCGGTACACAGTAGTCAAAAGATAAAGTCTGTTGATTGCAGTTTAGTTTAATTAAACATTACAAGTTATTTGCGTGGATCCATACGCGCTCTGCGTCAAGGGGTTAGTTACATAAGCTGGAGCTCTCTCGAGAGAAGAAGTGAACGGACAAGGGCAGGCTGCCGAAAAAAAACATACAGGAAAGGTTATTTCTGCATCCATGCGGGTATAAGCACATAAGACACAAAAGCAAAAAACCCTGTAAGCCTCTTTTGGAGGGGTGAATGCTGCTTTCAAAGCCCCATGCCGCAGCAGCCGTGTGCTGCAGGTGCAACCTGCAGGGCAGGTGACAGTCCTCAGCTGGTGGCTGTGGTCTTTAGGCAGATCCCCACCTCCAGTCTGAACACCGTCAGCAACCCACCTGCCCACCCATGCTCACTGTACACAAAAAATAGCTCCCCAGAGGCCGCTGAGGCTGCTGATGCCAGCGGCTGAGCCTTTCCACGCGTTAGTGGTACAACCCTCAGCTTGTTGTGGGCATCCTGACTGGCACCGTGGTGGGTACTATTTTCCAACACATGTGACCTGTTATCGCTGCTAACCTTGTCTTCCAGGTGTACCTTGATTACCATACACGTCCTCAACCACAAAAATACAAAGTGAAGACCTGGCTGTCTCAGAAGACATATTTACATTTATCTGTATGAGGAGGCTGCATGAGCAGGAATAGGATCATGCATCCCTGGGCTTCTTTCCCAATGCTGTCTCTCGACTTTGGAAAAAGTGTTTTGAAATGATGTGGTTAATACAACAAGGAGGGGGATGGGGGCAAGGGTGGGGGGTAGGGATGGGAAGGAAAAAAAAAAAAAAAGAAAGAAAAGAGACGGCTTGGCAGTAGCATAGACGCTTGTCATTGCCTTGTGCAGTGTTGCAGTAGATGGTTTCCATTGCCCTTGTTCTGCTCACAGCCAGCTCTTTATAGACGTGCCTGTGTATGTCGTGACAACACCTGCCATCCACACGACAGGAAAGGAAGACCACTCCAGTGCCAGCAGATGACGGTAAAGTGGTAAACCTACTGTTAGCTGTGACTTTTAAGTACCATTTCTTTACAATGCTCCCCTATCCCTGACATCCTCTGCAGTAGCTAAGGAAGTGAAGTCAAATCAAGTAACTCCTCCTAATTCTGATCCTCCTCAGACAGAAAATGAAATAACTTTCAAAATATATTCTCATTTAATTTTTCTCTTGGGCCAAAGTGACTAGTAGTAACTTTGTTACAAGACATTCATTAGCTTGAAAAATGGACAGATTTTACCAAGAGTAACTATTAACTCAATAAGGGCAGAAAAAACAAACATACTCACCTCTTCCTCTGCTACCTCTGGTTCAGTCATGTAGCTGAAGATCTGACATTAAGAATTACATTTCCTGGCCAGAGGCTCCTCCAGCATCACCCCACCAAAGCTACAGTAGTAGTGATGACTACCAAAGTAGTAGTGACACCTACAGAGAATTTTGCCTTGCAGCCTTAGCTGTAATGGACAGTTTTCATTACTTTATTTCACTTTTCCACATCCCCACAAAACTGTCGTGCTCCTTGCAAATCACACCCATGGTTTGCCTAAGTGTCTGCATTTAATTAGCCTCAGATTAGAAACCTGCAGCACTGCTGTAAAGCAAATACTTAGATAGTAGTGACGGACCAGAATAAAAAAGGATTTTTATTTTTTTCCCCTGAAGGGAATCATTCACAGCTGCAGTAGCAGGGAGAAACACTTTAAAGAGATTGTACTATAGACAGTAACGATCTTTATTAGTGCCGTCTGGAAAAGTTGCCCCACTCAAATATCAAAAATAGCCCTCAAGGCTACGCAGCTATGGAACTTTCCTCACTTTTCATATGTAAAACAAAAACATTAGCCACATAAAAAATAACCTGAGGAAAAGGTTGACTGGTAAATATATTTTCCATGCTCAACAAAACATGAATTAAAAGAAGCTTATTTGGTTTTTGGAAAAAAAAAAAAAAAGAATATATATCTTTCAGGTTTGGGGAAATAACTTTCACTTTCAGCAAAAATGAGTAATTGTCTTGTCTAAGAAAATGTCTATGCTATTAAAAATTTTTCATAGGAGCTGTCTATGTTCCCCAAATTCTACATTTAAGTGCAAAAAGGGACATTTTCAAAGTTGAGGATAGAACTACACACCTAGCTCGTGCTATAAAGTCCCTTGTTTTTTTGAAGTGCAACCTCAAAGAAGAAGCAGGCTGATTTTCAGAGCTGAAATTATTGGAGCATCTTTAGAAAAAGTAAGTAGGGTAACATTTGTGTGGCTGTGAGGAGAACCAGGCTGGGAAAGTGATCCGACTGAGTGACACCCCCATGGCAATAACAAGGAAAAGGTCATTTCTCAGTCTGGCCATGCCCTGGGCAGAGATCCTCATGCACAATTTTGCAGAGATTTCCTCTGTAGAGGATCAGCTTCAGCAGCCCTCCAGACAGAGGAGCTGATCTGCAAAATGAGAGAGGCTTTATTTTCAGCCACGTTGTTTCCTTGATGCAGCACAACGACAACAAGGGCTGCACTGGAAGAGCTCAAGGGATGTTTGATCAAAAAGGACTGATGGAGGGAGGGAGGTGAGGGCAGCACAGATGTTTTCCTGCCAGTGGAGAGAGCAAGAGCCAGACCATGGGACTTCTGGGTATAAAGAGACAAAAAAGGTCACAGCATGAAAAGATGATTTTCTGAGGCTCTGTACACTGCTGACAACTAAAATGAGCAAAAAATGGGCACTGAATCCACGAGCCAACCTGCAACACCTAATTCACAAGAGTGAAAGATGCTACTAAGTGTAAGGCAGCAGACAAGTGTTTTGAAATGAAACAGGAAAGAGAAAACGTTGTATTCAAATGCAGAGATGGATGACTTGATGGCAAGGGCAGCCAGACAGCCAGATGGATACTGGTGTGAGGGACTAGCTTGCTAGGTAGTATTTTGTTGAAAGAGGATTATTTAATGGATTTCATATGGTGGGCAGCGGAGGGGGAGACGGTACTTGCTGATCAGCACTTTTCATCATTTATTGGGGGGGAAAATAACCGTTGAGTTAAAGCAAATTTTTCTGGTGTCCCAATAAACTAAAATATAAAATCCTTCTAGAGAGATGGGTGAGCAAAAAAGCTGTATTTCAAAGAGTGTCTCAAGCTGTGGCTCCCCAGGCATTTCGTCAGCAGAGCTGACTCCCCATCCCCATCCTTCCCCGCCGCCTCAGCTCCCTACTGCCAGTTCAGGCCTTTGAGCAAATGCTGAGAACCAGACTGGGGGAACTGAATCAGGTGCTAAAAACCTTTACTGAAAACGAGAGAGTTTGAGGTTTTAATGCCAGATGAATTTCTTGACGCAGATAATGGCATAGCTGCCGAAAAGCTGCGTAGTCACAAACCACAGGAGGTGCTAGGGTAGGAGCAAGGTTGCTTTTTAACATTTTAAACACTGAAACATATTTAAATCTGTTTACTCACATTAATATGTTTAAAATGCATTAAATGTGTGAGTTTAATCCTGCTTCAGAGCACTTGAAACTCATCCTTTCCTAACCAAAACACCATTCCCCAAGCAACCCTTTTGTGATTAGAACCTTATAACCAAACTGTAGAAATTACAACGTAAATTAAGATGGTTCCACCCAAAGCAGTGCGATTCACCTGATTTACTTCAGCTGAGGATCCAGTCCAGCAGCATCACTCTGACCAGACGAAATGGCAGGATTTATCAGTCATCAGCCTCAGTTGTTCTCTGCAGGAAGCTGATTCTCACAGCATCCTCCTCCTGCCTTTCTCCTTTTCCTTCCTCTCGCACCATTGTCCTCAGTCTCTACCACTGGGCAGAGGAATGACTCTGGTTAATTTACTGACATGAATTTTCTCTCTGGGAAGATAATACTTTCTTTCCCTCCATCTCTACTTGTCATCTTTCTCGGAAAAGCTGAATATTATCTATATGGCACAAAATATATGTGTTGGCTTTAAACTTTTGTTTGTTTGTTTGTCTGTTTCTTGTTCATTGTTTCTTTTGTGTTCACTTCAGGTAATATCTTCCCTCCTTTGAGCCAATTCTCTTCTTACTTGTTTTGGCTGACCCGTATTGAGTATCACAGATTTTTTTTTTTCATTGTATTCCCTATTGCACAAGTGCCAAAACATGGAGATCGGTAACCTCTTCTAATTCTGTGACTTTCAAATCTATGCATGGGACAGAAATTATTTTTATTTTTTTTCATTCTCTGTCTCCCTCTTCTTCTTTGGATGATTTAGAAAATTCCAGAAAGCGTAAGCTGCAGAAGTTTTCAGCCAATTAAATAAATAAAATTTTTTAATATGGAAATTAACAAGTTTAGATTTCCATTCCTTGTGACTCACTGCCTCATCTTAACAAGAATTCCCTGTTGTAACAGCAAATGTTAATTTTAGCAAGTTCAACTTGCATTTTGGCCAGAAATGGGCAAAGTGCTTGGATGCTTTTTCTGTTCATCTGGCTCTTTCCCTTGTTCCTTTCAGAGTGTTTCTTTGCCGCTTGAATGTATTCTTCGGAGGATAAGCATTTTCACATGGAATCAGCCTAATTTCCATACCTGGTTCCCGGCCCCTAGCCCTTCTCTTCCATCACCACCTCTGAACACCTTGTCCTGCCACAGAATAAGGATGTCACTTCTGTGGCTCTTACTCATGGACTACTCCAGCTTTGCTTTGTCTCTAGTTTTTTTTTTCCACTGTCTCTTTTGATCAGTTTTGCTGGCAAGAGCTACTCACTACTCGCCTGTGAAAGTGCTCGCCCTTAGCGTAAGCAGTTTTAATGATAGTGTTTTTGTGAACACTGTTGTCACTCCCAAGAACCGTATAAAGGGATAATTAAAGAACCTGTTTGTAGTGGTGGATCAGAGTGACCTTGGGAGCCGGTGGCATGTGAGTAGTCAATGTTGATGAAGCACAGTAATGTTTTACCCCCAGCTCAACTGCAACTAAGCCAACAGTAATGGTCCTGGAGCTTTCTTTCTTTGAACAAGATGCAGGATCAGATCCCTTAGAAGAGTAAAAAAATCCATTGAATAACAGCTTGCCCCTAAGCTCTTGGAACTGGAACTGCTTGGAAGATTAAAGGCAATTTAAATACTTAGAGTGAGTAACTAAAATAGCAAGAGAAGTCCCTGAAGAACTGCCCCCAGGAGACTACATCTACGACTGTTTTGTCATTCAGGCATGATGTGTCCATAGGTTCTCAAGTAAAGGTTATTGAGTATATCGAACATGTAATTGCTTTTACCTTCACTTCCTTTTCTGTGAAGATCTGCAAATATACTTGCTGCTGTAATTCTGTGGCATCCTTTAAATGTCTGAATAAAGAACTGGTAGATTTTTTTTGTGATTATGTTGCTCTATGCAACAGCTACACAACTCTAGTTCCAGGGTAGTTTCGTTATCAATGGACCAGGTCTGGGCAAAATACTAATGTATACTTTCAAGATGAAGGATAAGGTGTACGATGTGAAAGGTGTTAAGAAAAAGTGGTTATTTCCAGTTGGAGCCAGATACCATATATTCCTCATGTCTTACTCAAAGGCCTGGGCATGGCAAAAAGTATAACATACCTATCCATGCAAAAAGGTGAGCCTAACTTTTCTTGGGATTTTTCTTGGAATTTCTTCTATGCATTTGTTTACCAAAAATATTTTTGAAAGACAGAAGAAAGGCAGAAGATGGAAAAAGATATATAAATCTCTAAAAAATATGCAGAAATAATAATAAATATTCATAAACAGTATATGAATGGGCCATTTTCTTCAATTTCTTCCTCCTCTTCTCAGCTGAAAGTTTCTTCTATTTTTAGTAATGGATCGATGTGGGCTTCCACTTAAGAATCTTTTTATCATGGCTTAACATTCAAATGATTATACTTTAAAAAGCCATCTTTTCTGCCCTTAGAGGACCCCTAGCTAAAAGCTTGTCCACTTCAGGAAAACATCATGTACTTTAGCAACACTAACTGTTTCCTGTAATATCGGCTGAGATTGAGCACTTACTAAGAAGGGTCAGGCAAGTAATCCACATAGAGTAGCTCTCGCATTATGGCCTTCATGCCCGAGACTGCAGTTTAGCCTCCTCAGCTCTAATATAGCGCTTGAGTTCCATTACCGCACATTTTGTGAAAATTAATAGATTTGTTCCCTACAGAATAAAATTTGCTAACTTGTGATGAATAGAGCATTAATCTGCATTCTGAGTTTTTAGGCTACATCTGTGCTAGTAAGATCATTGCAGTGTGGTTGGAAAAAGCCCTCATCTATGGTAATAGATCAAATAATTCTCCAGGACAAGGTTACTGCTTGGGAACTGTGGACTGGGAATGAACCCTGCACTGTTCTTAGTATCAAACCAACCCCAGGAGCTGTTTGAGCAAAATGCTCGTTGTAACAGGCCAAATTTGTGCCAGAGAGCACCAGGACAATTTGCTAGCAACAGGCAATCACAGCCTGGGGCCCAGTAACTCTGGAAGTTATTAATGTTGGCATTAGTCAATCACATTTACTAAAGTCATGGCTATAGTAAAGCCAAATAGCATGTCTCGTTTTGGCTACTGACATCTGTGAAGTGGTTTCGTCAAGATGAACTCTCTAAAGCCTAAGTTTACACACAATTGTACTCTGCCTACGTCTGTTTTTTGCTGCAGTATTTTCTTTCTGCAGCTACGCATGTCATGAGAAAGGCAGGAAAAAGATCCAATTTTCACATTCTTTCTGAGGTATACCAAAGGAACTCGGTTCAGAAATAGGTATTTAACTGATTTGTTTGCTATTCAAAGTGAAATGATAAATAGTTTTGCAAAAAGTGGAACTATTTTTGAAAAATAGTAAGTTTCTTACGCATATACTCACACTCTGATTACTTAAATAGAGAATTCTACAGAAATTTTCATTATTTTTAAAACCATTTTTTCCATCTTGACAAACCCCAGCTGATAGTAAATTAGGAAGGGTAGCCGTCAGTGAAACTTCATTCCATGGTTTGCTTTTGAATGACTCACTGTACTAGGACTGAAACTAGCACCACCTTGCTATTTGCACTCTGTTTATAATTTCCAAATCGCATGCTATTTTTTGAATGGCTCCCAAGCCCACAGAGCTGTCCAGATGGCCATGTGAATGCTTCCAGTGTCAATACTCATGCAAACATGCATTCACACCCTTATTTCTGATATTTCACTTTGCATTGAGTATTCTTCTGAACAAAAATTTGCTTTCACAAACATTTGGAGAATGCAAATGAAAGGAGTTCTGAACACTATAGAAGCTGATTCATGGTTTCTATTCAAATAAATGCCAGTGAAGCCTTATGAAACAGCTATAATCATGAGCGTATTCTTCCCCTCCTTATGACCCAGATTCAAAGAGGAAGGAAGTACATGGGTAACTTTAAACATGCAAATAGTGTCAGTTGCACACAGATTTGCATATGCAATTGCATTTCTTGCTGACCCAGAAGCTGTATGATTCTTATTCATGTTCACCTTTTTCTATCTTCCGTTTTCTTTTTTTTTTCTGAAATTTTATTGGCATTTTTAAGGAATAATGGAAAGGCAGCAACCTGGCAAACATTAATCACCAATTTTAATGTCATAATGCAAAGCAGAAAGAATGGCACTGAAACAAAAGAAACAAAAGAACAAGAGGACAGATACAAAAGAAAAGCAACCATGGGAAAAGCACATAAAGCCAGCATGACTGCCAGTGTAAGAATATAAATGCAAAGTCAATGGTTACAAGGTTTAAAAGGCTAATCGATAAAGAAATTGCTTGAAGTAATTCCAGGGGTAGAATTGGTCAATGATAATAAACAAGATGAGGATCCTTCAAAAGGTTGGAGTGTTGCTAGGAAAAGAAAGACTATATGTGAATTGAGGGAAATTAAAATACAAAAATCATGGGACTAAAAAGACATCAGCGTAACATCACTCAATCACCTTATTTGACTACTCCAATAATCACATTACATTAATCTGAATGTATTTCCTTTAATTTCTTTGTTACGCATCCACTCAGAGCTTCTTCCTTTAGGAGAAAAATAAAGATTATTTTCTAGTAGGAGCCATGAAGAAGTTAAACTCTAAACATTTTCATTGCGTACGTTTTATAACAGGGTGTTCAGAAATACACCGAACAAATCTTTGAAACGGATGTTTTTATTTGCCTCTGAAGGACTTTACAAAGTATTGGATTTCACATAATTTCGGGTACAGAACCAGTCAGCGTAAGTAGTTTAAGCAATTATTTGCAATGCTATTCTTCTCCAAGTCCTGCAAGTGTAACCCACTCAGCCATCTTGTCCTTGAATATTACAGACAGTTGGCACAGAAGTAGTAGGTAGGTTACTTGGAAAATGAACATCTGTTTAAGAGAGTGATGTTGGCTCTGACTTGTTTTGTTGTCTATGCAATAGTGCTCTAGGAAATTTGGGGATCTGTTAATTAAGGGGTAAGAAAATAAACAGAAGATAGCCCTTAGCTGAGGATGTAAAAGAAACAGGACAAATACATGGGGGAGCACAAGGATGGAGCTAGAGTTTAAGGAAAGACAACTGGGTGGTAGAAGATACAAGAAAAATGAAGGAACTGGAGCTGAATTTTGTCTTTTGGGATTAACAGCAACCAAATTACCTTTTTAAAGAATAAGTGTGATGCCTTTCTTGGGCCCTTGAACCAACATCGAAGAGCTGGACACTCATTGGCAGCAAGTAGTTGCAAAATGGTAGAAGTTGAAACACTTTTTTTCCTTCTTTTGTATCAGAATCTTTCATACTTACCTTTATGCTCCTGGTGTAAATCCAACAGCCACTGAAACACTTCTACCCTTCCTTTCCTCCTCCATAAATCCAGTGAGAAGGCTTTGTGATCTGGGGTGAAGACGCAAGTAGCACCCTTGTGTGACATCAAAGGGAGGGTGATGTCTATGCAGCAACTGGATAGGTTACATTCCCATTCCGACTTTTCAATGAGACTTCACAGATGGCCAGTAATAAGATTACATGGCTGTCTCCTGTGAGACTATGAGCACTATCTTCCATAAGACAATGTTTTAATGGTGTTACCTGCATCCTCTTTTCCAGTAAACCATAAGTAATGAAGCTTATACTGTAGGCATGAATATTAAGATTATTCAGTCACACACATTTTCATCTTCCTCCACTAACAATCAAAAGCAAAGGGAAAAGAAGATGGAACCTGAATACATAGAAGAGAATGAATAACAATAACAGTAGCAATAATAATAGCAGTAATAATAACAATAGAATTAGAATTCAGTTGACGTCTATGTATGACCCAGAAGCTCCTTATGTAAAGCAGCTAAGTGTGTATGTTTTGCTTTGTTGGAATGTTATTTTCAACAGGCTTAAACAAAAAAGAAAGGGACTTTCATATTTTCTTCAAGCAAAATTTAAAAATTTTCAAAGCCATTAAAATAAGTAGAATACTCTGCACTCACTTCAATCCAGTTTAGCCATTGCGCAGTTATTGTTAAGTGCATAGCTACATACTAAAAAAAATATTTACGGTAAAAAGTCCATATGTTTGTAAGAAAGGTATTAGCAAGCTGGTTTTCCTCTGGAATTGCTTTTTCTTGATTGTGGCAAAAGGGTGCACTATACACACTTCTGGAAATATATTGTAATCTACACTATGACAAGATATTACTATGCATTGACAAGCTCATGACTGATTTATTACCTCAAGTCAAGGACTGGACCCCAAATTACCTGATCTGGCCAACTTAGTTTTGGAACTCTGAAACTGGTTTGAAGACGTATAGACCGTTCTTATTCAAGTGAGAAATTACCCCACCTGGAGTACTGTGTCCAGCTCTGGAGTCCCCAGCATAAGGACATGGACCTGTTGGAACAGGTCCAAAGAAAGGACACAAAGATAATCCGAGGGCAGGAACACCCCTCCTGTGAAGACAGGCTGAGAGAGTTGGGGTTGTTCTGCCTGGAGAAGAGAAGGCTCCGGGGAGACCTTATAGCAGCCTTCCAGTACCTGAAGGGGGCTACAGGAAAGATGGGGAGGGACTCTTGATCAGGGAGTGTAGCGATAGGATGAGGCATAATGGTTTTAAACTGAAAGAGTGGAAATTTAGATTAGATATTAAGAATAAATTCTTTCCTGTGAGGGTGGTGAGACACTGGAACAGGTTGCCCAGTGAAGTTGTGGATGCCCAATCCCTGGAGGTGTTCAAGACCAGGCTGGACGGGGTTTTGAGCAACCTGGGCTAGCGGGAGGTGTCCCTACCCACAGCAGGGGCTTGGAACTAGATGGTCTTTAATGTCCCTTCCAACCCAAACCATTCAATGATTCTATGATTCTATGAAATGAAGCAATTTTCCTTTTTTAAATTAAATCACTTGAAGCAAGAATACATGATCTGGAGTGAGAGAAACAATTTGTACACAGCCCCCCCTTAACAGTCTGAGAGGGCTCAGCCAAAGTTGCATTTGCTCTACTGTTTCCAACCCAAGATTCTTACAGGAAGTCAGATAACCTAAACAGAAAAAATCTGGAGGTTAAAAAACATGGAAAAAATGAAAAGGAAACATGCAGGGAATAGTCTCTTTTGTCTGTCATTCTCTGAAAATTGGATTATATTGAAGAATAGTGCTATTGATGAATCTAATCTGTAACCTGTACAGGGTTTCACTGAGATTTGGGGCAGTTTAGATTCCTCCCACCCCTAGATGTGTTTTTGAAGCTTCAGAATAACTCACCCTTTAATTTTAGAATCTTTCAATTCAATGACAAATAGTTTCTATTTTTTGGCTGCGGAATAATTGCTCAGCAGCAATCTGTTTTGAATACACATATTAACGCCCTTAGTGTATCTTCTCATTAATGGATTCTTAAGTATTTTAAGAAAAAAACGTGATCATTATAAACAGAAGTTGGAACATCTTTTCTGTCCTGTAGGTATGCTACATTTGCCAGTATTGTGATTTTATTTTGTCTGATTATGTTTATTTTATTTTACTTTTAAACCCTTAGAGACTCAAAAATGTAATTTGTACCACAGCAAAAATTACTGTTCTGTGCCTTTTCACTGGTGGGAAAAAATCGAAGCAATAATACTAACAGATATGCATTTCTTCCTACACGACTTTATAATCCAGGAAATTTACCTTGAAGCCAGAGGCACTGTGTCAGATCAGTGTATGTGGAAGACTGCCAACCGACAGCACCATCTTCTACCAAACACTTTCATCTTGAAATCAAAACCCAAGCAGGTGCAAAGGACGTGAAGAGAAACAGAGGCAGCACAGATCAGCAGGAGGACACCAAATGGGAGCTGAGGTTCCAGCCTGTACTCTGTCCCCATTTATGCCACCCAGAGTAGCCTTCTGCATGCCCGCGGACCTTCAGCTTTTGCTTTAGACTTTGTATTTCTTGCAGGAACTTAGACGAGAGCTACCCAAAGAGTGAACCCTGAATAAAGCATTGAGAGCTTTATTTAGTCTCATATGGACCCTACATGGGCTTCACCACGTCCCTGGATGTATGAGTACTCACACGTTCACATGAGATGTTTCACATCTCTTTCTGTCTTTCTAGCCTGTCAAGAACCAGTTAACAGGCACCAAAACACTTCCCAGCTATAGAAGTGGACTGCCTGGAAACAGTTCATTGCTTCCTCCCAGACAGATCCTCGTAAAATAATCCAAGAGCCATTTGGCATCTAAATTAATTTCCGTGCTCCATACTTTAAATGTATTCTAACATACAGTTAGAATTATAATGAAACTGTGCAATCCATAGGGCAACTGAACCCCAGACCCTGCCAGACTGCGGGACACTGTTCTGGCAAATAACCTGTCACCGTGTACCCTGCTGACACCTTTCAAATGTAAACCAGGTTGCCCTGTTTTTGTACCTGTCAGCGTCCTAAGTAAAACGACATTTCAGAGCCCTGCCTACCCCAAGGCTGCTGTATTTTAGCCCTTGCTAGTCCCGAAGGGTTAAAGAGGAACCTGACATGAAAACAGGAGCTGGGAAATTTCAGTTACTATTTGCAGGACAAAGATAACTAAGCAGACTAGTTATAAAGAGTTTCTATTTTTGCCGTTGCTTCTAATTATCAGGAAAGAGGTACTAATGGCCCACCATTAAGAGTCCTGGAGAAAGAAAGAAAGAAAAAAAAAAAGAAAAAGATAATCACAGAATTTGTTTGAGTGAATAGGTGTGTTAAGCATTTACAGGAAGCTCTTCTGTGCAGTTAAAAATAGCTACAGCCAAAGGAGATGGTTGATGCTTGGAGTCATCTATCAGGAACATCAAGCTCAGCGGGGGTGGGGGTATGCGGTTAGAGTTAATGGGTTTTCTTATGTTTCAAATCATCAGGGGTTGAGTCAAAACCGTTGTGTGAGCAATTAACAGAGGGTCAGCTTTGCAGAAGTTCTCTTAAGGATGTATGAGACAGGAATAGAAAAGATGGTAAGAAGGGAAGAAGGAGAAACCAGAGAGGAAGGGGAAATAAGTCAGAGGCAGACAAAAAAGAGTGCAAATGAAAGCCTTCCCTGCACTGCTGGGAGAAGTGAAGAGGGGGTACGGTTTCTAAGTGAGCAAATAATGGTAATGATAATGCTTAGATATTGTGCTATAGATTTTCATGCAAAAAGAATGCACTCCACGTTTCCTCAAGTTTCAATAATTACCCAGCCAAAGGGAAACAACCACCTTTTCCAGTACAATGATCTGCTATGGGTATGTCAATTTTGCTGGAAATACGCTCGATTGATTATGTATGAGCAGAGAAAGTCTGTCTTCTGCAGCTTGAACAGAAGTGAAAGATACAGACTTTCCTGTTCACAAACAACAAATCTATGAAGCAGGCCTGATAAACCAAAGGCTAACAATAGACACTCAGTGTCGCTTGCAAGGACTGCAAATGGCTCTGGGAGTCTGGTGCAAGAGGATTTATAAAGGAAAGAGAGGAACGCTAACACAGGTCTGTTGGATTACAGGGAGTCTAGGAAGAAGAAGATGAACAAAAAGCAGAATTGAGACCAAGCACATCTCTCCTTGAGCCTCAGTATCCTGTTGATTATCCTGGGGGCATTAAGGGCCAAGTTTCATCAGGAAAAAAACAACAATGGCTGTAAAAAGAGGAGATCTAAGTACTTGAAAATACCGATTTCTCAACTTAAAAAAAAAATATATATTAACATCAGCAGTTAGACACAATGAGTAGAAAAAAAAAAGGACAGGGTGAACTTGAAGACATAATGAGAGAATCTTATAGAATATAAATTAAATATAATGAAAATAACTGCAAAGTGATTAAAAGAATTGAGCAGATATAAAATAATTTTGAAGGGATTTAGGAGTTCTGAAATTAATTTTAATTTTGAAGTTGTGAATTTTCACTTAAAAAAAAAACAAACCAACAAACTCTTGGAAATGTCAAAATGTGATTTTTAATGGATTCTAGCTGCACTTGGTGGTGAAAGGGAAAACTGTGTCTTTATTAAGAACTGGAGTCTGGAAACCCTGTAAATGCTATTTTCCATGATCTGAACCTGTAGATTACACGTCTTGTCTCCCAGCTCCTTCTTATGACTAGCAACCAGAGCCATAATTGAAACCTCAGGACCCCAGAAAACCTACAGTTCCCACTTGAGCTAGGAACTGAAGAGGCTGGGAGCTATTTAATCTCCAGCAGGCAGGCAGGCAGGCTACAGGGACGTTGGAAAGAGTTGTTGGCACATTTCAAAACCCTGTCTAGCCTATCACACCCTCACAGAAATCAAAATGTGTCTGCAAACATTTGAAATTTGACGAAACTTCATTCTTTGATGGAAAAATGGTTCCCTTTGAGAATTTAACCGAACAGTCTGTTTAGCAGAGTTGAAACATGTCGTATTCCAGAGATAAGACCTGATAAATGAGTAAAAAGGTTTTCTGCAGTACTTTCAGTGGTTTCTGAGCAAGGCCCTTTTAAGTCTGTTCTGCTCCTTTACCTCCACCTGAGATTGCTCATGCCTACTTAACAGCTTTATCCCGACTGCCCAGATTCATCAGTTTGATAACAGCCAAGAAATTGTTTTGACACGCAATGCTTTCTGTCAAAAACAAAACTTGTAACTGCAGCATTGGCTTGTTGTCACTGTGGCAGGCTGCTAAAAGACCTATTTTCACAATTAGACAAACCCTCACAGTTTGTACAACTGCAAGACTGAATAACATAGTCTGTGATTATTGGAAGACTATCTTCACCATATAAAACCACCTCTAACAATTAAAGTGATGGTGCTAACTGTACATACAATTTGTGGTTCAACATTTAGCCTAGCACATTTGACAATGCACCGCCACTAGAAATAAATTTGGCCTTTAAAGCACAAAATTTTTTTTTTTTTTTTTTTGGTAAACATTTTCCAGCCAGCTATGCTCTTTAAGTCCTTTTAATTCTAAGTATGTAAGAAACTCCTATTAGGACTAATGAGAGTCTTAAAAGCCCAGAGAATTAGCTTCCTAGGATTATTTTTCATTTCCTTTCAAGCACAACACTAGAATAAATTTAAAAGTGCTTCACTGTTGTCGTGAGAAGATCAAAGAAGATGTCCAGGCAGTTCCTTTCTCTGAAATTTTGCTTGCCATAATATTGGTGTATTTAGCTAAAAGAGCCAACAAGGGCATAGTGGGAACTATCAGAGACCACTTTGGGTAACCAGCTATGTGGGCACATGCTCATGATAAGAAATATCAGCTTGGATCACCAGCTGTGTCAGTCACAGTCATTTATTTGATTTCAAGTTACTCCTGAATTTGTTAGGGTTCAGATCAGAAGAGCAATTATGGTTCTGATCTGAGAAAGTTTTTTTTTTTTCTGTGTTTATCAGTGCAATAATAGAGCCCTGGTGTAGACTCTAAAGGCTTCTCAGTGTTTCTGTAAGAGAGGAAAGGATTATTATTCCAATTTGAAAGGTGATGATATGAAGACATTTAGGGCATTTTACTTACATAAAGTGATACCATTATTCATAAATGCCCAAGGTCTGCCACTTGCCTCGGTAAATTTTTAGTGCTACATCTAAATAGGGACTTAGCACATAAACTCTTGATTTGTAGGTCCCAGATAGACTGGTCCCTGGGCAGCACCAGGGGAGCAGTGACCACACTGGGACCCAATAAACCAATGCTCTGAGAAGGGCACTTAGGGACAGGGAAGAACAGCAGTACAGAAATTTATTTATCAGAAATAAAGTCACTGTTAGACATCACACCTAAGATACGTGAAACAGGACAAGCGTCTTCAGCTGTCTGAATTTGAGTACCTCGAATGTGAGAAACAGCATTTGAATATCAATTATCCTGTTCACAGTTTTGTATTTAGGGGGTTGATGTCTACTGAAATCTCACTTTGATCTGCTTTTGTGTGTGAGGAATCTAACAAAATGTTAGAGTCCAGAGAAAGTCTTGCAGAGTAACAGGGCTGAAGGGGTTAATAATTTAGCCTGAAGGAAGGGACTGAACTGATTGTGTTCCCTACTATGCCATAGAAATACCCATTTTGAAAAGGGGTGACTTGCTGAAGGCAAGGACAGGAGATGGGAGAAAGAAACCCACTGGGGCGTTGTTTAGAGGCTGCTGTTCCGGCCAGACTGCCGCTGCATGGGGCGAGCAGAGGACAGATCTTCAGGATCTGGGAGGATCACTGAAGAAGCAAATCCAGGGGTCTCTGTGTGGAAAGCAGATCTGGGATACCAGCTATGAAAGCAAGCAGTGTAGCAGCTGGTAAGCACACCAGAAAAAAAAAAAACAGAACAACCCAGGGAACAGGAGAGATCCCTTAAGTCATCACAAAAACACTCAGTGTCAGTTTTCAGAGCAGAAGAAAAGGGCAAGCCTGCACTGCAAAACACAGCTGCAGTCATCAATTTTGGTAACCAGCCAGAGGATAAAAAAATTGTTCTGTACTCATAGAAAGAAACGAAATTACTACACCTCTTGGGCTTTGCTATGGACTCCTGCCCTTTTTATGGTCTGTGTAGAAGCAGTACGGATAAATAACTGGGCAGCGTAACAACCCCAACAGAATCTTACCTTAAGTGATACATACACAAGATTCCTGAGTGACATGAGTTACCTGGGCCGTACATTCTCTGGCAAAGGAATTTACTTCCAGAGTGATGGAGGCATTGTACAAAATGGGAAAAAACTTGCCCAAAATAATCATTTAGAACGTGTTTGTGTAACAGGAATTAAAATGTGAATTGAAGGGGTTTGATTGTCAGTTCAATATACATTCATAATATAATTCACAGCTGATTTAATAAAGTGTATCTCTCTTTTCTCTTTGGATGGTCTTATAATTGCTGAAACGAGTTAGGTCTTTGGGCTGAGGGAATCCTTTTGAACAGAGATTATTACACCGAGTCAAACATCCCCTTTCCCTGCTCCTTAGATATGTTGTTGTTATATGCATAAAGGCCAAAATAAGGGACTTGAGAAGGAGCTGTAAGAGCATGGAAGACTAAAAATTTACTTAATCCTCCAAAACTTTACCATATGAGTAGATGTTCATGTATTTTTATTAACATTGGAGTTGTCTGTGATTACAAGAGTACAGAAAAGTTAAAGTGGGATTTAAGAAAAACTGAAAAATTAATACACCTTGTAATAAAAGGGAAAAAGGTTTCAGTGCATTAGCCTGTCTTGGGGAAAGAGTATTCTCAGTTGGGAAAAAAAAAGTTACAAATAGTAGGTAATTTGTATGTTGGCTGTTTAAATTCACCTAGATATTCTTTTGCTCCAGAAAAAAGGCAAGGGCTGGACTGTAGCAATCCCACCTGCTACTCATCTGCATGCATCACAATCCTATCATGGATTTATAAATGACATGGAAAAGTATCTCTCATGAGGAGAAGAAGTCATTGAACAATTTAGAATAATAGGAACATTTGAGACGATTATGCTCTCTTTGCAGATTCAGAAAACGATGTAATTTGTCTAACAAGTCAATCGACATGAATTATTCACCATCAGAGCACTGCTGGTGGCACATCTGCATGGAGACTGTGTTGGGGTGGTGCTCTACCCCAGTCTAGTAATCTAGCAGGGCACACCAACGTAGGTGCCGAGCGCTGCTGTGTGAACCCAGTGACGATGCTGCAGCCACACGGGAGCTGGTCTGCTTGCAACCAGTGTAGTCATATCTTTCCCAGCCCTCTGCACCCCGGGATCCGGTATCTGAAGCACAGACCTGCCTAAAACCAGAAAGCGGTGTTTTCCTTTTGAAATTGCTTCCTATCTGAGCTGCAGTGGGCTGCCGTCGTCCCCTCTTCGGTTCTGATCGTGACTGGTCTTGTCCTGCTGGGCGTCTGCAAACCAGTCCATTTCCTGATTACGCCTCGGTTTCTATACCTACAAAATGCCACAGCCATTCAGCTTTCCTTCAGCTTTGAACTCTCTCATGCAAATGGTCTTTTGTTAAAATAACCCCATGAAGTGAGACTCGCTGATTTTTCTTTTCTTAGGCTTGTCACAGGTAAGGCAGAGTACAACAGCAGAGCAGCATGCATAAGCTACCACCTCTCCCACAACTTTGACTTCCACGCCTTAAATATTTAACTCTTCTGTTTCTATTCATCATTCCATTAAGAAACTCTTTATCACTTCATTTTCTTTCTGCATTCACCCCATGTGCGATGAATATTATTTTTCATACAGTAATTAAGATTTGCACTTCTTTCCTCCCAAAGCGATGATTTTCAGCACAAATGGGAGTTTTGATGCCTTGAATCACACAGGCTTAGTCTTTTAAGTGAGGAACTGCTTTTGCAATTCTTTATTTACATGTGACTGCTTTTTCAGCTCGAGGGAACAGTGTGTAAATGGTTTGGCTTTATTTTCTTGGGCTTTAGTCTGCTCTATGGCCAACACAGTTTGCAGGTTCAACAATTGGCATGTCCCTGAATATACTCCGTGAGGGAGTATCATACAGTTTGATCATCAACTGTAACGCTTCAGTTACGTTTGCAACAGGGTGAATCCCTTTCCCCCTCGCACAAGGGCTCTGTCCTGCTGCACTTGGGCTTGCTTGCAGCCAAGGTGTTATGGAGCAGGTGAGTGTGGGGGACTTCAGGCAGTGTCTGACAGCACCATTTTTTGAGGGTCTCCTCCTAGAACCAAAGCAAGTGTTTCCCAGAACCAGGGACCAAGTCTTCAACTAAACAGGATTCCCACAGGGTGGTGCGTACTAGGACATGATTTTTGCACCGTTATTCCAGGATGAAGATGACCTCAGATTCTCATATGGGCTCTGAAGGACTAGTGTCCCAAGTCCTGCGGAGTCACTGGCTTGGCTTCATTGCAGTGAGGTCTGGTGAGGTGATCTCTGGTAAGGTCTTCTGGTCATGACATAAGAAAGCCAAAATCATGAGGTGGGCTTTGAAATACTTGTGGTCCACTAATGAGATGCAGCTGGTGACAGCTGAGTAAGGGCCTGATCTACACTAGCTTGTCACCATCTGCATGTATAATTTCCTTGGCAGTTTATTGAACTTTTTCTGCTTCCAGTAGTGGAAATGTATGATGAGTACTGAAGGCTAACTAGATGCAAAAGTTTGCTAGTAAGAACACGCTCTCCCATTTACGCTGCCTCCCCCAAATATCAGTACCCTCCCCACCATGACTTCCCTCCACTCAGCAAAGCAGTAAAGGGTACTGAAGTACAGTGCGTACTGAAAGTAACGTGCACTGAAGAAGTTGTTAACCTCTGTGCCCTGTTCATCTATCATTCAAACAATAAAAACCAATTAGGACCCTTAATTTAAAACAACTGACCCATCAAAATCCTAAGAGCATACTCAAGAATATGCCTTCTGAAGGGATGAGGAAATGTAATTATATGTTGCCAGACTCCTTGCTTTCAATGCTTCATTGTACCTGAGTGGACTGTGTGCACAGAACTGTTAAAAAATTCATTTTATGTACCAAAACAGATATGTAAGTTTACTAGCAAGCAAAGCAACTACTACCTTTATAGCTTCCAGTATCTGACATAAAAATTAATAGCTGTGGATAAGATTAGAAGAGGGGGAAAAGAAAAAAAAAAAAGAAAAAAAAAAGAGAGAGAAAAATAGGGATTTTTTTGTAAGCGAAATTACATATAGCCTAAAATTTTTGTCAGGTAGTTTTAAATCTTTGAGTAGGTTCTATTTAAATGTGGAAGAAATATTAAAATCAAACAAACAAACAAACCCAGTGGTAATAGAAAAGTTTAAATGTAATTGCTCACATTCCAATGAAAATGGTTTAATTTAAGATGCCATTTAAACTGTCCACTCACACTGTTGGAAACTGAAATCCAAACACAGTTAACACTGAACAAGGACAGATAGGTATGTTCTAATTTCAGTAAGAGAAATGAAGCACAAAAGTGATAAACAGAACATGAAGTGACTTAAATGTATAAATTACTTACAGTGATAATACAAGGGCCATTAGTTAACACACGGAAGAGGTTGTGCAGGAATATAAGTTACCAATTAGACACCATATATTCCATTAGTTTAAAAAACCCACATCTAGAAAGGCTCGTGTGCTCCTTTCTCATTTGTATTGTGAGGAAGACATAGATTCCCAATGCAAATCATAAATAGCAGCAACATAAAATGCTTTGCTACTCTGTGTTGTCCACTCAAAGTCTAGTTGTCACCCTCTCTTCTGCTAGTAGTCTCTATACTGGTAGAGACAGTAACCCTATGACAGATGACAGTAGGTATCTGGGCTGTGCAAATTGACTTCAGAAAGATAAATAAATCCATGACACACAGTGTAACATGATTCATTTGCTCTGATGTGCTGTTTCTGAAATGGCACGGTTAGACAGAGCATCCAAGGAAACGACTTCTGGGAACCTCAGGTCAGCATCAGTGACTTTTTCTAAGACAGTATCTTAGCTTCCAGAATTGTTTTCAATCAGACCCTGATGCAGAGAAAACTCACTGCTGTTTTGTACAAACCACTGAAAGTCTGGGAATCCCCCTATGCAAAATTTTGCATAAACAAAAAAATAACATGGGATATTCTCCCCAGCTTTAAACTTTGCTCACATCCCCACCTAAGATTTAGCAGATAATTGCATTTTGTTGACTGTGGAGAATAAAAAAGAACAGCAGAGAGGAAATGGAAAAGATGTTCAAGATCCCTTTCCCCAATATGCTGTGCAAATGATGCAGTAAAACCCACAGAAAATCGTTACTTCTCTCCTCCAGTATTGCTGTATTCCCAGCTGCTGCAGGCTCTGCTGTGAAATCACTTGAACCCCCAGCTCAGAAGATGTTATGCTGCTAATTCTGAAACCTCTTTCCCCTTGAACTGCACTCATGCTTTGTGGAAAGGACAAGGTGAAATGACTTCCTGGACTACTCACAGGTAAGACCTCACATCTGACAGATCAGCCTGTGTCCTACTGAACACTTGACTTCAGTAGAACTACTCATATACGGCTGTGCTTTCTTATACACAAAGCATTCTTATCCAAATTCTCTAAGATTCTGCCCATTTTTTTAATTACCTGACATTAAAAAGACCAAACGCAAACTACCATCTTTTTAAAACTGAAACTTTTTCCTGATCATCTATCTCTCTTTGATGCTGGGTCAGCCTCCATGTCTATGGGTTGTGAAGGGTAACTCTCTTGACTGTAAGTATTTTCACACACCTGAGGTGAGGAAATGCCGTTATCTGCATTTCACAGGCAGAGGGTCAATGCCACACATTGGACAATACACAATCAATACACACAGGAGCTGATGTAAGGGTCTGCTTTCTGAGACTGGATTCTATATTTTATATTCTATATCCTGAATACCATGTGAAACTTGTATTTATGCATGTTTGTCTCTATTCTAAAATAAGCTGCCATTCTTGATTTATTTATGCTTACTATATTTCTTATTCTTGTTAGTTGTTTGAAAAGATTCAGCTCATGCATTCTGTTACTCGTGGCCCATAATTCAATTTCAAACACAGTTCCACTGGTATGGGAGCAGTGGACAGATTTCGTTGTTTGCATGAGTAACCTGGTACTGGTTTTGCTTTCTGACTAAAAAGGTACGGTCTTTAGAACTGGTGTCACTCTGTGCATAGGAATCAAAACTTTTCTTCTATTAATAATGTATAAAATCAGATGTTTCAATAAGCCCCCTTGAAAGGTATTTGATAAACTAGGCATAGAAATTTCTGAATGCAAAAAAGGTAGAAATGGGAACAAGGTGACATAAAGCCAACTGCCCCACATATGTGGATCTTGATCTTTCAAGAATTCTTGTACATATATAAGTGCTCAGGAGTAGTTTGCAAGACTGAGGCCTTAATGCTTTCTATAAGCTAATGTTTATAAACATTTCTAAGTACCTGCCTAGCTTCTCTCAGCCCTTCTGGTCAATGAATGACATGCAGATGAACCATCACACTTTGTTGTTTTGTTCTTTTTTTGATAAAAAAATAAGCTTTGGTATATTTTTCCATAGCAATCACAGGCTATTGTAAGGGTAGGAAGCCTGTGTGAAGAGGGGTCTCAGAGAAATTGCTCCATAAGATGAATTTCACGTCAATCCAACAGTCTTCTCTCTACGCATTACCCAGGAAAGCATGGGAAATGCTGTTTGCCAGCTCTTGTTGTAGAACTGAATACTTGTTGCATTTTTTACCCACGCAGACTATGTGGAGTGCCACTAGTGTTGTGTGCTAGCAAAATACTCCTTTCAGGCCCGAATTAACCCTTGACATTTCTATTTCAGGAAATTTTTTAGAGGATAACATGTAGTTATGCTATTGTATTGTTGAATTCTCTTTGGCCTAGCTGGGCATCTATTACTATCGTTCTTCAGAGGCATGTTAAAATCTCTGTTGCCCAGATAATTACCAAGGAATTATCCCAGGTAAATAATCCCCTAACCAAAGGGGATGAAAAGGGTAGTACCTGTTCAAATTCCAAGAAGGAAATTTCATCATATGAGTGTTAAAATCATCACACAAGTTAACCATTCAGAATTAGTAAATGAAGTCTAGAGATTTCTGTAGTAAACATCTTCTGAAGGTCTTGGTCATAGCTAAGTACAGATATGAACTTTGTTAACAGCTGAAGCTGATTTTTTCTAGCTCTATGAGAAAAGGGTTATACAAAAAGGAGGTGAGGTTTAGGAGAGAAAATAAGTTTCTTGCTTTGCCAGTGGTTTTAGCTGGAATAAGCTTTCTTCTTTTAACTTCATTTTGCTGCCTTTTTACCAAAAATCCTCTCACAGGGGTTCAGATGTAATCAATTGATTTCTTCTCAGACATTTAGTGAGACTGCTAGTAAATTAGCTATGCTTTTTAAGGGGAAAGAAAGGGTTACCTTAAGCTTGCACTGCACAATACGTGGCATCTTGATTAGCACCCAGAGTAGTATAGCTTTGTATTAAAAAGTTTCCTGTCATTCTCCCATGCCATGGGTAGTCCCGGTGCCACATCTGCAGTCTACTTGTGCATTTGGGTCAGTCCTTAGTAGGGGCTACAGAGTTCAGAGAAAAAAATTACATACCTTCAACAAAACCACTAACTGAACTGACCAAAACCAGCATCCAAATTCGAAAACCTGTTTAATTCTAGAATAAGGCTGCAAGGTAATTAATAGACTGTCTTCCTCTGGTAGATCTGGAAACTGAGCACCACTTTGACAGTAAAGGCACAGCGTTGGGGAAATAACTCCTCTCTTCACAGGCGAGGGTCTGGTAGCTGATGAAGGGTAAATAAGCAGGGCCACCTAAACAATGGGGATAATCTCACTGAATGAATGAGAAGGAATCCAGTCCCTGCTTCAGCAAGAAACCAAAGCATGAAATCTAGTGAGATACAAATTTCTTTTGTATTCCTTGATCTTAGACTTCTGATACATACCTGCTGCTTTTTCAGTGTGCCCTTCACATCAGTCTCTGAGGATGCAAACACTTTGATTTAACCTCCTTCAGCTGGTGTTGTGCTAATCAACAACCACAAGCCTAATAGTTTCAGATGACATAATTCCCACAGCACTGACCACTGACAAGAAAATAAGGAGCCCTGCCTGCAAAAATGTGGGGAGAGCTGGATGTCCCATTCCTACATGTCATACCCCAAACTATGAATGAACAGTTAAGTTCCTGGTTCAGCAAAAGCGATTTTTTTGCTGAATCTTATTTGCCATCTCATGGCTTCAGGCAACAAGCCACATCTTATGAAAGGAAGTCTGCCCTGCTAACAGCCTGATGATCAGATTTTCTGCATTAGTTGTAGCAATAAAATTTGTATCCTCTTGCATTTGGCATGTACAAAAATACAAGTTAGTCAAGTTCTACTTACAAAAATCTGTGGTGGCAAGGGAACAACACTCAAGATTTTCTTTGACTTCACATTAAGGCACCATAAAATAATCTCGTTGCTGTATCACAAGTATACCTCAGAGCAAATCTTTCTGAAAACTGTCATTAAGTCCTTAACACAAAACCAATACAAAATACTTTTTTTTTATTATTGTCATAGCTAAGTACCATCTAGAAATGAGGTATGAAATTGTACAAAGCCCAGTAGGTAGAGGCAGCATATCAGGTTGTACAGTCGTAATTCCTCTCTAGACAGCATACAAGGAGCGTGTCCAGCTGCTAAAGTTGAGTTTTGTGCTGGCTCCCCTCAGTGACCCACTGTGCCCATCAAGAGAAGACCAGGCTCGCGGGTAGCATCATGAGCAGAGATGATGCAGGTCCACACAAACGCTAGTGCAGGGGTCTGTGGATGGAGCTAGCACTTAGCTGTGGAGATGCCTCTGCCATCTTAGTCCCTCAGCAGCCTCATCATCCTGATGGGCAGCCCCTTTTCTTCTCCATTTCTGCACAGGACAGTCTAGTGTCCACATGGCCCAGCTCCTCAACGAGGTGAGATGGTGCAGAGCCAAGGCTCACCCTCTCTTTGTGGTCGAAGGTACCAGATCAAACCCCTCCTGAAGACACTCAGCCACAAATTCAAAATCACTGAGACCCCTTCATGCAAATTTAGCCACCGGTATAGGGGCTAAGTACTCCAAGTATGCTGCTCAGTGCCAGTCACTCACTCAGCTCCAGTCTGATCCATTCTGCAGGAAGGCCAAGGTTGTCACAGCTGCAGATACATCAGAGACGGAGGGGAGAGCGCAATTTGCCTCATTCCCAAAATACGGTCTTGCGGTACAGACACAGAGTTCAACATCCAAAACAGGAAAACTTTTTTCTCAGAGCAGTGAAGGACTCCTGATACAGAAAAAACCTTATTTAATGCCCCCTTCAGCCCCTTAAGGCCTACAGTCCTGTCATTTTAGGGAAATGTAGTTTTGATCAGTTTTCAGGACTTTGTTATCGGGCTATCTGGGTTGTTGACTCCATGGGATTCAGTTATGTGACCCCTGTCAGGGATATTATAGTTGGTGTTTAGCACAGTGCTTCACCTCAACAATATGTGCTACTCTCCATTCAGATTCTCCAGAGCTAAATGATTTTATGTATGTATATGTACATGCAGTTATTTAGACCTCTGTAATAACAGACTTTGCTAAGTTCTGTATTTGGCGATACCCAGAGATCATTAGAATCCTGTTTGAAAATAATAAAACAATAAAGCCTGCATATGTGGTTTTCCCAGTACCTTGGCTAGACTACGCCTTGCCTTTCATAAGATCAGTTTTAAAACAAAAACAGAAACAATGGCAGATTTTGAAGGAAAAGAAGAGTGGAAGGGCTCTTGTCTTGCAGAACGTGGAAAGAAAAAAGGTGTAGGGAAAGGACTGACAAATATTAATGGGAACAGAAATCTATTAGTGAAGTTAGTTGCTACAAGGTTTATTAGTCTCAGAAGAGTAGAGGGAAATTCAGTGCTGGTATTGCACACCAATACCAGAGCCAGTTTTAAACGAGCAGAAAGGGTAAATTAGCTGGTGAGGAGCCCTGAAAACCCTTTCTATGATGACTGATTATCTGAGAAATAAAAAACATATACTGTGAAAAACTGTATCTTTATGTGGCTTTGTCACTTTCTGATTATGTCTAGTTTCTTTTATTTTTTAAGAGACAGGATGAAGGATGCAATCTGTTTGCTCACAGATACACTTGCAAATGCACAAAAACACTGTTTTTGAGAAACTTCTCTTGTTCTCAAACATTCACACTGGGGAAGTAAAACTCAGCATCTGTTTGTATACATACTGGGAATAAATGCATAAAAAAGGATGTAAATATGAATCTGACTAAATATCTATGGAGAATTTGAAGAAATGTGTTCCTTCATGCCTGAGCAGTACACACTAGTTTTTAGTCATTGTGTTTCTAAATAATCAAGGCATTCTTGAGGGTGAATTTGCTTAGCCTGTCTCTGCATTGAGAGAAATGAGATGCAATGAATCTAAGTAGTTTAGTTTAGAATTTCTGAAAGGGTCTGCACTGAGACCATTTCTTTGAGCAGCGTGCTGTCGACTAGCCTGCACGGTCAGTCACTTGCTAACACATCGAGTCCGGTGTAGAGCTACAGGAGGGATAGCATTGCTCAAGTGGAGGATGTATCCGAATAATCACCAGAGAGCTGCTTGAGGGCTCCTGTCAAGGAGGTGATGGGCTCAGAAAACGAGGTGCTCCCTACCCTGCCTTTCTAGCTGGTGGTGGTCATGGGGAGGTGAAACCAAGTGAGTTGTAACACTAAGTTCCCACCTGCCCAAGCAAGTGCTGAGAGGCACTGATGGCACAGCATGCGGGGCTTGCCCTGCCACCACCGCCTGGACCACGGCCATGGAGCTGGGCTAGGAGAGGCTCATCCACCACTCAGACCTCCTCTGAAGGCAGCAGTGTTGAGGTTTTCAGTGGTGCTGAGATGTTGTGTTGCCTTGCTGAGTTAAGGTTAAATTTCACACAGCCTTTGCACGCAAATGCGTTTCATTTCCACAGTCATGAATCTGGTGCCTTCCACCAACTCAGCATTCACTTTCAACTGAAATAAATTGGAGCAGGCAGCAGGGCAGGGGAAATTAAACTAGCAAAGGAAAAAAAAAATTACTTAAACAGACTGAAACAGTTATTGCTGCCTGCTAGGAAATGTTTTTCTAGTCTTTTATTACCACATACAATCCCCAGTCCCATGTGATTAACAAATTCATCTTGAAACACTGGTGTTGCTTGACTGCAGTTGAAAAATTAAGTGGTATCTTTAAATTCTTGCTCCTCATCTCATTTAAAAGAGATATTTTGTGGCACTTGGATTCCAGCACATATAATCAGGCTGCACATTTCCTATCACATCCAACACCTGGCAATCTCCTGTGTGCCGACTGTGCACAGTGCAATGATATGTCTAGAGGTAATTATTTCTATCACCCACATGAGGGCAAAAGATATGAGAGTTATCACATGCTTACCTTTTGTACAGTTTTCATTTTAACTTGAAATGTCTGGCTGGGTTGGTCTATACAGGGTGACATATTTTATTCTAGAAATTTGTTCCTGAAAATGAATGCTAGGGGAGACAAATATGAAAGAAACGGGCCAAATCTGCTGTCTTTATTCACAAGTCTCCGAAGCTTCAATGACTGAAGGTCGTTTATTCTTTGCTCTGAAGAAATTCATTGGAATCATTGCAATGGACTGACAAAGAAAGGATGAAGCAAATAGATTTTTTCCATGATGTAAGGGAGAAGCCCAGAAAAAGGGTCCTAGAAATATTAGTGAATGAAAATTGAAAGCCAAATCCTTGCCTCCTTCTGCAGCTTTACAGGAGGAAAAGTCTCAGCTGTAATTGTGTAAGGAGCTCCATAGACCAGGTTCTGCAAAGGGAGTCAACACAGAGCCTCCCAACAGTCCTGCTGTCAGCTGACCTGTCCTTCATCAGCAGAGAAGAGGGTGCTGTGAGGCAGCCACAGTCACTGTGGGCATGCAAGAAGCCATGGTGGGGGGGAAGGAACCATCTCTGCTCAGTAATGGGTAAGACTGCAGCAAACAGGACAGAGGATGCACCTTACAGGAAGAAGCACTTTGGTAGTTGAGTTAGCGAATGGCACTGATGGTTCCCATCACTGGAGGGCTAGTAGAATAAGTTAGTGAAAGCTGTGCCAAATGACCAAAACGCAGTCAGTCCTACCTTAGCAAACAGAGGAACCACCACTGGTGACATTTTATAATCCTTTGTTTTGCCCTGCAGATTTTTCAAGCTGGTTGCTTTGCTTTCTGATACTTCACCTAGATTTTAAATTTTTTCTCAAAGCTGGGGGAAACCCATCAATACCTTTTGTTCTGCTTCAAGCATGTAAAGACTCTTAAAAAAAACATCATTACTGCTAAGATCTTATATGAGATCATACGCATGCCCACAGAGGTGAGCTTGGGAGCAATGGGCAGTGAGGGAGGACCTCAACAAGGAGAACCCCACTGGTGTTCATTCTACAGATTGAAAGCTACTGGCTAAGACTTTCCTCTGTGCTTACCAGAAATAGCTAGCCTAAGGGACCTGAAATGTTCACAGTGGTGGATGATGGTCCTTTTGTAGCTCTGTTCTGTGTGGCTCAAAAAACTAGTGGCTCACCTGCCCCAGGTGACTTCCATCCAGCCCTGAAAACATCACAAGAATTGGCTGTGTTCAAAAATCCTGCACAAAAAGGACAAACAGCAGCACTGATGCTGATGATTCTACTTCTGCCAAGATGGTCTAGCAGGCTCTAGTAGCAGAAAATCATATCAAACATACATTTTACTGTGCTTTGCAAGTGAGCCAAAAGGCTTTAATGTCACAGCTTGAGGTAAAATCATGCTCTACCCCTTGTCAGGCATCAGAAATGGAGAACGTGGGACCACATGGCTGGTAAGGTCCTTCGAGACAGGACCTGTGATTGGACGTTAGTCACTAATTTTGACTTCTCAGCCCCTTTCAGCTCTCCATACTCCCTTCCAGGCCAGTGTTACTTACGATCACTGACCCCCACAGCTGAGACAGAAATATAAAACCATATATGAGGCACAAACGTATTTCAAAACCTATTTTGGGTGTGCCCCTGGCTGGTCCTTTATATTAACTGCAAAATTCTGCAATGTGAGCATTAGATTTTGCATTAATATTTCAGCCATGAACCTGCAAAAAACTAACCTCTGGAAAAAACTCACTTGCTTTCAATATTCAGTAATTTTCCACACCGGGGAATAAGCTGAGATCAGCAGTTTCACTTCACTAGCAATATCTTTCCAGCTATTAATTAACAATAATGGTTAATCAACCTACACTCAGACCACTCCCAGAGATATACAAAAGGGTAATAAAAGATACACTGCAAACGATCCTCCATCAGCACAGTAAGAAAGAGATTGTTCAAAAAATAAAAAGGTAAATAGCATTTGGATTCTACCTGTGTGGAAGACTAAAAACACAGTCTGCAGAGATGGCAGGATGCTGCCAGAACAGGATGCTTCACATAAAAATAGGCCTAAATAGAGCATCTATGGGCTCTCCACTGCCTTAAATGAAACGGGTTGAGTTGTCTCAGCCGTGTTCAGAGTGGGCAATTATCCACATCTGAAAACAAAAATGGTACTTGTATTTGATGCTAATAGGTGACAAATAGTATTCTGAGTTCATCAGGGACATCAAGGACTGGCTAAGAAGAAATACCAAACCCCATTTCCAATGGTTCCTCCAGAGCACGTCTGAGCTGCAGCGCGGAGGTAAAGACGTTTGTTGGTGCGTTGTTCTTGCAGGCTGCTCTGCAGGCAGAGGACACAGATGTTTGATTGGCACCTTTCCCTGGTCAGATATTCAGCTAACTGTAAGGGAGGAAAGAGAGCAGGACTGCTTGGCTGGAAAAGGAAGCGGGGGACAAAACTGAAGTAGATCATTTTGTGTGTTGGAATAGGAAGGATTTTGGCTACACACAAGGAGACTGAGTCTCCGTTCTCTACATAATTTTATTTTCATTGCAATATTTTGCTTTAATATACTGAGTGTGAAAAATAGTGAAGGTATTGTTGGCTTTCGCTATAATAACAAGGCTATAAATATTTGACTAATAAGGATAACTAACCTTTAGTAAATTAGGAAACATGAGAAACCTCAAAGATAACAACTAACAGCAGCTATGAAGAAGAACATTCGAGAGAAACAAAGGAGAACTTCTCCAAAAGACCCCACAAATGATTAACAGAAGGAAACAGACGCATAGGAGAAGGGAGTTGATGATAATCGATCCTACCAGAAGGAAACAGAGGCATGGGAAAAGGGAGCTGATCCTACCAGAAGGAAACAGATGCATGGGAAAAGGGAACTGAAGATCATTGATCCTCAAAAACAATTGCCAGAAGGAAACACACAAATAGAAGAGAAAAGGGACTAATGATAATCAATCATCAAAAACAATTACTCTGCCTAAAATAGTGAATAGGTATGCAATATTGAAGGTATATAAGATGTGGATGAAGTATTAGCTGGTGTGCCTCTGACTTGAGTCATGCACCCAGCGCTGTGCTTTTGCTTTATCGACTTTGTCCCTATAATAAAATAAGTGCCATTTCTGTTTAAGGGATCTGGCTGTTTATTACGCTGAGCTTTAATGCTGTTATTTTACCTGGCTTTTTCACAGTATGAACTTTGTTCCTTGTACTGTGTTTGTATTTTTAAAATATTCAAAATTTTACACCCAGTAATTTCAACAGTTATTTCCAAAGATTCTTCTCTCCAGCAACATTGTTTTACCCACCCTTATGGCAATCCTTCACATACTGCTATGACAGGTTAACTGTATCACCTTGAGTTGGTTTTGTTTCTGCAGAGGAAAACAGCAAGAGCGTGCTACCTGCGAATATGGGACTGATTTAGCCTTTACTGGTAAGAGTAGTACCTGGAGTGCCTCTGGTATCGAGCCAAGGGAGAGAGGCAAGCTAGCTAGTCCTAATGTAGCATTAAGTCAATGTGGAGTTAAAGGAATGGAAAAATCTGTGCATTTTAAAAATCGTGCATAAAGATCTCAGTTTCCAGTTTTAATACTTCATTTGTCCACCTAAAAACCAGATGACATACTGTTAAACTTCTGAACCCTTAGTCAAAATGCTTGGGGGACCGTTTCTAATTTCCATTGCTGTGCAGCATATGAAGTTGCACAAAAATGCAGTCCTGCTTGCTGGTGAAAAGCTGCATTATCTGCAGAAGCATTACACAGGAGAACCAGCCATTGACCACATTTAACACAGCATAATTCCAGAATATTCTAGAGCTGGTGGTGCTGAAACCATAAGGATGGTTGTGTTGTGAAAAGTATTTGGGGCAGGGACCGGAATCTGCTCTTGCACTCTGGTAGTTGAATCAAATCTGCAAATTTGGCATAGGAACATTTGAAGAGAACACTGAATATTCTTTGTATTTGTTTAGTAAAATATTCCTTCTGTTTTGCAGAGAAAATATTTCAAAATTTTCTTAGTGTTCTTCAGCCTCCATCTGTAGATTTAAAACATTTTTAATCTGCTATTTTGGGGGTAACTGATTATCATTTCATAAGATTTAGGATTTATTAGGCTAATTATTCCATTTTAAATGTTTCATTTTGAGGCGTTATTTTCCAGCTGCTTGAATTTTTGGATAATACAGTCCCAAAGCATTTTCCTGCTCAAGTGGAGCAACTCATGAGATGTGGAAAAAGAATAAAGTCCAGGCAGGTGTAATCAGGCTGTTTTAATGTACAGGGAGTGCTGTCTTTAAGGATCTTAGAGAGCTGCAAGTCCTTCTTTGTAAGAAAACCAAGCGCAAGCTCCATAAATCTCTTGAAGACTGATTCCCACATGGGAGACATTTAGTCCTGAAGGAAGGACGCATCAGAAGGCAAGATCATCAAATGCCTCCTGGGCTTACCCTAAGGAGGAAGACAGGGTTTTCAGTCTGGCAGGAAGATGCCTGGAGATTTTTTATTGCTACTAGCTTTGTCTTTTTCTGTGGTTTTTTTTTTTTCTTTGTTTATTTGTTGCTGTTTTGGAGGATTTTTTTGGATGGACAATAAGGTGGATTAAGCAATTTTGAACCAAAGTGGTTGTGACACTTATTATCATAGCTTGCATAAGGTACAACCAATCCCCAGTCCCATACCTGTACAGTTCCCATGGAAGGACTTGCAATAGCTTCACAGCTATGGTGACAGGGATTTACTTGTCAAAGGGACATTGAAGAGGTAGCAATGTACGACCTACATCTGGCTGAGTTTTTATCCTGAGCTCAATCCACATTTTGTGAAGTGAAGGGATGGATCCCTGCTTTCCTCTGCAGGCTTGGGTTGGGCTAGGGAGTTATTCCTCAAGTTCAGGTACATCTGGACATAAAAGGAATTATGTACGAAAACTGTGTAAGTACTGGGGACTGAAGAAGGGCAAATACTCTTTACTGATGCGCCTAGGAGCCCTGGCATTCAACCAGAGGAGCTGTCTTCTCCCAGAGGGAGGACCCAAAGCCACAAAGAGGGCAGGATGGAGACCTTGGTGTTGCTGCACCATGCACGTCCCCTCAGGTAATTTGGCAGGATGGATTTGTTAGAAACGTAGGGAGATTTTGTTCAGAAACACGCACTATGTTCCCATACTGGTTGTCTCCATTTCTGTACTTCAGACCAATCGCTCAGTTTTTCTGGTGCTGCCCCACCAGAATGACTCCTCTGTACCAAAATAAATAGTTTCTGTTTTCTGACGCTGTGATTTCCGGCCTCCCAGACCAGGGCTGGATTTATTCACAGGGGAGGATTTTATTATGGGAGCATGATAAAACACAGCATTCCTGGGTGGTACATGGCATTTCTACCATCTGTATATTGTTGCCAGCTATACAGTCAGTATTCTTCTGTTGTGAGAGGAAATAGCATTTTAAAAAAATTAGCCATGTGACTAGTACCAATGGGCTTTCAGATAAAATCCCATGGGCTATTAATTTTATCTATAATTTATACAATGGTTCTAAGTTTTATAATACAGAAGTAGATTGCAAAATGAAATGCATACAGACATGAGACCATTAGGTACTGCAAACTGTCAATTTTCATGTTAACAGACTATTTTGTCAGTGTTATGTGGAAGAACCAGTGATATATAAAGAAAAATTCCTAACAGATCAGTCACCCTCTGTCCTCTTCTTTCTCCTCTTTTCTTCTGCATTTACATCTAGTGATCCTCCGAAGAACCTGGCTTCACTTTTAGCCCTCCAAAAAATCCCTAAGCTTCTCTTTTCATCTGGAGTCTCCTTGCATACTACAGATCTGTCATCTTGCCTGATCTGTAAAGACTTCACAAATTTCCAAGTAACCATTATAAGACTTGAGGAATGCTTTATGAAAGAAAAATTATGAGAGCACAAGGATTACTTTGCTCTCAGGAGATGGCACTGAACTAAAATCAATCATATGAATTAAAGGCTTTTAACAAATAAATAATTCATACACACTAAATTAATTAATAAATTTCCAGGACCGGATCAGCACATTTTCTTGGGTTAGCCATCAGCACATCAGCAGAGCCGTAACAGCTCTGCCATCTTTGCTCCCTATAGTCATGATTCAGATTCTGAAACAAGATACGATTTGCATAGTACTTAAGCATCAGTGATTTTTTTTTTCTTTTTTTTGTTAGTGACCAAAATAAGGCTGTGTGCATTTTTCTCTTTTTATTCATCCCCACCCATTGCAAGACACTGGAACCAAAGAAACTGTTTCTTCATAAGCACTTCAACTACTGTGTTGAATAGAGTTGACATTTACATAAATGGATTGCAGTGCAGTTGTTGAACATATACAGGGATGATCCTCTAATCCCATTTTAATTAGATGGATGTTGCAAACATACAAAAATCACAAGCCTCCCTCCCTGTGGTGATGCCACACTGGCAAGGAATCAATCACCACGGCCCTGGTTGCCATGGAAACTGATAGCTCCTGCACCACCATCTAAGCGGTAAATGATTGGTGGTGTACTCGTAAGGCAGGGAGAGCAATGAGTTTTTATATCCTGTCCAGCAGCTGTGCCAGAGAGTTAATTAAAAGCAGAGAACATGAAATAAATCTAAATCTGTGAAGAAATGAAATGTACAGTACAAATTGAATTCCCGTGTTGGACAGAAATTAATATGCAGCGCAAACCACAGAGCTGCCTGAATAAGCAGCAGCCATGAATCCTGGGAACTGGTACCTTTGTGGCCGCTAAAACCCAAAAGTGGAGAGAGCACCTCCTTATCTTATTACCTAAACAAGCGCTTCCTTCGGTGCTTGTGTTGACTGATGCGTGCAATTTGCATCCTCAAATGTTAAAGGTTTGCACAAAAGCAGGAAGGACAAAGCTTAACTAAGATCTAATTAACAAACTGTTAGCAACTGCAGTTTATCAGCTGTGAACATGATGTAAGTAAATGTTTGTACTGCTGTACTCAAATTCACCAGACAACCTCTATGAAAGTCAGTGTGTTTTTATTGATAAGCCATGAATTTCAAATTCATATTTCAAATATCACAGGCATGGTAACAGGCCCTGAAATGCTTTTCTTACAATAAAATTAGTTCCGCATAAAATATTTTTTGGTAGAGTGGGATGCAGCTGACCAGGCATGAAATACTGAGCGCGAAGTCTCCCAGCCTTCCCCCCTCCTCAGCACCGCCGTTTGAGAGGCAGATTTCAGTGAGTTGGATGGCACAGCTCCGTCCCGGCAAGAGGTTTAACTGCTCCCACACAACCGACAAACCAAGCGAGTGGGCAAACACTCCACAGCTGAACTCACTCCACTGCACACAAGTGAGATGAAGGAGGGAAATGCTAATGATGAGGAAGTTTCATTCCAGCACATGATGCAATTGTGTCCTGGCCAGCCACCTCTGAAGTCGAGCAACAAAAATGCCTTTAGCAGTGTCTACATCTGAGGCTTTTTAGGTGCTTTGCATCTTTAATCAAATCTTTTATGTTGAGTGATTTCCCATGCTAGCCTATTGGGCCAACCTGGTTGGGATGGGCCATGAGCATTTTTTTCCTCTTTTTCAACCCCTCTCTTTCCTGCTTGTCAGTGAAGGCTCTTCCAGCTGATGTAACTGGACCAATGTCTGAGGATTTTTCTCAGACCTCTGAAACTTCATGAGAAAAGACAGTTGTTGGACCTATTTTTCCAGATTAAGCTTTGTATGGCATCCTACCATGGTACTTCTCAATTTCCTGATTATTTCTCCGAGACTGGTTGTCTCTAAAATGCCTTCCTTTTTGGCTATAAGTTCTGAAGATTAAAATATTGGTCCATTGCAATTTTAGTAGGTATTTTACAGCTGTCTGTGAAGGGCAGACACAACTAACAAACCTATCTCAGGCGGCAGTTATGACAATTTCCCAGCAACCTTTCACTGTGAAGCTAGATGTCAAAGAAACTCTTGTTTTTACTTTTCCAACAGTGCACCTCCTACTGCCTGTAATATCTTCTCCAGCAAAAGAAGCAAAATAGATGTTCTGGCAGAACACAAGTGCAGTAAGTTGTAAAGTATTACAGTTCATTTTGTATGGTTTAAGTAACATGTTGCACAAATTAGGTCATAAAATGGTGTTGATGAATACTACTCATGGTTTCTCTTAAGCCTTCTTGCCACTGTGTGTTCATAAACCACTGGCATAATTGAAGTAAAAACCTTAAGAATGTCATGTTAATAAGAAATTAATAAAACATCTCACCTCTTTAGTGAGTTTTTGGTCATTTTATGTAAGTTGCAAAAGAATAAAAATCCCTACTTTGAAAAAATACACTTTTCACTAAAGCTGTTTTTTTTCCAAGTTAAATAAAGATACAAGAAAGCAAGTTGAAATTAAGAGAAAATTTCTAGGCTTCTTGAACATCACATGCTGTAAAAGCACATTTTGTACCAATTTATGGTGGAATTTGGAAGGTTAATTTAACCGTGATTATAGCAGAGGATCTATGTAATGGTCCTCTACGGTTTAATCTTATGGTCTTTATCCGTGAATGGGTGGTACAGAAATCAATGATTTTGGGCAGGAATCGCCAGATGTTTTAGTGGTCAAAATGAATGATAGCTCTAGTCACTGATGTTACACAGTTGAGAACTATAAACTGATAAAGTGATAGATACTACTGCATACTTGAAAAATCAGTTCATGCCATGGAAAATCACACTGACTTTTAGTCTGGGAATAATCCCTGTGGCATGAGCAAAATAACATGTAAAGAAAGGCTTAATTAGATTTAATTAGGTATTCACTCCCATACAATAAAGAGGAAACACAAGACACTCACTAAGCCACTATAGTTCCAGCTAAATTAACTTCATATGTCCTGGGAAGAGTATAGGGACGTTGCCCAGTTGTGTAGAGATGGGGTCAGGAAGGCCAAGGCATGGCTGGAACTGAACTTGGCAAGGGACACAAACAATAATAGGAAGGGATTCTGTAGGTATGTCAGCCAGAAAAGGAAGATCAAAGAAAGTGTACCACCCGTGATGAACATGACTGGCAGATAACAACGGACAAGGAGAAAGCTGAGGTACTCAAAAACTTTTTTGTCTCAGTCTTCACTGGCAACCTCTCTCCACACACCTCTCAAGTGGATGAACCTCAAGGCAGGGACTGGGGGAGTAAAGTTCCTCCCACTCTAAGAGAAAATCAGGTTTGAGACCACCTGAAGAACTTGAACATACAGAAGTCTATTGGATCTGACGAGATGCATCCCAGAGTCCTGAGGGAACTGGTTGCTGTAGTTGCCAAGCCACTCTCCATGATGTTTGAAAAGTCATGGCAGCCAGGTGAAGTCCCCATTGACTGGAAAAAGGGAAACATTTTTAAAAGAGGTAGAAAGGAGAATCCTGGGAACTACTAACTTGTCAGCCTCACCTCTGTGCCTGGGAAGATCATGGAACAGATCAACCTAGAAGCTATGCTAAGGCACATGGAAGACACGGAGGTGATTCAAGACAGCCAGCATGGCTTCACCAAAGTCTTCTTGCCTGACCAACTTAGTGACCTTCTATAACTGAGCGACTACATCTGTAGACAAGGGAAGAGCTATGGATGTTGTCTACATGAATTTTTCTAAGGCCTTTGACATGGTCCCCAACAACATCCTTCTCTCTAAATTGGAGGGATATGTATTTGATGGGTGGACTGTTCACCGGAGAAGGAATTGGTTGGATGGTTGCATCCAGAGAGTAGTGGTCAATGGCTCAGTGTCTGGATGGAGATCAGTGACGAGTGGTATCCCTCAGGGGTCTGTACTGCGTCTAATACTGTTTAATATCTTCATCAGCAATGTAAACGGTGGGATTGAGTACACTCATAGCAAGTTTGCAGATGACACCAACCTGAGTGGTGCAGTTGACACACCTGCAAGACAGGATGCCATCCAGAGGGACCTGGACAAGTTCAAGAAGTGGGCCCATATGAACCTCATGAGGTACAACGAAGTCAATTGCAAGGTCCTGCAGCTGGGTTGGGGCAACCCCTGGTATCAACACAGGCTGGAGGATGAAGGGATGGAGAGCAGCCCTGCAGAGAAGGACTTGGGGGTACTGGTGGATGAGAAGCTGGACATGACCCAGCAATGTGTACTTGGGGCCCAGAAGGCCAACCATATCCTGGGATTTAACAAAAGCTTTGTGTAGAGGGCACTATTATTGACTGTTAATATTGATTAGCATTGCAATGTTTGCTCTGTTGCACAAGTTCATGGGTTCTGATGTCACCAAGGGTGGTCAAAGTCCAGCTGGCTCACCACTGCTTCTTTTTCTGATGAAGAGTGGGAGCATTGTTGAGACTCTTTTTTGGGGTGGTGGGGGAATGAGGGTTGTGGGTATGTGGTCTTTTTGCATGCATCTCTCCCCTTCTCTGAAGTGAGCTATCCCTGAAGAGGAAGCTTTCTTGCCACACAAAAACTACCCCAAATATCAAAATCTCCACATTTGTTGATTGAGATAGCTATCTATTGAAGAAATGTCACAAAAGTTTCTTGTCTTTTTTTAATATTATACTACCTATATGTCACTATTTTGGACGTGTGCTATGCATTATAGTCTTGGATTAAGCTCAAAGCCTAGTTCTGACTGGTTTGGGGGCCTGTTTTACTGATGTCTTCTCAGCCCTGCTCCACCGCTGAGGCTGAAATTTTTCAAAAGACTTTGAAGTAACGTAGTCTCCAAGCTCTCTGTCAGTGGGAAGCTGGCAACTAATTCACTCAAATACCTCTAAAATACCACTTTGTTCTCAAAAGTGCAATCAGTGGTGGACAGAAGGAAAAGTTGCGTTTTTCCAACATAAATGGTGAAATTAACTTTGCTTGCTCTTTTGGGTGGGATCAATATTTTGCCCTCTGTGTTCCTTAAGGCAAGGAATCTACTGTAAAAACCAGAGACACAGAGGAGTATGTTTCCTTCTTCCTAAGCTTTGACAAAATATTGAGTTACTTTTCAGATTCATTGGAATACAAATTAAATAGTAAAGGTAAAACTGTGTTTGTTTGCCTTAACCATTTTGGCTATCTATTATGAATCTGCTAATTTAGAGCTCCTAGTTTAGAGCTCCTGATCTACATCAATCCAGCTGTAACGGAGTGCTCCAAGCATGCTTCATTAGCCTTTAAGTAGGTAATGTTTTTGATCGTTTTGTGGTAGAGGTGAAGAAGAAAAGTCCACGCTACTTATTTTCTTGTGTGGTAACATTTTACCAATACTAACGTCTACAGTGAAAACAAACTTGAGATTTCCTTGCTACTCCCATGCCAATACACTGGGCCATAAATAAAAGCTTACAGTTTCAGATTACAGCTACCAAAATACAGAATTCTCTATTTTAATTGAAAAATTTTAACAGCATAAATAAAATAGCAGGACAACTATTTCACCTATCAAATACTGGTACGTCACAACCACAATGGTTTCATCACGTGTATATCAGCTATGTCAATAACACATTTCAATATAATGAAGAAGGTGGATGGTGGTTTCAAAATACAGACAAGGAAATGCCTTCTCAAAAAATACATGGCAAAGCTGTGAAATTCTTTACCCTAGTGTGCCCCAGATGCTAACAGTTTATTTGCATTCAAAACCAGTTGTGACAGCTTAATGGGAGAAAGTCTGTTAAATGGGTGTGCACCATCTCAGCATCAATAAATCACTAAGATTCAGCTGAGGGGAGGCAGGAACCATGCAACAGGAGTGCATCTTGCTTGTCCTCCTCTTATATTCTTCCCTAGGCGTGCACCACTGGCTCCTGCAAGAGACAGGGTCCAGGCGTTGGCAGAGCATTGGTCTAACTCAGGACAGCTGTTCTTATATTCTTGTTTAAGTGTAAGAAATCTGGTTAGGTTTTTCTTTTTTCTTCCCTCTTTACATGTCCTTGAGCGCACAGAGAAAAAAATAAAGTTTTAAAAGGTTTGGGAGCTTTTCTAACAAGAAAATACTTTAAATGTTGCAGAGTTTTTGTAATGTAAAAATATTCCTTCTGTAATCTCCAGTTCCTTTTTTCCTCTCTCTCAGCTCCAATGCACAGCTGCCATACTTGCAGCATTTCAAAGGATGTTTTCAGTTTCTTTCAGGTTCTAGTTCCTGTTAAAAGTAAAAAAAAAAAAAAAAAGAAAAAAAAAAGAAAAAAGAAAACCTAAATCAGAAGCAGTTTGACACCCCCAGTAGGAACTAAAACCTGAAAAAAGCCTTAGCCACCTGCGAAATGCCTCTGAATGCAGCAGCTGTGCGCTCAGAGGATGAGACAGCATTCACACTGCCTTCCTCGTGTCATGAGTACACATATGGGCGATGCACTGTATGGGTGTGTAGATCATTACCGTATTTCCTCTCCATCTGAACAGTTCAGTCAGGTACATGAAAAAACCTCCCCATTTTCCTTTCCTGAAATGGTAATCACTGAAGTGGTTTTCACAGAACTCGAGGAACTAGTAATTGAAAAAGCAGAGTCAGATGCTTCACCGGTAAAAACAGTGCAGCTCTGCCATATTCAGCTGCCGAAGACGAGTGGCAAACTCAGCAAATCCACACCTGTGGATACAACAGTGCACTTGTGGGATAGGTAGGTTGTGAAAAAGGGAAAATAACGAGGATGAAATAACAGTATAGCAAATACTTAATGAAGGGAATGACAGCAGCAGCAAAATAGCCGTGCAATGTAATCTTTTCTCACCCCATTTTTGCTACTATTACTTGTATGGAGACAATCATTGGGATTTGAATTAGCTTCTTAGCATCAGAGAAACCTTCAGCTTGAAACCATTGAGAGTAAAATTCTTAGCAAAATTCGCATTCAGCTGCATGAAGCAATGATGCCACACAGCACTGGCCAAGCTGAGGACACCACAGCTGCATCTTCCAGACAGGGTCCACATTCACAGTTTAGCACAAACACTAAGATTAAGGCAAGCTATGTATGTCTTTCATAATTCATTAGTCAAAAATCTCACAGCGGCTGAAAATTCCCTGTACCTCTGTTATACTGATAGGTTATTCTCACTAACCCACCCTATATACTCAGCCTCTTGAATGCATAGTACAGCACCAGCATAGCTACCCACATGGACATCAGCCCTCACAAGCTCTACCGAGTGCTTTTCTCCAGGGTGCTTTGACAGATCTATTAAAAGATGGGCTTGGATCTTTGGAACTCTTCCCAGAGAGAATTAATCAAATGGGGAAAGTAAATAGTGAGCAAAACTAACAGAAGTTAATTTCCAGGCTTTTGAATGGGCATGTTCTCTGTGCTTCCTTAACAGAAAGGCAATGATCTATATTTTTAGACAATCAACATACCTGAAAAAGAGAAAAGATTGCTGTGCTAACAACAGGATGTGTTAAAATCATATAGCAGAGATTATGCAGGCTATTTAGTTTTATGAGTTCAAAAAGTAATTTCTGCATAACCATTCTGGTGCCAGCCCCACTAAATTATGTAGAGCTCTCCATAAGTGCCTCTAAAAGTCTTTTAAGAGCACACCTTTCAAGTTAGCCATTTTTCTTAATCAGTTTTCAGACAGCTGTAAATCACTCTGACCTGTGTAAAAAAATTCTTCTAGAAGAGCGGAATTTTCTCTCACTTTTGTTCAAAATCAGTTTAATTCCACTGAGTTCAGATTATTTGTTCAGTTTAAAAGTAGTGATAACGAGGTCATAAACAGAATGGCTGTGTTTTGATTTAACTATTTGAAGTGAAGAAAAGACTCACCATTTCCACATCAATGTGGAGGAGAAACATTTTAGTGATGAAGGAAAGGAAGGGAGAGGGAATTTATTTTCTTTACTGATTAAAAATGGTTAAGATGCATCCAGATGCCCCCCGTTGATAAACAGTAAAAAATTTTAATGGCAAGCATTCAAAAAATGAGTAGCAGGACAAATCTCATGAGATATGCACATACCAAAAAAAAAAAGTGAGCAGGTCTTGAATATGAAGGACATCAGTACAGTTTTTAGGGATCTGAAGTCAAACAGCAGTTTGCAAGGGAGAAAGAGAGGTGTCACCATTTTCAATCATTTTTAATCTGGTTCCTGCTATTCCATTTCAGAGAAAAGTCCAGAGCCCTTAGCCGGACTGAAGGTGAAGGTGCAAAGTAGCAGTGATTAAATTAATAAAATTGTTTTAACCTTTTATTAATTATTTCCATTAAATTTTATTGCATTATTAATATTTATAGTGGGAGCAACATCAAGCAGTGTAGAAGATTTAAAAATCGGTTCATGTTCATTACATGATAGAGATCAAACATAGCTGCATTGAATGAAGACAAAATTTTGCTGCCTGATGTGAGGTGAAGATCTGTTGAACATCTTCCGTGTGCCTGGCAGGGATGAACACAACCCACTCTGTTGTTCTTGCTGTTGGAACTGATGCCAGCTGGCAACGCACTCGGCAATGAGGTGCTTTGCTATTACTTTTTTAGAAGTGTCCACCAGCATCCGATAGGTATGGAGTAACTGAATCACAGCATTTGGGACACACTGCCAAGGTATCATATTTTAACAAATAACCGTGCATCATCCAGCGTGCAGAAACTGACTGCGTATGCTCTCAGACCTGGTGGCAAATGACATGTAAAGCACTTTAGCTATAAGATCCATAGCTGAGGTTTTGCCTAATTCTTTCCCATTTTTTATCTGCACAAGAACACCTCTGCACTTTTAAATTTCCAGTTTCAAGCACACATTAGTTCCTTTTGGACAAATTTTGTGGCAGCACCTCAGCAGCATTTTGGAATCCTTAGCTCTATCAATAAGAGGTGAGTTCAGAAAATCTATCTATTTCAGTTGCTTTGCTGGGAATTGCAAGCTGCTAACCTCCTCCCTAAATCCGGTCCTTTGTATTTTGCTTAAAGATACAACTGGATAGTGGACTAGTTCTAATGGAGCCTGGAGCCTGAAGATGTAACAGTCTAAAATAACCCTATGGAAGCCTACAATACTGTCATAGAAAGGTCTCCAGCTTCTCCAGCTTAATCAGAGATCATTACTTCCTTTCAGAGGTGCTTCTCTGAACATACATAGAATAAAATTTTCAGGATATCATATCTGCATTGCTGGGTACAAGGTGATCGTTGAATACAATTTAAGTTTTTCAAGGTCAAATAAAAGTTTAGCCAGAAATTTACATCAGATGGAAAACTCCATTCTTAGTAGCAAGGTCTTTTAAAGCCTTTTCTAATTTTTGGCAGTGACATACTATATGCTGCAGGCTCACTATGTCTCCTCAGCAGGTCATATATTTTCCTTTATGCTCAGCTGAGTGGAGCTAAGATCAATTTTTAAATCACATTGCTGTATTATCCATCTTTACTGTTGCAGACAAGGTGGATAATTGTTTGCTATTTTAGAGGTCCTTGAGTTACGAAACTAAATTTTTTTTTCAAAAATACTATTGAAAGTCTCGAAATGACCATTGTTTGCTACTTACAGGGTATTTGTGTATATTATTTCACAGAGAGAGGCATACGCACAAGCACCAACATGCATACATACTTAAACCCAAATAATAAATTATTTCTTTTGTGTGAGTTCAAAAGCAAGGGAGAATTTGGTCACTCCTACAAACAACTATGAAAGGAAAATAACCCTGAAAGGGAGTTTCTGTTAACTAAATGAAACTTATATTAAAATACAATGAATCTCCTTTGCATGAATATAAAGTACATCAATAATTCATCTAAAATAATGAAGTTCCCATGCTCCACTGCATTAAAAAGGTAAACTACAAAGCTGACCTAATTCTTAGGGATAGATTTTCTGCAAGAATATGCTTTGTGTATACTACAACAGATTTGTTCTTGTGTTTTCTTTTATATGAAATGACTGAATCTTTTATCAAGACACTGTTTGCTCAGCAAGGTCACTGCTCTTCCTGTGTGTGAATATGGGACAGAATTCACACTTTCACACACCAAGCTTTCTGCGGTGAAATTTTTGCTTTTCTCCACGGAATAATGTTGTCAGTTTCTGGAGAGCTTTCCACCTTGGAGGTAACTCTCCAGTACAGTGGTCCCTAGGAGGAACCATAGCCATTTACTGCTGGCGAGCAGCAGGAAATATGACCTCTAGGTGCCATCTCAGACCTTCTGCCAAATACCTACAGTAGGCAGACTTAGAAGGCCTTATCTAGTCCCTGCCCTCCTCATCCCTTTCCTTGTTGACTTGTCCTGGAAGCAATCAACTAAAACCAGCTCCATTTCACTCTCCAGCCTACCTTCAGAGTCTGAAGGGACAGTTTAGTCCTCCAGGTGGCTTGTCATGGCCTACCAAGTCATTAGTTCAAACCTCAAACCCATCACTCTGGGTATGTCACAGGATGTTCAGTGTGCTTTGTCCCACTCTCTGGTTTTGTTTTTATTTTACAGTTTGTTCAGCAAATTATTTTTGCTGATACTTAACCAGATGAAAGCTCATTATAGAAATGGCTTGATGAATTTGGACACTTTTCATCAAATCAGCCATTCAGTTATTCTGTTTTTCATTTGCTCTGTAAGGTGTCATTTTTAAATCTGATTCAGTTCAATAGCTAGTGAGAATTTACATGTGCTGACTGAAATTGTTTGGTTAAATCTTCTTAGATCATACACATAACTGGTATGGTATTGTTTCAGAGGCATGAGGCACTGTGGGCCTGGTATGCAACATACAAAGAAAGAGCAAACAAGTACTGCTGGAATGAAAAGAAAACCACTCAAATACACAATGGCTTAGTAGACCCCTCTGCCTTGGAGCCTGCTGCAACAGATACAGGCAATATTGCTGATATTCCTATAATAAATTAATTAACTTGGGAAAAAACACAAAGCAACAAAACATGAGCTGCAGTTACAATGTGCTTCTCAAATAAGAGAGAGATATATAGATAATAGAATCACTACCAAAATCTGATTTTGTTGTAATACGAGGCACATGCTAAGTGAAATTTTCAAATCACACAGAGAAAATGGTTACTCTAACCTGGAGAATAATTCCTTCCTGGTGTAAAAATCTGAGTTTTTTCCTAAACATGAATTTGTGAATAGGTCTGAGATTTTTAATATCACTTAGATAATTTTTCACTTGATATGATCTATTTGATCTGTTCCCAAGTTTCAGAGGATGTGATAGGACAACAAAAAAAAATGTGCCTGTGTTTTTCTCCCATCAAGGAAAAAATATCTCCTCGTGTTACAACAAAAAAATATCCTGCTAGGCCCTCGCAGCTGACCAAGGAAAGCACTAAATCAATACCTCCCTATAAAGTAAATATGGCACAAAAAATAGAAATTTGGTGTCCTTTCTAACTCTTCTGCAGATATTGCCACATGGCAAAGGACAAATATCGCTGACATAATTGTCCATTATGGGAATTTCCTTGTCAATGGAAAAAGTATCAATCATATCCTTTGCATAAGGCACAGAAAAGTAATGGAACCCTACTAGATCTTTTTGGAGTTTCTAGTGATGTCAGCAGAGGAACAGAGAGTACAAAATCATTATCACGTTGCTATACGTAATAATCAAGTCTGTAGTGAAGTGGAACTTCACTATGCAAGGATCAAAATTGCACAATTTTTTGTCATTTTTTAACAGAAACTAACATTGTACAAATAATACTGTGTTGCAAAAAAACCCTTATATTATGCCCTCAATTTTGTTCTCAAGGTTTAACACTCGCAATTCTCCTTCTTGCTTCCTTTAGCTGTAATGGATGTTGTACATCTTCAGCTCCTACTTCCCACTCAGGATCCTCTGTTTTGGCTATGTGTGAAGGTGTAAAAAGGATCTAAGGAGCACCATGTATTAGGACATAATTCAGGCTGTGTCAAGTTTATTTTAATCCCTCTCTAAAGAACCCCGATAAATCTGACCACTACTCGAGTTTAAGCACCAAGTAGAGCAGCCAAGGGTGATGAAAAAAAAGAGACCTAGAGCAGCTATAGTAACTCACTGACATTATGCCAAATATTCTGAGACAAATTCATCCCTCGTGTAAGTACTTTGACTACAGTGGAGTTACACTAGAGAAGAATTTGTCCAGCATCCTCTGATTACAGGGAATTTCAGTTCTAAAACAGGGGATAAAATTGCTGACCCGAGTATAATGAAGATGCATGGAATGGCAGGGATCAAATAAATGAAGATGGAAACTCATTGACTTGTACTATCCTGAAAGTCAATCTGCCCTTGTAAAACTTTATTCAAACATTGCAGCAGATGAAAATACATATTTTGAGCTCTGAAAACCATCTATACAAGAAGAAGATAAAGTGTGCATTCACTGAGGCTGTAAACAATATTATTGAGATTAAATTGCAGCAGAGGAAGAAAATGTGTTTTTCAGGCACAGCACTGCAGGATCTACAAAACAGCTATTACAGACTTCAGAGGAAGGAGATGATAGAACAGCACAAAGGAAAATCACTGGACCAGCTTCCTCCATGGGGCAATGTACTGAGTTGTGAGGGTATAGGCAGTTGGATCAGAATGTTTCCCCAGAAACTATTGTATTTAGGGATGGCTTTATATAGAACATTCTCTTCAGTTTTCTTATGCCTGCCTGCCTGCCTGCCTTCCTTCCTTCCTTCCTTCCTTCCTTCCTTCCTTCCTTCCTTCCTTCCCTCCTTCCTTCCTTCCTTCCTTCCTTCCTTCCTTCCTTCCTTCCTTCCTTCCTTCCTTCCTTCCTTCCTTCCTTATTTAAATTTGCAGTGTGTTGCAAAACTGCTGAAAAACACCAAGGCAGAAGTTTCAATGTTCCTGCTTTTGTGGTTGTAATTGGTCTTGCTGTGAAAAGCACATCGAGAAGCAGTAAAATTTGAAAAGAAGCATGAATCACGTCATATGAAAAATGAGAGATAACTCTTCCTGCTAAGAATAACTGAAGGAAATAATAGACTTTCTTTCTATGTTATGATACATTACATTTCAGAGTCTAAAACTGCTTTTAGCTGACCACATTTTAACAATCTTCCATCTCTACCATTGTCTTGTCTTTACTGTCCCATAGGTATGCAGTAGGCAATAGCCAATTTGTTGTGTACGAAACTGGTTATAATGTCAAGGCCCAAGGGAAAAAACACCTCTTTTTCTTTGACAGACATCCTTCAACTACATGAATTATGTTGCTTCCTAAGTGTAATCACGGATTATCTTTCCTTTTTTACTATTAAATGTAACTATGTTATCACTTTTATTTGTGCCTTTTCTTCTCAAGACTTATTGGAAAGATTAGGAGTACTTGCATGGAAGAGTAAATTTTTTACTTCAACATGATGTATATAACCACAGCAACATCTGTCCTCAGTGGTGCATCAGCATGCCTTACTGTTGGATAATACTTTTTTTTTTAATGTTCCCTTGGACAGTACATGCAATAAAACTGCAAGCAGATATAGCAATTTTAGGATTAAAAGATTACAGACAAAATGAAAACTTCACAATCTGATCACTTTAAATACTTTGTTATTCAATTTCAGATCTTTTAAAATGTGAGATCCAGCCATAGGTATCAAGACAGTCAATGGATCTGGGGGCACGTTTTGCATTAATGTAAATATGATTATTGAAAATCTTGGTATAATTTATTTTAGTTAAGTAGCTTTAATTTCCTTTTAATACTACTTGTTCCACGTTTTAACCGTTTTTTATATAAACTGTTCAGCTTGCTTACTTGATATTTTTCATTTGATTATAGCTACAACATATTTGATGGTTTGCTGAAATGCCAGCCATGTTTTCCCCCTCCACTTCCTCTGTTCCCTCTGAGTTTATAAAGTTCTGTTTCCACTTCTGTTTGCTAGACTATAGGTATTTTATTGTGAGTAATTTATCAGTAGACACAAAAAGGTAAAAAAAAAGTTCTTGTTCGGGCTTGAAGGAAACAAAACCTAAGATTTTAAGGACTATTCTGACGACCATGAAGTATCAGTAAAACTACTATTTTAGGTGTAAGCTGTTTTAGGTTTACATTGTGCTAGGAAGTATTAATAATGATACAGGGCAGTAGCAGTATATCAACAAAATGAAGTTATGCACAGTTATTGTAACTAATAATAAAATGCATACTCCCACATAAACAAAGCTTCTCAGGAAGTTTAAACAGTGATGTCATTGCACAACATTGTCCTTTTATTATGGGTACAAATCATTCACTCAAACACTTTGAGGAGTATAACATTTTCCCTGGAAGACTGACTTTGGACGGCGACTAGAGTACAAAACTCTCTTCAGACAGAGATTATCAAGAACTCTTCCTATCCAAAAATTTCTGAGAAGTAGAGTCGGCAAATTTGTCATATTGACCAGGTAAATCTGAATTCATTTTGCTGTCTGGTAAGGGAATATTTTTTGGAAACCAACATCCAAGAGAAAAATGCTGATTTAAAATTAAGTGCCATTTCATATTCAGTTTTAACCTGCTTATGTTTCCATTTAAAATTTAAGAGTGTGGTAACTCAAAGCCTTACAGTAAAATACCTTTTTTCCTACTGCTTACTTTATGTGCTTTATACAATTTTGTAGTACGGGTTTCAATGTTCATCCTGTCTAGTGAAGTCTCAGCTCTTCTTATTAATCTCAATGTCCTTAGTAGATCCATAGAGAAAAAATGAAAACACAGGATTATAGAAAAGGATTATACGATTTTTGAAATAAGCAAACTCAGGAGGAGGTTTGGAAACTCAATGTAATTCTAAAAAGACAAGCCAAAAAGAGTAGTTTTCAATATTTGTTTATTGTTCAAAGTGAGTGCATAACTTGAACATACAAAGAATCTCAATCCCTTCCTCAAAGATACAGGAGGAGATTATTAAACAGTACTCAGTCTGAACCTAAAACATGAATTTCTTTCCTCATTTCAGAGCTAATCGTGTGTATTAAAGTTTTTGAACCAGTGGTTTCAGGATCTGTCAAACATTTTATGACTGCTATCCCACAGGAAACATTTTTCTTTTTTCCATATCTATGTTGGGAGTAAAGGGAGTAATAAGAATCATTTGCCTGTGTCAAGCAGCAGAAAGATTTGTATGCATTTTTTTTTATACTGCAGAATCACATAAAGACCTGAAAAATGCATAAGCCTGCTCTGAGATGACTTGCTGCATAGCAAGGATGGTTACAGTAAATGCAATTGAGTCAAATTTCAACTGGTGATAAAAAACTGTTAAAACTGAATTAGATGTTCAGTTAAGCTGCCTCTGCCAGGACTTGCTCTTTAAAGTTGAAATAGTGTTAAAGACAAGGCTGTCCGTACAGATCTTGCCAGTAATTTCAGAAAATATTATACAGATAGAGACACAAATATAGAAGTGGGCACAAACAGAAATAATTGGAAACTTCTGCTGGGGATGGGATATAACCCAAAGTGGTGATGGAGGGGCTGGCCTTTCCTAGAGGTTTTTACCAAATGGAGAGGGCACTGATATTTCTGAGAAGACTCCACGAGATTCCTCCTGAGTAAATTGCCAAGAAGTGGTGGATCATCGTCCCCTGAGCCATGAACACTCCCTTCCAGCTCCCCCTTGCTTGGGAGAAATGGCCTGTGAAGAACTCACAGAAGGAGAAAGGGCTGAGGCCACATTTTGCCACTAAGATATCCCACTGGCAAATTTTAGGGTGTGACTATAGCATAGACTTCACTCTGAATATGGTTCATTTACTCTTCTAAAATTAAATGGCTGCCAGAAAGTCACAGAATACAGAAAGATGTCGGAAAACAATAGGATATCTTCAAATTTTGCTGTTATTAAAGAGTGATAAAAGGTGTTATACTCTGCAAAAAGCTTCAGGCTTGAGCTCTAAGACCCATTGCACTGTTCTCAGTGAAACATTGCAGCAACAAAGATTTCCTGGCAGACAATTTTGTCTGGCTGGGAAAGATGCTATACTGCACAAAGCAGGCTTGGCACAGTAGTGGAGTAACGAGCTCCCGTGCCAGCTCCTTCTTGGACTGGGTCATTAGCTGCAAGCAGCTATTCTAATTAGGGTCTGTCAACACGTAACTGTTAGTGGACCAAGACCATCCCGACAGCAAGATAACAGAGACATTTGAGAGATCTCAGAAATCGTTCACTCAGAAGAGAGGAAATTTAATTAGTTTTTTAAAACATGCTCAAGAAAAACTTTTTATGAACCAAACTCTGTATGCTGGGCATCCCAGACAAGAAGTGAAACATGAGAAACTTCTTAAAACCACATTGATACTAAAGGACTGGGAGGTGTCTAGTGCTACAACTTATTTTTTTTCAATTTGTTTGATGGAGGAGATGGGAACTGCAGGTCAGGACATCAATATCCATTGGAGAAAAGTGATAGAATCTATTCTGAAGAGTAATTTCCGTACATATGGGTAATAATATTATAATGACACTGATGATATGTGCATAGATTTTGATAATACAATAATATTAAAAATATAGATTTTGCTGAAGAATTCACCTGCAATGTGGACAAGCAAATCTGGCGCATATATTCTGCCTAGGTTTAGGTCAAAAATCAGTCAGTACTCTCATTAAAGGCCCCTTCAGAGTTCTAGGAGAGATAGGAAAGAAGAGAGAAATGGAAATGGAATTGGAAATGGAAATGGAAGTGGAAGTGGAAGTGGAAATGAAGTGGGGAATGAAACAGAAGTCATCCTCATGCTACTGTATAGATCCATTATGTTTCTGAATCTTCAACAGTGGATGAGAAAGAGAAAAGATATAGCAGAAAAGCAACAAAAAAGTGGTAAGGATGATCAAAGACGCAAAATTGTTTCTTACGGGGACTAGACAAGTAGTAAAACACAATGAGGAATCTAGTTGTCAAGTAGAAGATATAAAACATTGAAGACCTCCTGAGAACCCTGACTAATCTCAGATCTCTTACTTCATTTTCCAATCAGGGGAGTGCATTTCCATTAGATTATTTTAGAAAGACAACAACATTTAAGATAGGTATTTTGATTCCCCACCATGACACCTCAACAAACCAATCAAAACATTTTATGTCTCTACTATTGATTTGGGAACTTCATCAAGGCATTTGGTTAGCACTCATCACCTCATTGTCTGTATCCTTGTAATCTAATTACTATAACTGAAAAAAAGTATTTTAAAATGGGTAATTTGTTCTAGATTTTCCTTTTACTCTACTCACAGGAGACTCTCAGGATATGGTGTTTTTGTAGATTTATTTCTTATCCAAAACTGCTTGAATATCTTTCTGTAATTGCTTAAAAAGAGAAAAACATACATTCAAAATCTCTGCTGCATTGGATAGTGGGCTCAAGTTACGTCTTTCTCTGGATGAGTATAACTCTTGTAATGAGGTTTCCAAAGCAAGCTCCCTAAGATAATTTCCAAAACTATTGTACACATGAATGGATTCCCATGAGCACACAAAAGTACTTACATGAATGCCTGTAGAAATAAACACAACAAAGTGTAAGTGAAAGTCGTAATGTATGGCACGGAAAGAGAGAGTAGAGCACAGGAGGTTTTGCAGAGGATCCACATTCACTTGCCCGTTTGAGACATTTCTTAAAGTCTGTGCAAAACCGGAGCGCATGTCAGGTTGCATAAATCACCTCTAGAAAACCCTGAATGGTGTGAAAATCTTTACATTTAAGACATTGAGTGAATTGTGTCAGCTTTGTTCTGACACTTGTTAAAGACTATAAAGAGAATTTTGGTTTTTTCTTTCAAGCACACTCTGCCTCCTTCCCTATACCCCATTTTTTTTCCCCACTTTTATTTGTTTCATGTGACAAATCACCCACTTTGTCATTGGCCTCCTTAAAGCCCTACAGAGGGAAAAGTTCCTCTCATTTGTTGTGAAGCTAGGAGAGGTTTAATTCTACCTAACTTCCCTGCTCCAAACTTTAACCTCATCAAATGGCTTTCCACCTCACCAGTAGAAAGTCCTTGGGGCTGACCATAAAGGAAACTGTTCTTCTGCAAGCAGCAGCTAACCTTCATAAATGCATTCCATCAGTCTTCACCAATTCCTCTTTCTGAGTTGGGTGATGGTGAGCATTTTTAACATAGTGAAGAAAATCAGAGGTTTAAAAATACTACATTCTTGAAGTTTAAGCCTTTTAATTGAATCAAAAGCTGTAGGATGAGAGACAGAGAAGCAGAGACAGTGGAAGAGTTAAATAAAGGGTACACATAAGAACAGTTATTAAATAAGTCCAGTCCCCTGCCAAGGGTCGAGGCTGCAGCACTAGAAGAAGACATAACATGGTATGATCCTGATGATCTTAAAAGGGAGCAATTTTTTTTGTTATTTCTAAACTGAAATGTTCTAAATTTTAATTTAAAAAAAAAAACAAACCCAAACAAAAAACCAAACAGGTTTTGTTTTGGAATGTTCTAAAACACGCTTTCTGGGTTTTAGAAAGTAAACATTCTCCCAACTGAAAATATTTGAGTGAAATCAAATTCTTTGTGGATCAGAAAAAAAAAGTTCTTTTATTTCATTTAGCTAAGGAAAATATAACTTGAGGAGTAATAAAAAGTAAGTCTTCAGGCAGGGCAGCAAAGAGAAAATTCAGTTATTCTCACTTGTTTGGCTGCTTGCCTTTTAGGAACAATTTTTCTGTACTCATTCTTACATATCTGTGCTATAGATACCATGTTTACAAAGCAGCCTGAATTTTTTTCTTCCTTCCAATTAACTCCTGTGCCATAAAATTTTCCAGTAATCTTTTTTCACATTCTCATGTAATCTTCAGCTCAATCCTCACTGATTTGCTCTTTTGCCTTCGTCATTACCTTCTGCAGCGTGTCTCCTTTTAGTGAGCACGAATCTGCAAAAGCAATTTCCTTCCCTTTTCTGTGCAGTTTTTTGCAATGGGCTCTCTGTCTTCTCTTTCATCTTCTCAAGGGGTGAGGGGTCTCTCCCTCCCAAAGTCCAGGAGGCTGAGATGGCCAGACAGCTTCTTTTGTCCAGCAACGTGGATCCTTTCTGTAGCACTCGCACTTCCCTGCAGGGCAACTCTCTGGAGATATCTGCTAGTTTATATCTGTCACTGGATTCCTCCTGCCTCTGAACATTGAGCAAGGGGTTCTGCACTTGTCCCAGTGAGCACCTTCAAGATGTGGGGCAGCAGTGTGACAGGAGGCTTCACAGGGGGCTTATTACAGATGCACAATTTGGTGCCTCATACTTCCTGAGGATAATAAAGAAATGAGGGCAATGAAATGATGGCATTTCGCACAGATTTTCCAAGGAGACAGGATGGACAGAGGACAGGTGCTGGAAAGTCAGTGCAAGAACATCAGGGTTTTATTCATAAAGTTTTATAGCAATATGGAGTTGTGAGTTCCAACAACTAGTCTGTATATACACCATAATGTGTGAAACATACCCTATCGAGATTTCCTCAGCGATCTGCTGCTATTACTTTTTCCAAGCGCAGCAGCATCAAGGCCTCAAGTCTCAAGTTCTGCAGATTATAATACATACTAAATCTTGGGCAAAATCAAAGAAGTTTAACTAGCATAAAAATCCTGTGGTTATTAAAAAGGCTCTGGTACAGCACATGAGCAAAACTGCATGCAGAAGGAACGGTGCAAGGGTGGTCTGGGCATGGCAGTGGGGAGCAACGCTTGACTTGTGCGGCAGTGCCACGCATGTGCCACCGCTGTCAGCGTGAAGCTACAGGGGGGCAGCCACTATACAAACAAGAAGCAATGCAGGATGGGCAAACATACGCCATTTACAAGAGCAAAGCAAAGAGTCACCTTATGAAAACAAAAAAAGCATCATCTTATAAATGGAATGAATAACCCAAGGAAAATGCTGAGGTAAACCCCTGATATGGTTAATAATTCCTACAGTTCTTAGAGAGTACCATGGCACTGCCGATCTCAGTTACTGATTAAAAAAATGTCACAGAAAATATTTTTCTGATTAAAAGTCTGGCAAATCGTATCTGACAACACTGGCTATTTCACTTCTATGTTTACTCTTAATCTCTCCCTGTTCTTTCAGTTACGCAAGGAGCAACATGCTCACACTCGGCTCCACAGAACACTGGGCTTTTAAAAGCACATCCCCACACACCGTTTTAATTTGTGACATTGGATTTAGCGTTGCAGTTGTGCTTTACAGGAGCTGAAAAGAAAAAACTAGTTCAGCGGTGATAAAGTACCATATTGTGTAGTGAAAGTTGCCAAAATTTTTACATTAACAAGCCCAAACAGAACCCTTTGCTTCCTATTTATTTTTCTTTGAGAACGTGTAGTTTGATGGGAAGCACTTCTGTCTTACCGATTCCAGTGTCTCATCTCGCTGTGTGCATTTAGATCACCAGTAAGATGAAAGCAGGACAGATGAAAAAGGGGAAGGGAACGGAGGAGCTGGGAGCAGGAAAATCAAGGCTTAAGTCCAGTCTGAGCTATTTGTGAACTACTTTCACAGACATTCCAACATAAAACTCTTACTGACTTAAGGACAAGTATCAGCATTTCTTCAGCTGGTGCAGTACTTTAATTTTATATCTCTTCGACTACCTCACAGCGCTATGATATGTCTGTAATAAAGGTAAAATCTCTAATATCCTTATCCGCCTGCAAGAGCAGTATAATTTCCTAGTGCCTTCACAGTGCTCAAAAATAAAAGTGTCTTTTTCCTGCTCGTTAAAGCAGCGCTAATAAAGAATGGGTACTGTTTAGCAATGTCTCCTGCTGGTTACCACGCACAAGTGGTATTATTTCTCTGCAAGATGTCTGCCATGCTCACAAGAATGTTATTTATGTGTAAAATGGCTGACAAAGCCAGTAGGCTCAGAAGTGGCATTTGCTGCCTTGGAGCACGTTTTGCAGAATATGCATGCTGAGAAATGCTTCCTGCGTTTCCAACTTCCATAATTTTGGGCTGAGCGGGAGGTTTATTTCTCCTTAAAATGAGAAATGTGTCACCGACTGAGACATTTGCCTTTGTTCCTTTAAACATTGAATTAAGGTCATGATCTTAAAAAAGGTATTAATAAAGTAACTACATAATAGAGATGAGAGCTTAAATAATGCAGTGACTTTAAAGCTGGAAATCAGTTTTGCACTCAGCACTAGCAGCCACAGATTCAATGGGGGGAAAAAAAGGTATGAAAGTTAGAGGAAATCCTCAGAGCGTGTTAACTTCAATTGTATATTAAAGGGAGACGGAGCAGGCAACACTACAGAGAGTGAGAGCTTAGCTCTTCCTCCTTTGTCTCTATCCTCTGCTTGCTTCTGGTCTTAAATAATCCTCAGCCTGGTGGATGTCATATGTTGGAGTAAAAAAGGTCAGTTTAGCTTTAAACCCTACAGCAGATATCATATGAAATGATCTGGTGGGAGTGTGCCACCATGCACACAGACACGAAAAGCGATCCGGACCATTATTTAGCTCATGGTGAAAAGTGTAGCTGCTTACATAAGACGCAACTCTTCAGAACCACAGAAAAAAAACCAAAACCACCCTGAAATAAGCGCGCTGGGGTTCAGACATCTGAGGGAATGGCATATAAAACGAAACATGAACAGGAATTTTAAAAGAACAGCATTAATTAATTGGGTAAGAGACACTTTCTAGTCTCAGACCATCAAACGGACTTCATTTTGTGCCTGTGCTTCAAATTACCTGAGAGACTTATCTCCTGAAGACAGACCTAATCGGAACAAATGGCAAAAGCTCTTAGGGTTTCAAAAGCTGATATGCGAAGACGGCTGGTATTCAAATGTTAGCCGCTACCCGAGTGTACTGCACAAGGCTTTCAAAACACAAATTAACCCATTTACTACATTTTAGATAATCAAAGTAGAATGTTTTGCCTTTTATAAAATTCCCCATACTTAAGCCCTGCCTTAATATCTGCCAACGGATTAAAAATTAGACACTCAGGGTGCCAGTAATGTTTCTGAGAACTACACTTTCTTCTCACCTTTTCTCCCTATCACCCCACGCAACTTAGTTATTACCTTTTAAATATTTTCCAAGTTGGACAAAACTCTGAAATAATATACAACTCCCACAAACAGGATTAGATATGCAGTAGTATCTGCTCTGGGCAGATTTCTTAAATGAGACATGTCCAGTCTGCAGTGTGTCTCCACCACCATCTGAAGTTTGCTCTTCTGCTTTTCGAGGAGAAGCAAACTAAGTGTAAATGTAAATGTTTAGTAAAGAATAGAAAACTATGCTTGTAGTTAATTAGAGAACACTGAAACCTTGTTTTCAATGTACTGCTATTTACCAGGCTTGCACCATAAAACCGAGCAGATACGCTTATTAAATGTACTAACAACGTTAGAAAAGCCTATGAAAGTAACTAAACAAATAAACAAACAATTGCATGGCAGCCAAAAGTTATATATGGGCCAATTTTGGTCACTAGTTTGGGCTAATTAGTGCCATTCTTTTTGCAGAGCCAGAAGCTGTAGATTCAAGTCCCAGATTCTGAACAATGGTTTCTGTCCAAAACAGGTGATGTAGCAGTGCATCCCAACTTGGTGAGAGAGGGCAGTGCATCCCAAACAGTGACAAAGCAGTAGGAATGCATGAAGCTCCACCTAGGGAGTCATCATAAGGTACTGAGATGTGATGATTTGGGGTTAGAGAGAAGAACAGCATGGGCAACCTCGTGGTGGGACCAAACTACCACTACAGACCTTCTGATCAGGAAGAAATACATCTTATCTTCTTCAGAAGACTGGAAGAAGCCACATTTTGGCAGATCTTCGTCTTCATGGGTGACCTGAACCACCCCAATATCTGTGGGAAGAGAAACAGAACACGGAACAAGCAATCCAGGAGGTGGTGGAGTTCAAGGTCCTGAGAGGAAGGAAGAGGGCAAAAATTAGGGCTTACCCTCACTGGAGGAGGATCAAGTTAAGGAATATTTAAACAAAGTGGACAGACACAAATTCATAGGGTGTGACAGAACGCACTCAGAAGTGCATTTTGAGGCAAGTCTTGATCATCTTTGAAAGCTCATGGTGATCAAGGATGATCCTCAGGACTGGAAGAAAGCAAAGATCACTCCTGTCTCCTGGAGGAAAAAACATGAAGAAGGAAATTGAACAGCTGGTCTCAGGGGGTCGTGACCAGTGTCACAAAGTCTCCAGCTGCAGGACCATCACCAATGGTGTATCCCAGTGGTCAATAACAGGATAAAAATACTGTTTAACCTCTTTGCTAGAGACCAGAATAAAAGGACAGACTGCACCCTCAACAAGTTTGCAGATGACACAAAACTGGAAGGAGTGGCTGATAGGCTGGGTGGGTGTGCTGCCTTCCAGAGGGGCCTGGATAGGCTGGAGAAATGGACCAACAGTAACTTCTTGAATTTCAATAATGGAAAATGTCAAGTCTTGCTCCTGGGAAGGGATGATCCTAGGTATCAGTACATGTTGGGACCAACTGGCTGGAAAACAGCTTGACAGAAAAGTACCAGGGGGTCCTTTTTTGCATGAGCCAGCAATGTGACCTTGCCTCAAAGAAGACCAATGGTATCCTGTCCTGCATTAGGAGAATTGTTGCCAGCAGGTCAAGGGGGGTGATCCTTCCCTTCTGCTCAGCCCTGGTGAGGCACATCTAGAGATCTGAGTCTGATTCTGGGCTCCCCCGTACAAGAGAGACATGGATGTGGTGGAGCAAGTCCAGTGAAGGGCCACAAAGATGATAGAGGACTGAAGCATGTCTTACACAAGGAGAAGTGAGAAAGCTGGAGAAAAGAAGGGTATTTTATCCATGTCTATAAATACCTGATGGCAGGGAGTGGTCCCAAGTTGATTGCTCTGGGCCACCCTGCTTTGAGCAGACAGCTGGACTGGATGATCTCCTGAGATGCCCTCCAGCCTCAGCAAATAGGTGATTGTGTGGCTCTGTGAATATGGACTTCCAATTGCCATGGTTATGTGAGATTTTAAAACAAAATTATTCAGAGCTTTTAAAAATGTGTATATAATCCCTTTGTTCCTGTAGATATGGTCTTTCTCAGTTGGAGTGACTCAGCACTTATTTACATCAAAGGGAGCACTTCTATTTATTTAAAAGGTGCTGGAACCAAACCCTTCAAGGATTTATAATAAAAACTTCTAAATTTTGAAAGGTTGCTTTGTTTGCTTTAAAATTATTCAAATTACCAGTTGCTTATTATCTGCAATAACTTCAAGTATTTGAAGTAGCTTGAAAAGTTACTGTTTGTACACACGTATACATTGGTTCTCTGGTGATTTTTAAAGGCAGCTGATATTAATGGTCACAAGTAACCAGTGCAAAAGCTATTTATGCAAAAGGATCCTGATATTGAGAAAACATAAAACCAGGCAGAATGTGACTGGTCTTTTTGTTTTGCACAGCTGAAAACAAGGCTTGGTCAGTTCTTTATGTCTGCAACATGAATATGTTTGACCTTACTTTTGATACCAAGGTTTCCAGATACAGACTTATGTGATTCCAGAATCTTGTATCATCTTTTCCACTTAGGAAACAAGGCATTTTTTCCTGTCCCTATGCCCTGAAGAGGAAAGAGAGGAGTACTCTTCACCTCTTTCCCGAAAACCACAGTTTTCCCAAAGAAAAGCCCACTCAGGCTGTTTCTTCCAAGTCTGTCTATGGAAGAAACGAGAATGAGAACCAGGTATCTTCCTAGTATCTTGCTGAAACATGGCTGAGAATGGGGAGAAGATCCTTCCTAATTGTGGTAGAGTCAGCTCCTCTGGGCAGCTCCTGGGGGAGCACTGCTGTAAATCTATGAGGTCCCAACATGAGTTGAAACTGAAGAGTGGTAGGGATGAAAATATCATTCCCTACCAATACTAATGTCCCCATAGCTCCTGGCCATGTCTTCATTTTCCCCATCAAATGACACAGAAAATCCAAATTAGTCTGCAGAAAGAAGCGGTCTTACAGTCCTGCCACTGGAATTGCTACCTCAGTCCCACAACTGCAAGGAAATAGCACGGCCGTTGTGTTGGTATGCGCTCTTCCTTGGCCAAGATCAAGCACACTGTTTTGTTACCCTGTATCTGCTTCAGTTAGAAGATCAACATCATAGCAAGTGATAAGTCCCACTTGGTTTTGACAAGCCAAAACCTTGTGTACAACATAAGGCTTTTGGGGTACAGCTAAATTATGTTCTGAGTGCCCACAGAGTTTTAAATTCTGTGGTCCCATATAAACTTAAGATTATGTTAATAATAATTAGTAATTACTGACATTTCCTATTTGTATCTGAAGAGCTACTACAATTTGCATTTATCTTATCTGCACTAAATGCAAGACATTTCTGAGTTTATTACTATATTCTGGCTTTCCAAATACTTGGGAACTCATTGTTCAATAGTGTGTTAAAATTATGGGAAAAAATGTTCTTCATTTTGGACTCTAACTTATTTCTGTCCTACAGGCAGATCCATTGTTATTGCATGTGTTGTTTATAGACCATATCCATCATATTAATATCCTGTGATAAACAGGTATATTGCTCAGTGACTTTCAGTTACGTATATATGGATTCTCCTGGGCATCCATGTATATTGTTTTCTCATTTTCCTATCTTTAGTTAAAATACCTTATTTTCCTTAAAAATCATTTTCATCTGACTGTTTACAGACAACTATCAGCTCATAACAGATGGGTAGGAAAGAAGCACATCATATGCTGTCAGTTCATGCCAAAGAATTAGAGTTAAAATTTTCCCTTCTTTTTTTCTGCCATTCCTCACTGATTTGTGTTTCTTCCCCACATTCTGCTTAGAGTAAGTAGTGCCTTTTTACTACATACAAGTACGGAACCAATCACACAAATCTCCTGTTGGGGCATCCTACCCTACCTTAGCTTTTTAAAAAACAGGTAATGAACTAGTATGTTTCAGAATTCTTCTCAAGAAGAGGGGAAGCAACAGTAGGTTCACATAGCACGAACTTTATTTCAGTGAATCTATAAAAGGAAAAGCAAAACTAAGACATTTTAATGCATAATTCACACGATATAATCAATTACTGTGCACTGCAAGACTGGCCTCTCTTTTCCTTCCCATTATTGACATTGTGTGTTACAGGCTGTGATAGTATGATAAGCAAAATAGATAGCTGGATGACCAACCACACCGCAACGCAGAATAATTAGCAGACGTGCATCAGATTGCTTTTCCCTCTTTTGTTGGGGACCGGCAAAGATCAGCTGCGGTTTCACTGTAACAACTGACTTCTAACCCAAAATCTCTGAAGAGCAAAAATACAAATCTGAATTGCCAGAGAAGCCAATGAGCTGCTCCGAATTCCAGGCACAAGCCCTGGCAAGCAGTGTTCTCCTGGCCTCGCGGGACACAGGAACACATCAGCCCAATGGGCTTCACCACTTGGCCATGCTCCGCCCGGAACTGCGCAGCAATGCAGACCCCAGCGCAGCGTTCAGAAACACAGCATTCGAGTTTCTGCCCCCAAATAAGCTGTACAGGAGCTACTCGACAGCTTAGAGGGCTGACGTGGAAAGCCACGGACTACTGAGGTTTAAAGACACGGGTTTAATTGTTTTCATTCCTTTTCAGACCAGGATATAAAAGAAGAAAAAATGGTCACTTTTGAATGCATTACGCAAACTTAACTGCTGAGTGGTGACCAATGCTAAAACAAAAAAGAATGAAGCCAAAAGGATTATATGAGAAATCTAAGGTGAAAATGGCTGAAATATCAGCCGATCTCTGCAACGTGTTCTGGAAGCATCCAAAAGTAATCTTAAAGCAGATTGTGTTCTGTAGCTTACGAAAAATGCTAATCTATTAGCATTTATTAATGAATTTTCATTAATCTAGGCTACCATATTGAGGTATACCATATATTTCCCTGTCAGTCTTGTGCAATCTTCACTTTATTAATGGCTTCCCCAGCCAGGATACCCCAGACTGATCTCTCTTGATGCACTTCAGCTGTATTCAAGGACCTGATGGATGATCCCACAGGGTCTGCTAGCCCTTGATCTTGGGATAACAGCAGCAGGCAGAACTACATTGAACCTGTTCGCTACTTCTCCCAAATTAAGTGGTCCTCTTGCAAGGCATTTTCATCTCTACCCGAGCCCCTTTGCATCCCCAGCTTCTTCTCCATTGCCTCGGACAGATCAAAAAAAATGATATAGTGGGACTGGCTGGGTATGGCACAAAGACAAGGAAAATATAGGGGGACATCTTGGTCTCTGCCAAATTGTACATCAGGGCTGTACCATAACAGAATGAATCCTCCTCTGCTGCAACGAGGGAAGGATGGATGATCTGGGTACCTCCCTTCCAGAGACGGTCACCTTGCAGTGGCTTCCAGATTGCTGGAGTGCCTTATGACAAAGACAGTTTTGAAAATCTCATGGAGACTCCTGGCAGCCCGGACAGGTGTCTAAACACACCTTGAAAAAGTCACAGCCTTTGAGAGAATGAAGTAATCATTATAGAAGTATTAGTGAGGGAATTATTAACTTCAAATTCACTGAAGGTTTTCAGTTTTACATGTTAAGTGAGGCCTGGGGCCCTTCCACTAAGGATAAAAGTGAATGCTGAATGATTGCCCTTCCCTGACTGAGACAGGGACCCTGTGGAAGAGCTTGCATGCTGTTACCTAAGAAAAGACTGCAAGGCAATGCATATGCATAAAGGAGGGTGAATGCAAACTCTGGGGGCAAACTTCATTGTGATGGTTCCTCATTTTCTGAATATTAGACTTCACAACCTTAGTGGTCTCCCAGTATCAATCAGAGATGGGTTAAGGGCATTTATGGGTTCAAGAGTATTGCCTGGAACTGTGAACATGTTAGTAAGTTAAAAACTGCTAAGATTTTTTTTTTTTTTTTTTAATTAGAAAACTGATTCAGTTAACAGTTGCATGAGTACTGTCTCAGTGCAGTTTACTGATTCAGGTGGGTGTTGTTCTTGCTGTCTTTGAGATGAGGAAACTCAAGACGTGAGAGTTTCATATGCCTATCTACTTCTGAGAGGCCAAGTACAGTTAGGAATAAATGTGTCTTATTTCAAATGCCATAGCTCAGGGAATCATTCCTTGTGCAGGTGATGGCTGGATCCCTACTTTTACTTCTGCTCTAAAGAATGGAATTCTTAGTTGTGGGCAGCTTTATTTTCCCTACACAGAAGGTATCTTTCCTTATAACACTGAATAATTTTTCTGAGAATTTTCAGTTAGATTAATTAATTTAACTTGAAATTAATTCTCAAATGGGTCCATTTGGAAGTATTGATCATCTTATTATACTGTTTTGCCTGACTTTTTTTTTAAGGCAACAACTTTCAGCCTGCAGTTGAAACTCATTTAGGGTCCTATTTGCAGCACATACCTGTAAACATCAGATTTAAATTAAGGTAAATAACTAATTATGGCTTCTTAATTTTTATTGCAGAATAATGTATAGGGTCAGATTAATAGCTCTTGTAGTTTCTGAGTGGGGCTTGTACTGATACCATGATGTAATCAAATAGATAAGATTGAAGGTAGCATACTTTTGGAGGTCTCCAGAATAGGTACATGGGAAAGAAATAGTAATAAATAATAACAAAAATATAATAATATATTTTAACACATTATTAATATTTTAATAACTTAATTTTAAAATAATTATAATATTTTTATATATTTTATATAATATATAAAAATATAATAAAAATAAAACATAAAGAAATAATGCTTTCTCTCACTTTTTTTTTAACTCATAGTAACAGGATAGATCAGATCTGATATTTGAGATGCCTAAATAGGCTTAATTTAAGCCCAACTTTAAGTCTGCTTCCGGAATAACTTTGAAATGTATTTGCCCAAAGTTTGCTGAAATGTTGATGAGCAGCAGTGCTCACAGAAATGTTTTGCTAAAATGCAGCTCAGTGGGAGGTCTCACTGCTGAACACTCACTCATTCATGAACACCTTATATGAGGAAAAGTTAAAGTGAACAAATTTTGTGAAGATAATGCAAAACATGGGATACGAATCCAACAGTAGCCTAATGGCTGCATAAGGAGGGTGCATGGTGTACTACAGTGCTTTCAACTTGCACTGCCTTTCTTTGATTGCTGAATGTAAAGGCAGTCAGAAAGCATGCAAGCTTTTCTATTTTTGAATATTAGCCGGCAGTGTGCCCAGGTGGCCAAGAAGACCAATAGCATCCTGGTTTGTATCAGAAATAGTGTGGCCAGCAGGACTAGGGAAGCAATGGTCCCCTTGTACTGGAAATTGGTGAGGCCACACCTTGAATACTGTGGTCAGTGTTGTGCCTTTCACTACAAGAAAAACACTGAGATGCTGGAGCATGTTCAGAGAAGAGCAATGAAGCTGGTGAGGGTTCTAGAGAACAAGTCCTATGAGGAGCATCTGAGGTAACTGGCATTTTTTAACCTGGAGAAAGGAGGCTGAGGGGAGACCTTATGGCTCCCTACAACTACCTGAAAGGAGGGTGTAGCCAGGTGAGGGTCGGTCTCTTCTCTCAAGTAACAAGTGATAGGACAAGAGTAAATGACCTCAAGTTGCACCAAGGGAGGTTTAGATTAGATATTAGGAACAATTTCTTCACCGAAAGCGTTCTCAAGCATTGGAACAGGCTGCCCAGGGAAGTGGTTGAGTCACCCACCCTGGAGATATTTAAAAGACCTATAGATGTGGTGCTTAGAGACATGGTTTAGTGGCAGACTTAGTAGTGTTAAGTTAGCGGTTGGACTTGATGATTTAAGGGTCTTTTCCAATCTAAATGATTCTATGATTCTGTCAAGGGCATATCTTTGTGTCATCGTCTTGTTCCCCACAGCCATTCATGGATTGACACCTTGACAGAATGGGCATGCTCGGACCATCTCTTGCTGACAGCGTATCTGGCTAAGTCTGTGCTACTGAGCAGTTTGCATTTTCTTCAGGAGAGTATATGAGACAACACAGGACGAGTTTTGGAGTCTTCTAGCTGAAACATTGTCATTTTTGAGACAACACACTGGCAAGAGCTGCCACCACCAGCTACTGCAACACATTGTAACTCTGTTTTAGGAATACTTACAGCATATTTATTTTTTAAACTTACTCATATTTCCTCTTAAAATCAATTGCATTGTATCACATTTCTTTTTTCCCTATGACTTTTTCCCAGAAAGACATTCTTATGATTTGGTGTTTGTTTTCATGGTGCTTTAGTTTGAAAAGCTGAACTACTGAGTATAAAGACCGTGCTGCATGATGGCTGATGGAGAGAGCATAAAAAGGAATATGCGTGATAATGGATGCAGGCTGATAGGACACTGAGCTGCAATCTCACCAGGTGACAAAGGGACAAAGTTTCGGTTCATACTGAGACAACATTTAATTTTTATTTGCTTCTGGGAATTTCAGATGAGATCTTTCCTTGCAGGAAACTTGTGACAAAATCAGAGTGCCCTGTTTAATATTTGTACTGTGGCCTCAAGCCACAAGCCATTGGTTATACACACAACACCAAAAAGATAAAAAGGGGTTACTGGTGATTAAATATTTGCATTTATTTGGCATACTGCATTTTGTCCTTGCACCTTTTGTCATTGGCAGGAATGCAAAATTCCTCACTTAAAACTTTGGCATTAAGCTACTTTTTCCCTCTGACCCTGCTCTTTCTTTTTCCATTAGATTATTTTGCCCTCTTCTTTTCTCCTTCTTTTCCTTCTTCTCTTCTAGTAGGTAGGTCACTTGATACTTACTCTTCCTGTTTGGATTTATTATGATGTCAATATCCAACCCTAAACTAGAAATATGTGGAAAATAAAGTAATTTGTCTTGGCCCTGTCCCTGGCCTGCAGAGCTTTTACTATTTGCCTGATTTGTTATTACAGTTAATTGTATTACTACTTAGGCCTGCTAATACAGCACAAAAGCAAAATGAATTGATAGTAATGAGAAGCTTTTAGAGGCAATATTTAAGCAATAATGACCCCTATGTCAAACATTTCCTGGCAGCTAATGACTGGCTGGAAGAGTAAAAGGTCTAAGATAAACCCAGGGGCTCTTAACCCAACCCACCATTAGCTGCCAGGAAACGTCTGACCCAGAGATCACTAATGCTATTATACATCATAAAAACATAAAGAAAATCTAATTACCTTCCTGCATGTTAGAAAGCTAAAAACTGAACATCAAGTTGCTGTGGATTTGCTTCATTGGTTCCAGCACTTGTGTTTTCCTAGGTGTTAATCACCAGTGTAGTTATCAAAACAGAAATCGATAATAATTCATTTGGAGTCAGTAATATTATTTGGTGCTGATCATTCACCCTTAGGTGTAAGCCCAGATAAGTCCCTTTTGCACCACACTAAATCATTATAAATATTTAAATCATCGTAAATGTAAAGATTAAGCATCAGTTCAGTGGGATCTCAAAAGACAGGTTTTGCTGTGACTTTAGATTACTTTCTATACATTTAGACATCTTTGTGCTGATACAGGAACAGCAAATATTTGGAAAATTATATAAATAGCATTTTGAATGCCAGCATCCACCCAATGCAAGTTGGAAATAAATATTTTTACATCTTCCTTTGCTGAATAGATAGGGAAATGATCTGGGAGCCAGTCCAGTTCCTATTCTAGAAAAAAACCAAAAAGTCTGTCTTGCAACTTCATCAACTACTGTTTAATATTTCTTCTTTGATATAGTTTATCATATTTCAGATGCCTTTGATTTTTTCCCTGAAATGCACTCTACGAGTTCCATTTTACATTAACTTTTAGATATGACTCTTCATTTTCCCGCTGCTTTTTCCTCATCCGTCTACTTTTTCCTGTTCTCTTTGCAACCAAATCTCACCTCTTTTGGCAGCTGTCCTGGTATTCTTTGAGGCAAAGGTTTGGCTTATCATTTATGAAGGGGGGTTGTTGCAACAAAGGAGGTCCCAGAGCATTGCGTTTGGATGGGAACCACTGCCAGCCAGACAAGTAGAGAGCTGGAGCTATCACCTGCAAAATGGAAAGCAGGTTGAATAAAGAAGTAGTCTGTTTGGGAGATATTACCCTCTTCCCTGCTGAATAACTGGTGAAGTAGGGCTTGATATATTAAAGCTGTAAACTAATTGAAGTAGGGGCTTAATATATTAGAATTGTAAATTAGAGTAGGAGCTTAATTTAGAAGACTGGGCGCCTTAAGGCTGTACAAAGAGCAGATGCAACAGCTGTAGTAGTAAATATCAGAACTTATCTCCTGTTTTTTAAGACAGAAAGCTTTAGGACAATATAACCTTGTAATAGAAGCTTATCTCTCAAAACAAGGGGCACAGGATTACTGAGGAACACAGGGCCTAGTCAAAGTCAACTCTTTTGATGCACCAGCTGGAATAAAGACGTAGAGTAAAGGCCTGCAGTTCACCCAGAAGGTCATGATGAAGAGGAGTGGAGGAAGTAAACGATCACCAGATGTCTCTGAAGACCACCAAGAGACTCTAGTGCACATGTGGGAGTGGGTAGTAACCTGCAATAATGAGTTAATGAATAGGTAATCATTTCTTGGAAAACTAGTGAATATGCATACATAGTATGTATTTAAACTGTACATCTAAATCAGTCGGCATGCACATTAGGTGGACCAATCCCCTGTGCGCGCGGCACTGCAATAAAAATACCTGCTTAATAGTCACCAAGGCTACTGAGTCTTAACTTCGGCATTTCACTGCATCACTGGGCATGACAGTACTTCTGCTGTGTGTTTTATCTGGAGTGCAGACTGCACAGCGGAGCTATTGCCATATTTTTGCTATAAAAACAAACACTTCCACCAGTTCCAGATCAGCTTCGGTGTGAAATTTCACTTGTCCTCCTTTTCTGAATATTTTCCAAAGGTTTAATTTTTTCTACACATATATATATTTTTACCCTGCTCAAAATCTGCTCTTGAGTAAATGTTTTTTGTGATTTGTGTATCCCCTGCTGATTTAAAATCCCAGAGAAAATAGAAAGTTAATAAATCAGAGCAAATCCAGGAGGAGGTGTACAACTCAGATAGCACATGCTTACTTAGGTAAATACGGCAAGACTAGGTTGAAATGAAGAAGTGACACTATAATGTACAGTATCATGGCTATAAAAGACAAAAAAACCAAAGAGAAATCTAGCTATAGCCTTTTCCTACTTGAATTCCTATCATTACAACCATATTTAGTAGTAGCATGCAAACATAACATTACAGAAATGACAATTAACCAAAAACCGATTGATCCCAAAGATTCCAAAATTCTTTGCTAGCTGTCAGTTTACAAAATCCACCATATTTAAACCCAGTGGCCACTTCTATTCTTGAGCATCTGGTGATGTATAGATTGATTCATTAGCAATTAGCAATGGTGCAGATGCTGCTACTGAGTGATTTTGTAGTGCAGAGATTTAACCTGTAATTCATTTAAACTGTTCCAACTGTCACAGAGAGATACATGCAATGCATACTTTCCAACGTGCTATATTTGCTCTAAAACGCAGACAGAATTTTGGTTCTTCACCACTACAGGGTACAGGGTGGAAATTCTGTCACCTCATTAGCCACCGTATGGATTTATAAATGTGTCACACAAAGGGCCATTAACACAGAAAGCACAAATGATCTCTAAGTGTATCTATCACGTGAGCCAAAAGAGCGATTGCCCAACAGTTGCCAGTCACTGGAGTTCAACCCCAAGGGCAAAACATGGCCCAGAGCACATAATCTCTCTCCCCCCTCTTCTCTTGGCACCAGAATCTACTAAATCACATGCTCTAAGAGCACAACTAGTAATTTCTTAACACGGTTCTTTCTCAACCTGGTAAAACTAGGAAGAAACAGTTGTAGAGCGCTGTCTTTATTTTATATTCTAGTTTAATTTACTACCTATTCTGCTAAGTCTTTTTAAATATGTGGGGAAACCACTGAACTCAGATCAAAAAGAATATTTTTGCACACAGACTTAAAAGCCAAGTCTTATACAAAAATCGTTTCTTTGAACATGATGTTCTTTACTTTGGATTAGTATAAAGGCCTGGAACTGAGTCCTGTTGATCTGAGATAGCTACTTTTGATCACTGTTGCTTAAATTGCAATGACATTTTCTCTAGTTCCAGCTCCAAGGACACAAACCTGCTTCTTGCTTGAAATGACAGCTTCTGTGTGAAAAATCACTAACACAAGGTGTCAATGCAAGGTCTGCTTAGTGCAGTGGGTTAATAAATTAACTTTGTGCCTTGGGGAAAGATGAACTTGTAGCTAGTTTTGATCACAAATGGAATAAGAACTGGTAATTCTGAACTGGTCCTCTGTGCTCAGCTGTGCAGTGCAACACCCACACTGTATTTCAGTAGGGTCAGCTTGAAATTATTATTCCGAGTTATTTGTTATTCACTCACTGCCAGATCTCAGTCAGCACCTCAGCAGAGCTGTGTGCTGTACAAACCGGAGGTATAAAATGAAACCTTGCAGCCCAAAACAGAACGAGATGCTCTCACCCGGGATGGAACGGGTCCAGAAATTGCTTTACTTTCATGGGCACCCAGATAAGCATGCACAGTATGTAGCTCACAGGTCCCCCAAGACCTCCTCCATCCCTAGGCACAGTGTATGGTCCAGCAGGAGGGCCCTGCTGGCACAGGAATCCTGGGAAAACCAGTTGTCTTCTCAGAGCAGACAGGCATTTCAGGCATGCTGAGGTAGCCTCCTCTCTGTATGTTCAGCTCAGCTGCGTCTCTTCCCTCCTCTCTTGTGGCATAAGATGTTTTTCATGGGGTCAGGAAGGTGAGACACCCCACAAGTAGGGCACTGAACCCACTAAGAGTCAGCAGAAGGTCTCAAGCTGGTGGGATGTTGATGGTCCAAGAACAGCAGTGGGTCCACAGCATCTCCCTTTTCATCTTCCTGGTGAAGTCACGCACTACAGATGGACCTAGAAGAACTGCCCGATTTGTACCTGCTGAAAAAACTTCACTGCTTAGCTTCACTCCTGACGAAGCTTACCTAAGCTGGAACTGAGCGTGACATATACCTTTCCTTTGAAAAAATGTTAGTTTAGCACTACACAACAATTAAAAGAAACCAGGTTTGTTGGAAAGCCTGGGAATATACAAATACTTCTCTGATATCAATGCGCTAGCACTTACTTGAAATGTCACTGACTGCTAATCACGTGCCTGAGAACTAATTTCCCACATCGTGTCCCTGTTTTGATAGCTGTTGTACAAGCACAAAACAAAAAAAGGATATTGATTCATCACTAACTTTATAATACTTGGCAGTGTAAGAGCCAAAATACTGCCCTTCTGGGTGAGAATACATGGCCCGTAGTCTTGTGCCCGAATAAGTGTAAGAATAATAACACAGGCAGAAACTGGGAGACAATACTGGACAGCAAGACAGGTGGTCCAGTATTTCAGATACCACATGATTACATATCTGCTGTAAGCCTTGAAAGAAAGGACCTTTTTAAGGAGGCTGAAAATGTCATTCTGGAGACCAGCCCTCTTTCTTGTTCTAGGAGGGGAAGGAGGCTAACCTTAACAGAACATAAAAGGCCCAACAAAGCAAAGGCTATGCCCCGACTAGGGCTGGTGTAGGACTTCCCCTCCCAGAATACACGTGCCACCAGTTCTTCTTTTGCTTCTCTTGCTTTGACTGTCTACAGATCCTAGATGCGGACAGACAGCTCACAACTTCAATAGATTGTGTTGCAGAAGTCAGGTCATGCTCCTTGAACTTGTAGCAAAGCATGATGAGATGCGCAGAGGTCCTTGGCTTCTGAGAGATCTTGCTCTGCATGTGCATATTAACCCTTTCTGTCTGGTAAACATCCAAGTTATGCCTCAGCAGGTGCTCTTGCATACGAGTAATGGAAATGCTCAATAAAGCCCTTTAAAAAAGAGTAATTAAAAGCAAAAAGCACCTTTAAGAGAACAATAGCACTGCATTAACTTTCTATTCCTTTGGAGGCCAGCATAGATATCCAGTTTTCAGACGACACTGGAGGAATTTTCTTGGTTTTGTTGAAAGAATAAAGATTGATCTCAACAAGATATTTCCATTTTATCTATTTCCCAAACTGAAAGGAAATATAACGTCCGAGTTTTAGCATCAATCAATAAATGCAACTACAGCTTAATACAAATGTTGCTTTTCATTACTTTATGCTATAATGACTTAATTTGATGCAAAAGCTGAAAAATCAAAAAGCAAGCCTCCTGTAAGGCACCAGGTATTTAATAGGAGTTCTCTCCAGGCTCACTGCTGTAAATACGCATGAAGAAGAAAGTTCCCACGTGTGGTATGTTGGAAAACAGGAGCTAACTTAATTAATAAAATGATCCCAATTTTATGGTACTGAAACTAGTGTTGGAATAGAACTACCTACAGCCTAATAAAGACCTTGGGGTGTCTGTTACCTTAATATTTCTATTATTTAAAGGAACTGGCAGTAGAGACCTTCGGCTTTTAGTAATACTACATGGAAATGAACACAAACACACGCAACTTCCGATTCAGCACCATAAAATAAAGATATTCCCCTCTTTTTCTGTCTTTCCTCCCACATTTATTTAAAGCAGGATTTTCACTGTAAATGATATTTCCCATTTGCTGTTACTATCAGCTCTTTCAAATATGTATTTATGTCAGTGACAAAAGCCTGCTGATGTATATTTCCTCTTCACTTTTCTAGGTGGGAAATTGTGGGGAGGTTTTCCACGTGAAAATTAATTCTCCACTTCTTATCATTTTCTAATCATGTTTACCTGAGTGCACGTGCAAGACAAATTCAAACTTCTGGTTGATTTGGATTCTTCATACCTAGCAGCAGAAGATTAATTTCCTGGGACATGATTGGAGATCCGCTGGAGATCTGCTTCACTTACTGGAGTTGCAGGTAAGTAACATTTCTTAAGGTAAGAGCTTTAAAGGATAAGGCAACTATAGTTAATATGCTGTTAGTATGTGAAAACTTTCAATATCACTGAAAGATGCCCTTGACAGATTTTATATAAGCACAGTAATATTACTTGCAACTGATTTCATTTGGTTTTGTTTTGGGTTTTTTTTTTTTCCCCTTATCAATATAGCAATATGGACTTTGATACTGATGGCTCTTAAAGCTGCTCTTTCCTTCTTCTGGTCAAGAGAACAGTTATCTGTACTAGGATAGCTGTGTCCATGTGGGATAAACTAGTTTAACCTCAACAGTGTTGGAGCTTCGCACCCCATTGGTGCTCCTGGACAAAAGCCAAGTCTGTTTCTTAGAAGCGTTTTGTGGACAGTGAAGTTTGAATCAGTTTTCAAGTGATTTTTGTCTTACTGCTCTTCCTTTCAGAAACACTATGGCAACACTGAAACAAGATTCACTCACTAGGGTGTTTTCAAAGATGTTACAGCACTGCAAATAATGCTGAATACTGATGGCTTAGGCTGCAGGGCAAGTACAAGTGGAGGATTCATGTTTTATTTTAATAGAGTGCTTAGAGAATTGATTATATTTAATTACTATTTTGGGGTCAGAGGCAGTTTTGTACTTTATACTGCCCACAGGTGCAGCAGGACATTGAATGTGATCAACTGATATGTGAAACCCTATATAAATAGTAATCAATAGGGAAATTGAGGCAAGGGACCAAACACGAACAGCAGGACAGATTTAAAGCAAATTTCAAAAAGCCTATATGGCTACATAGAAAATTAACTGCACAGCAGGGACACAATGGCTAATGCCCTTTTCAAATTCGTCAGTGTGCTGGCTGAGAACCTGGCCATGGTTACTGGTCACAGGATTACCAACATATTTCTTTAGGGATAGTGAAATAGCAGTATGTGAATACTATGTACTGTAAATGAAAATATGAGTAAAACATTAAAATTATTAACCTTAGCAAAAAGAAAAGATTTTCATGAATAAAATCAAGTACATTGCCTCCCCTGCTGCTTGACTGCCCTTCAGGCAGTGACCAGCCTCTTCAGGGAGGTTTCCAGCTGTTATCGATGCACTCCTCTTGAACTCCTTCGAGATACTTGCAAGCATGAAGTCCCTAAGGCTCCCCTGAAATATGCTTTGAGTGTGTAACACAGATGCTTGAAGGCTTGCAGGGGTCAGGAGCTGATCTTCAGAGAAACCTGTCGGGGGGGGGGGGGGGGGGGGGGCCTGGAGGAGGATGCCCCTCCATCTGCACCCAGAGACACGGCAGTGGTGCCCCAGGAGTGGAGCCCTGCGGGGTGCCCGTGCCCACCCAGGAGGACAGAAGGGAAGGGCAGCGAACAAGAAGTATCCTGATTTGAGTGTAGCAAGCCCCAGGTGAAGGACTATGGAAAACAAGGGCAGTATACTATTTCAATATACGCATTTCCACGCATATCTTGAGTGCTAGTGAGATGCTATGATGCGCCCACAGTCAGTCATCTGCGGGTGACTTCTTTAGGGTGCAGAATAACCATCCCACACCTGCTTTGAACACTGGGTGACTTGGGTCCACCAATTATCCTGAGTATTTTGGTGGTAACCACAGCTACACCATGAGTTGAGTGTTTCAGTGTTGAGCACTTCTATGTCCTTACTTTAAAGAAATACAAGGTCATTTTATATTGTGTGTGGAATTCACTGAATTCAATATTGATATCAGAAAGTCTCTGAAAATAGTTTCTCCTCTCTATCCATGCAATTACCCTGAGAGCTCCAGGTAATTCAACAGCCTCTACTAAATAGCATGGAGTATTTGAATATAAAAGGAGAAACATAGTAAAACAAAACCAAAACCAAACAACTTACCAAGCTGATAAATTCAGCATCCGAACCAGAAAACAAAACCATTGATCAAAAGAACTCTAGCACCTTCTTCTGCAGATCAGAGTCCTCACAGGGGCCTATCAACACTTCATGAAAGCAATCCTCTGTTCACAAACCAACTGAATTTCAAAGACAGAGGAGAAAAAGTGAGTATTAAAGCAGTCAGTAGGAAACAGGCTTTGTTTCACAGAAAGAGCTCCACCAGGGGTGTTGTGCAGAGGTCCTGGCAGTCAGAAAGAGAGAAGCCCAGGTTAAGCATTTCGGGTGGACTACTATGTGCTACCAAATCTAACGCAAAATAGGGAGTTGGCAGACCTTCTGCACAGAGGGCGGTGCCTGACATAGTGTGATCAACAGCACGTGAAAACGCCAGTATAACCCGGATACGTGGGTTATACTCTAAAGCATGGGAAACATTGAAAAGTATTTCAAACTACAAAATTTTTCTTTCTTTTCAGAAAGTACCTTCAGAGGATGGTATGAAACATCTGTCACTGAAGCTATGTGTTGAAGGAAATACAGTATAATTTAAGACTGTATGTTTCCACCCCAGTAAGAGGAAATTAGATGCTTTAGGGTTGGTTGGCTTGTTTGTTTGTTTTCATGTCAAATATTTTCTTTCCTAATGTTTTCCTTTCACTTGTAAGATCTGTATAGAAATTTTGTGGCGACTGTCAGTCACTGTCAATATATATCCAGGCTTTAGTCTCCAGATGGCATTTATATTATCAGGGCAAATCTGTACATATTGAATTGAAGTACTTCTGTTTAGATGCATATGTCACTACTAGTCTGAGGTTTGGTAGTTACCCTGGGGACAGCGTTTGGTCTTTTAGGTCTGCCGGGATCGTACTGCGGTGTGAAAACAATTGTGTGTCAAGGACCGCTAGGTCAGCGTAATTTCTTCTGCAATCACAGGGAGTCTCATATTGCAGTATACCTTGTACCTGGAGAAATCTTTTTGCCTGTAAAGTTTTGCCACTGATGATAAACAGTAATGACAATTAGCTCCGCAAGACAGTGAATTTGTCCAGAGATTTTTAAGTACATTGATAAGTGTGAATTTCCTTACTGTACGGTTAGAGAAACTGAGGCACAGGTAAAGTATTTTGTCCAGTGATAAGACCACTGTAACAAAGGAGATCAGGTAAGGAAAAGAGCCTGCAGTAAAAACATTCTTTATAGTATTTCATGGAATTTCATGGAATTTTCAGAGTTGGAAGGGAGCTCTAGAGATCATCTAGTCCAACTCCCCTGCTAAAGCAGGATTGCCCAGACCACATTACTTCGGAATGCATTCAGACGGGTCTTGAAAGTCTCCAGAGAAGGGGACTCCACAACCTCCCTGGGCAGCCTGTTCCAGCGCTCTGTCACCCTAACCGTAAAGAAGTTTTTCCTCATATCTTATCGGAACTTCCTATGTTCCATCTTGTGCCTGTTACCCCTCGTCCTGTTACTGGGAACCACTGAAAAGAGTCTGACTCCATCCTCCTTAAACCCACCCTTTAGATACTTGTAAACATTAATAAGGTCTCCCCTCAGCCTTCTCTTCTCCAGGGTAAAGAGTCCCAGCTCTCTCAGCCTTTCCTCACAAGGGAGATGCTCCAATCCCTCAGTCATCTGTGTTGCCCTACTCCGGACTCTCTCCAGTTGTTTGCTGTCTCTCTTGAACTGGACACAGTATTCCAGTTGTGGCCTCACCAGCGCCGAGTAGAGGGGGAGAATGACCTCCCTTCACCTGCTGGCCACAGTCTTCCCTGTGCAGCCCAGAATTCCATTGGCCTTCTTGGCGACAAGGGCACATTGCTTGCTCATGGATAATTTACTGTCTACCAAGACCCCCAGATCCTTTTCTTCAGAGCTGCTTCTCAGCAGGTCCACCCCTAACCTATACTGGTGCCTGACATTCTTCCTCCCCAGGTGCAGGACCTTGCACTTGCTTTTGTTGAACCTCATTAGGTTCTTCTCTGCCCAGCTCTCTGGCCTGTCTAGGTCACACTGGATGGCAGCACGGCCCTCTGGGGTGTCAGCCACCCCACCCAGTTTGGTATCATCAGCGAACTTGCTGAGGATACACTCTGTCCCCTCATCCAGGTGGTTGATGAATATGTTAAACAATACTGGTCCAAGTATTGACCCCTGGGGGACACCACTGGTTACAGACCTCCAACTCGACCCTGCTCCATTAATCACAAGCCTCTGGGTCCTGCCGCACAGCCAGCTCTCAATCCACCTCACTGTCCCCTTATCTAGTCCACACTTCCTCAGTTTCCTAAGGAGGATGTTATGAGAGACACTGTCAAAAGCCTTGCTGAGGTCAAGGTAGATGACATCTACTGCTCTGCCCTCATCCAGCCAACCAGTTATAACATCATAGAAGGCTATGAGGTTGCTCAAGCTTGATTTACCCTTGGTAAATGCATACTGACCACTTCAAATAACTTTGTGCTCCTGAACATGACATATGTTGGATGGATATGACATCCAGAACAAGTCACTCCATTACCTTCCTAGGGATGGAGGTGAGACTAACTGGTCTGTAGTTCCCTGGGTCTTCCTTCTTGCCCATTTTGAAGACTGGAGTGATACTGGCCTTCCTCTGGTCCTCAGGCACCTCTCCTGTTCCCCATGACCTTTCAAAGATGATGGAGAGTGGCCAAGCAATAACATCTGGCACCTCTCTCAGCACTCATGGGTGCATCTCATCAGGGCCCATGAACTTATGGATGTTCAGTTTGGCCAAGTGGTCTCTAACCTGATCTTCCTCTACTGGGGAAAACTCTTCCTCTCTCCAGACCTTCCTGTTTACCGCCAGGGCCTGGGATTCATGAGGGACAGCTTTAGCAGTGAAGACTGAAGCAAAGAAGGCATTCAGTAGCTCTGCCTTGTCTGTGTCTTCCACCACTAGGGCACCCATCTCATTTGTTAGTGGGCCTACATTTTCTGTAGTCTTCCTTTTTCTGTTGATATACTGAAAGAATCTTTTCTTGTTATCTTTAACCATGGTGGCCAAGACGAGTTTTGCTTGAGCTTCGGCCCTTCTAATTTTCACCCTGCATAGCTTCACTACATCTTGGTATTTTTCATAAGTAGCCAACCCCCTTTTCCAAAGATCCTCCTTGAAGTAAGACCAGTCTTCCTGGGCACCTTTGCCCTTCAGGACTGTCCCCCAAGGGACACTCTCGACCATGCTCCTAAGCAGGCCAAAGTTTGCCCTTTGGAAATCTAAGGTGGCAGTTCTGCTGGCTCCCCGCCTTGCTTCACCAAGAATCAAAAATTCTATGATTTCATGATCACTCTGCCCAAGATGACCTCCAATCTCTGCATCCCCTACAAGACCTTCTCTGTTAACAAGCAGCAGGTCCAGTAGGGCACTTTCCCTAGTTGGCTCCCTCACCAGCCGTGTTAGGAAGTTGTCTTCCAAACACTCCAGGAACCTCCGGAACTGTTCCCTCTCTGTTGTGTTATATTTCCAGCAGACATCTGGGAAGTTGAAGTCCCCCACAAGAAAAAGAGTGAGCAATCGTGAGACCTCTGCCAGCTGCTTATAGAATATTTCATCAGCCTCTACATCCTGGTTGGGGGATCTATAACAAACTCCCACCATGTTGTCTGGCTTATTGGTCTTCCCCTTGATTTTTATCCATAAACTCTCAACAATGTCGTCATGCACACTGTTAAGTTCTTGGCATTCAAAATTGTCCCTGACATAGAGGGCCACCCCACCACCTCTCCTTCCTTGCCTATCCCTTCTGAAGAGTTGGTAGCCGTCAATCACCACACTCCGGTTGTGCGTGTCTTCCCATCACGTTTCTGTGATGGCAACTATATCGTAGTTTCCCTGCTGTACAATGGCCTCCAGCTCTTCCTGTTTGTTGCCAATGCTGCATGCATTCGTATAGATGCACTTCAGCTGGGCTAATTGCCTTCCCACTTTACTGGGGGGACAAGCCCTTATTCCCACCTGATCACGCTCAGACATTTCTGCAGTTGCCAACCCATCACTACTCCTCATGTCTTTTCTAGTACATGGGTCATCATCTCCACTTCCACTGCGACAACAGGCTGCAAGACCTTGCTGGCGCTTTTACCCACCAGCACCGGCATGCTGCTCTGAGGCACCACTTTAGCCATTCTGGCTATATCCCTGTCCCCCTTCAAACCTAGTTTAAAGCCCTATCAATGAGTCCTGCTAACTCCTGTCCCAGAATCCTTCTTCCCCTTTGGGTTAGGCTTTCCCCACCTGTTGCCAGCATGCCTGGTGTCCTGTATATCAATCCATGATCAAAGTAACCAAAGTTCTGCCGGTTGCACCAGTCTCTGAGCCAGGAGTTAATATGCTGACTCTTCCTATTTATGCCCTCATCAATCCCTGCAAATGGTGGGATAGAGGAGAACACTACTTGTGCTCCTGATCCCTTAACCAGCCATCCCAGCGCTCTGAAGTCTCTCATCATTGCCCTTAGACTTCTGGCAGCTATCTCATCATTGCCTACTTGAAATATCAGCAGTGGATAATAATACGAGGGCTGAACGAGGGTAGGAAGTTTCCTCCGTATATCCTTGATCCTGGCCCCAGGGAGGCAGCTGACTTCTCCATGGGATAGGTTCGGTTGACAGAAGGTCCCCTCAGAAGGGAGTCACCTACTACAATTACCTTTCTTTTTTTCTTGGTTGAGGGGGTCCTGAGTTGTGGAGGTGGGTGATTAGACCTGTGTGACTCACTAGATGGATCATCCTCCCCATTCTCATTTGCCTGGCCCTCAAATTCCAAAGCCCCATACCTATTATGCAAGGGCAACTGGGAAGGTGAGGGGGGCCGGGAGGGCTTCTGCTTGCCTCTCCAGGGAGGGATCTGTTTCCATTCCCCCCTGTCCCTTAAGTCTGCACCTTCTGCCTGGTGACAGGAGGGGAGGGGATCATCTGCTTCTGTTTGAGCCTCTTCCTGCAGCTTTTTCCTCAGGGTATGGCTCCATCAATCTATTTCGCTTTCGCACTTTCTAATGCTCCTCAACTTTTCCACCCCTCCTTCAGCTCAGGGTTTTTTTGGTGGCTCTTCTGGTATGTATGACTCTCAGGTTCACACATCAGTCATGCTGCTCGCTGGACTACGTATCTGACTCTTTAGTTAGGATATTTATTGCAGTTATGATACATTATGTGTGGTACAGGAGTCTTAATACAGCTCTGTAAAATTTCCCTGAAAATTTATCATAAATTCTATTCGTTATTACATAGAACACAAAATCACAATTGGTGACATGGCCTGTTGCAATTAAATGGCTTAAGCACAATACGCTAATAGTTTGGTTTTGGCTTTTATCGTGTAACCCAGCGAGACTCAAAGACTATGTAAAGAGGCTACCACGCTCTGAAGGCTGCAGGCGGCTGAACCCCGCTTGGTTGAAGGAGGAGCAGTACTTCCATGCGACCGCTGGAGCACTGCCTGTCTCTGTTTTCCAAAAGAAAACTCAACAGCAGTGATGTCAATGTCACACGGCACAGTGGAGCCCATAGTCAGGGCGGTCGGTGGGTTTGGTGACCAGGATGCAGTCGGGGTGATCTGCTGTCCCTGGTGCACAAGGAAAGGAAATGGCGGGATCCAGACCGGGGTTTGGGTCTAGTTTTATTTTATGCAGAATCTTGTGGTAGGCATTTGGGGGCAATCAGTGTAAAATTACCAGCTACGTAAATGTGCGCGGCAGCAGCAAAAGCTGTATATAGGCAACTTCAAGCAGAATCAGGCTCCAGACCTCTCCACCCCTTCACCTGCTCCTATGGAGAGACGGCTGTTCCTCTGCCGGCCCCACATCAGTGTTTTAACATTTAACAAACACCACTTAATGCTTGCAGAGCATTTTGAAACTGAAAAATGCTTTCTGTAGTCTTTAAGTGTCATCATTGGTTAGGAAGCTACTGACTTGCTCTGCCAAGCAGGCAAAGGACAGTTTTCCGAAAATTAATTACACGTTGATAATACCGCAGGGAAGTTCAAAAGTGAAAGAGAGCCCACACTACTGCTCTGGTACTGTGATTATAACTCAGGACGATTTCAAAACCAGGTGCTCAGTTTAAGATTTTATATTTTTGGCTGAAAGGTCTTATTCTGTAAAAGTCTAGAGAGAGAAAAAAAAAATTCTAGAAAACTTGTTAAAACTTTAAAGAGATAGTCTTGGTAGAAAATACACAAATGTAGGCTTTTTCTAAAATATTCCTCCAAAAGGCTGTTTCTGAAGAGTGGTACAATAAGAAATTTGTACTTTCACATCATTTTGATGTGAAACCAGGCAAAGTTGGCATATATGAAAACATGGGCTTATAGCATTTATATGCAAGTGTTTGGGGTTTCTTGAATTTTTCAGAGTGGCCTAGTTTGAAAGTAAAACTCAAAAATGGAAATACTTCTTACAAAATAACCAGGGGAAAAGGTGAAATTGTCCCCAAATTTTACCTCTACATTTTATTTAAATAAAAAAAAATATATAAAATTACTCCATGGAACATTCCTCAGAGAGGGAAATTACGTCTTTTGGAGGCAGCATTGTCTTTTTGCTGTGTTTCTACAGAACCTAGTGAAGATTTATCATATCCTGGTGAATCCCTTCAACTTGGAATTTGGAAGAAGAACATGCCAACTCCATTTTTTCCCTCTTGCTTAAGTATAAGCCACCACATGCTTATTGAGATAGTGCAAACAACACCCAAAACATATTGGAGATGTACTTTGTTTTCCCAATTAGAAGAACCAAAAGCACTAAAGTCATTTCCATTCCTACATCCTTTGACTGTACTTTGCAGTAGTTGTTATGCTACTAAGTTTGTCAGAAATCCAGATTTTATACAAACATATTTCCAGACAAATGGAGACTTTTTTAATAAGTACATTTCTCTTCTGTGACAATGCAGTCAAAAGAGTTTAAGTCAACTCACAATGGAGGTAAAACTTTCAAACTCTTCAGGATGCTGTAGGAAAAGGTAAGAAAATGACTCATAGCACAGCATTAGTGGTTTCCATTTGGATGAGATAAATCCTATATCAAAGAGATGATACCATGGCAGAATAAAAGTGAAAATAAATTTTAGGCTTCTTTTTAACTTCAGCTTCTGTGTTTTTCTTGCTGGCGCTTCATTTCAGGAGCCAAGATGAATTTTTCTTTTGATAAACTGATGTGTACAAAGTATGATCTGCTTGGTTTGCTTTAAAGTCCATTGCACAGCTAAATTGGATTTTAATTTCTTGCTTTGTCTGCCTTTAGCAACATCTGAAGGTCAAAAGTGAGCTTAAAAAGCTCAGAAAGGGAGAGAATGCATACACATACTCACGACTGATGTTGATATACTTTTAAAAAGCCAAAAAACCTTAATGAAAAAATGATCAAACCAGCTTACTCCAATGCAATAAAACAGGGTATTTATGGAAATCAGACTCTTCCCATTCTTATTTGAGTCATCCAAACACCAGTGTCAACTTGACACTGTAATGAGTCAAAAAGCACCTCTAACATCTATAAAGTAAGCTTTCGCTTCAGTAAAGAAAATTCTCTCAGTCTTTCTATGTTGCAATAAAGTGGTTTTGAAAACATAAAGGTGTCTGACAGTCACTTTTGTTCAGTAAGAGGTAAAAACTAAAGCATACCAAGAAAAAGCTAGGATATAACTTGTACCTTATTTGCATTTGCCAGTGTAATACTTAAATGATGCATCAATTAGCTCTTAGGCATTCAGAACTTGATTTAACTTTCATTGACGAGAATAGGACAACTCTTGATGGTTGCAACAAAGGTGCGTTCTAAGTCTTAGCGAATGGAGATAGCAAAAATTTGCTTACAGCAGGAAAGCCATAAAATATCATGAAGAAAGAAGAAGTCATTGGGTCAAGATCAAGAAACAGATCTATAGGAAATATAAATCATCCTCCAAAGCCTTCAATGGATGTAGCAGTTACACAGAGAGTGAGAATTTGGTCATTAGCCAACAGTGAAAAAAGAACCCACACAAATCCCAAATTACAAAAAAAATGCCATTTCAGGAAAAAACAATGCTGGGGACTCCTTCCTCAGTGAAGTCAGAAGCACTGACTTCAGGAGTACTGCATCTCGTTCCATGCTCCATATTTGAAAAAAATATAGTGATAAGCTGGAAAGACTTTGAAACAGTCTTAAAAAAAGAAAAGGTGGCAAAGGGTTGAAAGAACACTATATTTCACTTAATGTAAATAAAATAAATATGTGTAGGGTAGAAGAATAAGGCAATATTTCTCAAATTATTGCATCTTTTTTATAAAGAGAATAATGACCATTTGTTCTTGTTGTATGTCATTGGCAGCACAACAGATTTCAAATATAGATGACAGATTATAAGGAAAGCTATGCTAGTGATTAGTAAAAGCTCTCAAACTCTCAGGGCAAGAACATTTCGGGTGATGTGTGGAACATCCTTCCCACTGGAATTTCTTTCCCAAAAGCTTAGGCAAGCTTAAGCCATGGCCTACATCCATGTTTGCTCAACAATAGGGAGATGACATCCACAGTCTTTTTGACGTCTAAGTGTGCATTTCTGTAAATCACAGGACTCTCAAATCACAGACAGAGTAATAACAATGGGGGGACAGTCAGGACAACTTAGGGTTATCAAAGGCTCAGCTCAAGCTTTTCCTGTCCCCTGCACTCTACCATACCTCCCCTTATCCACTCTACAGCAGCCGAGAAAGCCAATCATTTCCTTCCAAGTTTGCTGCATTGCTGGCTCTGAACCTGTTTGACAACTCTCCTTGATTCTGAAGAGCAAGCTGAAGCTTGACTTGTCATTGTAATAATGTCACCTTGTTTGAAACCCATCTTGAAGATGCGAAGTAGAAAATTGACTTTGCAATGTTGGAAGAAAGTACCAAGTCTGTTTGCTGTCTCAGCTACAATCCCTTGCTATGCTGGAAAGCGGACGTCCTCAGCCACCCAACTTGTGTTTTGGAAAGACACAGGTATCTGAATGTGACCTTTTATCAGCAAGGGCACGTGCTGGATGGGGCCAAGCCACAATTTCCAAATAGCCATTCCTAACTTTAGGTGGGATCAATTTGGATGAACCGTTTCCTCATATGAATCCCACGGGAAGGCTTTACATTACCTCTAGTAAATATGCCATCCTTTATAGCTTCACAGCTATGATTTAGGCAGGGGTCTAAACTGCCTACACAGCTCCCGAGCCACCATAAACTGGCCCGGTTCCCTCTGTCTGCAGACTGCTGCTTTTCAGCAGATGGAGACCTACTCCCGACCGACATCTTCAGAAAACATTTATTCTTTGCATTGTCACAGTAAAGTAGTATTTATACATAAGAATGCAGGTGTACATTCTGCTGGGAAATAGAGATGGAAAACCTGGAAGTACTCAGAGTGTGTGCGTGCACATCTATGTGTAGAGAGACAGACAAACAGTCCAAGCTGCCCTGCTTCATACGAACAGGGGAAAAAAAAAACAGTTTCTTGTTAAGGCTCGGGATTTGCCATTTCAGCTTCCCAGCTCCCACCTGCTTTCTTGCCAAGCTTAGATTAAATCAGAGATGAAAAGAATTGCAGGATTTTTATGATGATGGTGGGAAAATGTGTTTGTATTTCTCAGTTAGGAGCAGGGAAGATTGTTGTGTTCATTCTGATGATGGTTCCCGTCATGATTGAACAGGCTCTTTATTGTTTATGGCAACTCACTGCTATGCAGCATTTCATGACTTACGGATTTTTTAATGTCGATTTGAAGGAAATTCAGTGCAAGATTTGGTATAATAAAATATTAATTAATATTATAATAAAATACCAATTTCATAATATGTATTTGTCACTACCTTTGCAGTGACTTTCTCTTTTTTTGTCACTTGACATGCATTTTCTGTTTTAAATTTTTTTCAAGGCAAAATAATTTGGGGGTTCTTACTATTCGGTTAACAGCAGACTTCATATGTTAACACTTTGCAGCCACATGAATATAAAAATATGTATGTGAGAAAGAAATCTGTACACACAAACTGACACACTTCAGTTAAAAGATTATCTTACATGGTTATATATATAATTACATCTTGCGGCCAATTTTGGCTTGCTATCAAAAAGCACCATGGTATATGACCTTACCTACAATAAAATACATGCTGCTCTGTTTGGCCACAAAAGAGTGAACTAAAGCTGGAGCTTTCCCTACGGCTCTGTAATATCCTCATTCTCGCTGGTTTATCAAACCTGTATCTTCTGTTTTCAGAGAGGTTTTTGTTTCCGTGTCTTTTTTCGCAACTCATCACTGCCATCTTGTGGGAAAAACCGTGCATCATTAGTTCTTCACAAAAATAGGAAGAAAACTCATCAAGTACAGTTTGTGTTCTGAAGACATTGCTAGCAGTTAGCTGAAAAATATTACTTCATATAGAAACCAAAATTCATAAGATTCATATATTTACCATGAAATTAAAAACCTACCATTAAATTAAAACCCGAAAATACTCATTTCATAAACTTCTAAACATTTGCCAACACCATCAAAACATTTTGTTCTCAAAGAGAACATTCTTCCATAAAACTTTAAGGGCAGAATATTAAGCATATACTAATATAACTTATAATATATACACATACAGCACATTAATGTACTCTGTGAACTGAAGCAAAAGATGTTTTTACATTTATGAAATGCTTTGACGTAAGAAAACAGAAAATATGTGAAAAGGCTTTAATTTCTTGTCATTTTCTTTGACAAAATGCAGAAAATTCCTACAAAACATTTCATTTTTTCACAAACTGCATTTTACCAAGGATTTTTTTTTCCCAAGTTCCAACATGTGCTAAAAATTGAGAAGGCGGTTAACACTAACAGAACAAACTTTATCATAATTTCATAATTTCAAATGTCATAATTTCATGTCATAATTTCATAATGTCATAATTTCAAAATGTGCAATGTTTCATATCAATGGATATCAGTGGATGACATCACAGATGTGATTCCATGATCTTTATAAAGTGGTAGAATTGCTGTAGTGTGTTCACCCTGGATGGGTATCAGGTGCCCACCAAACTGCTTTATCACTCCTCTCCTCAGCAGGACAGTGGGTCCCACATGGGGTCACAAGTCCTGCCAGCAAACCTGCTCCAGCCTGGGCTCCTCTCCACAGGTCCGCTGGTCCTGCCAGGAGCCTGCTCCAATGCGGGCTTCTCAAGGGGTCACAGCCTCCTTCAGGCATCCACCTGCCCCAGTGTGGGGTCCTCCATGGGCTGCAGGGGGACAGCCTGCCTCACCGTGGTCTTCACCACAGGCTGCAGGGGAATCTCAGTGCTGGTGCCTGGAGGACCTTCTTCACTCACCTTGGTGTCTTCAGAGTTGTTTCTCTCACATCTCACTCCTCTCTCCACTTCCGTTTTTTTTTTTTTTTCAGAGCAGTTTTTCCCCCCCTTTTTAACTATGTTATCCCAGAGGTGCTACCACCATTGCTGATGGGCTCAGCCTTGGCCAGCGGTGGGTCTGTCTTGGAGCCAGCTGGCATTGGCTCTGTTGGACATGGGGGAACCTTCTATCAGCTTCTCACAGAAGCCACCCCTGTAGCCCTTCTGCTACTAAAACATGGCCATGCAAACACAATATAATTGCAACAAAAACCATCATGATCTAATAAAAATGATCTTCCTTGTTGCCACCTGTTCCAAAATGTGCATGATAATAAATATTTTCTAGACCATGCAGACAGGGGAAAGAGAATATCCTCATGTTTGTTTCAAGGTCAACAGTTGCAGTATAATGGGCTGGTTGCCCCCTCACATAGTGCACGAGTTTTTGTACCCAAGCTGCGGTATAATATCATCCTGTTTTATGTTATATGATGTACTGCTGTGCTCCATGAATGTTCCAGATGTACTGATACCTACCACAACCTTGTAGAGTCTGTGTTATGATGGTGCTTACAGTGATTTTCTTCCACAAAAAAAAAAAAGTTTGATACTTTTTGGCAGTAACCAACAACTTCATCAGGCTGTCTCTCAATGAGCAATACTAAGGGGTAGTCTTCTGCTAGGAACTTGCTGGATTATGCTTTTTAGACACATCAACCTTTTCATGTGTAACACTTCCCTTTTTATATTACTTTTCCTATCTTATCAGGATGTCCCTGAATGCAGACACATTGTTCCTTCTGCAGCCTGAGATGAGACATCCAAGTCCTTTAATGGGACTTTAATGCACTGCTTCCCAGGCAATATAATAGCAAATCTTCAGCTGGAAAGGGATGCCTAAGTCTTTCTAGTACAGTGTCCTTAAAAAACCCACCTAAACAAAGGAGAACTGGATTTAACATAAATCCAGAGCCCAAAAACGTTGAGGAAGTCCTTAAATAGATTCTGGTCTACTGGAGAATGGCAAGATCTGATAGCAGAACTAAGAACACGTGAAAACCTTGGACACACACTGTCAGGCACTGCAGTGCCCACAGCAGTCACAGAAGAGAAGGAAACCAGGCAATTCCCCTTCCAAATGCTGGAGTTGGCTCTCCAGCCAAAGCAGCTGGAATGATTGTTCTGCCTAGAAGACTGTCTGGAAGATGCTAATGCCTGTGAACCAGAAGGGTACACAGATTCCCCATGGTGAAAGTTCTGCAGACTTCTGGCATCACATCTTAAAAATGGATCCAGTGATGCAAACACTCAAATTTCTGCAGTATTAACTACAGCTGATGCCTAGTGTTTCTGAAAAAGACCTGTAATCTGCACAGGAAATTCACTAGTATATTATTTATCTTCCCTGCCCCCTGCAGCTGAGAAAAACAGGGTTGGATCAGAACAAAGACTACATTACAATCATTTAAAAGAAAAAAAAAAAAAATGAAGAACTGTGAGATGAATGAGCTTGTGAAGTCCAGAAACAGAAACATGTAGGAATGAACAGTGAATCAGGCAGCATTCAATGCAGCAGTATTAAAGGAACAACAACAAACAGCACCACATAAGCCATAATATAACTTCAGATTGTTTTGGGAACTATTCATCACTAGAAAGTGTACCTCACCCTGAGCTACACCTACATTAAAAAGCCACCTTCTGGCTGTAGGGCCTGTTTCCACATGCCTGGGCTGCTGGATAAAAGAAGCCAACGCAGAAGTCCAGGGTGGATTTTTTCCCAGAGAAGACACCGTGGCAACACACTGAATCGGGAGGGAGCAAGCAGAGAGGACTGCATCCTCAGCGCAAAGCTGCTGTCTCATCTATTGGGGCTGTTTCCAGTGAAATATCAATGCAGGCTCTAATCTGAACGTTTCCTGCTTCATACACTTCAATGTAAATAGAGCAAAGTCACAGATTTTCTGCTTTGGCAGCTGCACCCTGGTATCCATTCCATGGTGAGGATTGTGGGTTTTGGAAAAAGCCCTTTGTGAGTCAGGAATGGTGAAGAGCACTTCTGGTCATTGTTGTGTGACTGGTAGACAGAGCAGAACGTAAGGAGAGCAGCAGCTAAGCATCATGCCACAGACACTGTCCTATTGAGAAAAAGAGAGGAAGCCACACTCTGAGGGCACTAAAGGACACAAATGCTCAGAAGAAGTGAGTAGATGTCACCACTGGACACAGAGCTTACTGAAGGCTCTTACAGCAGATGCAAAAATGGGGGTAGGTCTCTACAGCACGGGATAGGCAGATGCGAAAGTCATTCAGACCTGCTTTCTGTTGACAGTGAGGTTTGATCAGCTTGGCCAACTTACGTGATTTCACTCTTTCTATCCAGCTGCCAGGTGGTCCGAAGTTTGGGAGAACAGGGAGACATTTGAAAGGTTGCATGCTGTGTCCTGAAAGGAGCAGATTTTTTGGAGTTCCATCCGTCTTAAGTGCATTCTTCCATTAGGCACGCATCAAAAATGAGCTTAACAAGCAAAGCTTTCTGGTCGGCTGAATACTTTTGTGGAGGCTGTTGCAAGCTGAACTGGAACTGTAGAGATGCTGCAAGCAGTCTTATGGTGTTACCATATGAATTTTTCCCCATTATAGAACCAGATTCAACACTGTTCTCTGTCTGGCTGTCACTCTGCAAATACCTTAAACCCAGGTGAACTGGTCTGAAAGTCTAGGTTTGTAGTTGACTTGTTTTGACAAACAGACAGGACCTATTGCCTTAATCTTAGGTACAGCAGACCCTCCGGCCACGTGATTTAGTCATGCTTAATGTACAACAAATACAGAAATGTTTTCAGTAGATGCACAAAGAGAGCAAAATCAAAGTGGCCTTTTATCTTGGCCACTGTCCCTCATGCATGAAAGTGAATTTTCAGCAGTCTATGCTGCATTTTGCTAGCTTGTCCACTTTGCAGACAAAGGCCTCTCTCTTCTTTGAATCAGAAGCATATTTAAGTCAAAATAGAATATTCAAATCCTGATGGCTGTGGTGCATGGTGGCTTGTGGATGGGACCTCCATGGAGAGCAACACTATAGGATATAATATTTCTGGATTTTCTGCCATGAAAAGATGGTCAGAAGCACCCAAGAAGCTGATGGAAAGGGTGTGATTTGAGGAAGGTCAAAGGTAAGACAAGACAGTAAGTGGACAAAGCAACAGTAAATTCAGAATCCCTAACATGCCTTTGAGTCTTGAACTACACCCTTTAGTATATGTTTTCTTTGCTCCTGAATGAAGCTGGGTAGAAATTAGTAGTTCCTCATTGCACAAGGTATCTTTAAGATGATAAAATGCACCCTTTCTTCTTTTGTATTGAGATAAAATTAAAAATTTTCTGCGTAACATTTAACAGTAGGATCAGAAAAAGGAGCAAACAGGCATTAATTTGCAATTCCCTCATCTATCTTCTTGCACATTCTTCACAAGTACCCCTTACAGTCACTTCCTTTATGGCCCACTGAATATGTGTTTATACAATGTGGAAAAACTCAAGGAATGTACTTGTTGTATAGAGTTTCAGTTTCTGATAAACTGTCACTTCCTGGGAAAAGAAAAAAATATCAACTATTATTTGGAAAATTGCCCAACTCTTCTGCATCAGAAATACAAACAATGAAAGGAGGAACAGGAACATCTAATGACTTTGGTTTGTTACCTCCAAACTCCTCTCTGAGCTTGAATGAAAATGTAATAATCACCATCAGAAATGAGAGAGATAATTGCCTTCTACTTATGCACACGACAGATGTAGGAGTTTACTTCTGCAAGTCTCTGCACCTTCATCATTCACTTGCCGGTAACTGTTGTGGTTGTGGCACAGCACGTTGGAAGTAGCTGCCTGAAAGCTAAAGGAGTCAAATAATTAGCTAATAAAAGAGCCAGCTTACAAAGAGAGCCAGTTTACAAAGAGAGCCAGCTTACCCAAGGCCAAAGAGCAACTCAGACAAACGATCTGTTCACGGACATGTATTCGATCGTGTTTCTCTGCTACTGCTGAATGAGTGTTCACCAACTATTCACAGCGACTGGCAGGGTGGGCTGTATGGTGGTAGACACTGGGGTATTGCTTTACCAGTAAACCACCATCACCGGAGTGGCAATATGGATGCAGCTGCTTCGTGTACTCCTGCGTGCATGTGTCCTTTGATGTGTCCCACAGCTAAGTCCGCATGTCAGGAGTTAGGCATTTGGAAATAAAAGGGGAGGGAACAGTGTTAAAGATTAGACTTGCAAATCTCAAAGTACAAGGTGTCAGTCTAGTCATGTTAAAACATCCGCTTAGAATAACTCACACAGTAACTGTAGCATATTATAAAGACAAATCATGAATATGCAATCAGAAAACACTTTCAGAGCCTGATCACCATCTCTGTCAATTACAGCAGTCACTTTCTGTAATGTTGCCTTGTCATTTTGACAGTGATTATACCTTTACATGATGTATTGCAGATATTACGCTTCAGTTGTTTACAAATAGAACTGTATCTTGCACTTTCAGTATAACAGTAGGACGTTTTAAGTAAGGAAAACACTCCTCACAATAATTCTTCCACCTAAGTCAGTCATGCAAGACTGCAAGAGTTGCAGCTGAGAAAATCATCCTCTTCTACAACTGCATGACATGATCAACCCTAACAAAACCAAGTGATTCTGGAGGTTTGCAGTCAGCATCCAAAAACCAAGGATTTTTCCATTGATAATGCTCATAGCAGAACATTTTTCTCTAAGTGAGCAAGTTGTTTTTAAATAAATCATTAACATTGTAAGCTCATAAAAGCAATGTTTTTTAAATAGTGCATACTATAAACATCAGCTGTCTGACTGAACATTACATAGAGGTCCTGTGTGCAATATTTGCATTTATAAACAGATTTGTTCATGATGCTATACATTAACTCTTCAGTATTTCACAATGATCTAAGACAATGCAAGACTTCTTCACAGAGAACTTAAGAACATTCTAGAAGCATCATAATGAATGAGACTTTTAGAAATCTTTGTTCAATAACTACTTACAGGACTATTATATATTTTAATAGTAAATATATTCTGTATATCCTCACCATTCAGTTTGGTTCGGATGGAGATGAGAGAATATGGAGGATACATATCTCAGCTGTCAATAATTATTACAGCATAAATATCCTCACAAATTCTAGTCATAATGGACTTTCAGAGATCAGTTTGTAGCCCGTACTAGCTAATTTAAAGTAAATACAATAAAAGATTGAGATAGTTTTCCATGCATGTATTAGAAACTCCTGTATTATTTTTCTGCATTTGTTGTCTCTTTGCTATCAAATCAGGAATCTTATATTGGTGACGACGTTTAGACAGAGTTACAAGTAGATAGAGTATCAGTTCTATTCCAGGTATTAAATTTTGAATCAGGGGCTTTAGACATTGTTCTAGTAATGACATATTGGAGATGCTATCGGTAACTATATGATAAACATTGTCATGAGAAATGCACATAACTCTGGAACAGTTGTCTTTTTTATCTTTTATCTTTTTCAGACTAAAAGTCTCCAAATTTGACACCAGAACTGCTCAGCAAGCAATTAGAGCTTCCATATAAAAATTCTGAATGAAATATGTATTAACTAGCTGGTAAAAGACATTTCAGGGCATTTTTCCTTATACTTTTTAAACACTTTCCATTGTTTTCCATCAGCACTGCTGAACAGCAACAGTGGAACTGGGCAGGGAGGAAAATAGACCCTGAGTGAAATATGAATTTATTAAACCTACTGGGAATCTACATGGCCAGTGAAAGAAATCTGTCCCAACAGAAAGAAACCTGACCCTACACTGAACAAATCACATTAATATTTGTCATCTCTACAGGTTTCTCCCATGTGGCACTATTTGCATGATACCGTTCAACTACCAGCAGTCAGAATGAAGCACAAAAGGATACTTATTTCTGGACTCCAGCACACCAATAGTTCACTCAGTTTGTCTACACTCATTATGAGGAAAATATTTGCACCTAAAGAAAGCTTTTGGTTCACCAGGAAGTTTAATGCTGGTGGTCTTGCCAGTAATCAGGTTTATTTGTCCTGGCATTTTTCTGCACATGGTAGAAAATTACTTCAAAACCTGGCATCAGCATTGCTATTATTGCTAGACAAAGTATGCCCAAATAGCTGTGACAAATAGATGGGGTGAAATGGCTTAATAAGGTATTACTGCCCCTCTTCCGAGTCAATTTAGTCATTCAGAGGTACTTTGCAAGCAGAATATAGCCAACTTAAAAGCACAAGCAGTTACTTAGTGGCGACAGTACACCAAAGGTGCACAGAAGAAAACACGCGCTGTTCCTTCTAGCCCCTCTCATCCTAAAAAAGATGAAGTGTAGAATTATGGAATCACATTGAAGAGATTCAGAGTAAGCACAGCAGAAGCAGTATGGTTGTCATGGATGGCACAGGCTTACCAGGAAATGTCAAGAAGAACTTGCTTACCACGGCACTGCTCTGCCTGCTTGAATGCTGTCTGCACAGCGAGCATTGCATGTTCTTTCCGTGGAAATCGCCTCTTAAGATTACTTCAGATTTTTAAGTATTTGTTTGCCAAATGTCATTTCATCTAGCTTTGCATTTTATTTCAACAGATATAGTAGTGACAAAATGTTTTCAGAGAAATATTTTCTTCCAATATTTGCTTTCCTGCTTGTTGAGGGCTTATTACGGCCTTCTCTTGGGTGAATTTGTACAGCTGCTTTTAGCTCCGCACGCATGTAAGATACAAAGAACTTTAAATTATAAAGTAATTATATAATGACTCAACACTCATAAAAGACAGTTAGGCTTTAATAGGCTAATAGTGCCCATTTCCTCGCCAGCCTCATAAGACCCCTAAAGGATCTTTGGTGGGCTTGGCAGGCATCAGCTGGGGAAAAGAGGCTGAACCACCACCGTCTCCACAAGCAACAACAAAAAAGGTAAGGAAAGGAAGTGGCCAATGCAACTGACAGACAATACATTTCAGACTAATGGAAGGAAATGCATTTTGTTAGTGCATAATTAACTTGTGAAATTCTTTGCCAAGAAACATTACGGAGGTCAGAAGCTTTATAGCACTCAAAAGCATGCATCTCTTTGGGCTGTATGAACACTCATGGTCATTCTAAACATGACAAAGTGAGCAAGCTGTCATCCTTTTGCCCATAATCAAATCACATTTGATGAGATATGGAACATTTTTTATGCACTCTCACATTTGTCCAGGGAGATGGGTTTTTACACCTGATAGTGCCCAGGTTTGGAAACATGTTACTGAATTGGATGGATCACTGCCTCTACCTCCTGTGCTCCCAGATTCTGTACAGATAATATGTTTGTCTCAGAAAACCTTGATCTATATTAAGAAAACAGAGGTGTATTCTAGAGCAAATCTGAACTGATTCCCAAAGCAAATCCAAGCACCTTTTCCTCTGCAGTTTCAAATATTTAATCTTAAAAAAGATTAGCCTCTGAGATGTTACAAGCAGGTAAACTAAGAATTATAGTGATAATGACTAGATACTTGTTTGTTAAATGTTTTTCTAATGGATAAAATGTATTAGGATTTTCTAAAATAATAAAATATGGTAATTAGATGATGAATTACTAAATAATAACTAAGTATATGACACCAATTACAGTGTGAAAAATTAAAATTTTGTTACTATTGTCACTTTGAAGAATCTCTCCCACAAATCCACTTTTTTTACTGGACAATTTGCTTCAGACTTGGGGTGTTTATTTGTCAAGAAGATACTTCATTGTGTTACCTTATGGCATAAAATACCTACTCAAGTAGGCATGCTTCTAAGGGTGCCCTATTGTCTTTTCAGAAACTGAAACATCTAGGACCCATGTTCATCCTGGGTAAACTGTTTAGCTCCAGAAAAGTTAGCAGAATCACATCAGCTGGTGTAGAGTGTTTTGTTTCTGAGTGCTTTTGTTCCCCCCTGTGCTTCCTTCACAGGTATTCAAGCAAGGAGGAGCCATTGTTTCACGTAGTTTAATCTCCATTTTAAAACAAAGGTACGGCATCTGCTCCAGGACCCACCTGTAATGCCCTGCTATAAATGCTATACTCTCGTAGGACAAAGTAGTTAAAAAATCCAACTGGGCAAAGAAACAGGGAAAGCTGTAGATGGCGGAAGGTGTAGGATATGTGCATTGCCTGGAAGAAAAGGAATGTTGCTGGTAAAGACTATAAAGCAGAAGGTGGGAACTGGAGAAAGTTTAAACAAAATAAAGCAAAAGAATCAAAAGACAGGAGGAGAGATCTACTGGCAGCAGATAGGGAGTTTCACACTTACAAAGCAGTATTAATAAAATGTGTTAAAGTGCCAGATGACTCATATCAAAACATTTGTCTGTGCAGCTCAAGCTAATCCTCAACAAATACGAAGCATAAAGAAATACACCAAAGAGACTTTGAGAGGGCTGCAATAGATGGTAGACCAACAGGTGTAGCCAAGTGAGGAGGTCAGCTTTAAGTGTTTCTGAAGACTGCCGTTTGAACCTGCTGCCAGCGATGCTCAGCCCTTGTGCCAGGACTTGCAGGGAATCCTCTGGTCCTCATTCAGGTCATGAGCACTGCAGCCAGCCGAGGGAAATGGCACAGCGGCAGTTCAAAACCACTGAGAGCCAAATGGTCATAGAAAATGCTTCTCAGCGGGGCATGGTTCGAAAAAGCCAAACCTGGTGGAAAAGGAATTCTTCTCAAAACAAACTACATAGAAATTGTAGAGGGATTGTTTTGACCCTGAGGTATGAGAGAGGTGGAGGCAAGCTGGAAAACAGCAGGGGGGAAACTCCGGTCAGGGCACGAGGGTCTGAGCTCTGCAGAGATAAGAGTAGCACGATTAGCTCTGGTGAATCCAGAAGAGTTTCTTCTGGTTTAGCTTTCACTAGAGCTGCCCTAAAAGCAAACAGGAGATGTATTTTAGGCCCTGGTGTACATCTCCAGAGGTGAAATAAGAAATAATGTTGCAGCTGTTTATTCACAGACTGTTTATCTTGTTTACCCTCCAACAAAATAATTGCTGCTTGATTATAACTACAAAAAGGTTTTGCCAGCCAGTCGTACAGCAGATGTTATTGTCTCCCTGAGCAGCTCTCACAGGGCTGATGCTGCACATCTCACAAATCAAATCATAGTATACCAGGCCGAAGTTCACATCCATCTAGTCACAGGTTTTTAGCTGCTGCAAGCCCGTCACAGACCTTTTGCTTTTGGTGACCACTTAGTTTCACTCTCACTCGTACAGAGCAGGCTCATATCAGGCAGATTTATCTGGAGACAACAAACATGCTGGGCCAGATCCTCAGCTGAACTCCATGGAGGTGTGTGAATTTAATGTTAGTTGAAAGGCTAGTTTTTTGCTAGTGACAACCCGCCTTCCTTTCTTTCACTGCAAGAAGCATTGCAAAGTCTCCACCTGCCCCCCAACCTGTTACACACACAGACGCACAAAGACGCATGTATGTACACACCAGAACAGCATTATATGCGGATAAGATACCAAATAATCCCAAGGCTGACACCTAAGAATTATAATTTCTTTTCCTTTGTAAGGCTAATATGTTTGGGAAACCAAAAATAGTACTTTTTTAGCAAAAAAAGTAATGTAAGTCCTTCCACTGAAACCTCTACATAATAGACTGCCTATTGTCAACTGTTTAAACTTTCTAAAACTTAGAGGTACTTTTTTTGCCTTTTGTGTTTGGACGGAATAAAAATTGATGGGGATGTCAGGACTGCTTTTTATACAGACTATTGATATCACAGCAGTTTTCTCCAACATTCAGTAAAGAAAGAAAAATAAAAGCAGTCAAAAATTTTTTAAAAACTGAGTGAGCTAGAAAGTAAAATTACCTAATTAATTGCAAAACAAGTTCCAGGAATTAAAATGGTGCTACAGGAACTGAAATTGGGAAGGAGGGCCCTGGCGATGTTTTGTTTTCTATTCAAGGCAGCTTCCCAGCTGAGACGATGGTGCAGCTGTGTGCCGACATGAGGTGCCACACAGAAGCTGGGGCACGCAGCAGGGCAGGTGCTGCGGTCAGGATAAAGTGCCTGCAGCGCACAGGGGTTTGTTTCTCCAGTTCCTCACTCCCCCATGTACCCCAGGGCAAGTTCAACCTGAGCAAGTCCAGAAGTGACACTGGGGGGCTGGGTGGGAGATGCTGTAGCAGGGCTCTGCGAGCAACCTCCTCTACCATCCCATCTGCAGCTGCATGAACCAAGTGAAATTGCTTCTGTGTCTTTGGGCACGCCTCTGCTGTGCAAGAGAACAAGTCAAAGGAAAGAGGATGGGAAAGACGACAAAACTTTCTGTCTGGAACCATGGCATATGTGGCTGAGTCCACGGTGGTATGCAACTGGAAAGGGACAGAGAGCTATTTCCCCTCCCAGTGCTCTTCCTGGAGAGACGCACCTCTATGTGGTTCGGCTAAGGATGTTTTTATAAGCCTTTCAGTTAATATGCTGCTATGCAATAGACACAGTCACAGTTTGGTGTCTCTAATCAGTCGTTTCCTTCCACCACACTTCAGGAAGCCTGCGCTGCTTGACTTACTCAGATGGAGAGGAGAGGGCAGGCAAAGGTAACAAGATTCACCTGTAGAAAGACGTTAAGAACTCAGCTAATATAAGCATAGCCTGACTTATCCAAAGCAGCTGTCTGAGTATCCTGTCGGTAACACCAGCTACCAGAAGAAAGTCTTGCAGCAGAACACAGCAGTAGTAACAGAGCATGGAGGGCTGATGCCAGTTTTCACTTTGTTAATTCCTTTCCACACCAAAAAATGTGATATTTCTTAAAGTCTACATGCATAGACTTAGAGCAGTCATTATCTGGGGGCAGAAGGGAAGCACAAGTTCCCAACAGTTACACAATGTTTCACAAATTTTCCATTGGACAAATAGCAGAAAACTCTTGTCCCAACCAAGTAGATCACATAAAAGATCATAGTTATGTTGTTTGTCAGGTAAAGTAATGTAAAGAAGCATAAAGCTACTGCTAGCAATGGTCCTTTGCAATAGCTTATCACCATAACATGTTCAAAATAATCGTACAGAAAAAAGTTAGTATCTTTTATAAAACAAGAAAAATACTATTACTAACATACATTTACTGCCACTAACTTTAGAAACCTTAAAAATGGTAGAACCTTACTAGTCCTCATACTTCAGGGAAGTTTGTCTAAACTCTTTGTATTTTACGGAAACAATCCAGCAACTTTTCCAAGCTCATACATGGCTTTCAAGAGGAATTTAGTGAGGACACTAATATTTACAAAAGGTTGTCAGTAAGAGTTGTTAGGAAGTTATTAGGATCTTGGTTTTCTCACACCTCCCACAGCAGCTGGACTTGGACTGCATCATCCATTAGAGTTTTGCTAAGCCACTAATTACTGTGATTAAGGAATTGCCTTTGCCATCTCTCAACAAAGGCCAGACTTCACTAAAAAAGGTTTGTTAATTTTTTGTTAAAACTTTGAGACACTCTACTAAACATTTCCAGGGTTTCCAGATTTCTTAATGTGCAGTCTCACACACTTCGAAAATACCTGGCTTTTCAGAAACATGCTAGTAATCCACTTTTAAGTTTACCAGTTGTCAGTTAGAAAAGGAAGCAACTACACTTGCTAATATCCTCTAGAAGTCTTGTTCTGGCCTGCTGCTCATATAATGAATAAGCATGTGGCACATGGCATCTCCCTTCCACACACACAGCTCCTCTGTCTCTCAATGTAACACCATTTATGAAATAATTTGGAGCACCAGGCAGAAGAAATAAACAGTTTCTACAGCAATTAAGCTGTTTCTTTGGGTCGTCAGCTATGGAATAAGTTTTCAAGAGCAAATCTGCGATGTAGGGTTTATTTATTTAAAAAACATGGGAGTGCTGGTAATGTAATTTTTTGGTTTGTTTTTTAAACTCTAATTGTTGAAGCTTACAAATTTTCCTTTCTATCTTTTTCTCTGCCTGCCTCACAATGCCAGCAGCAGAAAAGTATCATTGCTGCTGTGCTTCTTTCTCCCTCCTCTGGCCATCAGATACCATAAAATGTCCTTTGAAGTTACTCTCCTGAAGCTCTGGGGGATCACTTCTATGGTGTGCTGAATACCATAACTGGATCCAACTCCCTACAAACTGACTATTAAGAAGACTGATGTTCCTGCTCCTACTGGCTTCCTGCATGCACAAGGAGCAGAAAACGCACTAGTAATGGATGCTCTGTCACCAGGACTACCAAGCAGGAGCTGCTGATGCAGTCTGATATGGAGAATCATAAACAGTGAATGTTTCTGTTGAGGGTTTTCCTCTGTTATAAAAAAAAAAAAAAAAAATGTTTGGTAGCTTTTACTGGATTTCAACATTCCACAGCCAAGAAGTCACTAATCTGATGCTAAGGGCTTGTTACTAGTCTTTCCTCAATTGAGCAGGTAGTAATTGTTCTGTAATCCCATCCAGCTCCCCCAGGTCAGAGCCAAGAATCGTGCTAGTGGCTGTCTTTATTTTGCACCAGGCTTAGGTTTGTGAGGTTGCAAATATCTGACTCCAAGTAACCTCAAAACCTCAAGAAACACTGTCAAGACACCTTGAGTTTTTCCCTATTTTGTACCTAACTAAGCCTGGTAGGGAAGTCAGGCTTATATCTAGTCAAACACAAGTAGATTCTCTTTGAGAAAACAATGTTCCTCCTCGCTGAAAGGCAGGACTGCAGACCTTGCTGCTTGAGGAGATTTTGCATTCAATTCATAAATATTTTCATTCTACTGAAAAGCAAATGACCTGCCTGTCCATCTAAACCCACTATGTTACACTGCCCACTAGAGAGACTAAGGAATAGTTTTTCTTGAGATTGCTTTTCCCCCTTCTTACAAACAGAATCGACAGCATTTATGAGTAAAATCTCCTGCACGTTTAGATACTTCATTTGCATTTGCGTAAGAATCATTAGAGGTATAAGCACAGCTACAGGAGGCAAGCTTGATCTAATGTGGATTGTTTATATCCTACTTGTCAAAAAAGAAAGCTTTGGAATAATTGAAATAAATGAAAAGTTTGGGTCAAATTTAGTCAGCGACTTCCGACTGAAGTGTGCGTATGTCCAAGAATTTGTTTTCATGACAGTGCATAGAGAAAATGAGAAAAGTGCTTAATTTTTAACTTCTTAAAAGGTTGGCTGGTAATTTTCACCTTTGTAAAGTGAAACAAAAGTGAATCCTAATCATGGTATTTTCTTTTCATTTATCACAGTTATGCAAGGAGGATGTGATGAACACAGAAAAGAAACACATCATATCTAGCTCTCTGACAGCTTCACAACGAAGCGATGATTAAAGGATGAAAATCATACGAATGTCAAACACTGGGCTGTAGTTGACAAAAGGAGACAAGAGAAAATAAAACACAAAAAAACATTTTCGGAGGAAACTGAGGTCAATTCAAACTTCAGAAATGGCCCCAATTTAATTTAAAGAGAGGAGTCTTAATCCAAAATAATGTGACCTGCTATCCAGATGGTTTATCCCATCGTTCTTCAACATGACTGTGGCTTATTCTCATGTCTCTTCACACAGTTTATAACATGCAAAAATTAAATTCATGCAGTGCAGGGTAATATAATTTCATAATGATACACGATGTTGTGCAATGATTTAGCTAACTTGTCTGTGAGGAGAGGCTGAGAGCTGCAATTTTTCAGTCTGGAGATAAACGTGTATGTATATATAAGCGTGTATATATACATGTTTATATCCATGTGTATATAAACCAGATGGGCATAAAGAAGACACAGGCAGACTCTTCTCAGTGGTATCCAGCGAGCAGATAAGAGGCAATAGGCACAAACTGAATCACAGTAAATTCCATTTAAACATTTAAAAAAACACTGTCTTTTGCCATCAGGGTGGTCAAGAAGCTGAGCAGGTTGCTCAAAGAGGTCGTGAAGTCTCCACCCCTGCAGATATTCAAAACCTGACTGGTCATGGTCCTGGGCAATCTGCTCCAAGAGACCCAGCTTTGATCAGTCAGCTAGATGATCTCCAGAGGTGCCCACCAGCTGTGGCAATTCTGTAATTCTGTAAATAAACACCCTTTGTTAAAAACAACAGAGATTAGGATAAAGAAATCCAAAACACATAAGGTAAATATATTCTCAGATTTAATTGCATTTAATGTAGAAAATGCTAATCTAAATGTTTAGATCACTCCTCTGCTTTGTCATGTCTACATATACCTCAGTGCTGGTACTCTGAAAGGAGAAAGTATGGGGTGGGGAAAAGGCTGCTTAAAAGACAGAAAACTAGTACTAGGGAAGAATGAAATGGAAGATTTCATGTAAGCTAAAAATTCAGCAAATGTAAAGGAACAGAAGCTCTCCGGAGCTCTGAACACTGCTCAACACTACGTTCAGGCACAGAGCACAAGGGATGGCTGCTGAGACAGTGGACACAGAGGGTTGGATATGTGGTGACAGAACTTATAAAGGGCCATAGGCCCATCAGCGTCTGGAAAAGGAGTGAGAACTGAAACCAAATTAACTTCACTGTTCAGGGACAACTCCAGGCTGTAAAAAAAAAGGAGAAAGGGAAAAATCACAAACCTCTGTGGAAAATCAGACAGAAGATGAAAAATATACTAGTGGTTAGGTGTTGTCATTTCTTGGAACAAACACCAGGTTTTTTTCCTCTAATGGGGTGAATATTTGGCAGGCTGCACTAGCCTAACTTGAATAAGAGTTGTAATTATCAGTTAAGTAATTTGAATAAGCAAATGAAATCTTCACATTCTTAGTTTGCTGATTTTCAGGCAATAATTTCCTAATCAATATTTATTTGCTTAGTATTCCCAGCTGGAACCAACTGTGGCAATTTACAGTCACTCCAAGTAACCAAAAACCAAATAGAAAATCTTATTCTAGTAATTTGAAACTGCTGTGTAACTTACTGCCCTCTTTGGGAATTCATTTGCTATACTTTAATTATACTCCACTACTAAAATGTGCTTAAAAGTATTTCATACAACGGCTAAACAAAACAACATCCTAAACTTGGAGTGTTTATTGTGACAGTCTGACAATTTGTTGTGACACTCGTAACAGATTGGGTAGCAAAAGCTGAGCAGCATAGGCTGGCTCACTGACTTTTGTTTCGACAGACGATACTCTTGCTTGCTTACATTTTCAAGAGTGATCAGAACTAGCAAGACTATTTTCAAAGAAATTAAGATTTTGTAAAATCTGCAATAAAAGCAGTGTTGCAGTCCTTGGGAGGAGGCGAGCCCATAGCTCTATAATCCATGGAAATCCATGGAAATCCATAGAAGAGACATGAACTTCATTCCTCACATGCAGTTAATTTAGGATGAGGATTTCTTCCTGACTCAGTCCAGGCTGATAGGGAGCTTCTGGGGCTGGAGGTGGCACCACTGAATCCCTGTTAAAATCGCAGTTTCCCAGCCTCCCCTCCTGAAGGCAGGCTGTCAGGGCTTGGCTAAGAAATCAGTTCACCTTTCTCTTTCCCTGTGCTGTGAGGCATGGATTTGGAAGTCCTTATCCATCTCTGCCATACCTTCATATACAGATGAATGGGAATGGCCTTCTTGTTTCCCCATTCCTTATCCTAGCTCAGGAGCTAGCAGGTAGCACATCAACATCTCTCTCTCGTATGGCCAGGCCAAGCCCTAACTGCTTCCAGTGGATAGAGCAAGGAAAACCAGTTTTAGTACTGAGGAAAAACAGTTTTATTACTAGCTGTGTGGCAGAATATTTAGACTTAAATAGTCACCCTGTGAACACTCCAGCGTGATTGGTTGCTGAGTAGGAAGTTAGCAACACAGGGAACAAGTTTTAACTAGCTGTAAGAATAAGAAACACGAATATTTAGCCAATAGGTATTTGACGAGTGGATGTAGGTAACCAATAGCAATAATTGAATGATGAAGTCATTGTATGTTGAAGGTATATAAGCTGAGCTATCTGCGCAATAAAGTGGCATTAACCTGATCATATTGGTCTGCGTGTTATTGTCCGAAGCTTCCACGTCAACAAGTGGCGTCCGAACAGGGACCCTCGGATCGGGGTTAGGACTCATCTCCTGACGGACACCCGACCAAGAGAGGGGACGGAAAAGCGGTCGAAAGGTGAGTGCTGCCCCGGCACTCGGGATCCCCCGTGCCTGTGCGGGAGGATCGGGAAAAAGTGCGCGCAGGAAAGAAGGGAATCTCGCTCTGGCCAGGCGAGCGGCCGGGAGGAGATGGGGTCCACACTCACAAAGGAAGAAGAGGCAGTGGTGAAAATCCTCCAACATATGCTCTCTAAGAGAGGACTGAATTATGATACGCCTACCTTGAAGGCGCTCCTGGCATGGGCGCAAGATAGAGAACTGATCCCCACTGCTGCTGTTGCCTTTGCACAGGATACATGGGCTAAGATAGGAATGTGGGATGAAGTGAGTAAGGGATCCAAGGAGGCGCAAAAACTCTCCACGGTGTGGAGGCTGATTACAGAGACATTAAAAGAGATGCAAGCAGAGCGCCTGGCTGCTGCATCAGCGTTTGCGGCGTTAATGCCCGGAGGTGAGAATACCTCCCTCACAGGTCTGTCCTTCGGAGAGTCGCCAGAAGCCGTTGCTCCTCTGCCTCGGGGTTCTGGAACGGCACAAGGGAACAATGCGGCCAACGCGGATCGTTCACAGCAGCAATTTGTCCCTGCGACAAACCACCTGGGGACGCCGGCTAAGAACTGCGAACTGGAGAAGGAGAACGACTTTCCCCCTCCACCTCCAGAGGAACCTCGGTCATTTGAAATGATACCCTCAGTTGCAGACCCTCAACAACATTACCAAAAGCAGAATTCTGGAGACGAAGAGCCAGAAGATCCCTATGATCCTGGTCCAATAAATCCAGAGACTGAACCTGATTTATGTCCACCTTTAACCCCAATTAAAGCTATGGCTGCATCTGCTCCAACTGCGAAGGAGATTTCACAGCAACAGAGACGAAAGTCATTCTTAACCTTCCTCCATTTGTACCAGGTATCGCGTCGTGCGCAGCCGGAATCGGGGTATTGCAGTGTATTGTCAGAATGTCGGCAGAGAAGGACGCAGCCGGAGCCGGAGCCGCTTCGCTCCCGCTGCTGCCCGCCTCACCCCCTCCCCTCCCCAGCCGTCTCCCTGAGATAGAAGTGCTGTTTTTGTATGTCTGCTGTGTAAGTGTGTGTGGGCGTCAGATTATACCTGTTGTTCAACATCTGTGCTACTGTTTGTTTTTTGTTGTGTCCAGTGTCATTCGGTGACTCCGCTTGAGCAGGTGTTCTGCCCGGTGTGGTACTGTTCTCATACGCGACTAGGGCTGACACTCCATCAAGCGAAGAAGTTTGTATGTATACAATGTTTAGACATAAGGCGAGCGTACCCCAGGGAGATGGACCGGGATGGGCTGTAGAACTGATAGAAGTCCTGAAATATTGGGAGAGTTTTCACCAGCTGACATGCTTACGCTCTTGAAAACAGCTTATCCATGCAAGGCGTATGGCTGGTTGTTTGTTGTTTGCCTGTAAGATCATGGTTGATTGGGAAAAGGAGTTGAGCCGAAATCTATAGGATGCTCTGTAGGAAAATGAGAAACTTAAAGGTGAGCTCTTCTTGCAAAGGCAGACCTTTATGTCAGTTGTAAGTGATGAAAAAAAAAAAAAAAAAAAAGAAAAAAAAAGAAAAAAAGAAAAAAATATATACAGGAACAATTAGAAGGGAAATGTGCCGCGTTAGCACAAAAGTATGCCATACGTGGTACGAGAAAGCGGCAGAAAAAGAGAAATCAGACATCTGATTCAAAGCAGTACTATAGAGATATGGTTTTGGGTTTTTTTTCCTATATGTATATACGTTATTGCATGCCTTTGTAAATCACTGTGTTATACCTTGCGAGACTAAAAGAACCCCAGCAGAAGCGGTCTCTTGAGCAGGGGGTGGAATATGGGAAAGCAACGGAAGATTGGCGAGGAGGATTGTAAATATGCTCAAGAGACTCGCACCTGGGTGCTGGAAAACACATATATCACACTAATTGTTATTCGGTCTCGGGTGCTTGCAAGAAAAACACTTAGATGATATAAGTCTGTAATGGTCTCAAGGACACTTTATCTAGCTGCTTGAGAATCTTGGCCTGTTGTTGAAGAAGATCACAGCACAGTACCAGCAAGAACAGGGGAGTCCGCATGCGCTCTTGCTAACAAGGACTCTTTCGCTGCCAAGGATTCTTGCTAACAAGGACTCTTTCGCTGCCAGGGATTCTTGAAAACAAGGACTCCCTCGCTGCCAACAATAAGTTTAGTACTGCTACTATTACAGCTATTTCTGAGTTACTTCAACATGCGACGCTGCAAAACAGAGCTGCTATTGACTTTTTGTTTTTAGTTCACGGACACGGTTGTCAAGATTTTAAAGAAGGACTGTGTTGTATGAATCCAAGTGACCACTCCAAATCCATCCATGCCCAGTTGCAAGAACTGCACCGGCCGAACCAGCAACTTGTGGAGACCCCTGGGTGAAATTTCTTTGCTGGATGAACTTGGGGGTGGGGTTGGTTGAAGCAAATTATACTCATTGCCTGTGTGGAAGGAATTTGTCTGTTATGTTTAGTTATGCTGTTTGCCGTGTTTAATAAGCATTATATGATCAATTGTAGATGTCACTTTGCATTGTACCCTTGTACGAGTTATAGAATACCATCATGTCCCATCTACAGACCACAGAACGGCATGTGTAAGGGATAATAGAGGATGGCCCGAGTAAGACACGACAGAAAATTACTAGTTGAACCAAACCCAATATATATGTTGGGAAAAAGGGGCTCAGTACTGTTTCTGCAAAAACTATGTGTGTATCCATGAGAACCTGACCTTCAAAGAAGAAGAGAACAAGAAGGGAGTACAACAATGTAGTCACGTATCAGACACCTGCTGTTAGCAAAAGCTGGAGCATGAGTCTGGTGAGGCTCGCTGCATGCACTGGCCACGCATGTAGTGACTCTAGCCTGTACTTTTCCACTCAATCCGGTGCAGGATATGAGGGAGCTGTCTTGGGTCGGAGAGAGGAGGAGAGACATGAGCGCACTTTGCAGATACAGGGGACGCCCTGAAGCGCTGTGTCTGCCCCCCCTCCCCTGTAGGTTTCACGTTCATTAACCCCAACAGCTCAGAAGGCATTACAGCACATTGCAGATTTGTTTATGACATATCAAATATTTCAACCTTACGCCCTGATAAGACAGTGGGATGATGCACTTGCAAAGAGCCTGACTGCATTAGAGTGGGTATTTTTGCCACATACCTTCTCAAAAACAGTAACTATAATGATTGAAATGTTAGCATGATTCATTTCGCAGGATCGCTTGCGCTGACAGCAGCTGGCTCCTCTGCCATCATTTGCGGGGGTTAACCCATGAGGGCTTACACCTGATGGACTTTGGCAATCCGATGTTACGCACATTATGGAATTTGGATATTTGTGTTATGTACATGTTTCAGTTGATTTGTTTTCTCACCTGGTTGTAGCTACTGCTCACACAGGAGAGAAGGCTCGTGGTGTTATTCGACATCATTGGTTGCAATGCATTGCAGTCATAGAAGTACCGAAAACTGTAAAAACTAATAAGAGGTCTGCTAATATACAGGCCTCTTTGCCGACATGAGGTATTAAACAGGTCACCGGTATTCCCCACTCCCCACAAGGCCAAGGCATTGTGGAACGTGCACATTGCACACTTAAAGAGATGCTGAAAAAAAAAAAATAAAAAAGAAAAAAAAAAGAAAAAAAAAAGTGGGGGGGGAGATGTGGGAGACGATGGTGCACGAAAGGCATGAGCTGTGTTAGCATGAGTAGGCCCGAAGTAGGCCTGCCTTTACGTGAGGGTAAGAACCAGAAGAAAGTTGCTGAGTGCAGAAAAGAGAAGAAACAAAGAAACCTTGAAGCAGCATACGTCAAGGAAGATCGACCAATGACAAAAAGGGTAAAGGCACGTGGATGAATTTATCTGATCATTCTCAGTCTATTCATTCTAAGTTAGATCAGTTGCAGAAAAATATGCATAAACTAACTGTTGAAACATCTTGGCTAGATCAGTTCTTTAACTCTTGGGGAATAGGTGGTTGGTTAAAAGACTTTATAACGCATAGCCTTTTGGTTTTGATTATTATATTGCTTGTTTTATCTGTATTGCCTTGTTTACTTGCCTGTATTCGTAAATTGCTCGAGGCTTCGATGGAAAAATTGTTTTCCGGTGCTTGGATTGTTCAAAAACAAAAAGGGGAATTTGTGGAAGGATTTTTGGTACAGAATGGGCACCCTGTGAACATTCCAAGCACCGGTAATTTGTTAACAACAGTATAAGCTGTAACAGGCCTTGAAAGTTATGAGAGGAGCATTGTTGCAATTTGAGAATGCTGAGACAAACAAGATATTTGAGCTGGATCAGGCATCTTGGTTGGAGTTTTGGCTAAGTTCTTAGGGAATTACGGGGTGGTTGGCTTCCTTTGTTAAAGCAGGGTTGTTAATAATCTTAATTGTTATTATTGTTGCATTATTTGTTCCCTGTCTTTTTCAATGCTTGCAGAAGGCATTAGAGCGTATGGTATGAAGAATATGGTATAATCAAACTCCGCTGACCAGGGACGACAACTGGAGTGTTCAAAAACAAGAAGAGGGAATTGTGGCAGAATATTTAGACTTAAATAGTCACCCTGTGAACACTCCAGCGTGATTGGTTGCTGAGTAGGAAGTTAGCAACACAGGGAACAAGTTTTAACTAGCTGTAAGAATAAGAAACACGAATATTTAGCCAATAGGTATTTGACGAGTGGATGTAGGTAACCAATAGCAATAATTGAATGATGAAGTCATTGTATGTTGAAGGTATATAAGCTGAGCTATCTGCGCAATAAAGTGGCATTAACCTGATCATATTGGTCTGCGTGTTATTGTCCGAAGCTTCCCCGTCAACATAGCTGTGTATCCCTTTGACAAAAGAAGAGCTGCTATCTGAATTGTTGCACAGCTGAAGCGTTCAGATAGATCAAGGCCCTGCAAAAAAAAACCCAGTGTGTTTTGCTTAAATGTATGGAAAAACCAAACTTGGAAACTTCTTGCTGGGAAACAGAATTGTCAGCCTCTGGCCGGCTCTGTTCATGACTTCAGCACCATCAAAACCCAAATCATCCACCAGCCATTAGTCCATGACCATGAAGGCATCAGTCTAAACTCACAATACTCCTAAACGGGCTTGGAAGTCTGCATGCCAGTACAGTCAGAGGTGCACAGAGTGTATTTGAAAGCCATCTGTAATTTCCCAGGCAGTCAATTTGCCAGAATTCACTAGCCATATCTCCAGACTGCGCACATAATAACCATAGACAGACTCAGACTGCAAAACGGTAGAAGCAAGGGGCTCGAAACTATTCTGGAGATCAAGCCCTCAGGTCTGTTTCCAGTTTATCTGAAAGAAAACCACAGACAGACAGACTAAAGACTAATACAGATGGTTATAAAGCAGCTGTTATAAATCCAAAGTGTGCAATACCTCTTAAAATGCTTGTGTCCCATAATCACAGCAGAAGGATTTAAGGTTCCCTACATATTCTTATTCTTTTTTTATTTTCTGCATCTCAAAGCCAGGCAGAAACCCAATCCAGGCAGGCACCCAATCCAGGCAGGCAAATAGAAAGGGAAAATAATGTCTGAGTAGTGTACTTTCAGACTCCGTAGACACCATCAAAAGTTGTTGGATGATCTTCCATCACTGATGACAAGTGTTGGCACTGCTCATGGTGCACAGGACATCACTGGCTCATGGCCATGCCCCAGGAAGGCTGAGGGCACTCTCACTGCTCCCACCTTGCTCAAAGCCCCTCTTACGGCCCTTCACATCTGTAGCTGTGATTGAACTGTGAGATTTTCTCACTAACATGTCAGGGCAGAAGGGAGTCTGGGGTCAAGAGGCTGTGAGGAGCTTTGACAAAGGAAAATGCATAAAAGAGAGAATTTCTGAAGTCTCCAGAAAGTGCTGCAATGAAACAAATATTCCTAACGTTCCCATAAGACATTGTTATTCAGAAGGACTCTCAAATCACTTCCACCCTAACTCAGGTCTTAGGAAAACTCTGTTTTTAATTGGACTTCAAAGGAAATACCCGAAAGACATTTAGAATTTTTACATTTTTATTCCCCTGTATTAAGCTATTCACAAATCCTATATTAACAAAAATGCTGTTCTACAGGAGAGTTCACAAAATCTGTAGAAGTAAAATAATTCACTATTAAATCCTACAGACTTTCACTAGAAAGAGTTTTATAAGACTGATTTAATTTTGTACATGCAAATGCCCACATGAGACACGCAGTGAAAATTCCCAGAAGCAGTAGCTTAAAAAAAAATTTGATGTGATTAGGCTTAAAAATCATACTGCTGTCCAAACATCCTGTTACCATATAACCATGAAGTTTTCTTGTTCTGTCCTGTATCCCACATTTTCCATAAGAGCTACCCTGGAGCCAGGAAACGTACAAGGCAGCAACAAATAACATTGCAGGGTTTCCACTCCAGCAGGCCTGCAGAGGAAACCTAAATATTGTTACATTTATAGTAATGTATGGACTCAGAATAAGTCAAAATGTGCTGGCCAAATATCACTATACTTTTTGTCCATGTCATCTTGTTTTCCATCTTTAGAATGCAGGATGCTGTGGGGTTCAACTAAAGGTATGAAAGTTAAAAGCGTATTTTGAGGAGACAGATGGTGGAAAATTTACTTACTCTCTGCTGATTTGTCTCTTGTCTTCCAAAATAAATGTCATTTCCTCAAATGTACAATATTTCCAGTATGTATAGATGTATGAAACTTTAAGTGTCCTCCCATAAGTTTATCATATTCTGTGAAAACAGTATATAATTAGCCTGCAGTCTATTTACATATGCATGCTGTAATTGGCACAGAACCGTATACATATACAGTAGGAACAGTCTTCTGGGCACTACAGAAGTATGTTTTAGTTTTAGACTGATTTTACCCAGTTAATCTCGCCTCAAGATAAGTGGTGAACACCTCCGAGGATCCATACATCCAATGGCCACTTTGGGCAACCTTGTGCAGTACTACACCACCAACATCATAAAAAAATTGTCACCAATATCTAATTAGGATTTCCCACATTGTAGTGTGTTCCAGTCACCTCTTTCTGTCATTATGGACTTCTGAGAAGAGTCTGTCTGTCTTTTCTTGTATTGTCCCACCAGGCAGCTGCAGAGAGCAGAGACGCCTCCCCTTACACTCCTCTTCCCCAACATGAACCAACCCAGCACCCTCCACCTTCCCTTCTACGTCCCAGGTTCCAGCCCTGACCATCGCAGGGACCCTCAACTGGACTCAGTCCTGTACATCAGGGTCCATCCTGTGCCAGGAGCCCAGACCTGGACCCTGCGCTCCTGGTGCGGTCTCACCAGTGCCAAGCGGTGGGGAAGGAACACCCAGACGTGTGTCTGCACCGCAGAATCATAGAATCTCCATGGTTGGAAAGGACCTTTGAGATCATCAAGTCCAACCACACACACACAAAAAAACCCCTACAATTTCTGCCACTAGAGCATGCCCTGAAGTGCCAAATCTACATGTTTCTTAAATGCCTCTAGGGATGGTTTTACTGTCCAAGAGCACTGCTGCCCCTGGCAACTTACTGCCCCTCAGGGCATTTCCACAGAGCCACTGCTCCTGGCCACTTGATTCCAGCATGTCCTGCTCTGAGGGTGAGTCTGTTCCAGGGACAGGCTTTGCCTTGGTCTTGGAAACCCCATGGAGTACCCATCAGTCCATTGCTGTAGCCTGTCTGAGCCTCTCTCAGTAACAGTGCTGCCCTCCAGGCCACCAACCCCTCCCCTAAACCTGGTATCCCTCAATCTCTTGCTGGGACTTCCCTCTATCATTAAAGACACTAAAGAGCACTGGTCAAAGGCAGCAGAGAGCTGCCTCCAATGAGGCCTCCCTCATCATCCATCCCTGGGTGCATCCCACTAGGTCCCACCAACCTGTATGTCTCCGTGGTGTGAGTCCTCTCTAACTCAACCCTCTCCTGCCCGCCCTGCCTCAATCCCCCAGATTGTGCTAGTTCACTTAGGGACCTGGGCAGCCTGAGGGCAACCTTACCAGCAAAAACTGACAAAAAAAAAGGCATTGAGTACATCTTTTTCCATGTCTTTTGTCACTAGGTCCCCCACCCTGCTAAGCAATAGGACTATGCGTTCCTTTTTTGCTGACAGCGTACTTACGGAAACCTTTCTCGCTGTCCTTCACCTTCCTTGCTAGTTTCAACTCCAGCTGAGTTTTGTATTGCTGGACTCTGCTGCTCCATGTGCTCCCAAGGAGCCTGCCCCTTCTTCCACCTCCACTGGACTTCCTTTCTGTGTTTAAGCTCAGGCAGGAGCTCCATGTTCATTCGAGAAGGGCTTTTTCTGCACTTGCTTGACTTTCTGCACATTGTAATGGACTACTGCTGTGTTCTGGCAAGGTTGTCTTTGGAGATCAGCCAGCTGTCCTTAGTTCCTTTGCCCTCAAGGCAGTTTCCCACAGGATTCAGTCAAGCAAGTTTCTGAGGGGCCAGAATCGGATCTTCTGAAGTTCAGAGTTGCAATTCTGCTATTTGACTCACTCACACCTCTCAGGATTTTAAATGGCAAAATCTGAGGGTCACTGCAGTCAAGATTCCCTTGACCTTCATGTCTACAACCAATTCTTTCTTATTTTTGAGCAGCAGGTCCAACAGAGAATCTCCCAAATTACCCTAAGGCTCTCTGCTGCTTCAACACCTGTGGCACAGTGAAGCCCCACACTTTCAGGCCGCTCCTTTGCAGAGAATACACACACCCCTCGATATTTGCCAACCCTGCCTTTCCTGCATCCCATGTGAGCCATGCCCGCCCTGAGCTGCCGGGGGAGGGGCAGGGAGTCGCTGCTTGGAGCGGGCTGGGGCATCCCAGGGGTCTGGTCGGTGAGCAGTTCCATAATCGTGTTTGCATATTACTCTATCCGTGTTATTGTTGTTGTTTTCTTGTTTGTGGCAGATCTACGAGCAGAGGCCTGCGTACGGCCAAAGACACAGTGAGCAGAGCACACAGAAACAGGAACGCAGATATCAATACGGATGGAATGAGGAAGAATTGGTCCAATATAAACATGGAACAGAAAAGAGCCATGTACTTATCTTAGTGGGAACTGAATAAGGCGACTGGGTTAGTGATCTGAAATATGTGTTTACTTGCCTAGCAGGTGCATGGAAAATTTTAGAGCTCGGGTAAAAAAGCTGAGCCTTGAGAAGCAATAAACAATTTCATGCTTATCACAGCCAGAGTCTGTGCCTTCATACACCACACTTGTTCCCTTTGCTGTCCTGTTAAACTGCCTTTGTCTCAACCCATTGCCTTTTTCTTCCGATTCTTTCCCGTACCGGAAAAGCCCTAGCAAGCGGCACGTGGTTCTTTGTTGCCATCTGAGGCCAAACCACGACAGAGCTCTCCCACCACGTCGCTGCCATTGCACTGGGGTCACAGGTCTGCCACCGTCTGCCCACTGCTAATGTCTCCCCCGTGTCCCCAGGGCTACCTGAATTCATGTGCAGCCATTTGAGATGCGACATAAGTTGTCCTGCTTTTAAAGGTCATGCTGTCCTCTCCACACCTCTGCTCTGCCATGGCACAGAGAAGGGGGAGGGCCCTTTGCTAAAGGGGGAGAGCCTTTTGCAGTGCAGCCTGGATTACTGTCTATTCCTTACAGGACGGTCCTCAAACAAGATCCCAGTCCCGTATTGACAGGCTCTGCACGGGTCACTCACTGAGACGAAGAGCTGCGGTGCAGGCATGTCCACAGCAATGCTGGGTGATGGGGTGAAAAGGTGCTTTTCCTGAGCTTTCTGAGGCGGGGAAGGCCAGGGCAGCACCGGGACCCGCCAGGGGCCGGCAGCTCATGCAGGGCTGCTGAGGAGGCGGTGGCAGGGCCAGCAGCAACAGCAGCAGATTTAAACGAGGCAGAACCTCCACCAACAGTCACTCGCCCAGACAAACGGCTCACGAGCTAGCGGGGCTCACTGACCGAGCTTTAAAGGCCTGGGGAGCATTATCAGGCTTGCTCATGGCAAGCCAAAGGGTGACACAACGAGGTTAGAGGGATGGGGTGCTGGCGAGGGCTCTCAGCTGTTCTTCTGCAATGTGCTGGGTAGGCTGCAGCACGCTCATGAAGTGTTATGGAGGTAGAGCCAGGATAGGAGTGATAGGAGCTAACGGGAAACAGGGCTAAAACACCTCAAAGGAACACCACCTGGAGAGCAGCACAAAGGAATTGCAGCCACCCCAGCCAGGGAGACATTTTCAACAGAGACCCAACTGAAGTGCCTCTACACAAACGCACCTAGCGTGGGGAAAAGCAGGACAAGTTAAAGGCATGCACATGCAGCACGGGTGGTGATGGCCATGCCACCAGCAACATTAGTGACACCAAGACTTCTGCAGTCTTTCTTCCTTTATTTTGTCTCTCTAGGAAGTCAATTGAGGTGACTAACAAGAGCCTCCAGGCCCAAAATTGAGGGACCCGGCTAGTGCCACCGGCAGGGCGGCCTCTTGCGGGGCTGGGGACAGTCCTGGGGGCCAGGGGCCCTCCTCTTCGGGTGGTACCGTGGCCCCCCCAGCGACCGGTTCCTGCCCCGGACAGGAGTGGAGGGGCTGCGGCTGCCGCCTTGGATGGAGGGACCTGCTGCTGCTGCCTCCCCCGGCTCCTCTTGGGGCTGGGATACCGCAGGGCTGCCGGGGGAGGCCGGCTGGCGGCTGGAAGTGCCCCCCCGGGAAGCTGTGGGGCTGCAGCTGGTCGCAGGGCCTTCGTTGTCCTCTTCCTCGACAGCTGCTTGTGCGTCCTGCTGGGCCAGGTGCCGGCGGAGCTCCTGGCTGCACAGGCGCACACCGAGCATGGTGAGGTGGCGGAAGAAGGTCCCCGTGAGTTCTGGCAGGCAGTTCCGCAGCTGCTGCTCCAGCACCGCCTTGTCCAGTCCCCAGCGGCACAGGTGGGCCACGACGGTGCTCTCCGCCACAGCCACATCCCACCACCGCTCCTCGAAGAGCACCCCGAGCTCCCGTCGCAGCCATGGCAGCAGGGGCTCGATGTTCTTGGGGTGGCTCTTGAAAAAGTCCGCCCAGACGTCAGCAGGGAAGGCGTCCACCTGAGGCCCGGACACCCCAGCCCCCTCCTCGTCCTGGAGGTCTGCAGGGTGCGGGACGGCGAACGTCAAATAATCGTCATCCGACCACACCGAGAAGACGATGTCCGTCGCCACGCACTGGCACACAGCGCAGTTTGGCATCTGCTGTGCCCAGCGCATTGCACAGCCTATGCAAAATTGGTGCAGGCAGGGTGACAGGTAGGCGACGTCCTCTTCGTTGTCGTGGCAGATGGGGCATCTCCACTCGCTCTCGGTGGCCATAGTCTCTGCGCGCTGCAGCGGGTCGGGGAGCGCTGAGGACGAGGAGCTGCTCCCTCTCGCCGGTGCCGCAGCGGCGGGTGCCACGCGCTGCAGAATGGAGAGAGGCCATGGTCACTGGCTGTCCCAGGGAGGGGAGGAAGAAATGCCCAGCCCCTGGAGGAGGACACCCTGCCGGCTCCCCCAGCCCCACCGCCTGCCCCACAGCCACCCCGGGGGCACGTTTCCCCCACAGCTCACCTCTGCTGCTGCGAGCGCGCCCCGCGGTGCCCGGCTGCCTGACCCAGGCAGGGCCGGGGAAACACAGGGAGTGGCTCCGGGACAGGCACTGAGAGCTGCCGATGGCAGCCCCCAAAGCACTCCCCAGCACCAGAAGAATCCTCGCTCGGCGCTCCACACCTCGCAGGCACGCTCGGCAGGAGTCCAGGCACGAGCCAGGCTGGACCAGGCTCTGCCGGCGACCAAATATAAGCAGCCAGGGATGTGAGGTCACAGTCTGTCACTCACCAACATGGATGTCACAATGGCCCGTCTGTCCCGCAGAGGTCACCCAGGCTGCGATGCGTCCAGCTTCCAGTGAAGGACTGCTCTCTCTGTAAAAAATGTCTTACTTAGGAGATAAATCCTGTCCCAGTGGGGAGGAGGGCAGCTAAGAGCAGCTGACAGAGGCAGAGGAGCACAGGGGAACCCAGAGGAAACCCCTGCACTCGCACACCCTTGGGTGCAATTCCACTCACACGCGTCCTGCTGCGCCAGTCCCCAGCCGGCAGGAAAGAGGCCCTGGAGGAACGGGGCCCCCGAAGCAGGAATGCTCAGCCCCACCAGCCTGCCTTCCTGCTGGAAGCTGCTGGGCCACGGAGCCAGTTAACCTCTCTATCCAAAGAGCCAAGGGGAAATGAAGTGCGTAGGGGGCAAACAGATGCAGAGTGGTGAAAGAACTTTTTTGGAAGACCGTTCACCTGGCAAGCGCAGTTGCAAGAATAACAGTTTGATCCATGGCCACCTCCCTGAACACGCTGCACTGCCAGCCTGGGACGTGCAAATCCCTCTTCCAGGGCTGGGGAAGGCAGAGTGGTGGCCACCACCCGCCCTCAGCCAGGTCTTGCTCCCTCCTCCTCCATCAGCCTGGGGAGCTCCAAAGCTCACCTCAGCCACTCCAGCAGCACAGGCAGCGTCCGCCTAGGAAGACAGCACCTCCTCCGTAATACTGGCAAGCTGGGCCTGGGTATTGGAAACAGGAACAGTTTCTCCTTCCTTATATGTCCCTCCAGTTCCATGGTCAGTTGTTGGTAACACTGCGCAGACAGACTTTGGCAATACAGAGCTCTGTACACTTCAGTCCCAGTCTCCTCTGTTGGCCCCAAAGCCTGACCTTCTGTGAGAACACCCATTCTCATGCGAATCCTTCCATCTGTCTGCCATTGCAGCAAACGACTCAAAAACCTCTCAAAAAATCCCCCATGGTCAGAGGGAAGAGCACGCATGGAAGTGGGGAAAACCTCAGAAGGTGTGGTATCACCTCACTAATCCAGGATGGTTATGAAATCATCATCCCCTACAGGTACTGAAGGAGGCTGCAACATGGTCAGTACCATGCTGAAACGACTCACTTGGGGATTTAGACTTCAGTGCTGTCAGATGTGCTCATCACTGTCTTTGCACACACAATCACCTAGCCGCTGCCATGTGGGACCCACATCTGTCAAGCCAGGGTGTACTGGGTATACGTGGCACGGTTTTGGTAGCAGGAGGTGCTGCAGGGTGGCTTGTGTGAGAAGAGACCAGGCCCTGCCCTGTGACACACACGGACAGTTCCAGCTGGCTCCCCAACAGACCCACCGGAGGACAGAGCTGACCCCAAGAGCCGCACTGGCGGTGCCCCTGTGAAAACATATTTAAGAAAGCATAAGCTGCAGGGCAGCTGTGAGAGGAGTGCGAAAAACAGGAGAGAAGCAGCCCTGGAGGTCAGAAAAGCAGGAGGGGGAGGAGGAGTAGGAACTCCAGGTTTCAAAGCACAGATTCCCCTGCAACCCACAGTGAAGAGCACGGTGAGGCAGGCTGTCCCCCTGCAGCCCATGAAGGAACACAGTGGAGCAGATGTCCACACTGCAGCCCGTGCAAGACTCCACGCCAGAGCAGGTGGAGATGTCCTGAAGCAAGCTACAGCCCATGGAGACCCCAGTGCAGCAGATGTCCACACTGCAGCCCGTGCAAGACTCCACGCCAGAGCAGGTAGAGATGTCCTGAAGGAAGCTACAGCCTGTGGAGACCCCAGACAACAGAAGGTTCCTGGCAGGAGCTGCAGCCTGTGTTTAGGAGCCCACGCAGGAGGTTTTCTGGCAGGAGCTGTGACCCACACTGGAGCAGTCTGCTCCTGAAGAATTACCACCTTGTAGAAAGGAGCCAGGCTAGAGCAGAGGGACAGCGTTAAGGAGGGAGGAGCAGCACAGAGAGTGTTACCAACTGACCACAACCCCCATTTCCCATCCCCCTGCACTGCTGGAGAGAGGGAGGGTGAAGTCAGGAATGAAGGAGCAAAGTTCAACCTGAGAAGGAGGGTAAAAAAACTTTAGTTTTCTCATCATCCTGCTCAATTTTTAATTGGCAATAAATGACATTAATTGTTCCTGAGTCTATTGGGCCTTTGACAGTTATTGTCAAGTGATCTCCCCGTCCTCACCTCACGAGCTTTCCCTTCTTATTTCCCACCCCTCCCCCCCAACCTGTGGAGAAGGGGAAGTAACACAGCAGCTTGGTGAGGATCTGGCAGGCAACCAGCCAAACTCAAACCCACCATCCCTGGAGGCAGTAACAGAGAGACAGAAGGCAACTTCCTGGTTCAGCCCCCAGAGCTCCTGCTGTGCACAGAGAAGGCTCAGCCCTGGAGAACAAGACCCTGCCTGATCCCCATGCCTTGCACATACACGCAGCAGGACATCTGGGGGAGCTGAGCTGGGTGAACGAAGCAAGGATGGCAGGGGGAGGTGCTCTATCGCCAAGGCTACATTCAGGATGAAGGTCTTCAATTACGTAGCAGCAGGGCATACAGAAGAGGAAAACAGGCTCCTTCAGGCTTGCACAGCAACAGGACGCAAGGTAGAAGACACGGACTGCAAGAAGGGAAATGCAAAGAAATCTGGAAAAAAAAACCCCACATTTTCTGTGGGAATTCTTAAACATTAGAAGAGGTAGCAGAGACAGCCCATTTGGCTTTGGGAATATTCAAAACTGAACAAACCCCTAGCAATCTGATCAAAGCTCTTCCTGCTTTCAGCGAAGGCAGGGACCTGACGACCTCCAGAGGTCCCTTCCAATCTGGAATACTCCTGACAGCACGAACATCAAGTGGCCTGCACTGGTAAGACATCCAAACCCAAAAGATAAATGCGCTGTTTGCTAAGTACACGGTCCACACATTTAAATTAATTTTACAAAAAACAGTCTTATTGCTTTATTCAGATTTTGACATAGCTTAATTTTATGTTACTGGAAGTCCTGTTGAAGATCTATACAGAAGTCGCTGACTACTCTTCAGCAGAGATCAGCTTAAACCAAATAGATCAAAGCAATGGCAGAGTTCAGACTAAATAACTTCTTATGAACTAAGCAATTCTTCCTTTGTCTAAGAAGAGCAATCCCCATAAAATGCATTTTCTGGCTTTTGGTTTGGCTCATTTTTGTTTGCAATATTCTGTGGATATATTTTACATACTACAAGAATACAGGATGGCTTTATGAAATTACAACTTCCAAACAGTCTTCTGAGAAACTGTAAAGTTACGTACTAGCAATATTCTATTTTTGACTTAAAAGTGCATACACATTCAAAGGTTTTACGCATTTCCCAGACATTTTTTAACATACACAAATTACAACAGGTGGTTTTGTTCTCAAAGGGAAAAATGTAGTTACAAATTCACAATTTTAAGAAGTGTTCTGTGTAAAGCGTGCTACATTTTTTCTTCTGGGAAATCAAACCAAGAGGATCTGTTGACAAGTCTCTTTGGCAGTGTTAGTATCAGCGGTCGTCTCTCCGGACACTCGAGGAAGGAAATCCTGGGGGAAGGCAGTTGACTGGAAGGCGCTGCTGGTGCTTCCGGAACGTGGCTGGTTACAGTTTCTCTGTGAGGGGTGTCGCTGCTGGTATCTGCTGCAGTAAGACTCTGGTCAGCTGCTGTTTCTTGAAGTTTGTCATCAGCAATTCTAATGTCACCATCTAAGTGTCCCCTTTTGGTAGGAATACTGTACTTTTTGTCTGCTCTTCCAGTTTCCTCACCAACTCTATGAACATCTTCACATCCTGTCCTTCCCAGAGAAGACGATGGAGACTCATTTTCCCTCTCATTTATCTGAGTTGTGCCTGTCCAATTAATACTGCTGTCACATTCGGTATTTTCTGGCTCCTTGCTACTATCACTGTCAATTGTAATCACTACTGGAGAAGAATGTGATGAGTTACTCACGTGATGTTTCCGGTGTTTCTTCTTATGCTTTTTCTTTTTCTTTTTAAGATGCCTTGTTGTATCTGTTGCTTTTCCTTCATAGACTATCTCCACACTTGGACTTCTCGTCTTTTTCTTCTTTTTCTTACGCTTTGTCTCGCTGCTTGCTCGATTGTCTGAAAGGCTGTCTTCATTCTTGTAGCAGTCACTAAATTTTGAGAAAGTTTTCTTGGGGTCATTTTCTCTTTCGAGACTTGTGCTCTCCATGAATGTGTTCTCCAAGTGGCGAGTTTTATACTTCCTTTTTCCACCAGGCTTTTCACTTTTCATTCTGTCAGTTCCTCCAGAAGGTGTCCTTGACCTGTCACTTGATCGACTCCTTGACCTGCATCTTTCGTAACAGTAATAGTGTCTCTCACGGCCTCCCCTCTGGCTATGTGGATCTGTCCTTTCAATAAATGATCGTATCCTGTATTCTGGACTAGCAGATTGCCTTGAGTAGAAAGAATTAGACTGAGTCCTCCTCCTGCTGGAGGATTCATAGCCATCTCCAAATGTCTTTCGACTACAGAAAGCATAACCCCACTGGTATCTACTTTGATAACTGTCTCTTACATAGTAACGATCACCGTCTCTACTTCTTGATCTCCTTTTGCTGTGGCCTTTGCTACGCGATCGCGATCTGCTTACTTCTCTAGATGGAGTGCTCTCACGACTTAAAGAGCCTCTCTGGCTTTTCAGAGAGACTTTGGAGTCACGAGCCCTCGACTTCTTGCTTCTTTTGCTCTTATGTTTGCTACTATCTCTGCTTCTCGATCGTTTCCTTTTAAATTGGCTTTTGCTACGATGCTCCCTCCTAGACCGATGGCCATGGCTGCCTCGAGTGGTCCGTGAACAGGACTGTGGGCTCCTGGACTTCCCCTTTCTAGGCAATCTGTGATTCCAAGGGGAGCATATTGTATCACTCCCTGGGGAGGGGCTCCAGCTCAAGTGCCGTGGAGACAGATCTTTTATCTTGCCTTTGTTCTTCTCATCATCTTTTGACTCTGTCTTCTCAACTGCGGGAGACAAGCAGCTTCTACAGCTACCTACATCCTCCTTGTATGTGGGGGAATGTGGCGAGAAACTTCTGCTTGATTCACTGTCACTCCAGCTGCGACACTGGATTGGCTGCTGTTTCTTCACGTCTTCCTTTTTCTCTTCCCTGATGGACTCCTCAGAGTCCGAGGACAGCTCAACGACTTCTGGTGTCCTCTCAGCTAATGGCTTAACATACCCAACAATAACACAATTGTCCGAGGAAGAGTCACTGTCGTTTGAGTCAGCGTTAGCCTGTAACTGAGTCTGCAGTTTAGTTCTTCGACTTTTGTAGCAGAGTCCTCATCAGAACTTTCTGACATCTCCAGAGGAGAAGCTATGGTTGCACGAACCTCTTCTGAAATGGAATAGGAAGGTCCTGGAGTTTCATCATCCCAGGGGGCCTGATCAAGACCAGTCACAGACAAAGTGTTATCTGGCCCTTGAGAATATGCCACATCTGGAGATATTGTAATAATTGATGAGTCTGACTGGCTTCCTTCATCATATGATGGTGCAGGACAGTCATAATTGGCATGTTGATCATATGCTTCTAAGTTAAAAGGACAACGGGCAAAACTGATGAATTCATGTAAGAAGTGTTCAGTCCGATTCAGCAAAAATGGCTTTAAATCATCAGCAAAGGCCTGACTTTCCAGATCATACCTAGTCACATTACTCATGATAATGTGCTGTACAATATTAACCAAAGATCCGTGAGCACCAAACAGGACTGTAAGTTCTCGCTTCAACCAAGGAACCAACCTGTGAAGGCAAGCAGGATTGCGGCGGAAAAACTCTGCTGAAATGTCTCGATAGCGGCCACCATCCTGAATACTACGAATACGCACACCAGTACGGTACAGAGCTCTGCGGAAGTTGATCATATCCTCCTCCTGAATCTGGCGCAGAGATCTGCCCTCTGCGCTAGCCTGCCTCCTTGAGGCCAGCCTCCTTAACATCTGCTGAATCTCTCCATCTCGCTGCCGCACTGGTTCGCTCGACAACCCTTCGAACAATATCCCATTATCTGGAGGGGACAGCGTCCTTCGGGAAGGGTAACTGCTAGAGCGGCGTTCCCCTGTTAATGTGGTACGGTAACGAAATCTCCGGCCATCAGGGCTGGAAAAAGAGCTATTTTCTAAAGGGCTGAGTATGTACTCCTTAAAGTCGTCTTCAGCACGAATTGTATGGAAAATGGAAAAAAAGGGTTGCTTGCAGAGAGGGCATTCTGCTTTGTTTTTTGACCACTCCTGGACACAGCGGAAACAGAACCTATGCAAGCAGCGATCTAGATATGCAACATTGTCAAATCTATCCAAGCAGATGGGGCATTTAGAGTCAGGAGACGCATCTGTTGGCAGCTTGCTGGTGCTGGCTTTTGGTGAAAAGTTGCTATCTTCTGAAAACTCCTTATCTGCTGAAGTCATGTTCTACAAAAGAAAGAGACAAAAGACCATTGCTATCTCAGAGACACAAAAATATTAAAGTCCAGACACAGAAACCCGTAAAGGACACCTTTAGGCTGCAAACCCCAGCATTAGCACAAAGAGGCAGGAGGACCTAGCTACTTTGCTTGGCCTCTCCTCACAGTGAGATCTGGTTCTTCAGTGCTGCACCTTTTAAATAGAGCTTCAATCTTGCTTGAATCTGGCCTATATGAAGGTAACAGGCAGGACTCTGCCTTCTTCCCCACTCATAAATAACTGCTTTGACATGATCAGTAAGTTTATGATTAACATATCCACCGAAACGCACTTCCAAAAGAGACCAGTGTTTACATGTGAAAAATATGACAACAGTTAGTTCTGTCCTCTAAGAAAAAAAGTCAAAACAAGTAATTGCACTCAAACTAAACCACCAGTTCCCAAGTTCTGCTGGGCCTGTCCTGTCCTGCACCCTCTGCCCATGTTTTGCTGGGCACTCACACTGGACCACCTATGGCTTGTTAGACTAGGCAACCTCCAGCCATGCGTTCCAGCCTAAATTAATCTTTGTTTTTATGACTGAAGCAGAAAGAGCCAGGTGCCATTCCTACACCCACCCTCAGGTACACGCTGCCTTTGTATCTAGCCAAGCCATTGTCCTGGTTTGAAGTAAAGCAGAACCAATTTTCTTTCCGGTAGTTTTACTTTTCAGCTAAGCCTCTTCTAACCAACTGCAATCTCTGAAATTAACAGCGTGTTTTTCAGGCAGATAAGACCCGATGTTTACAGTGACCGCCAAGGAACGGTATGCGGAGAGGCTCCTCCTTACACTTACTGCTATGACCACCAAGGTCAGCAAACTTTGTGATTTGCCCCGTTGGAGGGTCGGGAGCAGGAGATCACAGAGGGGTTGCGCCTGCGGGGAGGAGCGGACAGGACGGGTGACCCAGGGCGCGGTTAGCAACAAATACATCTATTCTAAAGTTAATTTAGGTATCGGCACTACCCTAAGGCGTTGCGACTCAGTGGAAGTAAGTTACCGGGGTACCTCAAAACTCACTACCCCACCTTCTGCGGCTTGCAACCGCCCGCGGGGACACCCGCGACGGGGGGACGCGCGCGGATGCAGTGTGCGTCACAAACGCACGCACCGAGTGTCAGAAACGCACGCAGGCACGCACGAAGGAAGGAGGGGGGCAAGGGAGGAAAGGGGGAAAGGAGGAAAGGAGGAAAGGAGGAAAGGGGTTCACGCCCACCCCCGGTGCGACATCACCGCCCGCTCGCCCGCTGCGGGACGCCTCTCCCCCCCGCCCCCCGATCCCGCGCCCCGGCAGCCGCCGCCCGCACTCACCGCCGCCGGGCCCTCGCTCCCCCTGCGGGCCGGGGCCGCGGCCGTCTTCAGCCGGTGTCGCGTCCGGCAGCGCCCGGAGCTGACAGCCTCCCGTCGCTCCTCCCCCGGCGGGCGGCGGCGGGCGCCCTCCGCCAGGCGCCGTGCGGGCTCGGCCATCGGCGGCGGCGGAGGCGGCGTTGCCACGGGAACGGTTCCCCCCGGCCACCGGCCGGGCAGCGCCAGCCCGCCCCGCCGCCTGCCGGGAGCTGGCGCACTTCTCTGACGCCACTTCCGCTCTGGGCGGCGACATCTTCCTGGCGGGCGGAGCGCAGGGCGAGGAAAGGGGAGGGCTGGGCCGGCATGGCTCCGTCGGGGAGGAGGGACCCGCGCCCGTTATGTCGTCTGGTGCGGGCCGGGAGCCTGGTGGTGGGAGTGCTGGGGGTAGTGGGGCTGGGGCTGGGGCTGCTGGGGCAGGGGCAGGGGCAGGGGCAGGGGCAGGGGTGGACGCGGACGGGAGGTTGGGGGGGGGGTGGTGCTGCTGCTGCTGCTGAGGGTGGTGCTAGTGCTGAGGATGCTGGGGGTTGGGGGGGTGGTGCTGGGGGTGCTGGGCTTCGAGAATCCGCGGCAAGGGGGAACCAGGCCTGGTGATGGTGGTGGTAGTGGGCTGCGGGAATCCGCGGGGTGGGGCGGGGGCGGAACCAGGCCCGTAGGCCGCCCGGCCTGAAGGCCGGGTTTACTGCTCGAGGGAATTTGCCTCTTGGTGGAGGCAGCGGACACCGGGACCTGGGAGTTAACTGGACCTCCGGCCGCCAACGCGCAGTGCACTTTCCCCCGCAGGTGCTCGCTGCTGTCGTGCTGCTTTGCTGGGGTTTCGTCCTCTACGGGGCACGGGTGGCTGCCCTGCGGCAGCTGGAGAGCAGCCTCCTGGCGCAGGGGCTGCCCTAGGCAATGGCAGAGCCCGTGGACACCACTGGCAGCTCAGCGTTGTCTCTGAGGGTACAGAGGGATCCATCAGAAGGCTGGAGGAGTCCTGTGGCCAGTTGGGCAAACAAAGCATAAATAGCTCTTGGGAAAGAGAAAGTAAATAAAGCATAAACAGTTATTAGGAAAGAGAACAAGGTCTGTCCTTACTGATTTCTAGTAGCGCATATCTGCGAGGGACACACATACCCATATGCGAAAGGAAAGGACACGGCCAGCTCCACAGACTGCCACAGAGAAGGCACTGCCTTCCACAGCACCTGCATGTAGTACAACCAGGACTCACATAAAACATGAGCAGAACCAGCCATGTTCCTTTTCTTCTCTGCAGCCGGTAAGGACTGAAGTTCGCTAGTGCAAGCATACATGGGTGCACAGGGACTCGCTGATCTTAAAGGTCCCTTCCAACCTAGACAATTCTATGATTCTACCTCTTGAGTTCCAGCACAGCCCTTCTGTCCATCTGATAATACTGCCCACATCCTGAGCCCTCTTACCCCTGTGCAGGAGCTGGTCCACCTTTCTGCTCAGGAGCAGACACACATGCGCTGACACACTTACCCAACAGATGCTCCACACCCACAGATCTCCCCAAATGCCAGCGTGAGGCTATGCCCGATACTCTGCCTGGACGCAGGGCCTCCTACGTGCTGCTAGCCCAGCTTGAGGTTTAAGGAGCTACCTCCCCACCCCCAGCAGTTTTCCCTGGTGTTTGGGGGTTATGCAACCACTTTGGCTGCATGAGGCACGTGGGCTGTGACCTGCAGTCCTGCTTCATGTGCTGGTGCCAAGACTGGCTTGGTTTACGCACTCCCGTTTCTCCAGGAGCTGCACCTGAGGCACACATACTGGTCCTGTCCCAGCAGCTGGAGTTGGGACTGTTATTGTTGCCTGAGCCCTTTGCTGACACCAAGACCCTTACCCACCCCCATTGCTGGCACGATAGGAGGGATCTGTATCCGGAATGGTCCTACTTGGTGAACTTCTTAAATGCTGTGTGCATGTCTAAGCTCTTAGGTGAGGTGGGGATCCACTTGGAAAGTCCATCTCTGGAACTCCCTGATTGGAAGATGGAAGGTGCCTCAGGCTCTTCACAGGGAGATTTTGATTTATGAGCTGAAAAGAAGCAATTCTGGAAGTTAAATGGATCTGGTTTGGGGTGCTGGTTTTCTACACATCTGAGAAGAGCACAAGTCTTGTGGCTCCTCTCCCACAGCCTGCACAATCAGCAGCATCTCATCCCACCCACAGACTTCTTGATTCTGGGGAAGGGCCTTCGCCCAGGGAGGCCTGGCTGTGCTTCGTGGGCCGTCAAGTCCTCTGGGGTCCCTTGGTCAGCAACAGGGATTTTCCCCACCAGCAGCTTTGTGGGAGTGTGAGCTTGGAGAGACCTCGTTCTCCTGTCCTGAGCAGCAGCCACATCACCAGCAGTGCCCAAGCTGTTGACAGCGGGACCCACAGTCCCTAGCTGGGGACAGCCACCCTCCCTGGCCCTCTCTGGCTTGTCCTGGTGCCAGGGACGATGCCCTCTCGGGCACAGCAGCAACAGCTCCTCTGGGGAAGGAGGACACCAGGAGGCTCAGGTTATTTGATTCCTTTTTTTTAGCATCTTCCATGTTAGCTGCATCACCCTGCAAATAAGTGACAATTGTCATAGACCCCGGCAGTGCCCCTACAAAGGTTTCTGTGCTGACAGAGAGCCTCTCTGCCTCTCCACTGATTTTTTCTTTGACCCAAAGTTGAGTGGCCAAATCGTCCTTCGCTGCCCATGCAACAAGGGCTCAGCTTCGGTGTGCTGTTGTCCTCACTGTGGTGGTCAAACAGTCACCAGACACAGTTATCTTCTTCCTCTGGCCAGCTGGGCATCTCCAGCAGCACGGCGCCAAGAGCAGGAGTGACGGGTGCAGGGCTGTCCAGGTGTGTTAGAAACACTCTGACCACCAGCCAGCCCCAGGTCGTGGCCTCTCACTGTTGGCTTCTCTGCCTTCATTTCAGGCGCCGCCACTGGCATGCAGCTATAGCTGGAGGTGGGCAGGCATCTGTCACTGCAGGGGTTCGGGTTGCTCTGCTCTGCTGCAGACCTTCTTAGTGCCATTTTGCAGCCACCGCGATGGGAACTCACCCATTTTGGCTCTGTTCCTTCTGGGTAGCTAGTGTTCCTGATAAGGCAGAGCTGGTTTACCTGCCAGCTGCCACGAGATGGCAAAATACTCCCCAGCATGGCTCCCAAGCCTGCTTGCCAGCACGGCAGGCTGGAGCCGTGCAGGGCAGCAGGGAAGCAGCAGCACCAGCTGAATTTCTCTCCCCTGGGGTGGGAACCTCAGCTCCCCAGAGGGCTCAGGGGTGCCTCTCCAACAGCCTCCAGAGGACCAAGACCTACCCGTTGTCTCTGGTCCCTGGAAGACCAAGGCAGAGCCTATGACTGTTTGCTTTGAGATGAAACACCCAAAAATGTCCCTGCTGATGACAAGGACCTTGCACAGCAACAGCAAGGAGGCAGAAAGCAAAATTGCTCTTCTTATGGGATGGTCCTTAGCTAACTGAGAAAACAGTGTGATGTTTCTGCAGATATTAAGAGAACTGGAAGTCTCAAGTGCTTTTTTTTCTCTGCCCTGCCCTGCCTATTCTCCCTGTTCTCTCTCCTGTGCTGTGATCACAGCACCATGCCAGAGTTGCTGTCAAGGGTCTAAGGAACATCCTCAGCTCCACATCCTCACCTTTGCCTGAAGCCATGCCAGGATGGTGGCAGCAGCAAGGAGCAACTTGTTTCTTCCAGGTAACATGGTAGTGGGATCAAAGCTCCCACAGAGGTTGGGAAATACCTCCTTCAAGTCTAGTGGGGAGGACTGTCCTACTTTGAGGTAAACAGAATCAACTTTCTGTGTAGTAATTTTACTTCTTAGCTAGGCCTCTTCTAACTCTCTGAAATTAACAGCATATTGTGCAGACAGCTTGCAGCTTCCATCTCTGCAGCTCACCCTTCTGCTTGCCTCTGCTACTTGCTCAATAACGGTAGCTCTTTCAGGAAAGCAATTAAAATCTTGTGCTTCCCAAGGGTTTGAAACTGCCACCTCAGCAAGAAAAGCCTCTGTGTTGTGCCACCAAAATCATTACAAAACATACACTGGAGAGCTCCAGGTAACCAGAGAAATCACAAAAACTTGAGTTTTAGACTCAGCTCAGTTTCCCACATTGAGGTAAATCTTCACTCTGATTCTTCTGCCCCGAAGTTACGCATTGTCTTGAAGACAAGGCCAAAAAGATATTCACCAGGATCAAGTTCCTGAGACATCGATTGAAAATAATTTAAGAAGATCACCAGTGGATATCTAGTAATTAGAAATAAGATAATATAAACTCAACATATCATCAATAGCAGCGTTAAAAATTTACTTCCTATGCAGTTTTGATGCCAGTTGTCTCATGTCTCCATACCCTGAGCTACCTGTCTCTGAAGAAGCCGTCTCTGAAGCTGATCATTTACAGTGTTATCACCTATGTTAGATGCTCTACCTCCTCTTTTCTTTCAAACTGTCTGTTCAACTCGTGCTCACGTGCTTGCTCACGGAAGTCCAGAAGCACATGCAAACCCTCTCAGCTTGCTTCTGGGATATCACGAGAAGGTCCTGGACCCAGTGCTCAGCATCCAACACCCCCTCCTTGCCCACGAAGAGGCAGTGCGGAGCAGAGACCATGTGTTTCCTGTCACATTCAAAATGGTACAGCAAATAACTATTCTGATGAGATCACCAGAGATGCTATTTTGCCAGTGCTATCATCCCTAAAGGAATATATTCATAATGCTGATGAAATCCCCCTCAGATCTTTTTTTTTTTTCTTTTCTTTTTAATCCTTTTTAATAAAGCACAGCTTATTTATCAGAGCAAGGCTGGTTTATTAGTCTTGAAGTGGTTTGTTTGTTTGTTTGTTTAGGTTTCAGGGGGTTTGGAAAAAGTGTGATCAGTATGCTTTTCATTAGCATAGCTGAGAGGACTTTTTTTTAATGAAATGATTAATTGATTCAGCCAGGTATGCAGCCACAGTAACAGCTGCTCGAACAGATATAAAAGATTCTCCTTCAAATGCGACCTTACCTCACTAACATGAGGCAGTACCCATGGATACATGTTAATTACAAGGTTAATAAGAATATGTAGTGATAGCTAATGTTGTAGCGGAGTTATTTAATGAAGGCTATTGAAAACAGTCAAAAATGGAAACAAAATCATTAGCTGGGGAACTGTGGGCTAAATTCAGCTTTAAATCACTTTAACATACTGATGATAATCAATTTCTCCCAAATTACACCAGCAAGGAAGCTGGAACATAATTGCTTCATTCCTGCATTACACACTGTTTGAAAATGGAGGAATTACGTAAGTTCAAACTAGAGTTTAATAGAGCCCTCTGCCTGCTTAATAATAATTACATGCTTTCATTATCGTCTCTATTATTTATGTAATGACACCTGTAAGCTAAGAGCTCTATAAATACAGATTTTGGTAAATACATGCAAGTTCATGGTAAATGGAAACCTAACAATCTTTTAAAATCCCAGTAGTGACCAGACATAAAATGCATATAAACCTAAAGACAGTAGTTCAGACTACAAGTGGGTATCAGCTCACCCCAGACCAAGAAGCAGGTGGAAGAGGAAAAAAGATGTATGCATGGTATGAGACGCAGAAGGGTAAGGGTAAGAGAGAGACGCAGGAAGGCAGAAGACAACACTGAGCCCAAAGGAGGGTGAGATGTCAGAGGACCCTGTCCAAGAACGTTAGCAGTGCTTCGTGATTACAAACACTGAACAGACCTTGAACCAGTTTGGCTAGGTTGTGGTGCTGCCAAAAATCCTGTAAGAATTTGGACAGACAGGCTTCGGTTCCCTATCTGCAAACACAGCCTGGGAGTTTTCTTGCTGCATTGCCACTTCAGGTCTCCTCTGCTCTTTGCTGCAGCCAACCTGCCATCACACATCCCATGCTGCGACCGCTTTAGACGTTTCTGTGGAAAGCAACACATGTATCTGAACAGAATTCAACGCTACAGGACCTTGACTCACCGTAGGAGGCTCGACAAAGCTGTGTAATACATGAACACGAGCAACTGAAGCGAAGCAAAAGCATACAAAACCTTTGCGGAAGCTAGACGGCAGTGTTGGCACATGCTCCAAGGCACAGGCAAGCTACTGCTCCTGTTTTGCACAGTGGGTTCTAATTGTGGGTCCTCCGTTCACAGGAATCAGTTTTGGACCTCCTTTTTTGTCCTCTGAAGGAAAAAATGGTTTAGCATCTCTGAAACTTCAGCCTTAGGACCAGCAACCACAAAAGAGTTCAACAGCCAAAAAGACTCAAGCAGAGTTTCCAAAGCAGAAAGAACATATCCTTTTCTTTAATAGTAAATTGTTTAATAGTTGTTCCCCCCCTCCCCCAGCCAATTCACGTTTCTGCATGTCAGTAGATCGTCTGATTTAACAGTGACACACCACCAAATGAGCCTGTCACTAAAAGGAAAGTGCAGTTTTTGAAATGGCTCTTTACATTCAAACGAGATAAAAAGAGAGGTGGAGGGCTTTGCCACAGATACTGGAAGAGACAAATGGTTAAAAAGATAAAGACCTTCAAAGACCATATGTTGCCCCAAGCAGCCTTTAATGAATGTTATTGTGGTTCAGTGAGTCCGGTTTGCTTTTAACGGTTCATTTGGCAAGTTGTTGCTGCAGCAATTTCTAGTAATAATGTCACAATAATCTTTTAACTGGGTACAGCTTTGTGACTATACAGTATTGCTCTGAAAGGGATTTCTGGGCATGGTAAGATGGGAAAACATAAGTAGCAAGTTCCTTTATTTCCTTCTGCCATGGCACACATCACACTGAAGAAGAAGAGGACAGCAGTCACTCCGAGGAAAAGCAGGAGGAATTCTCTTCCACTCAGATGAGGATTATTTTGAAATGGTTAACAGCAGCTGAGAGCACAACGCTGCCAGCAGAGAGGGACAGTGTTTAATTCCTTCACACTTTAGGTGTTACTGATTACAGTCAATACAACAATGTATTTCTACCCAACATACTAATTTTCTGGTAGAGTTATTTTCCCAGTCCTTTATTCCAAATGATATTTTGACTCGATCCTTGTGCTGATTCAAGTAGCAAAGTAATCCAAATTACTAAAATAATGAAGTGATGAACTGTAATTAAGACTAATTATATATTATTTTTCATCTGGAACCAAAAGCTCAGTGCCAGCAATAGAGCCCAAACCAAAAAAAAGGTTTAAACCCAAACTATGGAAATCATTTGCTAGCTACACAGCTTGACAACCATACCTTGTATTTTTCCATGAGCTGCAGTCATCCTGCTGTCACTCCACATTTCTACACAGGCTCTCAAGCACAGGATAACACACTCTGTGTTCTCTATTGTCATTTTTCAGATGTAACTGTGGGTGGACAATACATTTCGCAGCAGGTAGGAATGCCTAACGCAAGAAGGAGAAATTTGTAGCGCAGGAAAAGAGGAAGGAATTGAAAAGGAGACTTCCCCTCAGAGATTCAATCCCACATCCATACAAACAACTCGCCATGCCTGGGGGCAAATAATCCTATCAAAGTCAATGAAAGCATGCAATTTAAAAAATCATGCTCCGTGTAAACATCTGCAATAGGCTTCAGATCAGTGGCAGATGTGAAGCTTGCTACGACATTGACAGTTGTTCCCAGTGATTTCAAGGGGACTATACACATACAAAATTGATTCTATGATTCTCTGCTTCTATAAAAGTGCATGCTGAACTTCCAGAATTGGGACGTAAAGCCAATTAATTCAGTCTAGCTACAAACAAGCTCCAGACTAAAACCCTTGCAGGGCTGCTGCTTATTAATCAATATCTGTGTATCGCTTCGTGGTACCTTCTAATCGGGTATCTTAAGTTCACATACCATACCCTGCTTGCAGGATCGGACCATAGGGATGAGGCTGCATCCCTCCAAAAGGGGCTAATACTCCAACGCACAGAACCGCATGTAGCCGTGGGCCCCGAGGTCCTGACGATGCGCAGAGTCCAGCTGGGCTCTGCCTGCAGCAAACCCACTTCAAACTGCGTTTTTACAGTATTTGTATTCCAAAGGCTTGTGGACCACACAGGGGAATGCATTTGTCCATTATCATCCCACCACCAATTAAAAGGGGAAAGTCCATGACTTCAAGTCAACAACCCCTGCCTTAGTAATGCTGAGCTCGCTTCTCCATAGAGAAGCTGTTTGGGTATTTCACCTCGAAATAAACTAAACAAAGCAATGTTAACATTTCAGTCCACGTTTCCATTTCTGTGCTTATAGATGGTGCCTATTAGGGGTTACCTACCAATTCAGAAGGTAATTAAACTATTACGCTTTGCTTCCAACATGCAGCATTCAGCCACAGCCTCCAAATTTTATTGACTGCAACCAGGAAGGTTTTGCCTCAGTAAAGAACCGAGGGATTTGGTCTAGTAAGAAAGGTGTCAGCTTAATAATAAACCCCTCCTCAAATAATTGCAGTTCATTAAGCTTTGAGGCAGAGCACGGCACAGGCAATGACTTCAAGGAGGTCTGTCAGTGCTGTTGTGTTGGGGGCACGTGTAATCGTACCACCGAAATAGCCAAATTTTTGTGGGAGTGTAAAAGACAGTATACATCCCACGGAGTTGACAGTCTTACGCAGAACTGCTGCAAAAAGAACAACTGAAGGAAAATACAGTCATGCCTGTTTCACCGAGTAGGAGCTGAGGAGAGAATTGCTGGTAAGAAAGCTGTCCGTGCTCACCAGCAAGCTGAGAGCTAGCACCCGGCCACGGTCCTCCTGAGGGCCCCACGCCAGAGCATCTTTCCAGGACAGACAGGGTTTTAAAAAGCCTTTAAAAAAAAAAAACAGCTAACATACTTTTTACTAAAGCTTTCTGAAATTCTGCTAAAACAGTTTGGGCCACAGCTGCGATGGGAATGGTGTGCTACAAATGGATGACAGTGGAGGAATGTAGAGATCAACAGAAAAAAAAAAAGACCATACTGTCACAGCGAACTGCCCCAGAATTAAAGGCGATGAGTGTGATGTTTAAGAACCTGAGGCTACCACTGCAATAAGCCGCAAAAGCAAAGAAATAAATTAGTTCCCTTGAAATTTGCAGTCATCTGCCTCTTTCTGCAGAAGAGCTCTCTGCATTATATGTGTCCAGCAGACATGCTCATGATCATCCCATCCCGCTCTCACAGGAGTGGGCTCAACGGAAGTAGAGCAGGATCAGCTTATCATGGCTTATCATGGCTTATCAGGGAGGTTTTGCTCCTGAACCAGCAGCCTGCAGCAGGAGACTCATCCTGCTGTCCCAAGCTGTCCAACGTCTAACCATTTACACAAGCCCACTGACCATTTTTTCCTTTTCCTCAAGAACTTCTGCAACTTTTTCTCACAGCTGCCAGCTCACCTGCATTTCATGGAGAAAGCAGCCAATTTCATCTTTTGCAAATACTTGTTCTTTATTCACAGAATCACAGAATGGTAGGGGTTGGAAGGGACCTCTGGAGATCATCCAGTCCAACCCCCTCCCAGAGCAGGTTACACAGGAACGCGTCCAGGTGGATTTTGAACGTCTCCAGAGACAGAGACTCCACCACCTCTCTGGGCAGCCTGTGCCAGTGCTCTGCCACCCTCAAAGTAAGGAAGTTCCTCCTCGTGTTGAGATCGAACTTCCTATGCTCAAGTCTGTGCCCGTTACCCCTTGTCCTGTCACTGGGTGCCACTGAAAAGAGCCTGGCCCCATCCTCCTGACACCCACCCATTCCTTTTAAGTAGTCTGTGAATCCCAGGTGGTTATTACAGCCCCTGACATTTCCGTCAGTCCCTGGTCTCTCCAGGTGCTCTCTCTGCCCTCAGTGAGTCTTTTCCTCTGACATTTTCCATGTCTTTCATTCTCAGCCTGGAGTATGCTGGAGAGCAAGACGGACAGAGGGACAATGCTGCTCTGAGGGGCAGGATGGGAAGGGAGACGACTCCACCCAGCAGGCAATGGCAAACTGCCTTCCACAGGGCGAAGCAGGTCGGCGGAGAGGGGTATTCGTCCATCCACCGTAGGCTGCCCAGCACAAGTGACTGCGCGGGGATGTCAGCCCGTCAGCCACTCACAGATGATTGATTTGCAGCTTTCCTCGCAGAGATTGTTTCTTTCCGAATGGTCCATTAATTCTTCCTTCCGGAAAAAATAGCAAAAAAAAAAAAAAAGAAAAAGAAAAAAAAATACTACGCAGAGAACTTTGTTTCTGGATAAAAAGAAAGGTTTTACAACAACAGTGAGCACAAGAGTTGAGAATTCAGAAACAAGTATTTCTTTACTTTTCCTGATACATATATATTAGCACAAAGTCTATGTACAAATATGTAATTTAATATGCTTTATAAAGTGGTTATATCTCTTCATTTGAATGGATAATAAGCATATTTTTCAATTTTCTCAAAATAGTAAAAAGCTCAAAAATGCACAATTTCTTAACACAGGTTTCAGCAAGGTCCTGCTTGCATTTTCTGTGCGAGATTCACCCAGTCAGTCTGTGAATAAGTATATTGATTGCTTTGTCGATTTTTCTTTAGATAAATTCAGATTAGGGAGTCTCTATCCAACAGGAAGAAAGATAAATAACTACATCTCAAAAATACTTCGCTCTTACTGCAGTCTGTCAGTGGTCAACATATCTCTCTCAGCCACATTAATGTTGATAATAAATACTAACTGGCTCCTCCTGGGAAAAGAGTACCCAATACTCATTTGAAGAATGCATACTTCCAGTTTGGGATGCAATTTTAGAAATAGATTAGTAGGATTCTTCTATTACTGCTTAATAAGTGTATGTTCTTTTATCGCTTCTTTTGAATCAAACATAGCTCACCTATGTTGTTTTTTGCTGTTGAAGTCAGATAATGAAACTGTAAGTGACGCTTTAGAAACCTGTGGCTGAATTTAGAAACCTTCAGTGCTGAATTAAATGAACAATGTCAAGTGCTAAACAAAAGTGAGTTACAATTAGAGTTTTAGAAGAGAGCGAGCTATGCCTGCAGCCTGCTGATAATTTACGTATTCACAACCACATTTTTCACTAAAAGAAAGGCTTCTTTCCCTGCCAGTGTTGTGTGCAAGGCCCAAATGAAGAAAGAGTAAGACTGACAGTATGCAGAGGAATATGAATGCAGAGGAATATGAACGCAGAGGACTGTCAGCGTTAAGTCAAGCATCTCCCCATCCCTGCCAGACGACAAAGTGTACCAGTAGAGACTTCTGAAACCACTCTCCCCGGAGAAAATGAGGCCAGCTCCACCAGCTAAAGTTTGACTCTCTTTCTTGGCATGATCAGCTCAGCACAAAGTCACGCCTTTGAAAAGAATCAGAAAAAAAACCCTGTTCCTCACTTAGCTGCATTTATATTAAGTTTAAGCACATCTTGCCACAAATTTAAATTTAAAAACTCAAATGGAAGTCAGGTTTTTGCTAAGTTCACACAATATTCCTTTGAAAATAGTAAAGTAAAAGTTTTGAAGTGCAAGTAAGAGGGACAGAGGCCACAAACTCATACTCTACAGTGTAGCAGTCATCATATTTAGCCTCACTCTTAACAGAGGTGATGATGTCTTTTACTGCTATTAAAAGCCTTGAATGGAGCATCAAAGCAGCGCACAGAACTAACACTGCCATTAAAAGGCACCAGATAGCACCTATTTTATACTCCATGTTTACATATCTTTAACTATTTAAAGACCTCATTCTTCTCTCACAGCCACATGGATAAGTTTCTGGTATGAAACTGATTAGGCCAACACACAAGAACCAAGGCAAGCATCGTGTCTCCTAACATAAGCCATCCAAGTGTTAGCTATGTAGCTTAAATTCGCCAGCTAGGTTTCCCACCACATCCCAGGCCATCTGATTTTTACGGGATGATCTGATGTCTTAGTTTTCACGCATGGGCCACCCTCAGATGGCTTATGGCAGGCAAATCAATGAATTAATGCTTTCTTCTCTAATTTCTTAGGAGTGCCTTAAAAATGTGAATCGGGCATAAATCATCACTGCATTTATGCCTGCATGTGCGTATAGACATCCAAGGGCAAGAGCTATAAGAGGATCTTGCTACACCAGAGCAATGCTAACTCTGAAATTTATCAGCAATTTCAGTTTAAGCAGTGGTGGGGAAATATGTGTTAACCACTTTCTGAGTTTGGGACACCACCTGTACTTTTTCTCCCTGAAACTGCCCAGCATTGCACGTACAGAAGCTGCAAGGCAAGAGAACTGTCTTGTGACAAGGAAAGGTCAGGGACTTCTTGCACAGGCTCAGTGTGGAGGTTTTGTATCTTCTGGGACTAAGGCTTTTATCAAAAAAAGTGACCTAACTTAATTAATTTTTCGGAAAGAACACATGGCAGAGAGATGCCACTGGGACGGGGCAACCTCAAAGCCAGAAATAGAAAGTGAGGTTCTCCTGCGCATCTCATCTGTTTGCTGCTCTTCATCTTTCCATGGCTTCCAAGATGTGTGAAACTAATCTATTTAACCATAAACAGTGGCATTTATTAAACAGAATACGTGAAGAGGAACAGGCCAACATAGAATTTAACCTGTGCATGATGTGAGAGTACAGACATTTTTCCTATTCGCGTCTAATGCCTTTTGGTTTTGAGCACATTTGACGTATGAGGTACAATCAGCAACCTAGCTCTCCAGTTTGCTGCCTTGACTTGCTTCTGGTGCCTCACCCTAAGATTATGCATCAGTCAATGTGCTTCATATCCTCCTATTCACGTTGAAAAAAGGCAACCAGCAAGAAGGCTGTCTAAAAGCTGCAAAATTATCCAGTGAGCTTCATTGTTCAATCACTTCATAATGAGAACAAAGGTAATCAAAGAATCAAGAAGGTATTTTTTAGCACTAACCAAGCCCAACTTATTCCAACATGCTTAAAAACCTACACAGGCATATTTTATAAAATATTTTCCATTTCCTGAACAGAGTCTGAACTGACAGTGCAAAAATCAACCCTCTTATTTTTTTTTTACGCTTTCATCAGGGTCTGCTGATGCTGTAGTAGGACTGCAAGTTGGACAAAAAGGCATGTCGTAGCTTCTTCGTCGGGAACCACACCTCTCCCTCCCAACACTGACTGCGGAACCCTCCACTCCCAAATTCTCCTGTGCACACGAGAGGTGCCAGGTTTGGCTTTTCCTGTGTGAGGACAGAGCTAGCACAAGAAGGAAATATCAGGAGTGCTTATCTGGGGTGAGCTGCATTTGCCACTAACCATTTGCAAGGGACAGCTGGCGTGTGAATTGTGTATCTCTAAATAAAACCTGTGAGGACACAGGAGTGAGGAGATGGGCAAACTCCATGTGAGTTTGGGTTCTTCTGCTCTGTTTTTCAACCAGAGGAGACCAACACTGTAACAAGCTCTGATTTTGTTTGTCTCTGAAGACTGGGCAGCATTCCCCAACACCCTCATGAATTAAGGAAAGAATGAATAAGCAGCAGGTAGAACCACATCTCTGCCTAACAAAAGATGCTTTCCAATGGCTTAGCTTGTCTTGCTGAGTGGATCTTCCAGGCTGCACCGTCTGCCGGATCGGGCCACCTGACTGCTAACAATGAGATCCAGTCATGCAGGGAAGAGGTTAATTCACACCAGTTATAATACTATTGAAGCAACTCATTAAATCAGACAGGTTGTGCCATCCAGCACACCTGATGGGCTTAATCTAATGTCTCATCCCGGCCCTGGGGTTATCAGTGGGCAGCTGTGACTGTAAGTGATTGAAAAGACATTTTTCCGGGGGAGTTTCTGTTTACTGTAACTCAGGCATCGCTGATTAATTTCCCTGTGTTGCCTATTCAAATCTTTCCTTTCCAATCTTCTTATCTCCTAGAGGGTCTATGCAGCTTTTTAGTAACTTGAAATCAAGGTATGAAATCAGCAATATTCTGATTACAAGCAAGCTCCGAAGGCAACACACGTGGGCTTATAGTGGCACCATGTTAGCACTGTATCAATCTGCAAATCTGGTAGTGCTGCTGCACAGGCCAGAGCTGATTCATCTAAGAGGTCGAATTTTGTTTCCTTATTCTTGCAAAGTCTTGAAGTGCATTACACTTGGAAGATGTAAGGAGTTTCAGGAATGACACAGGAATTGCATGCGTTTTTGCAGACTTTGACTTTAAACATGAGTCTTTTCAAAGAAAATTGAGCCACCAGCTGGCACCTCTCAGCTAACAGAAACCAGCCGGCAGCCACCACATTTTAAGATTACCATTTGGCCAGTTGGGTCATCCCTGCTGAGAGGCACCTTGGAAGGTGGGTCACGTCCTGACCTGCAAAGGACGGGGTGAGTTTACTCGCTGAGATAAGGAGGTTTTCCAGGCAGAGAGCACCACGGCTGCGTCTGCCATCTCTGTTCCTGGCACAGGGCCAAGGGTGCCCACAGGGTCCCAACCTGCAGGAGAAACTAGAGGGGCTTGGTTTTGGGTTTTTTATTTTTTTTGCTTTCCTTCGGTTTCCCTTCAGCCTCCAGGACTGGACTTGAGCCACCATCTCATTTTGACGTGAGCTGCAGGCAGCTGTCAGATGGCAACATTGCTCACTAATATGTGATTGGGAATTGAATCAGCAACTTGGAAAGTAAAGGTTTAGCTTCCATAACTGCTCCTTTAAGCTGCCCAGTCCCTAGAATCTAGTGGGCTATTTTACCTTTAAAAATAATCATGTTCTAGAGGGGGGAAAGGATAAAATTAAATGGATTTAAAAATAGAGTATTTCTATTTTATTACTTAAAAATTACTATTCTATAAGCAAAGCCACACAGATTCAGTCTCCTGGACCGAAAAGGACATATACGGTCTAAACTAGCACCATAATCAAACAGACAAGATGTGTACAGCGTGCAGTCACTTGCAGAAGGGATTGAATGTTTGCAAAATTACATGCTGGCCTTGAGGAGTCCTCTGGGTAACAACTGGAAGGGGAGATACAGACAAATACCTTTCAGCATGGTACTATCTGCAGAGCTTTATTTCTGGACATGGAGTAACGTGTAATATTGCCTGGCACAGGCTCTCCTGTGCAAAGCCTTCAAGTGGTGAGACCAGCTGCCTTCCACCAGCAGGCTGTACGTCCTCCCGACGCTCCCCAGGCTGCTGCAGGGATGCATGTGGGCGGGCGGAACAGAGCCCCAGTGAGCAACCAGTGCCCGAGACATATCCAACGCCTGCCCTTTGGCTGGCTGTTGGCAAAGCAGCAGGAGAAACGGCAAGGTCGAGCGGAAACCACTGAAGAGAAAGAGCCGTACGACGGACACCAAGTAAAGCAGGCAATGAGTTCTCAAGCCCCGGAAAAACTGGGTCAAAAGGGTCTGAAGCAGAAGCTGTTAAGCAAAGTGAGAAAGCAAGGTTGTTATTTCAAAGCTGGTCCACGAGGCACTACTGCTCTGCGGCCGCGATGTGCTCTGCTTTTGGTTGTGCTCTGCTCGAGACCGAAGGCAGTTTTGAACTGCAAGACGGCAGGGGTTGTATAACGTAGACACAAGCTGCATCGGGAGCAGCAGCCGTATACAAAAGCAGGAAGGCGAGGAGGAAAAACCAAGAGCAACTATCCTGATAAAGGGAAGAAATTGAATCCCACGCTCTCAAAGACAGGCAAGGACAGCAGCGAAAACCTTCCACACTCACTAACAGGTAAAACCGCGCGTATACTTTTCGCCTTCCAAGAATTTCACGCAGATTGTCCTTGCAGGTCACAACATCTCAGCTTCCAGCCTACCCCCACGATGACTGTGCCTCCCGCCTCTGAAGGTGAGGAACAAACACAGTGATGACTCCATCCTCCTCAGAGAGGGATGCTGGCAGGACAGCACTCACACGGCCCCTTCCAGCACCCTTCGGTAGGGCATTTCAAAACTTACTTTGTGTGACGCTGGGCAGCGTTAGGAGCTTGAGTGCAACGCGTTCAGAGCGCACAGCCCCGGGTGCAGAAACACGGGGCCCTGGAGCAGGAGCTGCACGGCAGGCGTGAGCACGGCTGAGACACCCACGCGTCCCCTGCTGGGGGGAGACCCGAAAAAGCATCCCATCCCTGGGACTGAAGGAACTGGAGTATGATCCCGAGGCAAAAGCAGAACTCTGTACGGAAGAATTTACCCGGGAATTTGTACAGAAATACAAAGGGCACAATGATTTTGCCAGAAGTCTTAGCCAGAGTCATCCTAAAATTATCTGTTTTGATCATCTTATGATGAAAAAAACCCAACAACTGTGAAATAACAACTGTGAACAGGGATTGAGGTGACACCCTACTGTAATAGCAGCTCCTTATAAAGAGGGTGCACCAGGTCCAGCAGAGACCACAAGGGAAAAAAGCCCTTTACTTACCTACCTGTGAACGGTTAGGCCATGAGAGAAATAAATCTCAATAAATTATGAGGTCCCGCTCCAACCATAGCTCTCTATCAGCACAGAGTATTTCCAGGTAAGCAGCAGAGATCTGCCACCTGCCCAATTAATTCTTTTTTTTTTTTTTCTTTTTTTCGTTAGAGGAAATATACTTTAGACATCTAAACACCCAATTTGGAACCGCCTGGTTTTGGGAGCCAGCATGCTCTGCAATCGTGGCAAATTCTCAGTCAGGATGATGCTGCAAGGCACGAACTGCATTGATTATATACGTTTAAGTTATGTAAGTGATTTTCACCAGAGAATATATTAAATCCCCAAATCTGGTTCTACGCCTTACGTTCCTCTGCTTCAGCATTTGAACACCCAAGGGAAAAACTGCTCCAAAAAACAAGTTTTTCAGTCACACCAGTACAATCCACATGCTTTGAGCTTTAGACATTTGAGAAGCTAAGGCGGCCTTTCAAGGTGAAACCCAGGGACGTAGGAAGGTTTCCAAGTTTGATTTTTATTTCGTTTCAAATTTTAATTTTAGAATTCCTGGAGTTTGGAAAGTTAGGTGTCCAGCTGGATCCCACGATGTTAGATGCTTTTGAAAATTCTCAGGCAAAATAACTTATTTTGACATTCACAACAATGCGGTTTACAGACAGCTCCGTGTGCCTCCCATCAGAAGCGCTGGGCCTTCAGTGCCTACGAGGGACATGCGATTAAACTGCTGCCAGCGCAATGGCTGGTAAATGATGAGAAGGTTTGCAATCAGCCTGCAAGGTAAAACAAACTACACTTCCCACCCCCCCCAATTTACATGCCAAAGTACAACATAAAGGATATCATTATCATTGAGCAGAAAGGCAACACCATGAAATAAATACAGTGGATATTTGCTTATCCAGACATTAAATGAGTAAAATACAACCCTGACTGAGGGAGACAAAAATGGAGACTCCTTTTTTCTTATGATACAAACTGTTACCAGACTTCTGCTTAAAAAAGCCATGTGAACAAGACAAACTCACGATGCACTGGGAGGGGAGAACAAGCCCATTTGGGTTGTACCACATCAAATAGATAGTGTCGTAAGGCAAGTGACCTCCCTTCTTGCAGCACTTGTGAAAGCAGGAGGAGAAAAAAATAAATAGAAAAGGGTGGGGGAAGAAGGGAATCTGAAATACAGAAAAGAGCAAAAACCCCATATTCTTCTTCCCAGCACCCTCATTTGCATATGCATATCTGAAAACGCAAGTTTCCTCCTACCCTTTATAGACACGGTATTGTTACAAATTTTTAATAGAGCCCGAAGAGACACGAGCTGGAGCCCAGGCCCTCTCTGGAGTGGCGGCAGGAGGACAGCAGCCGAGAGCAGCACACAGCAGAGGGACGGACCCCCTCAGCTTGGTCTGAGGCGCCTCTAGTTCAGGGAGGCTAAACATAGAAAGTGGCTTCTTTTTAAGAAAGCATCAGCCTTCTGTAGTGCTGCAGGTTAATGATATTCTGTTAAAGCCATATGGGTCTGTGTCATGCAGACGCTAAGGAAAAAGGAGGAGAGGACAGTGGGATGAAGAAAACCGAGACAACAGAGTGGGAAAGCTGAGGAAGAGGACGAGGGGAGCTTCATCCCCACTGGACTCTTGTGACTATTGTACAGAGGCAGGAGGTCACCCTGAAAATGGCAATTTAATATCCCCACACCCTTGGACCAGGGGGAAAGATTGGTCCCAGTGCCTGCTCCCCACAGGGATTCCCTATCTGGCACAAGGTAAAGAGCAAATTAAGCTCTGGCTGTGCAGCTTGTAACCCAAAACTAAGCCCTCAGAGCTTTGCTGGGCACCAGCCACCATGTGGGGCCTGAGAGCTGCCAGCCCCTGGCATCAACCCTGAGCACCGGGGTACTGCAGCATCAGCCCTTTATGCTCCTTCTCCTTTGCAGAGGAAGACTCTGGCTGCTGCCCCTGGTGCGGGGAGGAGGCCAGCAGACACAGCCCCGCATCCCACCTTTGACGAGACGCACACCAGTATGGAGGCACCAGGTAAGACCAGCACCTCAGCTGAAGTGAGGCTCCCCCTCTAAAAAAGTTTGGGATTATGTGCAGAACTTTATTGTTATTTATGCAGGCACCTAATAGCGAGGAGAAGAGGACAGCCTGTGTGATGGTTTTGACTGGGACAGAGTTAGTTTTCTCCATAGTAGCCAGCCAGGATTTGTGCTGAAAACAGCGTTGACAATACAGGGGTACCTCTGTTACTGCTGAGCAGTGCTTACACAGAGTCAGGGCCTTTCCTGCTCCTCACATCACCCCACCAGTGAGCAGGCTGGGGGTGCACAAGAAGTTGGGAGGGGACGCAGCCGGGACAGCTGACCCCAACCGGCCAAAGGGATATTCCACGCCGTATCACGTCATGCTCAGTAATATAAACCTGGGGGAAGCAGAAGGAAAGGGAGGACGTTCGGACTGATGGCGTTTGTCTTCCCAAGTAACAGTTACGCGTGATGGAGCCCTGCTTTCCTGGAGATGGCTGAGCACCTGCCTGCCGATGGGAAGTGGTGAATAAACTCCTTGTTTTGCTTTGCTTGCATGCACAGCTTTTGCTTTACCTATTAAACTGCCTTTGTCTCAACCCATGAGTTTTCTCACTTCCACCCTTCCGTTTCTCTCCCCGACCCCACCAAGGGGGAGCGAGCGCCTGCATGGGGCGTAGTTGCCAGCCGGGGTTAAACCACAACAGCGTGTCAGGGAGAGACCCGGTAAAAGTCCCAGGATGCTGAGGGTTCACTGGGTTTCCCTCACAGGGACAGACTTCCACGAGGCTCTGGGAGTCTGCGTGGACAGAAAGCAAACCTATGGATCAGGTGGGGAAGAATGAGGAGCCGGGGAGCAGCGAGGGCCAGTCTCCCGGCAAAGTGGGGTGAGCAGGGACCCCGCCAGCAGGTGCTGGGATGCAAAGAGGCAAGTGTGGGTCAGGGTTGGGGCCCAAGGCAGAGGTCAGGGTCAAAATCAGGATCAAGAAGGTACGAGACTGAGCAGAGACATCTCTGCCTACAGCTCTGATGCAGTGTGGTGAGGGGCCACCAGTAGAGCTCAGCTTCAAAGCATGTCGCCAGGGAAAGGAGGGGCAGATCTTTGCTTCCATCTTCCTTCATAACCATTGCTATCAGCAAAAGACCTGACCAGGACCTGATCATGGGTGCAGCCAGCCAAACTTTACCTTCGCCAACTTGCCTCCTGGCAGGGAAATGTGGTCCTGGCCCTGAGAAGCTCTGGTTTCACACCTCGAGTGCTGAGGCAAAGGCCTTCAAGAGCAAACAGACCACAGCCCTAGTGCCAAGAAATCAGAAACATTTTGCCTTTGCAACATCATGGTACCCAAGTGCCATAGGGGTGTGTTTATGAAGACAGGCAGATGAAGAAAAAGATGGTATGATTCCTCTTCTATGCGTAAGGAACTCTGGAGAGAGTCAATTTGCCAAGTTACACATGTGAAATGAAACCTGTTTTCCTAATGGTTTTAACTAGTTCTCTACCCCTGGGTCAGTTGCTCCACATCATGTGTTGGAAGTCTACAGGCTTGGAGGAAGCACAGTCTCAGGGCTGACAGCCTTTCCCCAGGAAGGACGTGTGCTGAATGTGTCTGCCTCGAGACCGAGCTGGGCTGAAACATGAGCTGGCTGAGGCTGACAACACACGCAGGAATGGCAGGCTCTCTGGTGGCCGGGCACATGCCACCTCCGTGGCTGCAGCCCGTGCCCAGTGCTTTGCGCTGCGGACGGAGGATGTTGGAAGAGGGGTCTGGTAGGATGACAACTACCCCTGCAAGCCAGGAAGGAAGGAAGCTGTAAACGGGCACTGAGTGAGACCCCGACGGACGTCAGAGACAGACGGACACAGGACACCCTATGCTGAACCATCTCCCTCCCAGAGCTGCTCCACCTGCCGAAGCCAGCCCAACCCAGAAGCTGCCAGCTGAAATCCTATCCCTCAAGCAATGCAGGGAAGTGAACTGAGCCCCTTGTGGGCTCAGAGATAAATGCATCCACAGGCACAGAAAAGACAGAAGTGTGGATTACCCTGGCCTACTGCAGCTCCACAAATCAAACTGTCCCCACTGTGTCTTGCAGACCTGGGTGCTGGGGGTTGACACACACACACACACAAATGGAAATCCTACAGTATGTCCAAAAGGATCCCTGATGGTCAAACAGCAAAGTGCATGATAGAGAAACTTCCCCCCCCCCGACACTCTGCTCCTTCTCATGCTCATCTTTATTTTCTTGACACTCCCTTGTTGCAGCCCTCCTGATGCCTCAGCTGTGCACAGGTCCCACCGACACCCGGTGCAGCCTTTGGGCAGCACATTGCTTTTCAGCTGTCCAAACTACAAAAGAGGCTGTGCCTTTCAACCCTGATGTTGAAACAGCCTGGCCACCACAGTGGTTATGACAGGAACAAGCGTTCCAAAGCTGGACAAGGCCTGGAAAGCCCTCCATTCACAAGCTCTGAGCCCCTGGTGGGACAGCTGGCGCTGGTCTGCCAACAAGGGTCAGGCACAAGCACCAAAGCTGATTTTACAAACCACGGGAGTTGTACCGGATCACTGGAGCCAGGAACCAGTGGGCATCAAAGTAGCACTCTCCTGCTGCAACAATCACACCGACACCTGGCCAAAAAAGCAGAGGTAGAAACTTTCAAAAGAAAAAGCCTACTGCAGCTGTAGGCTTCTCATCTCCGCTGACTCTCTGGGTTTTTAAAACCCTTTTTCACTATAGATGGACAAGAGCTAACACATCAGTGTCACGGGTCTGTGAAGCAACCCGGATGCAACTAATTACTTCAGTAGCGGGTGCCCTCTCAGGTATTCAGAACATGTGCCATGTGAGTAAAGCCTCCCGGTGCACCCAGCACCTCTGGCAGCATGCCACCCTTTGCTCTGAAACCTTCCCCACCTATGGTGGATCAAGATCCAGTAGAAAATTTAACCAGCAGGACTTTTTGCCTCTTCCCATCTTGTCTTCTGAATAAGAGAGCCGGTGAAGAAGGATGAGCACGATAAAAAAGACCACGATAAAAGTATGTGTAACCAATGTGCTTTTTCTTGGAGGACTGTGAACACCGAAATCATTTGGGCACACCACAGCAGAGTGATGTAAGGCAATCAGTTCACGCACCACTGAGATGTATTCGTTGTTGGGCGGGAAGTACAACAGCTGTTTAGCCATGTACAGTAGCAGCATGTAACAATTTTATGCTAAGAATGCCTGAATTAATTGGACCTTTGGGGGAATTGAAGAAGGCAGAGTGTAATTACTTGAGCTGGAATTTATCCAGCCTGAAAAAAACAGCTTATTCCTGGAAAAAAAATATTATAGAATTATAGAATGGTTTGGGTTGGATCCCCTAGTTCCAACCCCTCTGCCATGGGCAGGGATACCTCCTACTAGACCAGGTTGCTCAAATTCACCCATCCAGCCTGGCCTTGAACACCTTCAGGGATGGGAACTTCCATAACGAAACCCATTTTCCAAAAGCATCCAGAATGCTGGCTTGACATTTCCTATTAAAATTCCTATCCCAGTGCTGCAAAGAAATAGGCCAAATTCACTTTTCAAAGACCAGATAATTTCAAGGGGTTAATCTCATGCAGACAGGTCTGATCAGTGGAAGATGCAAATCAATATACACCAATTGACTTCATCAGAGGAAGAGAGCTGCTTATACTGATTTATAAATGCTGCACCTCTGGCTAAGGTACGTTTAATAGCTTATTTACAACATGAGATGTTTATTTAAAATCAAATAACTAAGCATTTTTTTTTTCATTCTTTTGGCTACCCTGAAGGCAGCTGTCATGTTGTGGATGCTCAGAAGCCTATTGAGAAGTGACCTAGAGCTGATGTCAGACCATGAGCTACTGATCAGGCCCATGTCTCAATCACTCAGCAAATTTTGCACCAGATGTGGTTGGTTTCTTATTTAAATTGAGTCAGTTAAAGAAATATTAAGGTAATGGATGAAGTTAAGCCACTATTAGGCTACAAGAAGAATATCACACAAAAAATTGACTAGTAAAAACCCAGCAAGTGAAGCAAGCTGAATTGGTCGTGCTTTTGTGTTTAGACAAAGAGAAATATGTTCAAACTCAGTCCCCAGACTTTCTTTTCAGTAGCAGGATCTCTCTGAAGCCCCGCGGTGTTTCAGCTATCTAGCTGTCTATGCAAACCTAGGCAAATCATGAGCTGCCTGAGCTCCACACACCGTTCGGCAGCCCACCAGCCGCCTGGCATGGGCAGGCAGGACAGGCTGATGCGGATCCTCCTCGCAGAAGCCACCTGGGTTCTGATTCAGCTTGCGTCGTGCCGACCTACCAGCCCTGGGGTCTTGTCACCTTGTTCAGAAACGAATTCAATTGCAAAAAGCAATTTAGGGCATGCCCTCACTGGAGGAGGCTCTGCTGTTAGGTAACAAGAGGCCATCTTCCAGGACACGGCGTCCCATATCTAAGACGAGTGAGACATTTTTATTATTAGAAAGCTACGGTATACCTTTGCAAGCTTCCACCAGGCCTTTTTACACTTGCCCTGTCGAGCTCAAATGCTGATATTGTTCATACCGGTCTTTTTGTGATATGTTTTTCACAAGCACAAACCTGACAACTACAAGCTTTATTAAAAAACAAAGCAACATTTGCAAAGAGAATACTAAAATTCTTCTTGCTCACTCACACGCATTCATACACAGACTGGGGTGAGCATGGGAAAATCTTTCAGAGATCGTGTACCTATGGATAGCTGGAATTCATGGAAACTTTCAGCTTACATCAAGGAATTACAGTTTTGCTTGGTTAATGAAAGTTGGGTGTCCCATTCGTCACTTCAGTTCTCGGATGTACATTTGAGAACTTGATCCAGTTAATGTGCACTTAAGCTTTGATCCAGTAAAAGTCTCCCTGGGACATATGGATTGACAAAGCCGATGACACCGTCCCAAAATTGGCTCAGTAGTGACAGTGGGCAGCTGTTACACAACTCAACGCCGAAAGCTGATCTCGTTTCATCTGCAGGCAGCCAGGGAATTGCCTGCCCTCCAAACCTTTCAACAGAAAGAAAGAGGGATCCCAGCCAAAGGAAATGAAAAGGTGATAGGCATAGAGAGAGGAATCAGCTCAAATGCCACAAAGGGTGATGGAATGAGCCTAAACACAGGCACAGCTTTGCTCTCATAAGAGGCTTAGTGCTTTCTTCCCAAAGCTAACTTTCACACGAGGGACCATCTTGTCTCACTCTAAAGAACTAATGAAGTGTTTAAAGGCATTTCAGGAACATCAGAACAAATTCAGTGCTAACATGAAGGGGGAAAGAGCTACCACCAGCAAAACATTTGCTCTGCTAGTGCAGTCAGACTGCTGAATTGCATTCCTTTTCCGTAAGTACATTTGAGACATATTCCAGAAATATAGATCTCAGGGGAAGACAGAGAAACCATCTCAACACCCCTTCCTCTACCAAGTCTGCTAGGAAAGAATAAAAAGAAATGGAAGTTCAAACCTGGGTTCTGCAGCACCAGCGATTGCGCGGACCAGAAATGCAGGGCTGCGACCATGGGGGCAACCTTAGCTCAGCTCGGGCTGGTACGAGCCATCTTCCAGGCTCAGGGCTAAATATATGACAATGAGAGAAATTGCCACAGTACACTGCCACAGTCCTCTGCCACAGTACACATGCTGCACCATGTCTCAGATAATTGCCAGTTGTGAGAACATCTTCCAAAGAAGAAGCACGATGCCCATCCAAACAGTAGGGGAAAGGATTTAATTTCTCCCAAAGCTACAATGGTCTTGACCACAAATCCGGGACAGTCAGATCCTGGCCTCCTGAGGTTATTAGCAAAATGTCCATTACATTCAACAGGATCAGGACAGGGCCTTTCATCACAGTGGCTGAATCTCTCAAATAAACGTCGCTGAGAATTTTGTTATGCAGTCTTTTTCCCACTGCCTGATTACATGTGCTGCAGCCAGAACCTGGGCAGGAATGATGGAAAAGACCCTGACAGGGACACAGGGTCTGAATCCATGCTGAAATACCATGAGAAACTTGCTTTGCTGAAGACAGTGACCCTGCAACAAGCCGTGGGAAAACACGGCAGCTGGTGGCTTCCCTTGGGCAGAATAGGGTGGGATTTAGGACAGGGGTGTACAATAAGAGCCAGTACCCTTACTAGAGAAATAACACCATACTCTCCAGTTCAAGCCCAAGGACTACATGCCTCATGGCCTGTTTCCAGTGTGTTCAGCAGGAGACTGCACTCTCCTCGAGACAGCCTTGTCCCTGGAGGGAGCCCGGAGTCCGGAACAAACTGAACGCAACTGTTGATTGCAAGTATTTAGGGAGAGTCTGAAAATGAGATAAGCTGCATAACTAGGTACAATGCACTGTTCAGTGTTTCTGCTGAGGCTGAGCAAGCCTGTGCACAGAAATATGTAGCACAGCGGGTTGTGGTCACTCGGAGTTTAGACTGAGCTCACCCACAAGACCTTGCCTGGACTCAGGGGCCCATGGAGATCTTCTGCTTTGGAAAATCAGCAGCAGACATCAGGTCAGCTTCAGGGGCCAGACAGACTCTCAGGGACAGTGACATGCCCAAGTACCCCATCTGTTAACACACCAAAGCATATGTGAGTTTATAACCTTGGGGGGGGGGGGGGCGCGTCTTATGCACACCGCATCCTTAGAAACTACCCAATATTCCTGGAAACAGTGAGGTAAAGTTGAAAAAAGAAAACCAACCAGCTGATGGTTTTGAAAGGAGTGACAACTGCAGCCGCACCCAGCCGTTGACGTGAGCCCCAGCATATAAATCGACTGTTCCGTCAGGCTGAGCTCAGCCGAGGGAGGACGGCGCCAGGTAGGAGTTAGCACAGCAGTGCCAGTGACCTCAGGAGGCCACAATGAAATGCTCAGAGGATCGGCCAGGAAAGGACAACAGTGCAAATTGCATCGATGTGGCACAGGCCGCTTATATAAAGCTGCTCCTCAGGAGAAAAAAGGTCTAGGAGCCCTCAGCTTAATAGGGTCCTTGGAGGCTTCGGCAGAGAGCGCGGGGCCAGCTCCTCGGCGGGATGAAATCGAAGCCGGTCGCGCCCAGCCAGGTTACACCTGCGAGGAGCCTGTCCTCGTGAGGCGAGGGCACATTTTGTCGGGCAGCTATGGCAGGAGCATCTGCTGGGGAGAAGCGCGCAGGGTGCATCTCAGAAGCAACCGCATTCAACCCTTGCTGCCTCCCGGCTGTCAGCACTTCAGCTTCAACAGAGCTGCCGGGCGCTGCGGCTACCCCACGCTCCGCGATGCCTTCAGACTCCTGAAGTGGGTCACCAGCATCCCGGCATCCAGCCACGGACGAAATCATGCACAGCCTTAAGGATTAGGAGGGCGGAGGGCTGATAGCTATGGCCGATGAAGTCACATTCAATATTCGCCGTAAGGGTTGGAGGGGACTGGGAAGGAAAAGCTCACACGCCGCCAGCCTGCAACAGGGGATGAAAATCGTAATGCACATGGCTCTGTGGAGCCTCCACTGCACAGCTCTGTTGCCATGAAACGGGGGAAATGTTCCCATTTCTGCTCATGCAGAATTGCTGGGGGTTGGGGAGAGTGAGGCAAAAATTGCTCGCAATTAGGTGCTGAGAAATGCAAACTGATAACCCCACTGATGTCTTGAGTTTTCACTGCCTACGAGTTAACCCAGACAAGAATCTAGGGATTGTAGTTTGGGACAGTGTTTTAGGAAGGAAAGCATGAAAACGCTCCCCTTCATCAACAAACAAAAACGATCTGTACACCTCTGAGCAGGTGGCTCTGAGCAGATGACCTGTAGTTAGGCATCCCTAGCTTTAGCAATTTCTCCAGTGAAATTGTTCTGTATGCAAAACCACAACCCAATTTCAACGAAATGTGGAAGAAAAATTAATCTCTGAGGCTTTAAGCTAAGTTTCTACCAGTATTTGAAAACAGGGAACTGGCTAGTATCCCCACAGAGGAAAAAGAAAATATATTAGGTGCTCAAACATTCATTTCAAAGAGACCTTCCCAATTAATTCTGAGTGCTGATGAAGTACCTGATCTCAGTCTCCAGGAGAGCTGTACCCTGCTGAAAGCCACAGAGAGGATTTTGCTGCTGCTGTGGTGTGCCCTGTTCCCCCACCGAGATCTTCCAGCTCACGTTCTTCACTCTCCTCTCCTCTCCAAAGCCCTGATTCCCTTCCCAAGCTGCACAATCCCTTGTCACAAAAGGTCCAATCTGCCATCTTTGTTTGTCACCCATTCACTCTTGATTTGGGGTCAAACTTAAATACTTCACCCTTACAGCTATACTTTGTAACCATGAGGCAGTGCAGAGGCAGGAAAGGAAGGTAAAAATCCTCCTGCACGTGTTTTTCCATTAGGAGAGATCCTGGGGCAGAGACAACCAGGTTGCTTCTGGGTTCACTGTCAACCCACGTCCCTGCTTTGGTCCAGACTACATCTAAGACTCCTGCAGCACCCTAAAGACAAACTGTTTGTGCAGTTGTTAGGTACGGTCAAGCTTAGCATTTGAAAGCTCATGTGGAAAGGAAGGACACTCCTGCCTGCCATTTGAGGGACACAGGGCCCTTTTTCTGATTCTCTTAAGCTTTGTGAGGGATCCCGCGAAACCCCTGGAGCTGCACATGCATCACTGTTACCCATGGTCACGGATGCAGGGATCACAGGGGTAGCATGAAGTTTGGCTCCTCGACCTCCACTGAGATGCCGAAACAGATGACACCGATAAAGGGGTGCAGTCAGCACTCACGGCGCTCGTTCCGCAAGCACCCCAAATGACTCTGCTGGACAAATCACGTACGAGGGTGCTGCAACACTAATCTGTTCCTAAGAACCAGCACTTACAGGGTCACCTTCAGTTTTCAAAGCCTCTGGACTTGGGCTAAGGTAAACCTGAGAACAAATGACGTGACACAAAAAATCAGAAGGAAGCAAGTGTTTTGCCTTGATAAAATTAGAGCACTCCTCAGCAAAATTGTCTGGGCTTTTGGTGGCTAGGAACTCAGAATGTCTATTCAAGTTCCTGCTATGTGCCCCATAAATTGATCTAATGAGTCGCCTGTGAAATAAACCATTAGAAAAGCCTTTGTTAATTTGTACCAAAGTAAATGGTTATCTAAAATAGACACCACAGGGAGGTTCTTAATTAGTCTGTTGTCATCTGGGACTGGAAATGCTTGTGGCAGCACGAGGCTAATTAATTACTCATCTGGCCACATTGCAGCTTTCTGTCAAAGCACAAGGTACTTACACCAATGGCTGGCTGCTCCTTTTCAGAGACCGTGAGGGCAGCAGACGAGGGTCCCGGACTGACCTGCACTCGCTCTCCATAGGGAGGTGGGTTGAGGGGGTGTCCGAGCCAAGCGTCTGTGCCTGGGATGAGCCATCTGTCTAGCCGAGAGGTCTTCACTGCCCACACCCCACGGCTTCAACTGAAGGTTGCTTCCTGAACGGGAAATGAAAACGAGTCTTGGGAAGTGGGGATTTGGGATCATCTGGAAGCCCAAGGATACCTAAGGGTGCTTACCCTGGGTCAGTGACACTGCACAAGCCGTGCCCATCTGCCTGCGGTGCGGCAGGCGGGGAAGGGGGGAGCACACCAGCTCCTCCTTTAGCAGCATCTTCACCAGCAGGTCTTGGGGATGCACGTCTGATAGCTATCCTGCTCTGTCAGGACTTCTGGGAGCGAGGATGTGAAAGCCCAGCCCAAGAGACAGTGCCCGCATGTGTGAAGCACTGGAGGCCCAAAACACCGCCAGAGTCTGCAGAAAAGGCCAGCACTTTGCAGTAAGGAGAAAAAAGCCTGTTATAAAACTTGTCTTACCAGGCCTTCCCTATCACCACACCAGCGTAAGATGTATTCTTCGGTGGAAGTGAAATAAAAAATTTGGCAGACATGTATTGCACAATACCTCACAGCAGCCTGCAGAGTGAGAAAGGAGCCTGCCACATGGCCCAGGCACCTTCTTTGTAGCCTGGAGGTCCCTCGGTGGAGGACATACAGCACCTCATGCCTGATGCTGTATGTAGAGATGGGGCCTCACCAGCAGGTGGCTTGTGATGGGCTGGGAAGGGCCAGCAATAGTAAACCCACTGGGCAAATACTGGTGCCCTCCAAACCCAGCAGCAAGGTTAAGTCCATCCCTGGGGGACAGTAAGCAACGTCCTTGTCCAAAGGGAGCTGCCCCGGGTGGTCCAGGCTGCCCCCCCTCAGGCAGAGTGCAGGGGGACAGGTCTCAATGTTTCGAGCCTGTGTTCTTGGTTTGCATCAACCCCTCTCTCCCAGGGGCTGGCTGGAGACCTTCCTGTGCTCTGCTCCTCCTCCACAACATATGTAGCTGTTTTTACAGCATCCTTCCCTGTTTCTTCAGAGACACAGGTCTGTTCTAGAGAAAGGGAATGAACTAGCAGCGTATTTACACCCACGCTTGCAATCAGGAGCCATTTGATATCCGCTGATATTAGCATCCAAGGTTTCTACCAGCTCTAAGTCTTGCAATCAGTCCAAGTGTACAGCAATAAAAACTTTAACACCACCACCACCACCACCCCCCCGCACCGAATGTCTTTGAAATACAAGAACAGCCTATTACACTGAAAGGTGCATAACACTGGCAAAGGTGTCCCCCGTCACCATCCTTCACCCTTGGTGGTTACACATCTCCTCACCTAGTAAACACTATAATGTATTTTATGCCTAAAGCATTCACACAGCTGTGCCCCCAGCACAACGAACACGTAACCCTACCTTTAAACACCGCTCCCTGACACAGGGCAGTGACTGACTCATGGTCGTCATCATCTCAACATCTGCGATGGCTTAGTTAGTTAATGGATACTGTGGGTGCAGCTTCAGGAAAAGGCAGCCGGTCCATGGAAAGGAAACATTACAACCTGTGAAGCTGCCCCCATAACTGCCCATGTTGTCAGTAGGGCACTAAGGTCAATCAGGTACATGTTTAGCCACTATTAAGGCAATGAGGGCTCCTATAAGTGGTGCCTGTACAAGTCAGCTCTTGATTTTTAGACAGCCGGTGCCATGCAGGGGCCATGGTGATGTGCAGGCATTTTTCTTTGGACAACAGACCATCTCCTGATTTTAATCCAGTCCATCACAGAGACCTTACAGCTACTACCTGTTCCCACCCCTTTGGTACATTATCCACAGAGCAGAACAGCAACATCTTCCTAAAAAACATCTCCTCCCCTCCTTCCCCCAAAACTCCTCATGGCTGGTACTTGTGGGCACAAACTCGAACAGCCTTTCTTCTGCAGGCAGTCTCCAGCAGCTCACAGTGTGGGAGGGAAGCCTGGACAGACTTCTGTCACTCCCTGACCTTGGTTTCTGGTGCACCTGAAGTCCAAACATGAGAAGGGGAATTGCACAATACGTGCACGCTGTTGGTGTGATCCCCAGCTGCCTTGACTGCCGGCTCTGGGTACCACTCACTGGGACAGTGGAGCTGACAAACACCTGTCTCATAGCATGTCAGTCTCCCCTGGGACTTCAGAGAAGGCCTGAAAGCTCTTCACAGTGGCCACCACTAGCAGCTAGCTGGGATGAGGCGAGACATGTCTCCTGAGGAGCCTCTGGAGCAGCTGCTGGAGGAAACCCCTCTGAGACACTTGGCTGGTGGGGCTGTGGTGGGTGAAGTGGCAGGTTTCCCCCAAATGCAGCGGGAAGGGCAGCTGCCAGGGATGTGCCAGAGAGCGGGGGAGCCACCATGGGACTGCAGCAAGCAGCTCTGGTGCCTCCAGCCATGTGATGGCAGACTGAGCCAGTGGAGCAGACAGGGGAGGGAAGCCGTCAGCATTTGACAGGGATCAGACAGGCTGCCTCCTAAAACAAAAAAACAGATTTCACATTATTCAGGGATACAGCTGCCCCGTGCCTTGTGTCACATTGCACTCCTCCCCCCAGACAGCTCCTGGTGCATCAAGCAGGTTTCACCCCTTTCAAAGAGAGCTGCTTGCATCCCTTTCTCCAGCAGAACATGCCTTGCCCTTCTCCTCCATCCAGTGCCCGTGCACAGAGTGGCAAGGGGCTGCTCAGCCCGTGCACATACAAACACTCACACTCATCCATCATTTTCTCTGCTGTTACAGAATCACAGAGTGGTGCATGTTGGAAGGGACCTCTGGAGGTCATCTGGTCCAACTCCCCTGCTCAAGCAGGGTCACCTACAGCAGTTTGCTGAGGATCATCATGTCCAGACAGCTGTTGAGTATCTCCAAGGATGGAGATTCCAGCACCTCTCTGGGCAACCTGTGCCAATGCTCAGGCACCCTCACAGTGAAAAAGTGTTTCCTGAACTTTAGAGGGAACCTCCTGTGTTTTAGTTTGTGCCTGTTGCCTCTGGTCCTGTCACTGGGCACCACTGGAAAGAGCCTTGCTCCATCCTCTTTGAGCCCTCCCTGCAGGCATTTATACACATGGATGAGATCCCCCCGAGCCTTCTCTTCTCCAGGGTGAGCAATCCCAGCTCTCTCAGCCTTTCCTCATAGGAGAGGTGCTCCACTCCCTGAATCATCTTAATGGCCCTTCAACGGAATCTCTCCAGTAGCTCCATGACTTTCCTGTACTGAGGATCCCAGAACTGGACACAATACTCCACGTGTGGCCTCACCAGCTCTGTGTAGAGGGGAAAGGTCACCTCCCTCAACTGTCTGGCAACACTCCTCCTAATGCAGCCCAGGATACCATTTGCCTTCTTCACCACACTGCTGGCTCATGTTCAACTTGGGCGTCCACCAGGACCCCCAGGTTCTGTTCTGCCAAGCTACTATCCAGCTGGGCAGGCCCCAGCGTACATTGGTATCTGGGGTTGTTCCTCCCCGGGTGCAGGACTTTGTACTTCCCCTTGCTGAATTTCATCAAGTTCCTGTCATCCCATTTATCCAGCCTGTCAAGGTCCCTCTGTATGGCAGCATGATCCTCCGTTATCAGCCACTCCTCCCAGTTTTGTGTCATCTGCAAAATTCGTGACGGTGTCCTCTGCCTCATCATCTAGATCATTCATGAGCACGTTGAAGGACCCAGTATTGACCCCTGGGGTACACTGCTGGTCACTAGCATCCAAGTAGATGTTGTGCCACTGATCACCACCCTTTCAGCCTGCCCATTCACCTCACTGTCTGCTCATCCAAGCTTGTCTACGAGGATCTTATGGGAGACAGTATCAAAGGCCTTACTGAAGTCCAGGGAGACAACATCCACTGCTCTCCCCTCACCTAACCGGCCAGTCATTTCATTGTAGAGGGTTATCAGGTTGGTCATGCATGACTTCCCCTTCGTGAATCCATGCTGACTGCTCCTTGTTATTTTCTTGTCATTCATATGCCTGGAAATGGTTTCCAGGATTAGCTGCCACATCTTGGCAAAGATGCAGATGTGGCACAAAGTAATCAGAGGACAGGCAATCAGGACTGCTATGGAGAAGGTTTCACTGTTTCTTTCACATTCACAGCATGGCATGATTTTTTAAAAAGAGATATTTGTATTGTTTAAATGAGCTATAGACTTGGGATTTTATGATAACCATCCCCATTTTCATTTGCTTCAAGTTTAGTTGGCTTGGGAAGTTCCAGCCTTCCAGAGCCTGCAAGTAACATGAATTGAACGTACCTTTTTGATTAGTTCCCTTAGTTTTTGACTAACTTCTCCTAAACAGAATGGAAGCATGTCAGCAAGCTTCCAGGGAGCATGTCATCTTAAGTGCCCTAATATGTGGTCATTTCTACACAATTATGCTTAAAACTCTTTTAAAGTTGTTAGAGCACATCCGAAATCATTAGCTTCTTCTGTAGAGTTAGGTCAAGACAACCTGACATGGGTTATTTTCCCTCCCTCTTTCCACAGACGAGAGACTCCAATTAGACACCCCTTTCAAGAAGTGTGGGCTTCCGTTTGCTCTGTTCTTTGGGACAAAACAAGATTCCTATTATTCACCATTATGCATAACACACAGCACTTGTGGCTGACTCCCCTGAAATTATTGCATCTTTTGTCTGAGCACTTCTAGGTAGAAGAAATAAAGTATATTTAATCGGAACACCCTAAAGGGAAAAAGCACGCCAGGCAGAATGATGCAGATAGACAAAGTTCCCATTTAATTATATGGGCTGGGTTTTGCTCCTATGGTGCAAATTTACTGTCTAATGCTGTGACTCATACAACAGCCTGTACCTGTTCCGCAGCAACCCTGCTGAAGTCCCTGAGGTGACCTCAAGACTGAGGCATGACTCATTACCAGGATTTCTGAATCCCGCTCCTGGGATGATGGCTCAGTGGCGAAGCACTGGCCCTTCAGGCATCTGCTACTTCCCTTTTGCCACTTGTGTCTTGATCGGGCTCTCTCATCAGCAGAGTCCTTCCACATCTGACCTACGGCCAATCGCACAGCAAGCATCAGTCAAGCACAAATGATTGTCTGTGAAGACCAAGGGGCATTAGTGAATAGTCAGGGTCCAAAAATCTTCCCTCAGGTGAACTTCTTGTGGTTGAGGACATGAAAAGACAGAGAACTGCCCAGGGCTTTGAGAGCGGTTAAAAAGGATGGAAGAGTCATAGGGTCTGGCTGGACAGACTTCCTCAGAAATATAAATAAGGTAATTTTGGTGTGTGGACCTGGGTGAACAATAAGCTTTCTCAAATGGGGGAAAAAAAATAAATCTGTAAGCACACATTTGCACAGCACAAAGAAATTAGCACATATTTTCTTTCATGGATGTGGCCAAGAAAACACAACGTTAAAGAAGGCTTGGAGACGGATGTGGCATCAGCACCCACCTTCAGCAAGGAGTACTTGCTATAGATAGCAAACTGGAAGGACTTTGTGAAGCAGCTCTTGAGCAGGTCTGAAGTGCAAGTGACCTCAGTAGAATGAGAGTAGTTTGTCTACTCAAGCTAATGAGGTAGCTCAAATGTGTGCACAAAACCATTGCTGTAAAAGCTTGAAACTTGAACATCCCAACCCATGCAGAACTTGTCAGCAAAACAAGTCCTGTGTTTCATGTCCAAATTATAGGTAGGACTTAAATGATCCCACACTCAGAAAGAGTATCAAGTTGTGCCAAGTTTTAGCAGTGCCACAGAGCTTGGAAGGTGGAAAGGAGAGTCTGATTTTACCTGTGATGTTACTAAGGACTTGTGGAGTCTTGGTATGGACACTGAGGCCAGCTCTCAGTTGTAACGTATTAATTTGAAACTCCACCTCCCAGATCTGTTTCCCTTTAGGATGCTAAAAAATGTGCTACACACACTTTTCCAGGGGTTTTACAGTACTGCCTGGTCAGAGAAAGGCTTTGCTTTTACACAAAGACTGAAGTGGACAATCAGATTTGCAAAACGAAAGGTTCAGAGAAGGGTTTAAGAAAGAAATGCCAGGAAAATTTATCTAAGTGTCACTCAACTGGTACCCTTTTCACCACATCCATCTTGCTCCATTCTTTTTTAATCTGTACTATCCAACCTACATAAAACCAGAAATGATGCAGCACGTCAAAAGTTGTTTATCTAGATAGCGGTTTTAGTTGCTCTATGGTAATTAGGAAAGAGCCTGCCACTGAGCTAAAACATTACTTCAAGTTGAAACGCTAAGAACCCAAGCTGGCCAACTCTTGATATTTTAGCACCAATACAACTGGTCAGCAAATACAGGCTAGAGGACTTTGTTGAGGTGGCAAGTGCTAAAAGTAGTGGAGATAAAAAAGAAGATGGGATCACCCCTACCAGAGGGATCCGACCCTTTTATAAGGATGAATTATTCCTGCATAGATGCACTGGGCTCAGACCACTGCTTGAGCCCAGGGCTGCTGAAAGGGTCTCAGATCTCTGACGTGGTAAAGTTCCCACCTTTCTAGCTAATGCTCAACAGTGTTTTGATCATTCAGAGACATTCAAATTTATTTCTTTTTACATTTGATGAATCAAGATGACAAAGAAGGGGGCTGAGGAATTCTGGGCACCTGTGATATTTACCATGGCTAACACTGCAATAGTCACTGCGCTTTGAATTAGTTCTTTATTTTAAATCTTTATTTTCAACTTGAAGTCAGCTCTAACTTGCAGTTTTCCAGCTTCCAGAGCACGGCCATAAGGAACTGGTGTATGTGACACCTGTGTAGCGGCTTTCAACCTCAGTAATGCTTACATATTGCACCAACAGCAGCCATTACTTTCAGGTACAAATTTCAAACAGTGAGAGGATGACATACCCTACGCAATTATCAGTTACACTAAACTGTTCTGTGGGACAGGAAAAGGGTTTTGTATTTAGCTGAGTATATAGTGGAAACACGTGGTGAGCACGCTGAAATTAGTGTCCCAGTCCAGTTTAACATTTAACCATCTTACCATGTCATAATCCCTATTTATGCACGATATATGACACACACACAGTATCTGCATTCTGCCTGCCCTGGTAAGGGATGTCCACTCACAGCCTTCTCTTAATGAATCCTGGATCTCCCCAAAAGTCTCTTCCAGAGATTAATCCAATTAGACCAATTAGACAAAATCACAGTGCAGAATAAGAACAATTTTTTTTTCCCCATAAATTCAGCTCCAATTTTGCTTTGAGTGAACAGTCTAAATTATGGGTAATAGCAATAAAAGGTTGTTAATCACCATCATCGTCTGGTCAATTAATACTCTGGATTTTCAGTCATTGTGCTAGCTAATCCAAACCTTTTGTGTAAGGCACCACAAGGGAAACATGCTTTACCTCAAAGGAGTAATTTTTTTTTTTTTCTCTGCTTATGAACAGGATAAAAAATTCAACTATTTGCATTGTTGCTCAATTGTGTAAGTGGATACTTGCTGATCTCTTCATTTCTAGCTTGGAAAGACAATTTTAACAATTGTAGGATGCTGTCCTGGAACACGGTCATTGGTTTCCCTTTTCTGTCTCCCCCTGGAAGCATACAATCTTCATACTGTTAGTCTTGGAAACCACTCACAAAGGGACAAATTGGACACATTTAGTTCCACCTTTGTCCTGACATTTTCTATAAGTATTTTTGTGCCCAGTAACAGCTTTCCGTTCCAAAGTAGACGTTCTCTTTCCACCTCAGTAACCCTGTCACTTAAATTTGAAGTGCCATTTTTATTCCTGTTAGGTCTTCTGACATGTACTGCAGCTCTTACAGTATTTTTCCCCACCACTGATGCCACTAATGATATTTACATTTCTGTGTCATCTACTGATGGAGTTTTCCTTTCTCTGAAGGACTGTTGATAAATACAGCTACAGCTAATTGCTATTCCCAAGCAACATCATTTGTTTTTAAGCAAAAGACCAATTTCCAACCCAACAGGAAATCTCAAAGACTATTTAAATGTAGGAGGGGAGGTGAAGGAAGGTCAGGGAGCAGGAACGGTGAGTTTCATGGAACTATTTACCAACATAACCCTGCTCATTACATATCCTTTACAACATTTTAGCTATGTGGGACAGACTGGCTGAAGGTTAACAATTTCCCTTCATCCAGAATATAGCAGAGGGGTAAAAAATCCATTATTCATTCTAATGTGAGGACATGAAAGCTGTGTATCTGAGTAACAGCAGAAGGAAACACGCAGCAAATTCTCACTCCAAAAAATACGAGCTGAGAAGCTACAAGTCACTGCTCACCCTGCTAAATCCTGCACATTGACAAAAGCAGTAGTTAACTTGTGCTGAAATCTATATGGAAGATTTTGATTTTTAAGATGGAGGGTATTCCTAACAGAGTCCAAATTATTCCTGTTTCAGCCCACTCAGCAACAGGTGAGAGGCTCCATGTGGATTTCACTGGACAACCGTTGTGGTTTAACCCCAGCCACTCACTCACTCCACTGAGTTGGGATGGGGGAGAGAATCAAAGAGTAAAAAGCTCTTCTAAATTGAAGAACGCCATCAGCAGGCAGGTGCTCAGCCATCTCCAGGAAAACGGGGCTCCATCACACGTAATGGTTACTGGGGAAGACAAACGCCATCACTCTGAACATCCCCCCTTTCCTTCTTCTTCTCCCAAGTTTATATGCTGAGCATGACGTCATATGCCATGGAATATCCCTTGGGTCAGTTGGGGTCAGCTGTCCCAGCTGTGTCCCCTCCCAACTTCTTGTGCACCCCCAGCCTGCTCACTGGTGGGGTGATGTGAGGAGCAGAAAACGCCTTGACAGCTTAGCAACAACCAAACACATCAGTGTAACATCAACACAACTCTCATCCCGAATCCAAAACATAGCCCCACACCAGCTGCCAGCAAGAAAGTTAACTCCATCCCAGCTGAAACCATGACAACAACTTTCTGGAAGACAAGTTCGAATGATGTTTACGGTCCATTACAAACTTTTAATCTGAAAACCAGGTCATTGCACTGACTTAAACACCTCTCCCCGGTATGCGTAGTTCTCCTCCCACACTTACTCTTCCTTCAAATTAAGACAGCACAGGCCATCACTTAACACCCCCTTTATGAAGAAAGTGTGCTGTAAGGCCAGATTTGTGCCCAGTAAATGAGAGAATATTCTCAGTTTTGCTCTCTGCAAGGCAACCTGGATATCTACAACATAAACGTGCTTTGTTCATCTTGTACTGTCGGGAGGGTGAATAAAACGCGGGACTTTTCATGGCTGAAAGATGAGGGGTGTTTGTGTTTTTCTAAAATGGCTTCTCTGAGCTTTCCAAATTTCTAGGATGAGAAAAAGGAAATGGGAAAACTTAAAGAAACCATGGTTTCACAACTCATTTCAGAATGTCCTTTTTTATTGTCCTAATTCTCTTGGACGCTTTCTGGTATCACTCCTTTTTATCTCCCAGTACCTCTGCCACAGGTGAAAGCATTTACTCCTGTATGTCAGTGGCACGTCAAATGTTGAAGCGACCTGCCTGAAAATGCTGCTGCTTATAAACCTCCTCCTGCCTTTCTACATGCCCACACATTTCAGATCCTTTCCTACAGTTATTCAGATGGTGGGGCTTACTTTGAATTACCATCACCCGTGTGCATTAAGACACAGAGACTGAACATCACCATCACAGCCGGTTTATGGTGGGCCTCAGACACCACGGGAGACCCCACGAGGTGCATCCCAACAGCCAGATTCATTCCTGGGTTCTCGGGGAGGGGCAACACCGGGAGAGGTTTTATGTCCCGGGGCCGACTCCGGGATGAAATTCGGCGGCAGCACAGCATCTCCCAAAGCCTTGCCCTCCGCCGGCACCTGACTGGGGAAAGTGGAGCCCGAGGCAGGACTGCTCACTGCCCGGAGGAGGATTTACTCCGCAAATCCCAGCCCCACGAAAGCGGGGGGGCCGTGCAGAGGGAGCGCAGACCCGGCTTTCCCAAGCCGGGGCCGGTACCCCCCGGGGAAGGACGCCTGTCGGGACCCGGTCCCCCGCCCGGCGTGGCGGCAGCTGCCCGCGGACCCGCGGTGGCCATCAAGTTGGGGGGAACCCCCCCCCGAGCCTCCCCATCCCGCCCCCTTAAAAGCTCCCCCCCATACCCGCCCCGCAGCCCCCTGCCCGCGGCACCCGGGGGCGGTGCACGTACTCACGGCTGCTGCGGGGCTCCGGCGGGGCTGGGCGAGGAGGAGGAGGAGGAGGAAGGGCAGATGTCCCTTGCGGCCGCTTGCTGCCCGCCCGCCGGCTGCTAGATACCGCCTGGGTCTCCCCCCCCGCCCCCCCTCCCCCAAGCCCAACCCGCCTCTTGCCGGCTGCCGGCGGGGGGGCCGCTGCCGCCTTAGCCCGAGCGGTCGGCGGAGCGCGGCTCAGAGCGGCTCGGGGGAGGGAGGAGGCAGGACGGACCCGGACCCGGACCCGGACCCGGACCCGTCCCGCCCTCCGGCTGAGGCTCCGGCCAGGGGAGGCGCCGAGCGGTGCCGGCCGTCGGGGGCTTTTAGCGCTTCGCTGCCCGAGGAAACTTCAGGCACTTGCCGGGAAGCATCAGCCCCCTGCCCCGAGGGGCTGCTTCGGTGAAGGAGAGCGGTCCCTTGCACGCCAGCAGGATGGTGCGGACCATGAGACCCGACGACATCAACCCCCGGACGGGGCTGGTGGTGGCCTTGGTCAGCGTCTTCCTGGTGTTCGGCTTCATGTTCACCGTGTCCGGCATGAAGGGAGAGACTTTGGGGGACATCCCGCTGCTGGCAATTGGGCCGGCCATCTGCCTGCCGGGCATCGCCGCCATCGCCCTCACCAGAAAGACCGATGGCTGCACCAAATGGCCCAAGAACAAGTGTCCGTGCTGCAAGCAAGTCAAGGACCGAGATGTCATGGAGCTGCTGAGGACCCCCTCGGATCTGGAGTCTGGCAAAGGGAGTTGCGATGAGTTGGCCAAGAAAGCATACCAGAAGGACAGGAGAGTGCTGAGGGGGGAGGACTCTGTGTCCATCTGCACCACCACCACCACCACCACCATGGGAGAATGCAAGAGCCTCATCAGAAAGGTGGAGCAGGAGGAGATGTTGAGATACCTGGAGACCTGTTACCCAGAGATGCCGGGGAATGTGTTCGTGGGAGATGGCTCCGTGTACAGTGCCTTGGAGAAGAAGAGCTCTTCTCCCACCAGGGACAGCCCTGCTTCCCCTGACATTGAAGACAACATTTTTGTTGCTCCTAAAGACAGTATCATTGTCTGCTCTTACAAGGAGAACAGCCCTTATGACAGATACTGTTGTTACATAAACCCTACTGGAGTCAACTCAGACCAGGAGACCATAGTGTGAAAGGTGCATACTTTATATATATGTATGTATACAAAAACTGCAACTTCAACTTCTTGATAGGGGATAATATAGCTGACCGCTGCATGGGACAATCCTGATACTATTACAATTTAACCTGGTATGTGACTGATACTCAAACCTTTTGTGCCTGAAATACTCTTTCTGTAAGTAAACGAGCATGTTTAAAGGTTAAAGAATTCGATTCTTCATTTTGGAAAAAAAGAAATCACATTTTAAATTTATTTTCTCCCTTTCCCTCCCTTTTGTTTTCCTGCTGCCTATGGCACCCCAGCCCGTGGACACACAGGCAGGAGGGCAGCAGTGGCTGTCAACTGAGATCAAGAGCTGAATCAAAACTCTGGAGCTGTCTGTAGGAAAGAATGTGGTGGTCCATGCCTGAATAGGTCTTGGCAATAGTGTCACTTCGTTTTGGGAGGGATTGAGAGATGTCAGCATGCACTCCAAGAGCTGGCTGGTGTTAGGGAGTGTAGAAGTGATTTGTCTCTCTTCCTTCTTCTTCCTGGCAGGATTTTATTTTCCTGTGCTTCAAGGAATCATTGTGCTGACCCTGTGGGCTCTTCTGAAAGTATGTTGGGAGCCAGATAGGGTCGGGGGAGTTTTCAAAGGCTAATCCATCATCAATTGCATGCAAGGTACAGGTTTTAGCTGCATTCCCCACTGGTATTGTGTTCACTGGAATGCTCCTAACACTTATGGATTTTATTGGTGTACTTGACAAGGAGATTACAACATGATCATGACACAGTTCTTGCAGAGACAAGGAGCAGATGTCAGTGGATTCAGGTCTTAAAAATATGTTTCAGTACTTCTAAAGTTGCTTAGGGAATAAACTTCGTGGGTTGTGTTCAGAGCTGGATGTGAGTCTTCTGAAAATGTCACTTTTGTGTGCCTTTTCTAAAACGCCAGGTGTTTCTCTATGAGTGATACATGGTTACAGTCCACTCAGGGGTCTCAAAGGGTCTCAAAGCCACGCTCTGCCGGGGGGAGGGAACAGGGGACCTGGCTGCCAGATGTCTTTGTTCACAGCTTACGGATACATAGCAAGATAAATACGAAGTGAGTAACAAGGGTTAACCATTCAAAATCTGAACCTGCAGTTTACATGCAGAAATGCAAATCCTGGCTATTCTGTTTAGCAGTGAGTTGCGTGTTCCGGGCTGTGTATAAAATCTTATCTGTCCTCCACTATGTAGGTAATAGAGACATGGTATAATACGGTGTGCACGCTAGGCAGCTGCTCTGAGGGTTAAGCTCTTAAGGTGATGGTTACTAAAAGCAGAGGGTAATTTGCTAGCATCTCACAACATCCCAGCTCCCGTAACTAAACTCTCACAACTCTAAAAAGTTTCTCTGTGATGGAATTCTTAATGACTGTTCTTACTTTTTGTCTGTTTGTTGTCAACCATAAGTTGTACCAGATAAATGTATTGAATAACCAGGGTAAGAAAGAAGAAAAAAAGCCTGTCTTTTGTAGCAACCTGAGATGTTGTGTAGAAAGTAGCAAGGAATTTTCCACTGAAATGAGCCATTCCTTGCTGCCCATGGAATTGTTTGGAAAATGAATGGAAACTTTATGTACCCACTAGTTTGTTTGTTTGGAAACTTATGTCCAGTCATTACAGACAACCAGCCTCTGAAGAGGTTTCCAAAAGGAGGAAATACAATTTTTTACATAAGATAGTTTGATTTCTTCCAGACCAAACAAGATGTTATGTTAACACTGTGGTCAGGTTTTGGAGGTGCAGCAGGATGCCATTAGGAGAAATTAAAAAAACAGTAGCCAGTTTGTTGCTGTGGCACACAGCAGCGGTGCCATGGGAATAAACAAACGCACACACCCTGTGCAGCCCAACTTTCACCTGCTGAGCAAAGGAATTCCGCAAAAACAGACCCTCTCCCTGACACGTTCAACTCCCACTGCCACATAAAAGCACTCCGTTGTTGTCAGGCAGATTGTCTCCTGCAGGCTTAGTCACTGCAGGACCTCAGTCTGCAATGTACAGAGCGACTCTTTGATGGCACTGGGAAGCCTGATTTCATGACCTCTGAAGCCAACGTCTAAAATACTGCCGATGTACGTGGTGAGGAATGGGGTCTTTCATTGCTTTCTGTCGCCAAAGGAAGCAGGGTCTCAGCGTGCCCCCGTCCATGGGTACTCAGCATCCCTGAAGATGAGACCCAGCAGGAGAAAGCAGGCTAGTAGGTAGCCGCATACTGCCTTTGCCGGGGTTGTGAGCAATCGCTTGCCTTGCATAAGAGAGCTACGCGTCAGCCCGCTGGGAACCTAGATTTGTACAGTTCTGCAAATATATATAGGAAGAGGTCAAGTTTTTTCCATTTTGTCTAGGATTAGGTGTTCTCTCTCAAAAGTTATATGGGGTTTTGCAAGGCAAGACAGCAAACTCTGGAGACAAATGGAATGGTGAATATGTAACTTGAGATACAGCCACGCAGATCTGAGTTATGTGCTGTATTCCATTCTCAGTGTAGAAACAAGAGAATGTTTGTATTAAAGCAAAGTGTAATGGGAGTGGAAATTCCCCACAATATAGAAAGAGATATAAAAAATGTATGTTTAAAACATGACATTTGTAGGCAATGTCCATCCTTCCTTCATTTAGCTGAGGTAAGATTTCGTAACAAAATACAAGTTTAAGCAATATTTCTGGGCTAATCCACCATAATTCACTAAAGTTTATTATTGAACATGTGGAAATTTGAGAACATGTAGGAATTTGAAGTTAAAGAAATATATTAGTACTGCCTCTGAAATCTCTTTCTCTGTTTTTTCCTTTCTTTTCTGCGAGTTAAGCAGAGAGTGAAATGGAAGTGGATGAATTTGGCCATTTTAAAATAAGAATTTGTCCATATAAAAGTGAAAGGTGGAGGTTGTGTTGTGTTGTTTTGTTTTGTTTTGTTTTGTTTTGAATAACATGAACTTTCTTCACACACTATAGTTTTGCCAGTATAAATCTACTGCTTATTTGATCAAAGACAGCATGACAGCAGCTTCAAGCTTTTTATGCAGATTCCATGCCCAGGCCACAGAATTACTGGGGCTTTATTTTAATTCAGCTCATGTGGTCTCTTCTGATGGCCACTAGAACTTGTAGGACCAGTGCTAATCCTTGGAAAAAAAGCAGGAATAATCACGTTGCTTTTCAGAGGCAGTTTCTAGTCCTGGCTCTGAATTTGGCTTCAGGATAACAGGGCTTGGGGTGTGATTCCAAGCCATGACTTGGAGATGAGAGCTTCTTTCTGCCCTTGCTACCCTTAAAACAGCTCTAGGTCAAAATCCCACTTCTCTCCTCAGTGGTGTCCCCCAAATGACACATGCAGTTGTGGTGGAGCTCTGTTCGTGGGGTTAACACCTGGTCCCACTGAAGTCAATGGCCTTGTATTGCTTACTCCTACGGTATGGATGGCAGAGCATATATTAGTGTTTGAAGAAGACCAGTGATTTGGACGTTCAGAGAACCTTCCTAAGATATATAAAATTTATTTTTAGAATAGCATTTGCCCTGGAGTTTGCCTTCTTTTAAGAAACAAGGCAATACACAGATCAATAGTACCCAGGGCCATTTTGTATTGCTGTGTTTAAATTTCTATTGTCATGAATAGCGTTTTTACAGTCATACAAGTCATACATTGCAAAGCCTTTAACAGACAATGGGGAGTTTTAATCCATGTGCACTTTGTCCCCCTGGAGCACTAAAGCCCTGGAGCTGGTCCTCTCTGCCTGGAACCAGAGGAGCGGGAGGTGAGCGTGCACAGGGTGCGTGTCCCTCAGGACCAATGTTGTATTCTTAACCTGCGTTCTGCAGCAGCCCGGTGCTCTTCCACAGACAGTTCCTCCTCATCCCATCCAACCTCTCCGCTGCGCTGGCTCCAGTAGCTATTTATTATTTTGTAATTAGCAGAGTGACAGCCCTCTCAGCATTTCTCCCGGTACACACCAGACTGCAGAGTGAGCTCCTGCTCTTGACTGGGGTGGTGGAATCTGACCCTACATCATCCATCCCTTGTAAGCTGTTGTGTTGAGAACATGCAACTAAATTGTCAGTTCTTGCAGCAGAGGCCTGGGATTTTGCATCTCTGTGTAATACCTTTCACACTAAAGGTGCTGTAGAGATGGATAGGAGATAGGTGACTGTCAGGCCTCAAAGGCACTTCCAGCCTGATTTCCATGAGCACATAGGGACTGATCTATTTATATGCAGAGCACAATCTGCACTCAGAAACTTGAATTTCAACACATTGCCAGTAAAGCCATATTGCTAGAGAACGCAGTTATGACATGGGAGGTTTTCTGAGTCTTGAAAGGTTTCTGTGTAAGTTTCTAATATCAATGGTATTAAAACTTGTAGAGGAGTTTCCTAATATGTAGACTAGAGGAGTTTTCTTGACACATTCTTAACACACAGCATGGGGCATCGGCTGCACAGCAGCTCACGCTGAGCCCATTTCTACTCCGCAGCCAGTCTGAACATGCAATCCCTACTGGGACGGCTGTCGGCAGGTTTGTTACTTCTCTGGTACTATGGGCGCTTTGATGTCTGGTCTTTAGAAACAACACAGAAAGTGGATCTAGAATTCACTTTTAATGCTCTCTGGCAAACTTTCATCAGTAAGCACTATTTTTAGTTTATCAGTCCTCTCAGTGGAGGAATTCCAGACGCTGTTATGTCTTTACCAGGCAAGGAGATCCAGCTATCGTTGGTTTTTAAATCACAGTTTGCTTTCTGTTCAGAACGGTTGCAAGGATTAGCCCTGACTACTCTATTGGCAGATGCATGGAGAAGTGTTTATGCTTAATCTTACTTACAAACACTGCACCATGCATAGGTATATATATATTCATTACATATTTGTTTGCAAAAGCGGCTCATGGGATGCACAAGCGTAGCAATATATTGAGATCTGCTCAGAGGACCCCTCTGTTTTTCCAACAACCCCTCCCAAATTTTCTGTCTCAGGCCTATTGCAATGCAAAATTCCTTCTGTACTTTAGAAGAAGATAATTTTTCAAAGAACTCCATTGTGGCTCTTCAAGGACACACAGTTCTTCCAACAGACTACACAGAGTTTAAATGTCCCAGGGCTGGTTCATTGTAACCCCTGTGAAGTCCTGGCTCCATTACCAGTGGGAAACTCATGTTTTCCAATGCTTTGCATTCAGCATTTCCCCAAACCATTGGTAAAAGCCTTGCCTCCTTGGTCAATTCTGACAGATTCAGTACTTGTATTTTTTTCAACCCATAGTTTCATTACTTAGCGAGTGGAAAAGGGTTAAATACTTTGAAAATCTGGCTCTGTACTTTGTCCTAGTGAGGCAAGAACAGAAAAAGAGATATTATTCATGAAAGCAAAAGAGACCAAAAAGGCTTCAAAGACAGTATTTCATTACTTTGTGAGATTAATTGTGTTACATTCTGGTCACATAGGGAATATGTTTAGTGCATTCTTCCATATGTGTAGCTTCTCTTTGGCAGCTCAGCCTGAACAGGCTCCTCAGGTAGGGACAGAGTGTTTTTCTGCCTGGAGGCAGGGTGCAAGAGTTACAGAAAAAGATTGGTATGTAGTAAGGATCTGCTGCCAGGAACACTGATTAGTTTTCAGATCTCATTAAAACACCTATTTGCACACCATTGTATTTTACTATGAAATGCAGTGATAATCATTAGCAGTTATGCGGACTCATGAACATAAGGATGCTACTAGAGGAGCTTCATATTTGGCATTCACTGTCTAGGAATTACCAATTCCATCACCATTGAAATCCAAGACAAAATTCCCAAAGCTGTAACGGTGAAAATTTAATGTGGAGCTTCGCGGTCAAACTTAGTACTGCATGAAAACAGTTAAATCCAGCACTAGAAATTAGTTCCAAAAAGGATGCATACACCCTTAACACCTAGTGCGGAGGGAAGATGAGGTACAAATAGAGAAGATGGCACAGCTTGGTCCCCTGTCTGCACCAGAGGACTGTGGTTAGTATACTGCAGGAGACTAAATAACATCATGCAGACTCATGCATTCATTGGAATGTTTCAGTCATTAGGGTTCCCACTCAGACACATTCTACAAAACCCACTCTCTCACATTTCAAATGCGTTGTTTTATATCTCTACAGCAGAAAGTGCGTTTTAGCAAGTTTTAAATTTGGAGGAGAGGGAATTTTCCCTCAGTTTCTTTGGAGAGAACACTGAATTGCAAATGATTTTATCTTTGAATGCCAATTTAGAATGTAGTAATGCACAATCCAATGTTTTACGCTGCCTGGTGTGAAGTCGAGGAAAATTCAGACAGAAATTAGGAGGACAGAGTGCTCATTAGCTGAAAAGCAGATGGTAGCCAGCTGGAGAAAAATCAGAATAATCTTTCATAGCCTTGTCTTTTTACTGGTCTGAAAGGACTGCCCCAGAAAGACACTCTTTAAAAACCAAAGACTCCTACTATTGAGGTCAATTCAGATGGAAGGGCTATTAATAACTTTTGGGGGTCTGAGTGGGGTGGAAGAGAGAGGTGTTCTACATGCTGGGGAAGCTCATACCAGTCTCTTCTTCAGACATAGATCTTCAAGAGATCCTGCATCCTCTGACTGCACAGTCAGGCTCAACACTCACACTATGCCCTCACACTGTTTGCAAAGAATGCCCGATTTTGTTCCACTTTTCTTTAAATAAATTCATTTTTCTGGTTTGACTAATGAGCTGTAGGAAGAAGCAGATAACTTTTGTGTTTACACAAAAAGAACCATGGAACTGGATATCCTCTGCACACGTTGATAACAAGTTAAATAAAAGATGTTTGCTACCTAATCTAGGGGATAAAGATTAAATTTTTGGTGGCAAAACACAGTCTTTTTCCAATGCCAATGTCTGAATAAAATCTGGGAGTTTTACACCTGGAAATACATTAACCATTTTTTTTACTTGTTGGGATTTTTTTAAATATTGTGGTTATTCAATCTGTTCCTCAACATTCAAACTGAAACAATATAGTGAAGGTTTATGGATCTAATTAAAGACTTTCATAAGTCAATTTTTGTGTTGTGTGATTTATTTAATGTACCTGCCTGCATCCTCACCTGTATGTATATAGAGCTGCAATAAATAACAATCAAAATGCACAATCTTTCCATGAAATCACCACATCATGAATACAGTATTAGTATCCTTATTATTTTCCATGACCACAGACAATGAATGGCCACTGAGTGAAGAACTGAAGTGATGTACAAAGTACGTATCAGTTCTTCATCTCTATTATTACAATTGCTTTCCTATTTTCTGATAGGGACATAATCTTCTGCAAAAGGAGGGACACATCACATATTTACCTGTGGAGAGTGCCACTTTAGAAAAGAATACTTGCTAGATTATCTGACTAACTCCACATTGGGGATGTGAATCTCTACAGATTTAAAGCATCTCACAGATAAGCACCATGCTGGATATAATACTTCAGCTTTACCAGCTGCTGTTCTGCATTGCCAAAGTCATCAGGACTTTAGTCAGCAGCCACACTGTCATCCACAAGAAGCTTCCTTGCTACGTTTCCTGGGCAGGAGCTATAAGGGCTCTCTGGAGATCTGAATTTGCAGTAACATCAGTCACAAGTGCTGCCCTACACAAGGATTTTGATTTAGAGTGGTGAAATGGGACAGCAGTTTGGTTTGCAGGTGCTATAAAGACCACCCGCCCTTGTATGTGAAGTTCTGTGGAGCACCATGCTGTGTTCCCTTGGTGGGTTCAAAAGCTGAAATGCTTGAAGCGTTCAAACATGAGGCAACAGTCATCAACAGTTTCATGTCCTTATACTGAGTATTGGTTTGCACTAACCTCTCCCTATAGAATTGTATTTATAGCCAGACATGTTCTACATATATATGAATATATAATTCTCTCTCTAATATATATATTCTATAGATATATTATAATACGTACATATGCCTGTGTGGCTACAACAATACAGAAAACAATGATATCTGCAGTATATCATCCCCAGGAGGTAAAAGCAAAGCACGTCTCACAGGTTTTATGCTGCAAGTACCTTTGCTGAATTTGCTGTGTCATACAATTTCTAATGATTGCTGTGTTGTATCTAACTTCTAGTAAAAATCTGTGTAACGAAATAGAGCTCATGTTCCTGAAACTTGCCTGTTGCTTCGGTAGCTGACAATGAAATACGGCTGTAGCCATTGACTCCACCTGTCACAATGCCTGAGATAAATGTTGAATACTTGCCAGTTGACTGAGGACACTTCCATTTGCATCTATAACATTCGTTACCCTGTACTTCTATCTTCTGGATGAAGAACAGTCATATCATCACACTCATCCACTCATCAGACAAACTGACATTAATAAGGACTACTGCTTGAAGTCTCAGGACAGATACCACAGATTCAAAAGTTCTTAGAAAATAATCTAGTTCTCATTCTGGAGATGCTGTGTTGGAGAAGAGCACCAAGAGGTAAGAAAACAGAGAGGCAGGCTGACACTGGTGTTCCTCAAGCTGTACCTCTTCTGTAGATAACAACCAGACTAAGTCTCTTGAAGTCACTAAGTCTGTAGCAGAATTTGAATACTACCCAAGGACATGCCAGTGGTGAAGGCTGTCAATCCAACAAGCTTGCTGATGGTCACTTCTCACTCAGTTTTAGTTAGAAGACTTTAAACTCAGAAGACAATAATTTTAAAGTTTTTAATTTAGGAACAACACTAAAATAAAGCAGAAGTGTTAAAACTGAAGTATTGCTGCAGATGAACATATAACAAAGCACATGCTTTCACATTCACATTTGATAGATGACCGTATGATGTGCACCTTTCTAACAAAAATGTAAAAAATGATACTCATTAAAAGAATACTGTAAACTGTATTATACATCATGCAGCACGATAATAGAGCAGAGAGTTTCACAATAGGTAGCATTTGGATAAAGGAAATGGTTGTATTAAAGGACATCTCTGGACTCTGGATAACTGAAAATTTTATTTTGCTAAGATTACAAGTAAGGTAACTGTACTGTACCATGTACTAATATGAAATTCAAAATAGAGAAAGGAATCTTTGAGCTTTAGAAAAAAAGTGAAGTCAATTAAAAATTCTAATGTTAAAAAATTTGGCTGGACTCTAAGTTGGGATCTCCTGTGATTAGGTGTATGTCCCTTGCTAAGATTCTGGTCCCATTCAAGTGGCAGTATTCCCACAGACTTCTGAGACAGAATTTCAAATGTTCTGTATTTTTCTCTGGATTTAATAAGTCTTCCATAATTCAGAAGGATTTAGCTTTCTACGGTCTATTTGGCATCTCTGAAAAATCTAACACTACCATTGCATTACTTCCCACAGAAGCTGAAGAAGGACTGTAGTGTGACTCTTCTATTACTATCACACAACACAGACTCAGCATTAAAATTATGCTAGCTTCATGCGAATATGGACAACTAGTCAGCTGCTTGTTTAAGCTACACAAATTTATACCAGAAAAATTGCATCTACATGTGTGTTTTTGTGCTTGTACCTACGACTGGGGATAGACTGGAGGGTAAGGGAGCAGAATAAGGAGGAGTAGATGGTGCTGTCACTCATAGTCCTTCCTTTTCACCTCCCCACAGTTAGTTTTGGCCAGTGCAGTTCACATTGTGGTGAAACTGCTGTGACTCTTGGTATCCTTCCTTCCTCTATTTCACATATCTAGTTCTGTTAGACGGTTCAGCTGGACTGGCTAAACTCTTAAAAAAAAATAGGCCTGAAAGGTAATTTATTGCCATAAATAGAACCCTAAAAAATTTTAAAAGGGTCCATCGTACATATGCTTTATCTTTAAAGAAAGTCAACACCAGCAATGCTTACAGAAACATGCTCATCGAGAGATTACTTCATGTGTAGTGACGGGTCTCTCTTTACAGGAAATGCTTGCTCAGGAATGACCTTTTCTAAACTGTGTCCTAAATTACACGGTGACTCAGAGGGCTGCCTGATTTCACAGTCAGACAGCTAGCCAGCAGTCATAGGTTCCCCACCACTTTGGTAAAAGCAACTACAAGCTAATGTTAAGAGCAGTTTTTAAGAGAAATCCCAGAGCAGCCAAAGTCAAGGGCAGCTGTAACGGATGCTCTTCTGTTTAACAACAGCGTGCAATGTCTTTCATTTCTCTTCCAATATTTTTCAGATCTCTGTACCAAGATGGCAGGTATCAGTAAGTGTTCACTCTGTGGAAATATCCCTTACTTTCTTCTTAAATCTTCTTTCTATGCTTCAGGCAATGGGGTTGAAATGAATCAGGAGCACAATTTCTCATTTCAATTTGTATCCACTATGACTGCACTGCTTCATCCTCCTCTTTCAATGGGCCTTGCTTTTTAACACAATACACATCTCATTTTTCCCTTTCACAACAGAAAACCAATCACACCAACAAGGTTTATCAAGCCACTAAACAGAAACACTACACTGTCCCCTTCATTCCTGTAGGAGCAGTTTACAGGCTGGAATGTCCAGCCAGCTGGTTTTGAAATGATGGAGGCTGCTGGCAGGGAAATACCCAGCAAAACCAAACCAACAAGCAACACCAGGAGCTACCTTCTGTCCTAGTAGCTGGTGGGACAGTCATGCATAATTCCTCAAGATGAGTTTTTACCTTTTTTGTATTTTTTCTGCCACTGATGGGAGAGAAATACCTGTGAATAAAGTCTGAGCTAATACATCCACGAGGCCAAACGGGAATACTATCTCTTTTCTTACTTTCTAATTCAGCAGGTTGATCTAAAGACTGAATGCAGGATGAATGGTGGAATTAGTAAGTGGCTAGTAAGCAGGGCTTGAGAGAGGATCACAGGGAAGAACACCTGGTATCAAACTAAATAAAGCTCTGTTGGGGTCTTGAAGAGTGACAGAAGTGCTGGTTGACTGTCTTCTGGGTGCAGGGGCTTTCTTACCTTCAAGCCAGTATGTTACCATGTCTCCTTTCCCCTAAGGAAGAAAATGAGTCATGGGGTTATAATACTACCATCATTTTGTAATAATCTTCTTATTACAACTCAAGCAAGTCATGAAAGTAGACTGATGTGCCTGTCAGCCATTTTACATACAGGAAAACTGATGCATAAAACTTTCATTAAAAGATAGTGGCCAGCACTATTGATTAAACAATTCCTTTGAAGTCCCATCCAAACCTAGGTAAAGAAGTATGTAGTCCTCTTTACGGAACTCTTATGGTGATTTGTGATGTCTCTGAATGACCTTTTTTGATTTCAAGCAGTTATGACAAAGCAACGTGCCACTCAGTACTTCCAAGTTTAAGTCTTTCATCTCTGAATTATCAATCAGGGTTGTCCCATGAACAAGCCATGGAATTGGTCCTGGTTTAAAACTTGAGCCTGCTCTCTTCAGTGGCAGGAAATAGTCTAACCCAAGGACTCAGACATAGAGGACTGCATGGGTTAAAATTCAGAGACTCCAGCGTACTTTCACACTCTGCTCCCTGAAAAGCGAGTATAAATGTTGCATACACACCTTGACTTGTAAATTCCCACGGCATACTAACACATACTCTCCAATCTGCTCCAACAGCTGGTATGCACTTGAACTGCACTGTATTTAAGAGCGGACAGAGATATAATTGTATATTATTGTAAAATTTAAACACCTAAGACAGACCCATCCCCCTACACATGTCAAATACTTCAAGATTCATTAATGAACTCCACCCTACTTTTTTTTATGTCTTTGCTGTCATTCCACTGTTATTTGAAATGTTCACACGCAGGCTCCAGTATCCTGGCCTCTTTGTGAGGCATCTCAGGACAATACATGGCTGTCAACAAACACTATTCTTCACATCCTGCATCTAATATTATTTGTCTACTCTTCACAGCTGCCTGGCTGGAGTTACCGATGAGCACCCTTTTGATCTTGCAAAGAAAACCATACATAGTTCTAACTCCTGGTCAATAAAGAGCCAGCGCTTTCTATGCACATACAATTTTCAGCAAAGTCTAAACATTAAGAAACTGCATCCTTGCTCTGCCTCCAACCCATAAATAAAAACAGGGAGAAGAGACAAGATTACCATAATTCCACTATTTTTTTTTAACAACGTGGCTTTTCCTAGTTGAGAATTTACCTTCAGGAAACCTGGGTGTCATGCCTTTTGCAAATGATGGAGGAAGGACCAAGGAGGGACGATGGACAGAACAAATTCTGAATACTCCTACTTTTGTCAGAAAGCAAAATTTTGCCAAAATTTTGAAAAATTGCAAAAAAACACCCAGGTTTTTTTTTTGCCTTTAACGTTCTGTGACAGCGTAAATCATTAGCTTCTTTGTTTGAAAAAGATCCCAGATGATAGTAGGACTGGCTAAGATTGTCTTTTTCTTACATCAGAAATTATTGGTTTTGTAATTTCTTTGTTGTTTGCTTAAAAGTTCTTTATTGAAAGTCTCAAAACACTCCCTGTAAACCAGGAAATACACATTTCAACATATCCAGATACGTATCTCTCAAATATTCTTTCCAGTAGATATGTGATACTTTAACTGGTCATCTGCTTGGGAAGAAGACACTAGCACTTGCATTCCATATAACAGCAATTTTAATTTACATTGCTAGTAATAATGATCTACTTTAAAGTGATCATCTTAGGGTTTAAAACATGTTAATGCAATTTGAGATCCTCAGCTAACTTGGCCAGAGAAGAGGGAGGATAAAAGAAAGCCTTAAAAGATAAGACGCTCCATCTTTATACTTAAGTTTACAGTGTTGATGTGCCATATTAGAAATAGACTGACATACAGAACAAAAAATGAAATATTGAAGAATGATGGAATCAAATTTTGAAGGCATTAGTTTTAAAGCAGTTCAGATGAGATGATACAAGAAGCCTGAAAGGAGAAGGAAGAGAAGGAAAGGAGTTATCTGGGAGACTGACAGAAGTAAAATGGAAGTTATACATGTTCCACTCAGGCTACCATTTGCTTTGGAAAAAAGTATTAAAATGGTGAGAAGGAATGGATCTCAGTTGATTCTCAAATCCCCAAGCTAAACCTTCAAAGCCACCGTGTAGGACCACTCCTCTGCCTTTTTGCCTTGTTTTTAGTGGATCATGATAGATGTTGAAAGCATCACTTTTTATCATGAAATTAAACTTGAAAACATGTTGGATTTTGCCTAATTCAATCCATTTACAAAGCATTGCAATGTGAGCCATAAAAACTATTCAGCTTCATCTCATGAATGAAAGAAACAAAAAGAAGCCATCAAGGTGGTTTGACCTTGAATTGCTCCCTCATTCTTTCAGAAGTTGAGTTTCAAATGCTCATACTGGCTAAAGATGAAGCTTGTTAACTAAACACGGAGCTCTTATCTCCTGGAAAGAAGTGAAAGTGAGGGTACCTCCATGATTTAATCTCTAGAGATTTCTGTCTAATCTCTTTGCTGGAGGACACATATATAATCTTCTATACTGGTTAAAGACAGACACAGCTCCCATGGTGTACTACCATGTCTTGTGTTCCCCATTACAGGAAGTTATAAGCAAAAAGAGGGGGTCATGAAAATATTTTAATATAAAACCATCTGGGTGCCAGGAAGGAATAGAAACAGGGAACATATCCACTTACCTCTCATTTTATCTGATTCTTAGCCTTTTTTATTGTAGAGAACTTCAAAGCCATAAAAATCCCTCTCTGTCACTTGGGCAATGAAGGGAAGTTGTTACAAATATCACTGGTATAATTTGCCCCATAGGCAGACTGGACTCTCCTTACAGGATTTGCAGTCATTTAAACAGGACGGGATTCAAAACTCAGCATAACATTTTTTCAGAACTCATTAAGGGATGGTCAAAACCACATCTGCAGTTTGTTCCTTCTTACCTTCACTGGTAGATTCCATCCTGGAAGCTGTGTTCACAGTATCTCCAAATAAACAATACCGTGGCATTTTGGTCCCAACAACTCCAGCAACAACTGACCTGTTAAAGAAAAGAAAACAAGATATTTTGTGTTTTTAAATCACATAATCAGTCATACAGTCTCATGGCTGCTTCCTACATTACCTTATATGTCATCCATTAACAAGATAAAGATGGAGTGTCAGTATTGTCTTATATGGGTTATACATCTGACTTACAGATGGCTTCCAAAGCCATGGAGGAATTGAAAAAGGGCTTCAAAGGAGAACGGTGGAGGAAGTGATGACAGGATGGAGGTAGTGTGCATGAATTAAGGCACCTGCAGAATCGTGTTTCAACACAACAGAATATTTTGAGGGGCAGTGAGATAGGAAGGCCACCAATAGTACTAGTGCATGCAACACTCACTAGTCACATGAAAAACCAGGACCACAAGTAACCTGCTCCTGCTGAAGGCAGAAAAGGAGCATTTTGATTCCTTCATGTCAGCCTGAGGGGATTTAAAATATAGAAGGTATGATCTCTTGCTAAGACAATGTAAGCCACTTAATTTGCAGATGCTGGTCTGCACAGCACATGTCCAACTCTGGCTGTCTATCAAGAAGGAGTTGCAATCACACATCAGCTTAGATCAGGAAGCTGGGAGTCTGAAAGTGGAGGCTAGATCAAAGAGTCAAGAAGCAACTCAACGTTTTGAGAAGAGAACAGCTGAAAAGGACAAGTAACATACAGAATGGCAGTCCTCACTCACATCAGCCAAGACACTGGGGCCATGTAGTGGTTCCAGTGTATTCCGCCATTGTGTTCCCAATATTCCAGGTATCTAATAATTTATTCTGTTAGGATGACCTCTATGAAATGTTCTGTACCACGTCAAGAAATTAACTTAATTTTTAATGGAGAGGAAATCCCACTACAGAAGCATTTGTCAAACCAGAGGAGAACTCTTTTGCAGGCTTCTCAACATACCTGAATGGATTCCTGCTCTTATCTTTAGGAGGGTGTTGGGCTTGTGTGGGATCTTAAAAGTCTTGCAGACATCCAGAAGGTCTAAAGCCATGCTTGCAATCTCACCGGCATGAAGGATCCCATTCTCTTTGGGTACTCCCGACACCACCATATCTTAACACAACAATGCAACTGTGTTAACCTTTGGCATTACACACAGATTTACCAAAGGATGCTGCCCAAGTCAGAAAAAAAATAAATCCCTATTCCTTTATATCCTGCAGCACAATTGTGCCTGCTGAGCAGAGAAAGACAGAAACAAATGAAGGACAGGGCAACAGCTCATGTATGTAATTACACTAGCTCTGAAAATGTTATATTTCCTTCTTACTTTTCCATAAGATTTATTCCCTCCTACCCTTTCTTCCTCCCTCCCTCCATTAAGGATGCTTGAAGTGGAATAGGTAGTGGAAACGTGGCTGTTCAATACCTTTTGTCTTTGGGCAGATATTATAAAGACAGACAATGATTGCCACTAGACACTGTCCTATTCTTCCTGCACTGACTCTTACTGTATAGGAGAAGAGACAGGTCCTCTTCAGAATCCCTCAGGTGCATTTGCTCAGGAATTTATGGTCCAGAACATGCTCAACCATGCCACGAAAAAAAGAAAAAGAGTGTTTTTTTTCCCATATCTCTTACAGGAATTCCTGTTTGTCTCATCCAACAATCCTGCTAGATTCTGCTATGGTTTTGCTGAAACTCAGTTTAATGGTAGACAATCCCCACAGACTCCCATGATAGCAAATATAAAGTAATTTTCCTAAAAATCCAAAAAGAAGAGGAAGCCAAGCCCCTACAGGGTATTAGGAGAGAGGAGGTTGTCATGGTCTTTGCAAAAAAGACAGAGATAAAAAAGTTTATGGAACAGCATCTATGCTCCCATGTAGATAGTAAGTTTTTCAGTTGTGTTCCTGTGAAATGGAAATTGCCAGCTCGGATTAACCTGTTGCCAAGGTTTTAAGTCAGACCATACAGGTCATAGGAACAAAATAAACAGCAACAGTAGTTTACTCAACTCATTTGTCAGGGCTCTGCTAGGACTTCTCCCCTGATTGTTTTGTGTGGTCTTCCCAGTGATAATAAGCCTTCCAAATCTCCTTCATCTGTTCTTCCTTGTCACCAAATCAGTCTCTATCCTGATGACATACCCATGGCCCATCATTGTTCACAGCTCAAGGAACTTACAGGCATCTCCTATTGTTTCCACCTTATAGACATCATAGTTATCTATGATTTCATCAAAAGTGGTATAAAGCTTGTTCAAGAGATCTACCACTTGGTAAGGTGTGCTGCTGCTGGAGAGCTGAGTGAAGCCAACAATGTCACTGTTAAAACACAACAAAAAGAACATACTCATCCACTGTCTTAATGATTGCAGATTGGTAATCCTAAATACACAGTAATAATTTCCCACTGGAACTACCTCACAGAATCACAGAATAACAGAATCACAGAATCACAGAATGGTAGGGTTGGAAGGGACCTCTGGGGATCATCTAGTCCAGCCCCCTGCCAGAGCAGGGTCACCCAGAGCAGGTTGCACAGAAACGCGTCCAGACGGGTTTGGAATGTCTCCAGAGTTGGAGACTCCACCACCTCTCTGGCCACCCTGTTCCAGTGCTCTGCCACCCTCAAAGTAAAGAAGTTCCTCCTCACGTTTAGGTGGAACTTCCTATGCTCAAGTTTGTGCCTGTTACCTCTTCTCCTGTTGCTGGGCACCACTGAAAAGAGCCTGGCCCCATCCTCCCGACACCCACCCTTTAAGTATTCATAAGCATTGATAAGATCCCCCCTCAGCCATCTCTTCTTCAGACTGAAAAGACCCAAATCCCTCAGCCTTTCTTCATAAGAGAGATGTTCCAGTCCCCTAATCATCTTCGTAGCCCCTTGCTGTACCCTCTCCAGCAGTTCCCTGTCATTCTTGAATCGGGGAGCCCAGAACTGGACACAGTACTCCAGATGCGGCCTCACCAAGGCAGAGTAGAGGGGCAGGATGACCTCCCTCGACCTGCTGGCCACACTCTTCTTGATGCACCCCAGGATGCCATTGGCCTTCTTGGCCACAAGGGCACATTGCTGGCTCATGGTCATCCCGTTGTCCACCAGGACTCCCAGGTCTTTTTCCACACAGCTGCTCTCCAGCAAGTCAGCCCCCAACCTGTACTGGTGCATGGGGTTATTCCTCCCCAGGTGCAGCACCCTACACTTGCCCTTGTGGAATTTCATAAGGTTTTTCTCTGTCCAACTCTCCAGTCTGTCCAGGTCAAATCTCAGCCTTCTCTTTTTCAGTATTTCTTTCACTTAGGATCTTACAGAATAATTTTCTCTTCAAGCATTAACTTAAACTGAAAACAGAGTCTTACCATTTAAAAGGACTGGCTGACCTAAGACTTTTTGATTACCAATGCAGTAAACTTTTTTTTACAGTTAGACTTTACTCTGCAACAGACTAAGTAGTCTTCAATTTGGTGTTACGTACAAATGAAAAGAGGGAACTTAATAGGGAAGTGAAGCAAAGACATGCAATTTACATGTTGCTTCACACACACATAACAAGCCAAAGACTGTAAATCTATGTGAGTTCTAAGGATAGACAAGTTTCTTTTACACAGCCAAATACTGGAACCTTTACTTAGGCTGATCTTATGAAACATACATGCATGTGTGAGTAACACACATAAAGTGATGTGCTGCTATGTTAGTGCTCCACAGTAATCACATTTTTTATTAAAGTAATTATAATGAAAAATGGAGAGGTGTGAGAATTTTGAAAGGCGCTCATTTGGAGAGTTAAATGTTGCCACCTTTTATGATAAATGGCAGTTTAGATAGATAGAAATTCTATACTCAGTTAGGAGTTTCACCTCCACTAGGAGCCTAGAAATTTCTTCAGTAGGAGTCAGTTCTAGTCCTATCTTTCATTTTTGTTTACCTGAAAAAGATGGTGGCACTTAAGTAACTTTGAGCTTGTGCATGTTTTCCCTGCCTGAGATCATCTGCTACTTGTTTCGGCAACATACCTGTTGTAGGAAGTAGAGCATTGTTACTCTTTTGTTATGGATAAAAGCACACAATAAACAGAACACGTTTGTTTAAAGGTATAAAAGCAATGTTCATAAATGTGAAATACTCTGAAGGTGAAAGCACTCTTTAGAATAAAAATCTGCTCTGCTGTGAGAATTGACAGTAAATCTCACTGGTCAATCCAGATTTTTCAGATGACCCATAACTTTTAGTTCAAACAAACCAATATGTAAGCATTCCAAGTCAGAGTGAGGTTAGATTCTAATAGTGTGACTTGGGATATTACTAATTCCTTATTTGTCAGCTCTTTGCTAGTGTTTTCGTCCTGTGTTATGTTTGTTTACTATCCTCTGATTTTTTTATCATCTTCTTCTAATATCTTGCACTTTCACAGGCTTTTTTCTCCTATGTGTTATACCTGTTCCTTTATCCCTTTTTTCTTGTGGAATTCCAGAAGATATGCTGCCATCAAAAGTAACCTCATCCCGAAAGCAATTCCCCAATATTTATAACTATACAGAAGGACTGCCAAGCAAGATAAAAGTGAAAGCACTATGGATTCTGGAGTAATAGGTCTCAGATGAGTGCACTGATTTTTAGGGGTAAATATGAAAAGTAGCAAAATATCTTTACAATTTTGCAAGGAGTAAGTAAATTAATTCATTGACAATTAAATGTTATCTATTACATAATCACCTATCAAAAGTTTTCTGTTTGTAATCAGTCTGTTAAAATGAAAATATTATTCAGCAGAATATCGAGTATTTTTGCTGTATAACTTACTATACAACAGACGGTCAGTCTTCTGTTTTTCATGCATTAAATCCTGGGTTCTCTCAGCAAATATCTCCAGATGTTGCTATATTTCTCCATCTAACTAACATAGACAATTGCATAAAACAATCCTTTGTTACCAAAATCAAAGGTATCTAAGTCTTTTATCAAAAGCTTGCAATGATGTTTCATAAACTATCCTGCTATGGTATGCTATGTTTTTTGCATCCTTGCTCTGTGTGAGGCAACATGGAGGCAGGAGTCTCTTCACTGCTGATGGCCTTAAGATACTCTGTTCAAATGCATCTGTAAACGTGTTATTTGTGGCATGCAGGGATTCTATACCCCCAGTACTATAAGACAACACTGAGGCACAGGAAAAGGGAAATATAGTTTCCTGCAAGTTCTTTAAAACACAAATGACATTTGACTGAAGGAACAAAAGTTTTCAGTCCCAAATAAGCTGAGAAAGTTTAAGAAAAACTGACAGAAATGGAATGAGAAGGAAAGCTGAGTTCAAGCAGAACTGCCGCTACAATCAGTCCACAGAGGTGAATGAATGACTGTTCTCATCAAAAAAGGGGTATGAGATCAAAAAGCAAACACGAAGGATAGAGGTGAAAGTTATTGCAAGTGAGAATATTGACTTGGACTGAATTAAAAACTTAATTTACCAGAGTCATCATCATGTCAACAGGGCTAACTTTATTAGGATTCATCTTGTATAACTTTTTCTTGACTTGTTCAAATGTAGGCCTTTGGGCTGGATTATTTTTTCTGCATCTTCTGATTAACTGCAGCAGGGAAATAGAGTGAGAAAAGCAAACAGCCTTTTGTCATTCCAAGCACAGGCAGTGTTTCAAATTCATACTACTACTTTCTCGGTGCAAACTGTCCATGTGAAGCCCTAACTGCAGCTGGTGAAAAGTTGCAGGGCTATGCTGAGGTCTCCAGCATTCTACAGATTTATGCTGAATGAAGGATATGAAAATGCTACTGGGGGAAATCAAGAATTAGATGCTCACATTCATTATGCCAAACACTGCTTAAGTTCTTGTCTTATGCTTTAAGACAGTGTAATGCTGTTGGAGTCACGTACTGCTTTCAGAGAGCTTATCTGTACACAAAATTAATAAGAGATTAAAAAACTCAACTGCTTCTTAAGAATATTAACTCCCAACTAAATCCAGTGTTGCTTTTGAGACGTTTGTTACATTTAGGTTGCTACAAACCACCAAAGGTGAATTACATAGCTCTCAAGCTGAAACAAGGATGCCACAATCTTGTTCCGATTTAACTGAACTGGGAGGGGGTGTACTTTGTTTTATGAGGCAGTTCGAGGCTACTGAACACATAGACCTTTTGCATGAGAATCAAACCAAACTCATACTTTGCCTGAGATACATACTTCACTATTTGAAAGTCCTTTGCCAGTAAACTAAATAAATAATACTAATATAAAATATGTATGGAACTCAACACTTTATAATAAATGAACATGCACAAAAATCAATGATTGAATATTAAAAACATCATTTATTACACTGACAATTTGAGGGGACAATTGAAACTTTCAATTTGTCAGAGTGACTTTTTGATTAAGGATATGAAACATTCATGTGCCTTTTTTGAGATGTACTTCTTGACTTCTGGGTTGCTTACACTCGTCAAAGGTAATACTGCCAAAAAAATTCTGTGATCTGTCTTAAATTCTCTTCAGTGAAGAATTTTTGTACACAATATTGTATCTTACTCACCTCTATGTAATCCGTGGGACATGGGCAAGAATTCTCAGCCTTTGCTGAAATTAATTCTGCCAAAGATGGGCACCAAGAATATTCACCTGAATGCACATCATCTTTCTAGAGAAAAAGGATAAACAATGTTGAAAAAAGTGCTGTGTTTTTCATACTATCCTTTGAAAACATATTACTATGATCATCATTACTTTTATGACGCCTTCCCTATCACTTCCAGATCAGCTTTTTTACATGAGAATACAAGAAAAAACAAAACAAAACAAAACAATAAACAACAAAAAACCCCAAAGAAAAACAAATAGCAAAAAAACCAAACCAAACCAAAACAAAAAAAACAAACAAAACAAAAAAAAAAAAAAGAAAAAAATTATATAACCCAGTCTAAACTGGGTAGCCTTGTCTAAAAGCTTTTTCATGGCTGAGAGACTTTAATCTCAGGGTTTATGTGAGGTAAACAATTTTTGAAATAAATGAAAACCTGGCAAGATATTGGGAAACTTCTAAAAAACCACTAGACCTACATTAGTCTATTATCACAAACTGTCAGAAATGGAAGAATGGCAGTTTCAGGTCTTCGTTGTTAGAATTCTTGTTAAGCAAATTATTTCAGACAGAACATGGTTACATATCCAGAACATCTGATTTCAATTTCAAGGTGCACATTTTATGTTTACCATTTAGCACTGACTACAAGACACATGCAAAGAAGACATTTTCATTACGGAGAGCAGCTTATTTGCTCTTCTAGCATATCCTTACCACTGCAAGACTCCACTGAAAGGGACTGTGCATGGCAGGAAAGGGAAGGAACATCAGGAGAAAAAGTAAGTGTTATGGCAAAGATGCAGTTACTCAGATTTTGGTTTGTATCTTCAGCATAAACAGAATCAAAATTGTCATGCAAACTTCCAAGTTCATCTTTACTTACCAGCATAGGGTCACTTCTTGTGGCAATTTCTAGTAAAATGATGGCATAACTGCAGAATGAAAGAAACCAAAATCTTAACGAAATAACAGTTAATGGAGTCATTGATTTCCTCTTTCCATGATTTCTTACTTTTCCCCATTTTATGACTGAAAGCCTACTACCCCAAAAGAGAGGATGGAAACAGTGCTTCTATCAGTTACTAGTCTGCGTTTTCAGAGATCTGTCACTGATCTCTGGACATAGCTGTCCACTCTCACACAGAGATGAAGCATTTGAGTTTGACGGACAGCAAAGAAATTTTCTCTGGAACAATTAATATAATCCAGAGGGCATATGGGCAGGCATTTACGTGATACCTACCAATTAAGCATACAGGACAGGTTTGCGCTGTAATCAAGGGGCAGGAACAAGTTCAACAGGATCATCATCTGGAGAAGTGGCTTTTTTTCAGCATAGATCACAGTTCTGGAAAATCTCCTTAATGTCAATGATAAGACAGTGTGTACAGAGTAGATCTTTTACAGTAAGCATTTTGATGCTTTTTTCTGAATTATATTTTCATCATCATCATCTTCCTCCAATGAAACAAGGTCAAACACGTTCATCAAGGGTGAAGAATGGAAAAAATGAGGTAACAACTGGGTGTTCAGTCTCCTTTTGAACTCACTAGACAACTTTCACAACAGTGATCTCTGAGAATCCAGCACTTTCTCCAGCCAACAATCCTGATAAAGATGCTCTTGCCTCTTTATGTATTGAAACCATGTAATAATTAACTCCCCACATGCATCTCTACTTGATAACGTTTATTTTTATGGGGAATATTGGTTGCAATCTGTGTATTGTAATAGTTGCTCGGTTCTGTAAGCCATTCTACCTCTATAATGGGGTATGTCTACATATTTTTCAGTCCACTCGTTGACCACAATGGCAAATAAATAGTGCATATAAACCATTCTGAATAATGTTTAAGAATGTTAATTTTCGGGTGATTTGGTAGTAGAATGGAATACCAACCCTGGTGAGACAGCAAAGCTGAAACAGATTTTCAAGGAGAGTAGTTAGATGATGGTAACTCCAATAAAGCAGTATTAATTTCATTCAGCTTCTGCTCAAAAAAGTCCTAATGTAGTGGATAGTGAAATTCACACACTGATTACAAATCAAGAGGAGCCAATCTAGGGAAAATTGTGACTGGAAACAGCCTCTTCAGCTCAAACAGGAGCTGCTTTCATGCTCCTGTTCTCATTTCCATTTTAGCTTTCCCATCTGACCAACCACATTCCCTGAAGAATTTTAAAAGCAAGTGGTTCATCTGTAAGAGCACAAAAAAATTACAAGTCCCACTCCTGCAGTTTCTACTCATTATTTATTTGGGCCACCACCTTCAGGAATATAATGGAATTTTTGCACAGATAAAAACTGAGAATTTCAAGACTGGAACACTGCTCCCTGGCCAGTGAGCCCACATACATGTATCAATCAGGAAGGCTTAGCAACTGCTCATGTCATCAAGCACAAACTGTGTGAAAAAACAGGTTCTGAAGAATAGCTCAGTTGAAAGACAACCCTTTAATGTTAGAGGGTACATCTCCATCTTTGTTCCCTGACTGCACATTGTCTTCTTTTTCTGATTTCATCTCTTACTGCTTTTTCTTTTTTACCAAGAAAGGATGAACTGCAGTACAACAAAAGAAGACCTTGATTGTGCACATGCAGGGACTGAGAGCAAGATAGATTCAGCGAGCATAAACTGGATCTGTCAAAAGTTCATTGTAGTCATCTATGATATCAGCAAATCAGCTCTTAACGCTATTTTAAGGGGAGCTCTTGGCAAGAATGGCTCAGGAGGCCAGGTTGCCTGCAAAGTCAAGTAATGATATCTAGCCTGAACAGGGGCAAAGTGTGAACCAGACAAGCACCAAGCATCAGTTTCTAGAATGCATTTTGGCTGGGGGGCAACGATAACTGCAATGCAGAAAACAATCCTAAAATCACTGCTTGGTTAGAGCACAGTACTTTCGTAAGATCAGTCCATGTTGAAAAAATAAAGACCGACCAGCACAGAACAAATGACAAAAGCTAGAAGTATCAACACAGTGACACGCTGCCTTTAGCTGAGCTATTTTGAAGCAAATTCTAAGGGCATGTTTAAGCCTATAGATATAAATACTACTGAGACTCAAATTCTTGCTTACATAATCTGATAGAATGGATTACAATTAATAGTGTTCAAGCACATTGTATACACATACATTTCTTTACAAGGGAATAACTATAGAATCATAGAATAATGTGGGTTGGAAGGGACCTTTAAAGGTCATTGAACAATGTGTATTAATCCAGTAAATCTTACATATAAAATCATGTCTTCAGTCCATATTGTTTTAATGAATCCTAATTGAAAAAAAGGAAGATTTAGACAACATTTTCAGTTTCTGCAAGTAATTTTTTAATCAAAGTCCCATAGGAGTCACTTAAAGGCAGTAAGAGTTTGTGATAGCCTAGTGTGGGCCAGAGTAAAACACAGAGCTTTTGACAAAGGCAATAATAGCTACTCTTTGGTAAATGCTGTTAAAAAACAGTGCTAATAACCATGCCTTTTTCTCCTCAACTGTGTGGCACTATCAGCATGTCAATCTCTAATTGAATTACAGTTCTTTACATTCTGTTAGCTACCAAAGTCACCAGGAAATAGGAAACTTCTCTGGGCTGGGAATGTGGCAAGAAAAAGTAAGAGAAAAGGGCCACAAAACATCTGGTACTATCACTCTGCATTTTCTTCTTTCAAATGCTTTCAACAAACTACTGGAAATAAGCAGAGGAAGTATGATTGTTACGAAATAGAATACACCAAGAACACAATGATTTATCCACTTAATACAGAAAATTCATAGCAGAACCAAGAAATACAGATAATTTAAAAAAAATCCTAGTTCAATGACTTTTTCATTGGATTATTATTCTCTGAAGGTTCAGTTGTAATCCTGCTTATCTGAAAAGTGGTTGGGTAGGAGCTACCCATCACTGGCAAGGCTAAACATGATAGCCAAATACTCCATTGCAGTGATCTCCTATAAGGCTTTTGAACGGAAGGGATGGAGCTATTCAATAGTGCATCCATTTCTTTTTCCTCCCTCTGTTCTCACTGCAAATCAAATATTGTCACTGTGTGTATGCAGCAAATGATTTATTGACACTAATTATATAATTATGGGATGTGTATGTGCATTATGACATCCTGGGAAAATTGATGCTATTAACTTTTTTAAGGTACTGACATTATTGAAAATAATCTACTTTTTCATAAGAAACAGCAACAAAAAGGATTACTAGATAACAGCAGATATTTATACATTTTTTATCTACCAGTCCAGAGTAAACTCACTAAACGTATAATCATTAGACCAACTCTATATTTATATAATGTCAGTGAATTAAGTATTTGGTTATCTACCTTGAAAGAGAAGATCCTGTGATATCTATGCTGTTCTGTATTGCAGGATCAATCCTTTTTGCAATATAGTCAAACATATACCTGGGATGAGCACAGAATTACACTGAACCCAATTGTGTTTAAGGAATCCTCAACTTGAGATGGGATTATTAAGTGTGAGAAATAAGAACAGTTAACTACCTGTAGACATCTGCCATAGAATTGGGTTCAAAGTCTGAAAGGGAATGGATTTCAGGAGCTGTGTAAATCTGTATCAAATGCTGCTGGTATGAGCTTGACCCCTCAGAAGAATCTTCTTTTCTGTATGACTGCAAACCATAATCTAACATGGAAGAAAACACAAATCAAACTACTCAGCGGGTACTTTTCTGAAACACATGCATTAGTAGACAGTAACATGCCTTGCCTAAAGGAATTAATTTTCCCTACTTGAAATATGCATCTTAGTCTAAAAATAGCGTGTGTCTGGTGGTCTTGTCTCTCTAAACCAATTGCAAATATAGGATCTGGAAACTAAATATTTGGGTGAGACTGCAGAACAGCAGGGAAACTGAACTATATAGACCCTTCAAATCAGAATTATTTTATGATTCTAGAAATTATATTCAGAGAATAGTCTCACTTCAGTGCAAGAATTAGCATGCAAAGGCAGGTTTTTGTTCTGCTCGTCCCCTGATCCTTATCTATGGTGGCAGGTTGCTATAGTAATTACTACTGGTGGGCTTTACTTGCACACCACTAGCTTCAGAAGAAATAAATAATAATAAATAATTGTGAAACATCTTTGCAGTTATACTTTTAGCCTAACATAGAAGAGATTCTCAGCATGTATCTCATCATCAGACAGGAGAAAAAAACAACTGACTTGGGTTTTCTTTCTGATATAGACAGCACTTTGCTGAGTGTGGGGGAAGGCAGAATGCAGATGTCTGGTTTTGTCTGGAGTGACGTCTAATCAAGATGATCCTAGTGCTTCATTCCCTATGTTGGAGGTCATTGGAGTTTTTCAAATAACTCCCACATTGGTTATTTGTGAGGTTTGTTTAATATTATTGCATTCAGATAAACCATGAATATTGGAAGTTTCTACAGTCCTGCCAGTTAACTTCTGAACAATTTCCCAGAGATCCCATTTAATTCAGAGGAGCTGTGGTAAGGTGATGCAGTTGATGTAATCCAGCTATCTCCATTTTTCATGCTTTTCTCCAGAACAGGCTCTAAGCAAAGTAGGCAGTTCTGAAGGCAGCAGGGTATGAAAAACAAGTTGGAGAAGCAGGCGTGTCCCCGTGTAGGAGCCTTAGTCATAGGATGAGCCATTGAAAGACAAATCTGCTGCTGCTGGTTTTAAGATAACTATGGGTTATAGAGTGTGATAACGGCTTTGGGAAGGAAGCAGAAAAGATGATCATTGCTTTCATTCCTTTTAGCAGCTGCAAACTAAACTAGACTCTCCAGTGGTTTTCCTGTTCCCACAGGCTGTCTTCCTGTACCAGGAGCAGACCAGACCTGTAGCTCTGTCTCTGGGAGAATACAATTCAGTTTTGTGTACAGGACTGAGTTGAGCCTGCTTTTCTCCATGAAACTACTTTTTGTTTACCAATCAGTCAGCATCATTCAATGCTTTTACAGCACTGCCCATGGATCAGGTTTTCTCTTTGTATCAAAACTGAGGATGAGACAGAGTTTCAACAGACTGATGTTGATAGACTCCATCATTTGTGGGATCTGGTGTGTGCATCAGTGGCACATGTTAAATGACTTGACATGGTAACATAACATGAAACTTGTTTCAGCACCGGGCACTTCTAGTGAAGGCTGGTATAGCCAGCATTTCCACATGAAATGCCAATAAGGAGGTGCTTGGGAGGAGTGCTGAGTGTGATAACTATATGCATTAGTGGGTTAACTGGACAGTTTTGAAATTTTGTTTCTTATCGTCTCTTTACCTGCAATTTTACAAACCCATCGGTCATCTATCACACAATTACTAGACTTCAACCGTCCATGATACATTTTGTGGTGGTGAAGATAGGCCATTCCTTGTGCAATATCAGTAGCAAAAGAGAACCTGAAAGATAAAAATCAATGAACTAGTATTTCCATTAAAGCTTCATTCAAGAGTGGTTCCAAAGGTCACTGAAGTTGACAGAAAGCCTCCCTATGACTGCAATAGCTTTCAGCTTGTGTCCCCATGTTCATTTTTCCAAAACACTTAAGGTGGGTTGCTGAAAGCCCTTAACTCCCACTCAGTTGTCTGAGTCCACAGACCTTTAGCCTTTTTTAAGACCATTGAGTTTCTTCTAGAAATTCCCAGTACCTTTGTATCCTTGAGAGTGCTTTCAAATGTTTACAAGAGAAACAATTTTTTATTAACTTTCTAACTTTAGTTGGAGGGTTTCTTCCCTTGCAATCTTTTTCTTTGCTGAAGGCAAACATAAGGCAGAAATAGAAGGAGTGTGCCAAGAAGATTATTCCGAAAAACCCAATGTCATTGCCTTTGTGAAAGTTTTATTGACAATGTGAAGTCACTTTCTATAGTTGTAAATATAATAAAGTGTTTGTAGGTATGCTAATCATTTCACCAATGTGTCTTCACAAACATATGCACTGATTTTTAATTAAAAGGGTATGCCCTAGATACTTGGGAACAAAGTGAAGCCACGTGGCAAAAAAGGTTTAAAACCAGTTTTGCAATATAACTAGAGATGGGCTGAAAAGTCATTGGCTTAGCATGAACAGTGCTAAACATATGATTGCTTAAAAATCCAGCTTTTTTTCTTCTCCATTCTCTCCATATCACAGTGATATCCAATGACTTTATCATTTTAGAAAAACATCTTGTCCTAAACAGCACATAGCATATTTTGTATCATTTAGCTTTTCAAAAATTTTTTTCTACCTGAAGCCCCAGTTCAAAGGAATGTCTTCATTGAGCAAAACATCACTCAGGCTGCCTTTGGGGCAGTACTCTGTCACAATGGCAACATTTGGGACTTCTATACAACCTCCAATGAATTTGCAGAGATTGGGATGATCAAGTTCCCTGTGAAAATGAACAGAAATCACAGCATACCAGTAATTTTCATGGATGGTCCTCCTGGTTTTTGTAGAGTAACTGGAAAACCAAGTGGCTTGTCTCACAATGTAGAGAGAAAATTAAACCAGGTATAAGGAGATTTTGATCTGGTGTCAAAGCAAAGTTTGAAAGAAAGAGGAATGTGAATTTACAGTCACATTTGGACTGATTTTAACCCCTGAAGAACCAGTGTAAAAATGGAACAACATGCACTTCTCAGGTTTCACTTCTTACCTCACTTGCTTTACTTCTTTACGTATGGATTTGGACAGTGTGAAGGTCTTCTTCATAATTTTCTTTATGGCCACTCTTCTACCATCGCTGTAACAGAATGAAGTGCTGTTCACAGAGTTTTAGGCCAACTTCATAAGCCAGACAGTCTACAAAAATGGACTGCATATTTTTTCTAGAGTGGGCAGCTTCATATCTCTAGACATGAAGTACAGAATTTAAGCATGTCCATATGTGGGTGTAAATCTGAATCTGAGTACATGACAGGTGACAGGACCCTGTTTCTGTCATAAGGGAAGCATTAGTGACTACATTCAGGCATCCTTGATTTGGAATGTAAGAGTGCCAGAGTTAGTTGAGGCAGCTGGATGATGGAATAGCAGCAAAGAAAATGTCAGAGCTAGTGAAACATACACAGCAACATTGCTGCTATCCACTGCTTCTGTCTACTGTTTTGGAGATCAGCCACTGATATTTAACATCCTTTTGTTCTCAAGATGAAGCATTCTCAGCAATGAAGCAGATGAGTTTGATAGACAGCAGTCAGTCATGTCAGCTGGTTTAAGGACAAGATTTCTAATGTGCTACTGTATAGGATGCTGCTCTTTAGTGCACAGAACCTAACTGTGCCCTGCCTGCATTTTAGAAAAAGGCTTCATAAAAGCCTTGGTTCCAAATATATTTGAACTGTAAGGGCCATTCATTAAGAGATGCAGCCACATCCTTTTAACAAGTCCCCAACAGAAAAGGAGAAATGATAACCACACAGAAGCCTGGCATATAACATATTCCAGAGCCAGTATGTGGTACAGAATATCAGATGATGCAATTAACTTACTGGATTTGGTCTAACAAGAGAAATGCAAGCTTTTGCACTACCTATCAACAGTAAAGTGGCAGGCATCAGAACAGAAGCTGAAACTATAGTTTAGTAGGTACTGCAGTAAATGAGTAATATATTGACTTACTATCTCCCCGTCTGGGTGAAGTATTGTTTCCTGGACATGTTAGCAGCTGCTGTGCAGGAGCTCAGAGCAGTGATACAGCTGGCATTGGAGTCACTGGGTACTGGGGCAGCACTCGTCATGCTTCCTGTTGCTGTCCGTACTATGCGATCTAAATGGGATGTGGGATGAGAAAAGGCACCTGAAGATGCATATTATTGCAAATGTAGAGACTCCAGAGGAAGACAAATACAGGGAATTCTCCAAATCTTTGCATCTCACTGGTCTTATTAACCTTTAAGACAGAAAGCCATCACTTGGAATGTGACTGCTGCATAATAAGTAAAAAAGTTCCAGAGGTGATTCATTGCCAGAGATCTTTCCCACTAATCCTCAGGATTTGATGCAAGTTTAATTTCTCTGCTCTTGGGATGATTAGCCCTTGCTGCTACTTAGATGCTGAGGACAGAACCCAGGGAAGCAGAGCAAGCCCTGTGCCATATTTTAACAAGTCTATTTGGAGCTCCTAGAAGACTGTAAAGTACAGGGTTGTGGGAAGTGATTCTGACACCAGAGGAAAGTCAGAGAAGAGCAACAATACAGTCAGATGAAAAAAAAATAAATCAGTGATCTCAACATATGCTTTTAAATCTCTGTTGACCGGATCAAGGTAACAAAATGGATTTCAAAATAAAGTTAATTGATTACGTATCATTTCATCATCGCCAATTAAAGCCCAGATTTAGCCAATTAGTCTCAACATTGCTGAAACCTCTCAACTCTCCCTTGTATCAGTATCCAATAAAGTGTTGCTAAGGAAGTTCAGCATCTCACCTTGCATCAGGACTGCCATGTTCCCACACCATAGTATTATCCATATGCAGTTCAAAATTGCGTTGACATTTGGAGTCTTTCTATAGCATTTCACCCAGAAATGTATTAGAGATCCCTGAGAAAGCTTTGAGAATAGGAGAGTGTGTGTGTGTGTATGGTGCAATGCACCAAAAAAAAGGAGTTATATTGAAAAAATAAAGCTAATTTTTCACAGTACAGGTTGCATACCCTGGGCACAGCACTGATAATGTGATTGCATTTAGATAACTACATTTCAGGCTACTATGGATATCTCTGGACAGCTCTGTCCAGAGGAGACGTACTGTCTGTTTCCAAATCTCATATTATCATTCCTCATTACTCTTAAGTGATTAATTATCACTCCTAGGTGTTAAACAGTATTGTTGCTTCATGGGCTTCTCTCCAAGAAAACTGTTTTTCATCTTGGATTTTCCAAATTATTTTTTCACGTGTTATTTTTTGATCTTGCCTCCAATCTCCCTCAGTCTCCTTCTATTTTTCTCCTCCCATGTGATGTTCATGATCTCTTCTAATTCACTATCAGCTGACAATTTCCTTGTGTTCCTTTTTGATATTTTGAGAAACACTTTTCCTTGAGTGTTCCATTTCTGTTTTCACAAATCTGGATTAAAATTCAGTTTGGTCTATGTACTCAAATTAATTTCTAAGCCAATATCTGTTCTTTCCAGCATCACATGAGGATATCATACCAAAACTACACAGAAATTAATGTTCAAGTCCAAGGCTGAAAGTATCTCTACTTTGTATTAACATAAGAATGCTTGACACTTCTACTAGCAACACAATGACAGAACACAGATAAAGCAGACAACTTTCTAGCAATTCCTCACAGAGACAGAAAGTGAGAGTGTACATCAGCACAGACCTATCAACTTCAGCAGATTTCTACAGATTCACCCTTCCTGAGGGTTTATGAATTTTTTTCCTTCTGAGTGCTAAAACAATGAACAGTGAAGTAAATAATCTATACCTATTTTAAGTGCAGCATAGTAAAACATATAATAACATCTGATTTTATTCTTAACATATTTAATTAGAGCCCATTAAATAATATTTTATATCCAGAAGGTAAAATGAAGAAAACTCTGCCCACAATGAATTACTTTTTGCAGCAAGTCTGTGACAGGTAGCATACACTGAGAGAAATTAAGATCGCATTATATCCCTCATTATATTTGTGCAAATCCAGGGCAACTTAGTGAGACCGATTATACAGAATGATACATCCACTGAAGCAACTGTAATTTTTTTCCAAGTTCAGAGGTTATCTGTTTATTTTGGAATAGGCCTGTCCTTTTTAATTAACAAATCACCATAAAAAAAAAAAACCCAAAAACAAAAACCCCAACTATTTTAAATAACTTTGACATCTAAAGTTTCAATAAACAAAAATATCAGTGATCAGCTCATAGATGTTACAGGGATGAAACTTTTGATATGTCTTTCACAAATTCGTTCACCTTCTGTAAGACCCTTAAAACACAAAGATGTACTTTTGATTGAGATTATTTCTCAAAATTATTAAGGAAACTAATCATAGTATCAAAATGACAAGTTACTAACCTTGTTTGATGCAGGTGAAGTCTATAATCCAGCTTTCATCCCAAAACATCTTTTGTTTCTGATATTGAAACCACTACAAAAACAAATCAAATTCATTGCTGATGTAGCAATGTAGTACTGACTTTGAAGGAATTAAACCATAGATCATTTTTTTCAAATATGAAAGCTTGTAAGTATCCAAACAAAATCTGATGTTTAAGCATCCAACATGTATCTTATGATTAACAATAGAACCAAGAGTATTAATAACAAGCTTAGAAGAAAACAGCATCTGATAAATACCTTAAAAAATGTACGTTCTGTATTCTAGAATCTGATTACCTGTCACATTTTGCATTGGCTACAAACTCTCCATTATGGTCAATACTTCTTATGCACTCCATTTACATCTCAGCCTGTATATACATCAGATGAGTTATTTACATCACCTCATGTCATGGAAACGTATGTAAATGCATGACAAGAACACACTACATCCCAGTCCCAAGATAAAGAGCAGTACATCTTATATCCTGTAATAGAATTAGCCCCCAGTCCACAGATAAGGCCATATTATGTCAAATTTATGACAAGTATAGAGCTAACTGAATCAAAATTAAGTCATCACATTTATTTAAAAAGATTTCTGAGAAAAGACACCTAAAAATTATCTTGCAAAGGTATGACTGAACAAAGATTTATAAACTAGAAGTGATCCCTAGGCTTGCTACAGACACCAATATCAAAGGAATCCTCTCCTCTGCTTGAATGATTAAAGAAGGCACTAGATTCCCAGATGGTTCTTTTTACATGATATTAATTAATGAATTGGATTAAAGGATTTTTCCTATCTTGTTTACTTATCACCTAAATAAAAAAGGTGCCACTGCAGAAGTTAGCAAGAGTAAGTATAAAGAAATGCAAGAAGAAAAAAATAAACCTCAAAACCTATAGAAACACAGCAGAAATAATTGGTAAATTTTGCTACAAGACATTTACATAAACCTATGCAAGGCCAAGAAACTCCATTGCTCTTTCTAAAATGCCAGTTGTTTAAAACTGTGTGAACTTCTCATCTGTCCAATTACGCGTTTCTATCAGATCATATGGTTTTACAGGACAGTCACTATAAACGCATTGACACAACTGCTCTGTGGATTATAGATGCTCAAATAGTTTTCAACAGTGCTTCCCCTCCTAACTCACAAAGCCACACAGAGAAGCACAGAATAGAGAAAAAAACTAATTGTGATTCAGGCCCGCTATAGTACCTTACTTGGTGGGCCATCAGCCTTCTCCTGCCCAGTCCATCTTAGCACACTTGCCTACCTCAGATGCTCACTGCAACTGCAGTACAAGATGGAAAGAGAGGGAATCCCTGAGGAAAGAGGCGGCTATCAATTTATAGGATTTATGGGCCAAACCCCAAATAAATGATCTGTTACCTACATAGTCAATATAATGATTCTACAACTGCCATATTCACCTGCTAAATTCTTGTTATAAAATTCAGAATTCTTTTTTCTCAAGATGCAGACACATAAGGAATGTAGATGCTCTTTCCCAGAAGCACTGTGAAGCAATAAGCTGTAATTGCATGCTGTCTCCTCTTTATAAAGTTATTTTCATTCAAAGGTATCCAAAACTGCTTCTGTATTCATACACTCCTCTCTCGTTATTCCCTTTTCGTTTTTCCTTCATGAATCTGTTATAATAATTGATAACTATTATGCAAAAGTAGTCACTTTGAGCTGAACTAAGCTGGTTCAGTTACACTAAGAACGTGAGTGTGTAAAAAAGCAAAAAACACAGAAAAAGAAGAAGAAAGATCCTCTCCTCATTATTTCTTTTGAGAATATCCCAAGTTGAATGTTTTCCACTATAAATTGTATTTGCACTCTGAGATTTAATGGTCTCTGGTGGAGCTAATCCCTTTATGAATTTACCTAATTTGTTTTTGAATTAATTTATACTTCTGACCTCCCTAGGGCTTCAAGCAGTTCATTTCATGACAGAGTTTTATTCTGAGTGAAAAGCACTCTTATTTTACTGGCAGACCCTAGTTCCCATGTTGTGAAATACCTCTTCATCCTTCACCATCGATCTCTCTGCTACATTCCTCTTCACTCCTCTCTTACAGGACAAAAATTCCTAGCCCAATGAGCCTCCCCTCATAAAGAAGCTCAAAAAGTTGTTTCTCTTCCTTCTGCCTTCTTCCATAGCACACAGGTTCTGGGTGCAGAAGAAGATCTACCCCACTACTAAGAGAGAGCTCCACTCTAACTAACCAAATCATGGAAGTAAGAGAAAGAAAATAGACGAGAGAAAGTATACTTACCATGACTGTCAAAATGAAGCCAGTGCAGACTAAACATATTGGTAAGGCAATTGCTATCCTCGCATCAGCAGACAGTGGGCATTCCCCACAATCTGCTGGACAGATAGAGCAGCCTTCTTCTTCCTCACAAAGGCCATCTCCACAGACTGAATATAAAATGAAACACATATCAGAATATTTTAAGCAGTTTCATCCATCATGGTTCCGTAGCTGGGAAACCTCAGAGTACCAGAGAGAATATATTATGAAGAATCCAGAGATAGCAGCTGAAAGAATAATCTGAATTTTTAAAGTGATACAGAATATCTTTGGTCAGATCAAATTGTTAATGACATCAGAGCCTTTGACATGTTTTGTGCATAAATCAATTCATCTCCTTGTCCATCTGTTTTTTATTAAGACTTAAAATTCCCCAAGGCAGGCATTGCCTTTTGCATTCTTTGTGCTTAATCCAGCCCTTGAGAACCCCAGAAGTTGGTCACCCTTCCTTAGCAGCAGTAGAAGACACTGGGTACTGCAGAATGAAACCTTGCAAACCATACTTCAAGGATTTCTTTTTCTCCAAGGTCTTATGAAAATTACCAGCAGTATCAGATGTGATTTAAAACAAAAGCCCCAAAGGACAAAACTCCTTCTCCCATGTCCTGAATGGTGTTTCAATTTTACCTCTGTGACTAAAATAATATCATGCTGTGCTTCAGCTTTCTGAGACAAGCTGAAGGTATTATTCTGTTACTATGTAATATATTTAAAAAAAAAAAAAGCCTCAACAAAAGAAAATCCACTGCTCAGTATTAATTCTGCCTCAGTCTGTTTCATTCTAGTATAATACCAGGATAATCACAGAAGTCACTTTCTGCCTCAGCAGCAGAGCTGCATTTTTAAAATTTCTTTTCTGATAAATTTTAAGTTTCCTAGAAAACTCAGGTACAGCTGTCTTGAAATGAATAGCAAATTCTATAGCTAAATACTTCCATCCACATGTGAGTTGCTTTGCTCTTTTTTTTTTTTTCCTCATAACATTGGGAAATATATTCTCAAACTTCCAGAATAGTATCTAACAAGTGTACTGTGATAACGTTGTAATTTAACCAATATTTTTTTTTCAGGTTGTGTGCTTAAGTAAAGTCTACTTTTTAAATTTTACATTGCTAAGAGAATTGTTACGGTTATTTCTGCTTCCCTGCATACAGCTATACTAAAGTGAACAAAAGACTGATGCCTTTGGGAGCAACTGAATTTTAATGTGAACAAGGGAAGCAAGATGTGCTTATTGCTAGTCTGCTCCCCTTCAGATTAAGAGTGTCCAGATCCTCACAACACACTAGCTGGAACAATATTTTCACATCCCCATCAACTGCAGATAAGCCTTGAAGTACCTAACGTTGTTGGTTATGGTATTTGACTTTAGCAGTTTGACAGAATGGCATCCTACTGTTCTAGATTCATACACAGCATAGAAGCTCAAACACTTTTTCAGATTTCAGTGTTACATGAAGAAGAATTTTAGGAAGACTCTTTTTGTTTTTTTCAACAGTAAAGGACAGGTATGTGTCCCTTTTGCTCTTGGTACCCATGCATGAATGATAAAAGCATTGAGTTTTGCAGTCAATAAGCAATTCCCTCACATCTTCTTTTTTTATCATACCTACTGCAGGAAGGACTGTGGTTTTTGCTTCCAGAGCAACTTGCATTCTCCCAACTCTGATGTGTGCAATGAGAGAAGTCACACCCACATGAACTAAAACAACCTGCCAAATGAATGAACAAAGCAGCAAGCATTAAAACTTCACTTATATACAGTAGGCTATCATAACAACAATTGTCCAATTGTGGTGTGTTGTGAAAGAACACATACATTTTTTCAGAATCAGGAAGGACAAGTGTCCTTCACAGGGGAGACAAACAGAAGACAGACAACTCTTGTGCAAAAGGTAGGTCTGATTTCCCTCCTGCTGTGTATTCTTTCACCAGACAGGCCTATGCATTCTGCCATCTGCCTCCCTATTACTTATGTTAGGTAGAAGCCCCCTAAAGGCCATATTAACCCACAACAGAGTCCAATCAGTAGCGCAATATATTGTTAGTGTAGGCCTCAAATGGACAGATTAGGCTATTTTCTTCCCTCCCATACCCACTACTTCTACTAACTGCCTAAGGAGTAGCAGTGTGAAAAGCTGTTACTTCCAAGTCAAGTCAGTTGGGAATTGAGATTACTCATATGCATCACTTACAGGCATAACACTGCCAAACAAATTAGATGGGGAACATGTACAAGCTCTGAAAAGAGGAAACCAGGTAAAAATATCCCTTACCTTGGCAGTCCAGTTTCTTTGGCTCATTTTGCCAGCTGTAGACAAAGTGTGAGTAAATATCTGGCCATCATCTGGGATCCATGGACCACATATTCCTCCTCTACCCTTTATCAGACATATCGGTTATGTCAGTAAACCACGACACAGTGAAAATCCTAACTCCTTCGCTTTTACTTTCTTAAAATTACTTGTATTCTCTAACAGAAAATAAAGTGATATTTTATAACAAAATCAATTAAAATACCAAAGCACAAGCAACACTGTTCTATGATAACATAAAAGACAAAATATGAGAGAAGCAATTGTCTTATACTGAGCCAAAATGTGGTCCTAAATTTTAATGCCAGTAATTCCATAATACTCTTTTTCAGGATTTGCTGTATTAGAACCAGAAACAGAATCATATCCCACTTTTAATATGTTTCTCAAGGGGTTTTATTGCAGTTTCACTTTTGATATAGCAGCTGGGTTTTTTTCCTTAATCAGTAAGGAAGGCATCTCTTCTGTGCCTGTTTGCAGAGCATTTCTCAGAAAAGCTGTTAGATGTAAATTTCGCAGCAACTGCTTTGGCCATTAGAAGATCTTGCTTTTTTTTTTGTTTTTTTGATTGTTTGAAAGGATTAAGTCTGTCTCCTAACTCCAGATATTTCTTCAGGCACTTCTTTCAATGCACTGTAAGACATAGACTAAATCAAAAGAAACTGAGTTCATGTTAACCAAGATAAAATATTTTAAAAGTCATGACACTGCAAAAAAAAAAAAACCAAAAAAAAACCAAAAAAAACACAACAAAACCTCCTCCTGATGAATGGAAAAAGCTTGCATTGAAGTGTATGTTCAATCCTATGCAATGATACTCATGACCTTCTTGCTGTATGACAGCCAACCTCTTTAGACTTCTAAGTAGTAACTGAAATATTTACAGTATTACTAGGAAGCCAGATGATGCACATTGGCTACATGCTTTCACCTTTTTCACACCTTAATTCCAAGCAGAACAAATTGTGAAAATAAGAAATAATGGAGAAGTCACCACAGTGGTGGGATGTTGAAGTTCATTACTACGGCTCTAGAAAAGAGTTTTGATGTGACAGTTCCAGCAAGGATTCCTCTTTTAAATCAAAGTCCTGGTATCAGCTAAGGCCCCTAGGGAGTCATTAGTAAGACAGCTCCTTAAACAGAGACTGCCAAGAAGTAAGCTAGAGCTCTTGTGGAGACATAAAGCCTTCACACAGAAGGGTACATGAAATAATAGCCACAGGATGTGTAGAGTAGGTTTCCTATTACACCATCTTTGATCATGCAGAATGTGTCAGATTGCCCGAAGGGAGATTAACTACAAAGACTGGGCAACTGCATGAAGGTTATTATTCAGGGTAAAGTTTACCTTACAGATAGAAAAAAAAAAAAAAAACAAACAACCAAAACCCCCCCAAAATGTGTCCCAAACTGTATTGTTAGAGTCAGAACTTAAGAAATTAATTCGAAGAGGAACAGACTCTTACAATAAGTGGAGCAGATAAGTTAAGAATGGATCCTGCTTACACTGCATGAATAAATTTTGTTATCTTGTATTGAGATTCCTTTTTTTTTGCTCTGATCTAATACAGAAAAATCATTCCATCTCAGGACATGTGTATCTCAGGAAAATTCGCCCTGCTTGCTTTAGAATGAAATAATCTGTTTTTCTTTCCCTATTGACTGTACAGACATCTGAGTCAAGTAATCTCAAAGAGATAAAACTGGCCCTACTAAACATAATGAGAGATTCTGAATACTGCCTTGTCCAAAAATCCAGCCATTTGCTTTGCAGCCTCAGCATCCAGTATAAAAAATTCTAAAACTGACAGACATCCCCACAGTGGTTTTAGTGAACTATAGATTTGGTCTAATTGTAATCACAGAGAGATTTCATAAACCTGAACATGGTTATTACAATGATGTCTCATTCAGTAGCAAGAACAGAGAATATCATGCTCACTGTTACACTAACCATGAAGGCCAAAGGACAGGAGTGAATGTTGGCATGGTAGACACAGCAGTTCTCCCCATTTGCATTTTTCCAGCTGGCAGGGCACTCATGCTCCTCACAGAATTCCTTTGCAGCAGTAGCATTGCTGGAAGAGAAACGTTTATATTCATTCCTCATTCCCCAGAATTGCAACTAGCACATGAGAGCCTGTTCTTTATCCTGCATGGAAAAAGTAGCTGCAAAAAATATATGCAGTGAAATAAATACTGATACACTATTTCTTTCTCTTTTGTTTTGCTTCTGGTTGAAGCAGTCCTAGAGCAATGAAGACTGCCGTCAACCAGACCGTTGTCTACTGACAGTAGATACTATGCTACAAGCAGGTACCAGCCTCCACCTCTCTCCCTGGACTGACTTTATGACCAGATGGGATTACTTGGCACCACTACATCTGACAAAGAAGATACCATTACTCTACTTCTGCTATCAGAAATATGTGTGCCTGGCTACTTTCATTCTAAGTGTTTTCAATTATATACCTTCATCTATGCATGTGATTCATACATATAATTCAGCTCCAATCTCTGCTCCACAGCCCAGACAACCAAGGAAGATAACGCTATTGGACAATAGTATCAGATACAATTCCCCAAACCAAAAATATAGACCAAAAAGTGGACATTATGAACAGACTGTTCTACAAAACAAGGTGGACCTTTTGAAAGTTTGTACCTAAAAGACGAATGTAGTTACCTGAAAATGTGTGGTGCAACTCTTTTTCCCACTGTTTCCTCAGTTACACTTTTAGTTGGTTATAACCCTAATAAGCAGATTTGGCTTCAAAGTAAAATCATTCTCCTAAAACATGGTTTACTCAATAGATATAGCCAGACTTAGTTGTAGGGTTTAGTTTAAATATTATGCACTTGTAATGGATCTCTGTATTCAAAGCAATGCCAGAACACCAGGATTTCATTTCCAGTTTGTTTTTAATGATTGAAAAACTATCCAGCAATGAGTAGATTTAAGATAAAAGACTGTACTATAAGAAATAAACACAAACATAGGGGATCAGGTTGACACAGATTGTATTCATGGCCAGATTTACAAAGGTATGGACGTACTTGAAACCTAAGATAAGTAAATTTGTCAATCCCCAAGACTTCTAAACAGATAAAATATTAAAATCTATTGGCCTTTGAGCCCATGCTTGGAGTTAAAAAAAATACTTAAGCAAGTTGGTGCCTAATTCCATTACACGTTTATCTTTATGGCTGCTTTGTAAAATTTATCCTGTATTCTATACTTTTCATTGAATAGCTTCATCATGGCTTCACCCAATATGCTTATGCCCATGCGTTGACCTGCCAGCATCAGCTGTATTTGGGTCAGCCACTGTGGGCTTAAGAGCCAACCAGATAGTTTTCTAGTTCGAATGAAGTGCAAGTTTAAGCCTTTTGAAAAACTGCAGCATAGATCTCTCTCTTTCTAAATATTTGCCACCTGTCTCTATATGCAAGATATGTATATTTACACAGAGTAGAATTTTCCACATTCCTTACTGAGTTAAGAGACTGGGTCTCCCTTGAAAGACTAGAAAAACAGATTCATTTCCAAGAAGTGAAAAAAACTGCTTTATGATTAAGTTCTTGGAACTATTAGTAGCTGTAAATTTCAGAAAATGTGATGAACAAATCTTACAAAACTGTGAAACCATAATACACAGATGATCAAAATATAATATCAAATTTTTGCTACTGCAAATGGATTATAAGTCATCTTTCAATATGAAAAAATCCTCTCTGGATAACAGCTTTTACAATCTGAACTTTGCAATGTGAACACTCAGAGTGGAAGGGAAAAATGTGGGGTTTTCCATAAACATCTCTTACACTAACCAAGTACAGCACAGAAAGTGTGGAAACACAGCTGCAGCCTCTGTCCCAGACATTGCTGTATATGGACATAGAACTGCTATGTACAGATAAAAGTGCAAAATTAGGGTGTATTAGCCTTTTAGTGATACGTAAACATTCTGTAGTTAACCTCTGTTGCCTGCAGATACCAATAGAGTCTCTGAGCTGATATACAAGCTTTTGGACTTATTTCAATCCCATGGAAATCAAAAGTTCATCATTTAATTCAGTGGATTCAGGGTTGGGCTAGCCTCTTTTTCATATCCATGTTATATGCTACAAACACACGATTAAAATGAGTATAGGACACAGCTAGTCTGGGACTCGTGCTTAAACTTCATTTGTAAATTCCTTGTGTAGAGAAGGCAAGAAGTGATGTTCAGAGTTGCACTGAGACAGTAATGCAGATACAGAATGACATGCCTTATCCTTGACCACATGGGCAAGCATGCCATGATGGCTGCTCTGAGAGCAAAGCCATTGCAGAGGGGAAAATACCAGGGCAAAGAGAGCCATAAGAGACCTCAGGAGACACCAGGAATTGGCAAGGAGCCCCAGAGTATATGTTCCAGTTATGTTACTGAAAATGTACACACAGAATCCCCACATACTCATTACAGTGAAAGCATTTTTATAGGAGGTAATACCTGTGAGAAAGGATTCCATTTTGCACTGCATATTGATAAAAACCATCTGAAGCAAAGACTGCATAGGTCACATTGAAGAATTCCCCACTCACAGCCGTTTCTGGAGGCCTTTGTACCCATGCCATCTCCAGGCCTAGAAACAAGACAATCATGGGTCAACATATATGTTATACTTTTCTACTTTACAGATGTATAAAAATGTAAAACTTTCTCTGTAGTGATTTTCATTTATTGTTCCTATTGCTTTTTATGAACTCAAACCAGTCATCCATTTTAGTGGCTGTATAGGTACACACAAATGCCCATTAATTGAACAATTCTGACACACTTAGAAAAGATGAACCCATCAGATAAATATGAAAAAAAAATCTGGTCATCTTATCTAAACTAAACTCCCAGTATAATGCAGTGCTGCTTGTCCTGATGTATTTGCTTTCCTCTTTGATCAGGCAATATACATTGTTCTTCATTCTTGGCTTTCACTAAGGTGCACCTGATTATGGAAGAACAGACAACTCTAGCGCACATCAAATTCAGTTAAAACCCTTACCCTCATGAGACATAAATTATATATAAAAATAATGATATATTTTTAAGAAAGCATTCTCATTTTATAAATGAGAATAAAGATTCTCATTTTATAAATCTAGAACAGAGGACAGTGGAAGGAACGCTACTTAGACATCTGTTATTTTCCATTTCCACACCCTTACTGGGAAAGATAATTTATCCCAGTCATCTCTTTTGTCTCTAGAACACCTTCTTACCTGCTCTGAGCTTGGGAATGAAGTGCAGTAAGAGGTAGGAGAAGTTTTTAATCCATATTCTCAAACAGCACTATCAAAATCTTCCCACTCCATTCACCTACATTTTTCCATAATTTTGGGTGAAGGATTTAATTCGCACCACATTGAGTTACTTACATCATCAAAGTGTGTAGCTCCCAGTTTGTAAGGAAATTTTAAATCCCTTCTGCAGAGGATGGGTAAACCTGCCTTTCAAGAGGTTCTCATTTTTTTTTGTTGTCGTCCAATTAAAATCTCTTGTATTACTCTGGAGTTGTTTTTACAAGTGTATTCTTCAATTGCACTGTTAGTGAAGCTGCTATTTTTTCCCCTAAATATAATTCCCTTTCAAATACAAAGAAGCAAATTTAAAATAACCCCTTGCTTTCACATCTCCCTTGAAAAGTACACACTCATTATAAATGCTAACACTATGAGAAAAACTACAACACAAAGATTTACAAAGAAAGCTAGCATGATTTGCACTAAAAGGTAACAGAGAGCTGAGCTTCAGAGCATATGCGAGAATAAAGGCAAAAGGTCAGAATGAATTTCAGTTAAATTACTTTCTACTTGCTTCTAAAGGTCTCACTCACAAAGATAAACAGAACTCTTCTTTCAATGATAGATACTCCCACATCTAAATGCTTTGAAGATCTTGTGTTAAATCCACAGCAATGAGGCTACAGTATATGCCTCTTGCTTTGCTCTTAGCAATGCCCGGAGCATGGCAAGGAAGAACCACAGATAAAGGCAGGATAGAGCTTGGAGTTTATTCTAAAACTGTTTGTAAAGGGTATATATTAACTAAGCAACCTACACATATTAGTTTCCCTTGTACTCAGTTCACGCTTTGATAATTAGTAAGAAGAGCTTTAAACAAGTCATCTATTTTGATAAATAGTTGTTTCAGTGTTAAAGCAATAGTAAATTCATACAGGTATAAAGTCTTAGTTGACAATAATCTAGATAGCCTTTGAATTTCACTGTTCTGACAGAACTCTTTGGAAAATGCTTAACTGTAATACTGAGTTCAGAGTGTGACCCAGCAGTATACTTTCTGGACTGTTTCATCAGTATTAGTTTCCCAGGTGTTCTTGTTTTTTCATAAAAAAACTTATTGAAACACATTGTCTCTGGTCTTATCTTTTACAACATAAACAAAAGTGTTCCTTTACAGCAGTTATTTATCAGTTACAGAGTCACAAAATCACAGAATAGTTGAAATTGGAAGGCACCTCTGGAAATCATTTAGTCCAGTCCTGTGGTGCTCAAGGCAGGGTCAAGCAGGTTGCTCCAGATTTTGTCTAGTTGGGTTTTGAAAATCTCCATGGAGGGAGAAGCCGCAACCCTTCTGGGCAACCTATTCCACTGTTTGATCACCCTTACAGTATAAAAGATTTTTCTTGTATTTAAATTAAATTTCTCATATTTCAGTTGCTTTTTAATTGTTTTTCAATCTCAATCAATCCATTTCCAACATAAAAGATTATTCTATTTTTTATTATCTTATCATGTAAATTCATTTTCAAAACTGACTGGAATAAGTGGTTAAAGATCTCAGATTTTTTGTAAGTACTCATGGAACATGTTTTGAGCAAGGTGGAAAAGCATGACATGTAGAATCATTGATTTTGCTTACTGGATGGGGGCTTAAACACAGTCAACTTTTGAACTGACACTATGAAATTTCAGCAATGACTCAACAGAATTTACTGCAATGCAGAGCTGTCTGCCTGCTTTGTTTGGATTAAGTTGCATTTGGTTTTCTAATGAGAAATAAAATGTTTTCAATTTCTTTCTGGGGGAAGGGATTCAGCTGTTGCTATTACTTTTTCTTTTAGAACCAAGGAATATTGGACAAATAATTCCTCTGAAGTATCTTTTTGTTATTTTCTTTCACTTAGTTCTCTAGAAAGAGAGGTTGTCACTGATTCGGATGCTTTCCATCATGCATAAGATTCGTCATGAGTTAGGTATTATTCTGAGTACTTCAATTTTGGGTTTTCAACCATTCCCCAAACAAGAGATGATCTTTCTTTAGCAAGTTTAGGACTCACTCACCTCCACAGTCCAGCATGTTATACTCATCTGGTTTTTCCAGGGGCCAACAGTCATAGTCTTTGTTATCTAAATCATGCCACCCCTCCACTAATATCACCTGCCAGAAAAAAAGCATATGAATAGACTCCAAAAAAGAGAGGGAACACGGGAAGGATGAATTCCATCTCCAGAGTTTATATTTCTTCTAAAGAAATCAAACCAAATGCAGACACATAGCCTGGCATATTTCGCTCTTTTCACCTTTTGGAGCAAAAAATGTTAGCTTTCTAGGGGTATGCAAATTCGATCAGTATATTGTTTTGATCTATCCAGAAATTAGCCATGAAACAATGAGGGGACTTAACTAATCCTTCTCTTGCAGAAGGTTTTCTCTAGAAAGAGCGGGTGGTTCTAAGATCATATGCAAAGGGACACTGGATTCAGAGAGGGTTTTTGCTTTTAAAATGCCCCCCCTCCAAACTACTCAGTTTCTGTTAATCTTTTACACCTAAACTCTTTGAATGAGTCATTTTTTGTTATACATTTAATAACACAATACAACTGTTCATTAGAAAAACATTAAAATATATAATTATAGATATTATTAAGATTGCATAAGCCTGTTACAGGTAGAATACAGCATAGTAATAACATGCAGATTGAATTGCAACAGTAGCAAAACATACATTATACCTGTATATATATTATACATTATAATAGATACATTAATCATGTAATAAAATAAGCACTGTAGGGTATATATAAACAGAATAGAATATGTTATGATAATGCACCCTGGTCTTATTCCACTTCTAGCAAAAGATAATAGTTTGCATTCATATAATCTGCTATTATTTTTCTATATATTATTGGAAGATAATAATCTACTGGATTATACAATTACTTATCACAATATTCATGGAATAAGGCAGAATTATACAACTGATTTTTCCAATATATTCTTCCTTTACTCTTGTTTTCCACATCCCTAAAACAACATTCAACAATTGCCTGGTATAAATAGCTGTCTCACTGCAATATGCCTTATACAGTTCTTTCCGTATGCACAGACCACAGGAATAAATTCTGGCAAGCGGAGCTATGGAGTTTACCTACCAATAAACTGAGAAGGCTTCGGAGCCCTAAGGCTGATGTTTTGTCAGCTCTCATGCTCCCTACCATGCACCCAGCTCACCAAGTGTCAGGGCTGCTTCTGATGTTGCTGTTGCTACTGAATTTGATGCCCTTGCCTAAGAAGGGGGGTTGCTAGGCAAACTGATCCTGGCATCTCCAGCTGCTGCAGCTGTTCTGCCTCCTCCATCCCTCATCTCCCCTACCCCGCTTCTTCTCGGTGCAGGGTAGAAACACACCTCTGCACCTCTGCTGAACCTCTCTGAAAAATCACCACTGATGTTAGGGGTAGCCCCTCTCTCAGGCCATTGCATTTTGTGTCCCTGTCAGGTCTAAGCTGGAAAAGCAAGGGAGGATTATATTTCACCGCCTTGTCCAATTTGGGCAGCATCTGGCCCTTAGGCAGATGAATCAATGCTGTGGAAATAAACATGGAGACATAGCTGGGCCTGGGGGAGGAGAGGTGTATAAAGTCACAGAATCACAGAATCACAGAATGGTAGGGTTGGAAGGGACCTCTGGGGATCATTTAGTCCAGCCCCCTGCCAGAGCAGGGTCACCCAGAGCAGGTTGCACAGGAACGCGTCCAGGCGGGTTTGGAATGTCTCCAGAGTTGGAGACTCCACCACCTCTCTGGCCACCCTGTTCCACCCTCAAAGTAAAGAAGTTCCTCCTCATGCTTAGGTGGAACTTCCTATGCTCAAGTTTGTGCCTGTTACCTCTTCTCCTGTCACTGGGCACCACTGAAAAGAGCCTGGCCCCATCCTCCTGACACCCACCCTTTAAGTATTCATAAGCATTGATAAGATCCCCCCTCAGCCATCTCTTCTTCAGACTGAAAAGACCCAAATCCCTCAGCCTTTCTTCATAAGAGAGATGTTCCAGTCCCCTAATCATCTTCGTAGCCCCTTGCTGTACCCTCTCCAGCAGTTCCCTGTCATTCTTGAACCGGGGAGCCCAGAACTGGACACAGTACTCCAAATGCGGCCTCACCAAGGCAGAGTAGAGGGGCAGGATGACCTCCCTCGACCTGCTTGCCACGGTCTTCTTGATGCACCCCAGGATGCCATTGGCCTTCTTGGCCACAAGGGCACATTGCTGGCTCATGGTCATCCCGTTGTCCACCAGGACTTCCAGGTCTCTTCCCACAGAGCTGCTCTCCAGCAAGTCAGCCCCCAACTTGTACTGGTGCATGGGGTTATTCCTCCCCAGGTGCAGCACCCTGTCTAGGTGAAGAAAAGGCCACCTATAAACTGTAAGATTAGAGGCTGGACTAGGTGATCTCCTGAGGTCCCTTCTAACCTGAATTGTATTAGACCCAGTAACTTCAATTTCTCAGTCCCTGGAGGCGAGGGACAACTTGTACATGAGAAGTGTCCTGCTACATACACAGGTGAAAAAGACCTCTGCCTAGCTACGCTGGTGCGATAAAGACATAGATGTGTCCATGACTATTTCTGTTCTCTGAAGTCACTGCCAACACAGAACTTCAGTTGTGATTCAGCTCTCCTGAGTATTTCCCTGTGTTTTCTCTGGAATTCTGGCTCTCAGCCCAAACTGACATTACTAATCTCAGTCAAAATGCTTGGACTTCACTATTTATTGCATCAAAATTGCATGAAAAAATGTAATGTGTGCCCAGTTCATCTTGAAAGGGGTTGTAGATCAATTAAAAAAATCTCTTTGGATTCATTCATAAGAGAGATGTTTGTGTAAACTAATACAAACATTTTGGGTGGGAATTTTATGTTTGTAGTGAAATCCTAAACCTCATTTGTGTTGTTTCTTCCTGTGCTTCACTATGACCATTTCACCCAAATCATAGGTTTCAATATATGGAAGCCTTTAAAGTATGGCTACATGGTAGAAAAAGAAAAGAAAAAACAATGCCTTTTTTTTTTTTTGGCTTGAATTATCTGCTTAAAAGAACTCTACATATATTAACATCTTGGAGAAGTTTTACTGGTGATTTGTTTTAGGATATCTTGTGCTTAATGAGGAATTTGCTGGCAGGGAAGCTAAGGATTACAACTTGTTAGATCCTACAGCAGCCAAAAGATTACCAGACTGATCCTGTTTTCTTTAATAGGACTGTCAAATACTCACATGACATTAATATCATGATTCAAAGACTGTAAAGATCATACATTACCTTTATAGCTACTTGTCTATCACCAAGTTCAGAATTCCTGGAGAGTGGCCATGTACACGAAGCTGGTCTGGGAATCCTGAATTAAAGATGGGTGGATTGGAATGGCTGGTGATTATCTGTTTTAACAATCTATCCCAGCTATTCAAGAAGCACATTACCACCTCTGCATTCAAGCACTGGAAATTTTGATAAGAAAACCAGCGAGGAGTATTTAGCAATAAAAATTTATGAACTGTGGTAAAAAGAAAGGATTAACATCTTAGTAATACATTCTTCAGGTCTATCTATAACTCTCTGTATATAACGGAAACCAGAAACAGATTTGAATAAAGTGAGATGGTCATCTCAAACCTAATAATCTTTGCTTTATGTTTGCTTCTTTTTCTGTTTGTAAGTTATATGCAGTCACATAATTTGCATTAACATCTTATCAGTGCATCGTACTATGAATGAGTTTATTAACACAGTCAGACTCAGTCCAGCACAGATTAACTGAATTTTGCCTACTTCCACTTGACTGGTTTAGTGCAATAACAGTTTTTTGGCTTCTTCTCTTAGAAGTATCTCTTAATCTGAAAAAAAAAAAAAAGCTAATTTCTTCTGATTGAAATGAAGTTTATCAAATAACTTTATGTTTGCAGATTTATTTCTGTTGTGTTGGCTGTGCTCAGATGGTCCCTCAAGCTACATGGTTTCCATTCCATTTGTTAACTCAACAATAACTTCTACTACCAAAGAGGGAAACTAAAGATATTTCAAAGTAATATCACTGTACGTGTTGGTAAAAACATGCATTTTTATTAATGTTTTTATAATAATCTTATAGCTAAAGTACACATATGCAATATTTGTAGAAAATAATAACAATGGTTAAAATATTGCTGAATAAAACTTGCTAATTATGTGCTTTCAAGTATTTTAGGATAGCAATTTCCAGCAATATATTGAAAAAAAAAAAAAATTACTGTGATGAAAGCTTCAAACATCCTTGAAAATATTTATTTATTCTGGCATTCAAACTTTCTGGGTGATTCTTGTCTTACTAACAAGCTGAAGTTCAAATAGAGATGTTTAAACTACTTCATTTTTAATTAGATTAAATTTTCTATCAAGACACTTATTTTTAACAAAAAAAAAAAAAAACAATCTAAAAAAAAATCACTACCCAGGCTCATTTGAAATTTAAAATGATGGCATTCCAAAGATACCATTTATCAGAATTGTGTTGCCATTTGTGAAATTAGTAGTTAAAACTTAAGTTCTTGAAATACAAAACTCCACTGTGGAGAATATGTTCATCCTGTACGTGGGCTGGCATCCTGCTCAATGCTACACCGCTCTGGGCTCTTAGCATCAAAAGGATGTAAGATTATTTATCCTATTCTCATTTTAGAGTGTGAGCTCTAATAAAAAGCATTTTAAATGGCACAGAGTCTGAGTCTGTTACTGGGATTATAACAATGATCTTAAAGGTCTTTTCCAACCTAAATGATTCTATGATTCTGTAACAGACCAGCAAAGCTTCTGATTCTCACCGTGTTTGCCCAGGTGGTGAGCAGGCATGGCCAGAGCACTCTGACACTTCCCTCTAGTGGTTTCATCGCAGAACGACGGCAGCCAGACCCCCTCCGGTGCGCAGTCTCGGTAGAGGATTGCTTCGTCTCGATGCACAAGTTGCCACAAATGAAGTACTTGGGAGGAGTGAAACAGAGAACCTGCCTGATGTCAGGTTCTCACCTGGGAGTTTGGTGGCAGCAGTTGGTGGCTTCTACCCATCCCCTTCCTAACAGCAGAGTGCCCAGCAAGTGATGATACCTCCACTGGGTCACTGTAACCATTTCTTTATGCATTTTTAGCCTGCAGAAAGTGCTTTGATGTCCTATGTAATGCAGCCCCACAGACAAAGGGTGTTCATCTTGTTCTGTAATTCCACATTGACACAAACAAGTAGATGTGTCAAAAGAGGCCTTCCAGCATGGGCTTCTTTTTTTCTCTCCCTGTGGTGCTGGTCCTCCAAGCTTTCTGCTTCTTGTGAGACAAACTGGACAACTCGATCGAAAATCTGATCTGGTTACAATTGCTCTTTTTTCTTTTTATTATTATTCTGCTGCATTAGTTTTAACTGGACCAGTGTTTTTTTCCTCCCGCCCTTTGACTTTTCTCATCTGTTATGGGTGCAAACTCACTCTTCCCGCCCTTTGACTTTTCTCATCTGTTATGGGTGCAAACTCACTCTTTCTGAAGTAACATATGTGTGTTTATGTGGCTCAGTGAGACTCAGACTTCGGCTGAGGCCTGGACTAGCAAGATTAAAAAACAACACCTGATTTTCTCCAGAAGTCTTGGTAATTTAACTAAAAGACTAAGCATTGTCATAAGTTTTGTAGGAGACCAGCTTCACAAGTACTGAGTGCCTTCCATTTGCTGGGAGCGCTGAACAGGCAACAGGTGTGAGTCTGGTGAAATGCTAGAGAGCAAAAAGCAAGCTCCTTAACCTTGCATAGGGTACATACCCCATCCCTTAACTCTGTGGTATCTCTCCATTTCTCTCTCACGCTCTCCCAAATACTGGAAGTTTGAGAGAAGTCCAAAGAAAGAGGCCTTGGGCTAAAAGAATGGTAATCATAAAATAAAAATGAAGTAATGACATATTTGCTACTAATGATCTGAAAGGTTAGTGTTAGATGATTAATCTTTGATGACAGTTTAACTCAATTGCAGCAGAAGAAGCAAACAGTTGCATAGTTTACACAAAGGAATAGACCTGGGAGGCTGTGTGAAAGCATGACAGATCAGAGAAAGTTTTGTAAAATGGCAATTGGACACATTGAAAACTACAGCTAAGACACTGCTTCTTCTGACTACCACCTATGATGTTATACATACCTCACAAACCCACAGAAACCTCAAAAATGCAAATGGTATTCATTGGCAAGGTGGCAGGTAGTCTTCACTGGACTCTCAGGTTGCTGGGAACGTTGAACAAATTTATGCTTTTATAGATGCATTCCTCAAGTCCACTCTAGTTCACGGGCCATCACAGGAAAGCTTGTCCTGCAGCACTAAACAAGCTTAAGTATTGAATTCATTTCAAAAATGTTAGAAAATGTATCAAAACTTGATATCATGTAAACTCCCTGCAGGCTGTATGAAGACTGTTGTCTGGGACATGTCACAAACTTGAAGAAGAAATATTTCTCTTTAAGAATATGCACTATTCTCTGTTTAGAGGATTGACCAGTACAGGAGCCGTTGTGGAAGGAAAGCAATATTCCAGGATTTTCATCATGTACAGCAACCTGTAATTTTTTTTTCTTCTAAAGAGAAGGTGGAAAGAATGATGGCATCTGGAATCCTGCAAGGAGAATACTCACAGCTAGAAAACTAACAGGTAACAGTGATTCTTTCTCTAGCTGAAAATGCTGTTGGTCCTAATAATTTGATATATAACTGAATACCTCTAAAGAAACTGGATAAGAAAAACTGAACTCACAGTTCTCAGAGAAGCCAACATGAACTTCACTTTCAAAGCGATCCAGGTTAACCTTTAGAAAATCCTAGCCTAAGTACATAACTTAAAAGAGATTTCTGCATCAAGGAATTTGCTGGAATAAATCATTGGGTTTCTGTTACTATAATGCAGCATGTCAATGCTGTAGTTGTTCAAAGGGCATTCAGCAAGTCTAAGAATGTGAGGATGAATTTCAATTTGATAGGATGACTGCCTGAGAGGCTTAAGAAGAGCTGGTCCCAGTTCAGCACAGAATAATTTGAGTTTTCTGTTTGGGAAGAAACTGAGTAGAACATCACTGATGTTCTCAAATGCCTCCCATCTTTCAGTCCTCCCATACAGGCAAAAATGTTATAGATGTCTGCACTGCTTAAGAAGAGCAAACGTGGCTACTCTCAAGATCTGCTGTGGAGGATCTCAGTGACAGTGACAGATGGTAGCTAAGGGACATTTCTGTTCTTACCTGCATCGTGCTCCTAAGATCCACTGGTCACTCCACTGGTTGTAGCAGCATTCAACTGAAATCTGCATTTTGCCTTAATGGCTTTTTCTCCTGCTCCTCACGTCTCACTGCATGACTCATTTCTGTTTTCAGAATTCTTGAATGGTTTTCTGCCCATATTTTTATCCACATTAGCAGTGCGCATTTACTGACATTGCACACACCCTTTCTCCCCCACAAAAAGACACCCTCATAAACCACAATGGCTTCCACATTTCTAGAGTCTCACATAATCAGGAATTCCTAAGAGGTCACTAAGACAGGGAATCTTTTGGCATTTTGTAACAGAAGGATAATTTAGCCTTTGGGATCATCTCTTTGGACCAGCCCCAAAATGAAACAGAATTCCAAACTATTTCCTTTCCTCAAGTCATGACCATTTCTGCATATGTCAGGCTAGACAGATGTTTGCCTAACATGTTTTTAATGACCTTCAGTAGTGGAGCCTCTATCCCTTCCTTTGTGGTGTAGTCCAGTGCTTCGCTACCCTCCCTTGTTAGAGAGTTTTCACTATGGTCACACCTGCTTATATCTTGCTATTATTTCAGCTCAGTACTTAGCTACACAGAGAACATTTTACATGCTCTGTATACTTTTTATGTGCTTGAAGTCTTTACCATTCTGGCTTCTGCCAGTTACTACATACCAAGATGCCTCACAAAAAATGTATCCTCACATTTCTTCACAGGGAAAAAAGATTATCCTAGTTGCAGCAACAAAATACAGGAATAAAGAGTGATTAAAGAAAATTCATAAGTCTAAGCAGAACAGATATTTCAACAGTAAGAATGAACACTTTCTCCTTGGATCTTTACATGCAAATAAGTGATCCCAAATGCAGCCCAGGGTCATAATCACAAGACTGCTCTTATACTGTAATTAAAATAAAAGTTACGTTTCCAGAAAGAACTAAAAAAAAGTCCTTGTTTAACATCCCAGTCTTTGTGCTGATTGAGGCTTTGTCTCAATGAGCTTTTTAAATTGCTGCCTCAAGTGAAGCAAACTTGGTCAATGTCCAGTTTGGCATAATGCCATTTTGTAGACTGTTTTGTGACTGACTAGTTGTCAGAACTAGTCAAGTGGGAGAAGCTGAGGATTTTCAGACGCTACTGAACCTGAAAATATTTCTCTGCCATTCAGGATTCTCTGGTTCTTTGGATACATTACTTTCTCTGCTGAAGTCAGACATGCCTTCCTTCTGTCAGAAAACACTGGGGAGCCAGCAACTTATCTTCCTGTCATGTTTAGCACCCAAATAGAGATAAATACACCATTTGCACTGTAGCTTTGACACAAGGAACAGTGGCTCAAATGCTGACAGAGAAGAAGAGACAGAAAAGAAAACTGTTTTGAATTTGAAACCCAAAAATCTGATGTGACTTAGCTGTTGGGATAAAATAAGGTATCCTTTTGTATAGCCACATGCTACACATGAGCCACATCACCTGACGCAGGGCTCAGCCTCACTTTGACTGAAATCCCTGGCACATGTCTTTGCTTTTTCCAATGATATGCTAGTCCCAGAATGAAGAATTTGAGAGCACACTGCAAGGAGAAATGTAGGTATAGTAAGTCAGTATTTATAAAACAGATTTTTCTTTTCTATTATTTCACTTTTGTATTGCCTAGAACTGCTAGCTAATTCGGCTTTTCTTCTGTCTTTTGATATCTCCCTCCCTTCAGAAGGCACACTCCAGAGTGCTATCCTTACTGGTTTCTAGTGCAGTCTGGTTAACAAGAAGCATTGGGTGTCAGTACGATTCCGCCATGAAGTATTTCATTGCTCTGCTCTAACAAATACTAGTTAGGAATTGAGCTGTGTCTTCTCATCTTACACTTCCCTCCAGACCCCCCCCAATTCCCTTATAATTTAACTCCTATATAATCATCCCTTGGTTTTTTAAACTTCTGAAACAGGAGATTCCCAAAGGCATCAATAGCAGCCAGAGGCCTGATGCCCACCCAATGGTATACTGCCACTTACTTCTTGGAAAAATCTCCTCTATTTTTTGTGTAAGTATGTGTACAGTGAGTAATAAAAGGAAACACAATTCTGACACAGGCTATCAAGGCCCTGAGCATACTCCTCTCTCCTGGAAGGTATGCTGCCTGGTCTCAGGGCCAACACTGATAGTGCAGCTCTCCAGCCTTGAAGCTATGTGAGGGAGAGCTGCCTTTCTCTATGAGTTGCTTTTAGGCTGGGCTCTCACTCTTGTTTTCTGCCAGAGCTATGCTGCACCTATGCATACCTGCCCAGACACCCTGTTGATCTGAATCCTGACTGTGACACATGGATTTGAGTTCCTGGCTTGACCTCAGACGTGTGTCATTACCATGGACTTGTCTGTCAGTCTCCATGTTTCACTGACCCTGTTTATGATCTCCAGACCTGACATGCTTGCCCTCTTCAGGCACTTTAGTCCTGGTCCCTGTTTGAGGCAACACTACTCTGTTTGCCTTGTTGTCACCCTTGACTCCTGGATCTCCCTCCCTTGTGGAGCACTCTGCCCTTGCTGCTCACTGACAAGGACACCTCAGCTGTAATAGTACCGTAAAAAAAAAAAAAAAAAAGGAAAAAAACCATTCAGGAGTAAATATGCAATAAAGCAAAATTCTATGCAGAACAGGGAATGTAAATGCTTTGCTCGAAACCCTCTAGACATACCTCTCTACAGCATCTTTTGCTAAACTGTTTCTAATTGCAAGTTTGGCTTATTGTAAAGGACTTATTCTTTACAAACAAGGAATTGTTCTCATAGTAAGTCGGTAATTATGAGGACAGAATTCTATGCATAGTTAACTTCAAACACAGACATTATCAGTATCTTGTGATTTTCTGGGTTTTCTATAGTATTTTTAAATGAACAGTATTACCACTGATTTAGTTTGATTTCCAGGTACACTCCTACTTCAAAATATCTGCTTCAGACTGGCTGTGGTTTTAGAGATTTTTATAAAATTTAGACAGGAACTTTAATTTCTTAACAATGATAGCTTTCTGTTGATGCTTGACCGCTACCAATTGTTCAGTTGTTGCATTCGTTCATAATATCACTCTTTCCCTAGTCATAAAAAAGACGAGGTGTGTCCTCTCTTCATGCCCTAGCTGCTTATCCCATTAGTAGGAGATTACATTTAACTTGTATATATTTTGTTCTCTGTACTTCAGTGAGAAGAAAAAACGCACCTTATTAGTGCCTTCTTAATATATCTGGATAAGCAACTCCACACTTGATGGGAAAGTTTAGAGATCCAAGTAATTCATTTGGAAAAATGATACACAAAATCCTTATCCCTCCAAGCATTAAATAGGACAAATCTTTTACCATTGTCAGACAGCAGGGGATTAAAGAGACAGGCTACCTGCAGAAAGGGCAACGAAACTAGATATGCTATATAGGCAAAACCAGGAAAGAAACTGCTCTTCTCCCAACTCCTGGAGAAATTGCTGCTTCCCAGGGATCATGAGGCTTATTCACTTTCCTATTTGCTAATAAACAGCTTGGCTGTGAGGACTGATTTCTACAGACCCTCAAATGAGACTCATGTTAGTATATTCTGCATTTAAGGAGAGAAGGGATGCGTGAGAACTTGAATGCCCAGGGAATTGGTGTGCTTCTGTGCTGGTGAGAAAGGGATGCCATTTTAAATGGCTTGTGACGAACTCATTAGCACTCTGGAGTGACTCATGAGGACTACTATAGAATATCTTAGGGTTTTTTTTTTTTCCCCCTTTACATTTGAGAAGAAGGATGGTTTTAATCTCTGGGTCGGCTATTTCTGATACTAGCTAGGGCATGTTTCAAGGCATTCTCCGTGCTTCATGCAGGGCTTATGAAAAGGCTATTTTTACCACATGACTATTAGCAAGTCTCTCCAGCCCTCCTGCCTCCCTCAGGGTCAAATTCTCTCCTGAAATTGTGCTCTGATTATGTAAGAGATATAAATTGAAATTCCATTGGGGAGCTGTGGCTAGCATAAAGTTGAAGAGAAGATTACTTGTGTGGCTTTGGTTAAACACAAGTGGATCATTCTCTTAAATAACTCAGTGGTTATTTTTGTTCCCTCTGATGTACCCGTGGTTCAATAAATACCCAGCGCATAAGTTTGGTTCTTAAACCAACTTACACCTTGTTCTGCTTCAAAAAACTCCCATAAATCTGAGTCAGTGAGCTTTTGTGGAACAGTTACATCTCTGTGTATTATGACTAGGATATATTTAAAATCTGATCCTTCTGGTCCCACAAAGAGCATTCTCTTCTCTCTTAAAAGCAGTCTTGAGATCACTTTCACCTCCAACCATGTAATGAACATGACCTATCAGCAGCAGCACCATTTCACTGCATTACTCTATGTTCACAGCATGTAGCCAGCAGGCCAGAGACTGACTTTCTCAAGAAGCAACACTTCTCACTCCATTTTTGTGTGCCTGGGAGGCACTTTTGTTTAAAAAAGAAATCATGATATGTAAAAGAATCATAATATACTCACACAAGATATGGAGTATTGCAATGTATGTATTGTAACTGCGCACAGAAGCCTGGGTTAACCAGCTTTGGTAGGTCTGCCCAAGTAGAAGGTTTTGGGTATAAATGTTAAAGCCTAGGAAGAAGAAAGAGGGAAAGAAAATCTATTTCAGAGTTGCCTCAACTTGTACGACCAATAGGACCATGTGGAGTCCTGCAGGCTACATGCATTCTAAAAAATTTAAGTAGCCAAAATGTTTGTAGTTAAAGCAGCAAGGAGCAGAGTAAGGAGAAACCAGGACAGCAAGCAAAGTAGAGTAGCAGGCAGGACCAAAGACCAGAGCTGTGAGGACAAAGCTTTACATGTGCCTGGCATCACACAGTGAGGAACTGTTTCTACCTCTGTTCTGTGCTGAACAAATGTGTTTTGTTATGCTGGCCCCTTTTTCCTGACCAGAAACCCAAATTGCTAGATGAAAGTATCCGAGAGGCAACAGCTTTGCTGAATGCTGGCCACTGGCACAGCAGAGACTGCAAGATGGCCCTGTGATTTCATAACTACTGGGAGATGGCAACGAGAATTCATGCAGAACAACACTTGACAGGCAAACAAGAAAGTAGCTTGAGGTGCAGGGTTTACTGGCCCTCCCTGACAAAGGATGCCAATAACCAGTTTGGTCTGATTTAGTTGAGAGGAACAAAAGGACCTGAAAGGAAGAATGAGTCTCAGTTGCTAGGGAGGAATGAGGAAGGGCTGTTCAGAATTGTGAGGTATGTATTTGCTCTTCATTAGATGTAAGAAATGAAGAAAAACAGGAGACAAACATGTTTGGGCTTACATTGTGATGACATTCAGGGCATCTTCTCTGTCTCACATGAGAACTGTCATCAATATTTGTTACAGCTGCCTTCTGTAATGAATGCAGAGTCTCCATTTTTCCTTAGGGTGTACTGAAAGAGTTGGCTTGTCTGAGATCTACAAGAAATAGTGAAAAAGACACTTGTTGATACAACAGTAGTCTCAGCTTTTAGGGCAAATTGCCAGAATCCAAGCAAGCAGCTTGTATTATTTAAGTGTGTTTTAAGCAATGCCATGCAAATTATGTTTTCTTATGAGTAAAAGAAATTCTAGTCACAGACTTAATATAGCTTTTTCACCTATGTTTACAAATCCCTGCTGCTGCCTGTGCCTTGTATTCTTACTAACGGATTTGATTTTAGAATGGAAAAGAAAGATCCAGCTTCACACCAGGGACATTTAGACACAAAAGCAAAAGAGCAATTCAAGTTTCTACCTGATATGTAAAGAAAAATCAAAACTGTAAACAAAGACAGTAATGACTATGCATGACTAATGTGTCACAGTGGGGAATTCTGGTAATGCAACATTTTTACAGCTATATCTTCATGAATTTTCTGTAACAATTTTTTGAAAGCCCACTAACTTGGATTTAGCCAGGATAAATGTTATAATTCTTAATATATTCATTAATTTTTGTGGTGTTTTCATTAACCAACACGTTGCTCTTCTATTAATATTTACTTTTAGTTAGTTCAAGAATACACTCAAATGAGTGTATTAACTCCATTAGTCCTAGGACAGCAAGTATCACAAACATAATTCTGTATATGTGAAAGACATTTACTGTTAGTGGAGAATCTCAGTTCTGCCCCAGTGGTGAATCGTGTCTCACTTGTTAGAGGTAAAAACATTGATGGTTAGAGCCATACAAAGAAACAGCACCAAGAAGATGAATTCTTTAGAAACAAGTATTTTATTCTGGCTTTGTCAGTGTTGAAAGAAAGGAAATAGATATAAGGAACAAATTTGTATTACAGCAGCAGACATTTAAGATACGGATAAGTCATAATGGAGAAACTTCTAAGTTTCTGTATCCTTCTATCGGGTTTACAAGCCTTGGGTTAGTGCCGGTTGCAGAACTGTAACCTGAATTTCACCCTCTCTATACTGCATTAGGCATTCAGCACACCAAAAAATATTTCAAGCCATTTCTTTCAGAATTCTTTCCCACTCCATAAGCTAATCAGTTTTGTCAAAGCCATCCCAGAATGCATCATTGTGCCACTATAATTATTTCAGGACTTTCTAACTTAGATTTTTTATTAGCAGTTGGTCTTTATTACTCTGCTAAATTATGGGGAGAATATAGCCTATCTCAATTGCCAGGATTAACTCAATTTTCCTCTCAGCATTTTTTTCACCTTCATTTAAAATTTGGTAAAAAATACTTGTAAAATTCATTTGCCAGTATTTTTCTCTAGCTTAAATGCCTGCTCTTTGGAGGATGTCATATATTTTTAAAGGACCTCAGTTTTCAGCTTACATCTTACGAATTTCACTTAGATCTTGTTTTTTACCTGTTTCATTTAAAGCTAAGAGAAAGAGAGACAGAGATATTTTCAACCTTCTTAAAAGATTGTCAGCAGCACTTAGTCTAAGAGTTATTTTCTGCAGAAAAGAGGAAAATGAGTTCTAGAAGATGGGGACTAGTAGAAGGGACATATTTGAGTGACTTTCTCTTTAATGGAAAGTGAATTTACAGAGGACCTAGGAAGTGCTGGAGTACCTCAAAAACTGAGGGCATTGTCAGTAACAAGAAGAGGCAGGAAGGTGGTGATGCTGTGTTTTCTGCTTTGAAGCTCCTTGGGCACCAGAGTGAAACAAACAAATAGACAAAACACTGTCCCACAGGAAAAAAAGAAACCCAGGCTCACCACATTTAACAACAGTACTTGGAGGGGTTAATAATTTGGCTGCTACTGAAACTGTGTTATGGCATGTTCCACCTCACTATAAGCACAGCTGAGTGATAGCAGTACAGTCTTACTGAATCCCTCCTGAGGCAATGCCAAGGAGGCAGTTTACAGCACTCATGCAGACATTTAACACAAACTTACTTACGATGGTTGTTTAAAATAGGACCCTTAAATGCCTCATAATTAATGGATCCTGATTTACCACTAGTAGGAGACCTACTTGATGCTCTTGCAAAGCAAGCTATTTTTTTATCTGTGTATACACACTTGACTTTTTCTTTCTATCTAAATGATTCAGGTATTTTGATCCCTAGAGCTGCCATTTCAAAAGCTTGAGTCTTTGAAATTTCATATCCTAGTCTCATTAGAGGGGTCTGTCAGAGTTTGTAACTAAGGGAAGTCTTTAATGGTGGACAGACCAAAACTCGTGACAGGAAAGAAACAGTGGTGGGGAATGCCATGTCAGTCCACAGGCTACTACCACTGACTCAGGTAACTGAAACTAAAATGCTCCAAGGATGCCATTGCCAGTGAAAACCTAAAGGAGATTGGTATCCTTATATGAACTGATTTTAAATGGTCTGGTAGGCTACTTCTGTGACTTTATCTAGCTCAAAAATACAGATGGCATTGTGATAATATAGCATTATGGGCCAGCAGACATCAGGAACAATTCCAACTCTGCCACAGACCTGCTCTATGTTAGTGTAATTTGTTGAACTTTGCTGGTCTTCAGCTTTCCTATTTTTGAAACAAGGCTGCAAGAAACCGACTAAATTACAACCTAGAGATTAGAAAAAAATGCTTTACAAAGGTGAAAGGTTGATCACAGCTGAGCTGTACTGGCTTCTCAGTTCTGAACTAAGGTGACATACAGTATATAACTTTAACATGTATTTGCACACTGAATTTTTTAAAATTCTTATAAAAACTTTAGTGTTCAACAGAAGTCCTGCAGGAAAATGTTCAGGTAAGAAACCGTCATGATTTGTAAAAAACAGCTATGGATTTGACTCTTGCTTGGCTCTCCAGAAACTATTTCTAGCAATACATTATGAATTAGTAATGCTACAGAACAAGAGTAAGAATAAATAGGACTCCTTACACATATACATGTGTATATAAACAGTGGTTGCAATCTGAAATTAAACTCATTATCCATTATAACCTCTGGAACTCATTCCAAAGAATGAGTTCAAATGTCAGAGATTCTGAACACAATTTTTGACTTCTAGTATCTGAATATTGTTTTTAATTCAGCTGTTCCTGCTTCCAACTAGGCTATGATCAACATAGATAACAAGTGTTTGTTCTCATCTCTTTTCATTCCTTAAAAGCCAATTTTTAGTGCCTGGGAAACACCCCAAGAAGTCAAGCTGCAGCCCTAGACATTCTCCAAGATCCCCATTCGAAAACCTGCCTTCCTCAGGATGGGGTATTATCTTAGTAATTTCCCACTAGTTCTGGTCCTTTCTTTTTAAAAAGAAATGATACATTGTAAGCAGGGCTGAATTAAATTAACAAAAAACCTCTCTTCCTTGTATTTTATAGGGCTTTACCTGTAATCTTTTTCGGCCTTCTAACAATGGTTCTAGTATGACTGTCTCCTTTAAAGATACAAAATAGCAAGGATCTAGTTATCTATTTTGGAAGAAAGTTAAAGTTCCTTCATAAACAATTGACAGTATCAGTTAAGGGCTACTGAGCCTGCCTTTCAAATTCTTGGTTGGTGGGACTGCTGGATTGCTTTGATAACCCCTTCTATTTTAAATCAGGTGGCTCCAGATCATAAATCTATAGAGTATGCAGTTCACTTAGCAGTGCACAAGATAAGAGTTTGTCCTTCAAAGAGGAAACTTTCTGCTTTATAAGGCAATATCACTACATTAAGCTGTACCTGCTAACCACTGCTCAGCCACTGTAGTACCTGGGTGATATCTGTATACATCCTAAGACATTTACTAATGTTCTGCATGTCTATACATGCAGAGGTAACATTTTGAGAACATCTTCTTGAAAACTGGCTCTGTGATATAATTCAAAATACTCTAACATGTATTAAAGGACAATGCTTAATAAAATTTGCCCTTTTTCAGGGTCTGTGCTAAAAGATGGGAAATTAAGGCATAGGAATTTAAGGATGGGAAATTAAGTTCAGTGACTTGCTAGAGATCACAGTGCAGGCTAAGGATACATGTATTAAGGCATACTAGTTGTTTAGCTTAAATAAGTAAGTTTTAATTAGAATAAATTATTTAGAGTTACATTATGGTGTGATTTATGCTGTTTGCTTAGCTTTACTTAGCATGAGTAGCTAGATTTGCTGAAGCCTTTAGACCGCAATAGAGCTAATTTTCTTAGTAATTTTCCTAGCAGATGGTACAGAGCTGTGTTTTGTCTTTTAGTAAAAGAAAAATGTTGATAACACACTGTTGTTTTGGTAGTGTTTTCCCTAAGTCTGGGACTTTTCAGCTCCCAATGTTCTGCCAGTGAGCGCAGGTGCACAAGAAGTGTAAACAAGAAGATCAGGAGGCTACAACCATCAGCAGAGACTGCAAATCAACAAGATAAAAGCAGTCAATGGCCTGCTTGCCTGGACACAGAAAAAGAATCCAATAAGGTTGTAAAGGACCCCAGACCAAAAATCACCATCGGACTAAAAGAGGCGCAAACAGCATGTGAGGGGTGGGTGTACAGATTGCAAGGGATCTACACAATTGCAACTATCAACTAAGCCATTGCAGATTTTCAGATAAAAATTATTTCGTTAAAAAATGTAATCATGGAGCCATGAAGTAAATGTTATGCAGTTCTATTGGAGGCGTGTAAAAGGGTGTACAGAAGCAGATGCATTGTTTTTTTTTATACATAACCAGAACACCCCACTAAGAAATAAACACCACCTTCTGTAGGAACCGTGAAATACTTAGAATTCTTAGAGGTATGGTAGCATGTTGAATTAAATGACTGGGAAGGAAATGCATGTTACATGGCCTTTTTGTCTTTCAGTTACAATGCTGGCTTGAAGGAATGACCACATGCCAAAAAAAACCAGGAGATATGTCAACACCAAAAATCAGATATTAAAGAATGAAGAAGGCAAATGATTTCTCTAAACAAAACAAAGCCAAACAAATCAGGCTAATTTCCAAAATGCTGCAGAAAGTTCCTGGCAAACTTGTTCCTTGCACACTAGTTCAAAGCTGCTTATTTCCTTACTTCTTACAGGACAAATAACAGCATAGAAAAATATTAGAAACATGTAAGACATTGAACTAGTTACTTGGCACCAGTCAGAATTTCCAGCAAATAACTAAAGACTGCATTTGAAAAACCAGAAATACCTGTAAAGTACTTAGCGGTCATGCAGCAACCAACTGGTTTCCAGGACTAGTTTCTTGGTTTCTTTGGCAGAATTTTTTGCTGACAGAATGACAGCTAAAATACTCAAATGAAAACAATGGAAGCTACATCTGCTATGAGAGCCAGAACTTGGGAGTTACTACTCCCTGTTATCAGAAATAAATGGCAGTTGTAATAGTCATGGCCATCTGCTGGTTACAAACTAAAATCCACTGTTTGTCATAAAACATTTGATTTAAAGTCATCTATAATCATAGGTGATGATTCTTTGTTCAGCTATTGAATTCAGTTCAGTACAAATAAACATGCAATTACTTGAAATAACAATAAGACTACATTTATTACTGATTAAGTCAGTTTTGCTTTTCATGGAGAAATGTCAGCGTCACCAATAACCAGTACATCTAGAGCTGAAGCTCTGCAGAGGGGAGCTCCAGCCGAAAGGCTGAGATGTGATCAGTATGGTTCCTTTCCTACTCAGAGCTACAGCATTTCTTCAGGTTAAAAACCAGAACAACTTGTGGAAAAGTCTTCCATTAAGCTGAGGAGCTAGGATCTCAACTTTGCAATCTCCTGCAAAGAAGAGAGAGAGTACCAGTCCGCCAGCATTTTTCAAACAGTTTGTTTTGCTGCACTTGAAAATTATTTCGCCTTCAGTTTTAACAAGCTGCCCTGTGACCAAGGGACAGGATCTTGCCCAGATTCCAGGGCTTGCTCTCAGCCTTCATATTTCTCACAATGACAGCTGACATCGAATAAAGCAATATCTCCCCTCTAAACTACTTTTGGTTTCGAGGGCTTTCATTTCAGGTAACAGTGTGGCAGCCAGAGGAGAGGACAATGTGGGCGGTAGAAGCCCCAGCACTTGGAGGCGTTCTTGGGTGTGTGGAGGCCTCCAGGCAGCACCAGAGATGTGAGACCCCGATCCCTGTGGGGCTCCCGGGGGATTTTAGGCTTCCCACTGGCCGTTCCCATGTCGTTGGGCCTGGCCATGTGGGGCCTCCACGGGGCCTGCCCCACGCTGTAGGCCCTGCTGCTGCATGGCCTTCCGCATTGACAGCCCTGCCAGAGCTTCTGAGCTCCCCGGCCAAGCAGGAAGCCAGGAAAATGTGGGGTGCAGCGCTGCCAAAGGCAGCCCACCAGCTGTGGTGTACTCCTTTTGCGAAAACTCCCATGGATTTGCAAGAAGTGTGCTGCATGTAGGAGAAATCGTGGTGTGCTATGTGCAAGTTAAAAAACAAATGATTTTACCACTCTTCTGGAATTTGCTCAGGCAGCACGGTTTTATAAAGCATGTCTTTACCGCATATTCACCAGCAGATGGCAGATGTGCATAACATATTGGCTGCTCCGCGCTCCCCGAGGCCCGAAGGAAGATGGCGGCCTGTGGTGACCCGGGAAGATGGCGGCGGGCGGCGTGAGGGGAGCCTCAGCCGGGCGGGCTGTGCGGCGGGGACGGCTGACGATGGCGGGCAGCCCGGTTCGGGGGAGAGCTGCTCGGAGCAGCATGGGGGAGGAAGATGAGTGTAGCCTGAGGGTGGGCACCAGGCAGCCCCTCAGCAGTTTGCGCCCACGGGTGGCGTGGAGCAGCCGTGGGGCTGGCCAGCATGTTGCTCACAATGGGGCTGCTGCGGGCTCCCCCCCTTCGCCTGCCTGACGGCCTGCTCGCCAGGGCAGCGCTTGCCTTTCTCTGGGGTTTCAGCTGTTGGGCAGCCTTGCCTGCAGCTGTCCTCCAGCCAGCCTCACCTTCTACCCTTGTCGGCGGGGTCCTGACAGCTGCCCCTGCCTCTTCCCTACCTACCACGTACAGCAGAGAGGTGCTAATTGCCTCTGTTTATAAAGGGCTGGATGAGCTGCAGAGGAGAATGAAGAATAACAAAGCAAAACCAGGCATTGTGGAGGGTCAGTTCTCACCAGCTTCTGCTTCTGTTGAAGACTGATTCTCCGTGACATGCCACAGGTTGCCAGTCCTCTGCTTGCTGTGGAAACCACCAGACCACACCAGCCAGTCTGAGTAGGGGATCAAGGAAAAGAAGCCCTGGACCTCTGACTTATTTCCTCAATTTTTTTGGTGATGTGCAACATAATTCACAGCACGAGAAGTTGCTCTGTGCATAGATTAGGTAGCTCCATAGGATACGTGGTCATATCTGATAGAAAAGTGAAAAACACATCTTTGTTTTCTTTGTTTGCTCTCTGTGTTGAAAGACAAGCTGATAGAGCTTACATGAGCCAAATGTGTACTGGTTATTATCATGCAGTAAAATTTCCTCATACAAAAAAATGTATACTGTGTAGTGTAGTCTAAATTGCAAGAGCATTCTCAGAAAAAAAAAAACAAAGGCCATAGGTTCAGAAGTGCTCTTTTTCCTGGAATTTCTGGAGCGTTAGCAGCTGCAGCAGTTCCAGTAGACTAAACCAAATAGGAAAAAATACTAAATTGGGAACATGCACTTCACAGGAGACAAATATAGGTCCAGTACCAAACATACAGTAACTTATCCCAGATGGCGTTGCTGAACTGAAGTAACATGACGTGACAAAAACATCAGTGTGTTCTACCCGGTTCCTATATAAACACTTTTGTTTTTTTAATAGCACACCCATTAGAGAGTCCTTTGTCTCTCTATTTTCTGGCCTTTTTCCAAAGAATTGTCCCAAAGAATTGCTTGATAAAGCAAGGCTCTCAACCACAATTCTTAAACCCGCCTGGTTGTGCCATGCAGCATGTCGGTAGGATCACCTGCTTCGGGGTCCCACGGCTGTTCTGTGGGTGAGCCAGACTGTTCTGGAGACATGGATTCCTTAAACTAGGGCTGGTGCTTTCCTGTGTTGGTGTTGTGAGGACAAATTACTAAGCTGGGTTTCACATGTAAAAAACCTTACCACCCCGAAGTGGTGTGAACATATTGCTCTGGGAAGCTCAGAAAAGTGTTATTAAAATGAATGGTCTTTAATTAGCAGTAGTGATCTGCTTGGCACTTCACTAGTCAGTAAGAGTGATTGCTCAGGATTGTTAAGGGCAACAGCCATCTAACTGTCTTTAGGTTCTTCTACTTGCTCTCATTTCTGTTCAGAGTAACTTGGACATTCTCAAGGCAGGGCTGTAGGCTGTGGTACAGAGCGAAGATCAGTGCATGTGTTAAATCGGGCTTTCACAGCTGTGCAGAGCTACTGGGAGTCTGTAAGTCATGGCTGCGTGTCCCCTGCTGATTGTGTGGTACAAGTAAAACTCATGGAAGGCAACTGCATGAAGATCCTGGGGGTTGACATGAAACTGCAGAGCTTTTCTAGCAACTGGAGAATACTTAACTAGACCTAAGTTTAGGATTCTGTTATGAAGTCACATTCACATACTCTGTGTTTTCAATACTATATAGGTAATATACTTCTTAAACTCATAGAATTTCTACGTTACACATTGATTTTATGTGCACTGAAAAGTGTGGATTAATGGTTAGAGAAGTGCTAAGCAAACAGTCTTTTCCTTATTTACTGGTAGCTAGTGTAAAGTTCCTAAACATGTTTTGATGAGCAGAAGATTATCAAAGAAGGAAAGAGACCTAAGCAGCTTTGGAAACACAGCTGCTATACTGACATTTCTGTTAGCCATCCACACAACAAATGGTTTCCGACTTAACAGTCCTTCAGCATTGCTTGAATTTTATTATAACACAGTCTACATTATTACATAACTTCAGAGATGTGACTAATATGAGTAGTGATAAATACAAAAGCGTGTAGTGCTCCTTGTATTGCACTTTCAAAATTAACAGTACTAATCCCAGGAGAACAATGTTAAGGAATTTTCTATGGCAGGTTAAATCAAAGATTTCATTGTCTTTCGTATAACCTGTTTTTTCTTTTACCAAACTCTGATCACTGGAGATCTAAGAAGAATGTAAAATATGAAGAACTGCATGCTGCATAGGATTATGCATAGATTACTAGTCGTCTTGGCAGTCAGCTAATATGCCTGGAGTATAGAGAGCCTGCTGTCTGCCTGACTATTGAAAAGAGAAAGGAACTCTGTTGAGAAATAGATCATTTCTGTGTCTTAATAGATGCTGTTGGGATACAGCAAAACTGTTCTTTCTGTGACTAAACTTTGTACAAAAGATCTCATTGTACCATTTGGTAGAATTAAGTATGTGACAATAGCTTCCTATGATGTCATTCATAGACGTGTGAATTTCAGCTAAATTTAGTTTGTGATTTCTCACTTTCAAAAATGTGAAAATTGGTACTGGGCAAAATATCCCAGAAATCTTTCCATGGAATGATTTAAAATACCTTTGTTAGATAACACCCACAACTGCACTCCAGAATGGAATTAGGGCATTTGCTGGTCACCTGTCTTTGTGCCCTATTTCAGGGTAAAAGGCATTCAAATTTTCTTGACTCTAGGCCTGTTTGGGTCAAGTTAACTGTGTCAGTTTGTTTCATATGGGCTGGTAAGCCGGTGTTAGGTAATGGCAGCTTTCAGTTCCTGCGGACCTAGGCTGAACGCAGCCGGTCACCTTAGAAATCACAGGGCAAAAGTACCTCCATTTTGTCACACTAAACAGCGGGTTAGGGTTGATACTAGGAGCTGCTGCAGGCAGAACTGTTACAGACATCAAAGGGGAGTCATACATGTGTTTTATATGTGTGCATAAAAATTCATATGTGTAACCTTTTTCCTTCTGCAGTAGGTCCATTGTTTGCTCTTCCTTTTCCTACCCTTTACCAGCAAGGGCAGGAGAGAAGAAATTTCTTGAACTGATAGGAACTTGAATGAGGAACGTGCTGTGAGTCATGTGCCTTTGAAGGGTCTCTGAAGCAGCATACGTGAGTAAATGATAGATAGAATAAAAGTTCTCCATTGTCTCTTGAGTGCTGAGTAGAGCAGTTCAGGAAAAAAATACATATACTCAGTTCTAGTGAGCCTTGCACTGAATACCAGCTACCAGAAAGTCATTCTGAATACGCAGATTCATGGTTTATTTTGAAAGAGGGACTAGAATATTCACAGGTGTTCTCTACAGATGTGTGAATGTTATAAAACTAGTATAGTAAGTTATTTGAATAGTGCTTAACCAATTTCTGTGTCTTGCACATCATCTGAATTCTGTTTCTTTATAGGTCGTGGCAGCCTTGAAAACTCTCAGATTTTAATTCTGGATTTTAAAATGCAGTCAGTTTTTTATTTCATCATGTTAGTACTTTTGACTGAACCATGTACCTTTAACTCAAATCTATAGCGTGGTGCTTGGCTCTGACATTGCAAGGCTCACCAAATTGCCAGAATGTTGCTTTCCTGTTGAGTTGGATTGAAGAGCACAAGAGTGACACCAAGGGTAGATTTGTTTTCCTCCTGTGTGCCCATGGCTTGCAGGAAATGTGGGCTGCAAAGTATCTGGGCTCCAAGAGATAGTTGGGGTGAAGAAACACAGCTAGAAAGGTGAGAAAGGCCAGGAAGTGGACTGGGATCTACACGAAGTTTGCTCTAGATCACTTACTGCAGGGCAATTTCAGCCATCCCTGCCCTCATATCTGGCTGTTGTTCAATTTAGAAAAGTGAGGAGCTTCTCGTTACTGCCTAGTTGTGTGATGCCCTCATTCTCTGCACCTGACAGCACCATGCAGCTATGCCCCACTGGGAAGATGGCTTGAGAAATATCAGCCCTCTGAGCTGTTCCCTTCAGTCTCCCATCTGCACCTCCTGATGGGCTGTCACTTTCCCAGGGAGCAGAGAGCAACGACTGCCTACAATGTGACCCGATCTAACCAAGGGGGTACTTGCATTCAGTAGGTTAAATTGTTTCCAAGAAAAAGGGACTAGATTTCAGAAGGATCCAGTTTGGAGTTAGGTCATGGAGGGGACAAAAGGCAGGTTGAAGCAAGGCTGCAGTCACTGAGGGTCCTAGCACAGAGCCGTCACTCTCATGTCACTGAGTCCAGTTCACTGCTGTCATAATGGTTCTGTGAAAGCAGGTTTCCTTCAATTACGTTTTTTCAGCATGGAAACCTTTCTTCTCCAGCTCAGTTTGTGTGCTGCATCTCTTATTGCTGATAGCACATTCAGTGTTCATTTCACAATGAGCTTCTGGAACTGCCATGGTTTTCTAAGCAGCAACTTTCTGAATCGTGGCCTTGCAAGCTTCAGTGATGAAGCCAAGTTTCAAACAGTGAACAAGGAGGACCTGCCTTGATCATAAAACAAGGAACAGAAGCAACTCATGCATTACAAAATTAGCAGTATTTATGGAAATCTGTATTAAAGAAGTCATGATCCTTAAAAAATAGCCATGAGAAATTTGTACGATATTGCCTCAAAAATACAAGGTCTCAGATTTGCTTGCTTGAAATTATGATCTTAAGGGAAAACAAATAATCAACCAAATAAAAAACCTTTACTAAGTTCTTACTTAGGATTACCTGAGTTCCAAAATAGGTCCTTCAGGCCTAAAAGGATACATCATGGATTTTAATTTTAATATAGGTTTTTATTTGCTTTTGATTTTAACTAAGAGTCTAGAGAATATAAAGCAAAGCTATGTTTTTCTGTAACAAGAGTCAGAGCTAAGGGAATTGCAAAGGAAAAAAAAAGGAACACAAAACAAAACCTTGTTTTGCTCTTAGCAACAATTGTGTGCCCTCCTCATGAATTTAGGGTACAATTTCTGGACCTGTATAGCACAAAGAGCAGGACTGATTCGTTCTATGTTGGTAGTTGCTCTGACTATAAGGGGAAATATGTATTAAAGTTAAGATTTCTCAGAAAAAAAAATAAACTGCATGAATAACAGAGACAGCAGAGCTCATGGCATCTGTTTATTCACTTGCTTTATGTAGAAGTGTAAATGCTCCAGTAAGATTCCAGGTTGTCTGTTGAATACAGGTGTGCAACAGCTCTCCATTCTGTTAATCTTTGCAAATTTAACTCAGGTACTGGCACTTTTGCTGTTAATGGCCACCTCCTGAGGCAACAAGAAGACGTGTGTTCCCTTGAAACGAATGGTTTCTTGAATCCTTGTGTTGACCCACATCTTTCTAACAAAAAAAATCCTTTTCCGAGCTTTTATGACAAATATACAAGTATACAAGACAAAGTTGTATTTGAATGATTTGATCCTACATTTATAATTATCGCATCTACTCAAGCCACTAAGCACATCCTGTTAAAATGTGGTTTTCCCAGCCCCATTTGTGTTTCTTTTCCCTTCTAAGCTAAGGAATTTTTCTTTCCGTCAGTGTTCTGTCATTTTGAATTCATTGCAAAATTCATCTGGAGGAAGTAAGGAGGGATAGTGAACCTGTGCCATCATAAGGAGGTGCGAAAACTGCATAGATGCTGCTCAGTCAGGCAATAAGATAATAGTCCTTGAGCTTTCTCTGCAGGACACTATAGGCCTTAGCAAAGGCCAGTGTGAGCATGAGCTCAGGCTTATCCTCTCCCGTGAAGACTGAAACACAGCATTTAGTGAGGGACATGCTATGGTGTCAGTCACTTGTCACCCAGAACTTCACCCAGTTGACTTTGGAAAGGTTTCTAGTAGTGCTCTTCCCTTAGCCAACTGAAGATACCATCATTCTTCCAGTGCCACTGTGTCAGCCCTGTCTCCCTACAAAAGAGAAAACAGCACATCAGTTAGATTTCATTTCATTAGGCACCTGCTTAAATTAGCGCAATTAGGTTTTCCTGGGTATAAAAGCAGTAAGAGACAGCAGCTAAGCTAGCATCTGAGTTAATGGGTGTATTAGGATGTTGTGGTCAGAATGTACCCTTGGGTACTTAATTTAAAACTACAAGGTTTTAAACTGCCTGGGCTAACAAAGACACTGGAGGCCACTTACATGAAAACATTCACATTCAGATTTTCCAAGACTGACTGTGTTTTGACAAGCTGTGCCAAAAGAATGTGTTGTAAACATGAAGACATCTGGTCTCGTGTTTGAATGATATTTTATACATTGGAATTTATAATCCTGAAAACCGCTCAAACATGAAAAAAAGAAAATAATTACTTTATTCCGTTGTTTTTCCAGTTAAATAAAAACCTCATCTCTGTCCAAAGGAGATTTGACTGTTTGAGCACAAAAAGGAAGAGATCAAACACATGTTGCTGAAGTGGGCCTTATAATCTTTTGCCCAGTCATAACTGCGTTATCTACTGTAACAGAGGGCTGAGTCTAAGCCATCTTCCTGCAATGCACCTGGGGGTTATTGTTTTCTTTCTTTTCTTGTGGAAATAAATTGGATCACTATATGTGGTTGCGCTGAGTCAAATGTGAGCCAGTGTGCAAGTGCTTCTTAAAAACCTGAGCAGATAGATAGAGGGGGGTGTTTCGAGGTCTAACAAGTCTCATCTTGTAAACTGTGCTCTCCCATCATTCTCTAACTCAACAGAACCATCCAGTTTTACTCTGCTTTGCCAAGCGGAATAAAGTGATAGTTACATCTGTCTTTTCTCTGTTTTCATGTAAGGCCTGGGTGTTTTAGGATTTGACAACTGTTGTAAATACAGGAACACCAATGAAGTTTACAGTGTTTCTTTTTGTGAGTTGTGTAATTTTATTTGCATTGCTGCTTCAGTAAAGATTCCAGTTGAGCAAAGTATGTGTTTACATTTGTGAATAAGCTTAAATGCATTGAGGGATTAGAATTTTAAACCAATACATTGCTGGGAGGTTTACTTTGAGACAGACCAAAAGAAAGCCAGAATTTGGGGACAAAATTGTTAAAAATAAAACAAAAGAAATATATAGCAGAAGCCCATTATGCTGGTAATGGTCTGCAGAAGCTTTTACAATCATGTTGATATGTGGAGCCTGGCTCAGGTCTGTAGCAACAGAAAGGTGATGCTACGGTTGGATGGAGAAGTCCCAACCACAAAACCCACAAATCTGCCACTTCAGTTGCCCACTATAGCCCAGAGGGCAAAAGCACAACTTCAGCTGAACTGATTTCCCACAGTCCTAGGTCAGCAGCAGCATGGACAACAGAGGAAGTTCAGCCTTCTGTGGAGCGTTGTGCATGCATGCCCAAGACCATTCAACCTATATATTTGATGTGGACTAGAGGAAATCTCTTTTCAGAGTCACTGTTGTGAGCATATTTCTCCAAGAGCCTTTTCCTGTGCCCCAAATCCATACATTATTCTACTGACTCCTAGATTTCCACTGCAAAGCCACGTGGCTTGGCCAGCTGTGTTCCCTGCTTAACATTGCAACTCTTCCCTATTGTTTGAGTCCTGCATAAACAAGGCTGTGCCTGTTCCCTTTCTCTCCGCCACACTCCTGTTAGTCCCCTCACAAGATCTGGTTCCTTGTCCTTTTGACTGCTCGGAGGGGAGGTAGGCTTTGGATTGCTTCTTGCAGTGCAAAAGAACCATTGCACGTCAAGCATTTTTGTGAGTCTTCCCTTAAGTGTCTATAAGTGCAGGTTTTTCAGGTGACATCTACAGGCTCAGTGAGCTTCAAAACAGTCAAAAAAATCTTGGATTTTGTGTCACCACGTCCACAAAAGGGGTGTATGTGTAGAGCTTTCTCCTGCAGTCTACACTAAACACCTCCCAGGTACAGCTGTGCAGATCGTGGTCCCCAAGTCCTTGGATTTCTTTTGAGACGAGTGGAGAATGGCTCCCCTCTTTATTTTCTGTATTTTGCCCTTGCTATGTAGAGGTCTTTTACAGTTTATTTCCAGCTTAATTGGTTTTCTGCGACTGTGCAGGTGCTGTTTGCATAAGTCAACCACTGCAGATTAAGAAAAATTGCTTTGCCACAACAGTATGTGTGGACTGAAAGAATTTTTCCTGTTCTCGCTCATGCTCCAGAGCTTTCCTTAGAATATCAATAGAACATATGCATAGCCCAAAAATAATTCACTCACTTTTAGGATAGCACCAAGAAAAAAGTTTAGGGGACTATGTTGTCTTGTGTTGAATATTTTCTTAGGTAAACAATAAAATGGGACGTGGCGTAAGTGTGAGGTAAGGACAGGACTACTGGCACAACAAATCCTCTAACTCGGAGGGAGGTTACTGTGGAAAACCAGATGTTCTGGTATGAGAACCTGAGCAGAACCAGAGGGGACTGAAGGTCTCTGCTCTACCTTGGTAGAGCATAAACTCTATTGGACTGAAATACTCCTGCATCTTCTTATTTCTTGCTGCAACAAATGACCTTATTGAGTGCCAAAACTGAATCAAGAAAAGTTGAAACAAAACTTTCTGCATTCATATTTAGGAATAAATCCCAGTCTTTACTCTGGTCTTCGTTGACAAAGTGTAGGAGATGCATCAAAAATCTATTTCAAAAGGAAACACTTCTTTACAGAAAAAAAAACCCCAAAACCAAATCAAACCAAAAAAAAACCCTACAAAACCCCGAAGCATGACCTCTTTTAAAAACCACTGGGTGCCAGTATTGTCTTATTATGGCAGTATCATTTCACTGCATTTCTCTCCTATATGAATTGCTGTTTGCCCTTAGCAATGACATAAGTCCTTCCAAATAGTGGTTTGTCCCTTGCATCTGAAAAAGATGTGTAATACTGAGCAGGGAGTCCCTTTGTGTTTGCTTTACCTGCACATCTGGAGTTGTCAGGAGGTCCCCTTTTTAACCCCACTGTTTCTATGATGTCTTCTTAATAATTAGCAGCCAAAAAGACTGCTAATAAATGCTAATGCCTCACGCACTGCTTTCTTGTGCTGTACACCCTGAGAGCGATGCTCCCATCCAGCAGTGGGGATTCCTGCAGCCAGGTAGAGCAGGATGGTCAGGGTGGTCCCCTGCCACCTCAGCATCCAGTTTCCAAGGCAAAGTGCCTGGCTGGCTGCACCCAGGCTGCTATGAGGTACTTGAGAGACAGCCTTACGTTACTTGCCATTGCCTACTGTTTGTTTTCTTCCTCACTTACTACAGCTTTCTGATTCAATGCTTGTACTACATACGGCTACAAAACCTCTTATGGTTAAACACTGATGTGTTTTTTTTAAACACATGTGACAGAGTGACTAAAATGGTACCACAGCTGAAGTTCCTGTGACATGAAGTTGATACCATCTCTTTGGCTCTGGCTTCAAAATTATGTTTAAAGTTTGCAGTGTGTTGTGTTCAGTGTTGTGTTTTTCCAAATGCTGTCCGTCTTGCCAGGAAAGGGCTCTGCTAGTCTATTAACACAGGGAGTGGATTCAGTGAGATAACTCTGTTGTCTCACACTTTAGCTGGTCTATGTGTCATTCTTTTGGATGCTGTTACATTGAATTCTTGCCTAACTATATTGTAGATGTTGAGCACACTGAAGTTTTGATGAAAACAGTTGAACTAGGTAATCAAAGAAGTCGTGCTGGAGCTGCATACCTGCATTTGTAGTGTGTAATTGATTTAATTAGTGGCAGTGAATTTAAGGGATCAATGACATGTTTTCTGCTTATAGAAAGCAAGCAGTAACTAATGTACACAGTGACTCCAGGAATGTGAGAAGGTTATTTATTAATATTCAAAAACTCAAACAAATCTGTGTCTAGACCTAACTAAATTTCACCTTCTTGCCAAAACTCCAAGGTGCCACATCTTTTCTGCAGGGCAATTTGGTATATAGGCTGTAAATATATCTAGAACACCCTAAAAACATAGTGTTTAATTAAGTTAGGTATTCTCCTTAGGCATCATGCAATGCAACACAGAGTGTGGAGCTTTGTTTTGCAAGACATTTTTGTTTCAGAACCACCGCTTTTCTGATTGTAAGTGTAAATAACTAATTTATCCCCCTCTTCTGCTGAATTCCTCTATTTCACAAATATTTGCAGTTTCATTCCTACATACAAATTTTAGCTCATAAACTTTCCACTGTGACTGTTTGCTCTTTGGTATGTGGTTATAATCTTATTTCTGGATAAAATTTAAGAATACATTTCCCATGGTGATTAAGTCATGCCATTACAGAATAGCGTTCCTATATTTAGAAGGAAATTAGTGAACAGCGAGCAGAGAGACAAATACATAGTGTAACTCAAGCACACTTAAGGATGCAACTGAGTAATAGTGTGCACTGTTACTGCAAAGGAGTTAATGAAGAAATCTATTGCATTTTTTTAAAATTTGTGGACAGACTATTTATTTGTTACTGTATTTTGTGATTTATTTCCCCTCTGAAATTCTTTATTCTGCTATCTGCTATCATGGTTGTGTTAGAGACATTTTCCCTCTCATCCACTCCGGTAGACTCCTGTACGAATCTGAAGGGACAGAAAGTGTTTTCATGGGGATTCCTGCAGGGAAGGTGAACCACAGACGTTTGAGTGTTTGCACTGAATCATTTCCCTCTCCCTCAGCCATCTCTTGGGTGTAAGGTCTTGTCAGACTCAAATTCATGATAATTTAGTTTCTAGTGTCACGGCAGCCGTGCCACCCTTGTCTTGGAAGTCAGATTTAAAGCTGTCTCGCTGCTTGCCTGCGATCTGCTGCTAGTGGCAAGTCATGTGGGAGTCTCGTCTTCCCTCGCCGCTCGTAGCACTATGCTTTAATCTCCTCCCTAACAGCAGGCCTACGTGCCAAACGTATCTTCCATGGTGGCTCCCTGCCCAGGGCCCCATATGGCAGAACACTTGTGTTCCAAGCTGTTGCCCAGGAGCACCTGCAGGAATAGCACAACTTCTTTAAGTGATGGTGAGGGGGCCTGGAAGCACGGCCGCATGCCTGGGATGATCAGACTTGCTGGCTGCGATGCTCTTGCCAAGGCACCGTCACTTCCCGTAGAAATGTGCTGCCTACATCCCGCTCCAGGCTGGGGTGGTGTGTCAGAGGCATGACGGATAATTCTCCCAGCTGCTGCTGCCCCATGCTGGGTGGGATGAAGAGGAGAGGCTCTGAGTTCATTTTCAGCTCGTGTCACAGAGCTGCTGGGAAAGAGGCAGCAGTGTCGAGTTGTTGGAGAACAGTGATCTCTAATTCCCCAGTCATGGGCTCAAGCTGAAGTGTATCCAGAGGACATTTAAAATTGAATTTATGGGTGACATTGAGAGCAAGAGAGTACCACTGGCTCAGCAAAGACCTGAAGAACAGTTTTGGAGAGGATCTTAAAGAGCCTAATCTCCTTGTCAACAGGAATTGATGGGAAACTTTAGATCTATATGGAGTGGTTGCTCACCAAATGCAAAAGCATGAACAGTTGAGAAACAGGGTCAGTGAGTACATTTATAGTCAGGAAACAAAGATTAAGACTTTTTTCTTTCCCCCTCCTGCATAAATGGAAGAAGAGCAGCCCAAAAGTATATCTGCTCAAGTCTTAACTATAATAAAATTCCTTTGGAGACTATGCAAATGTTACTATTTGCATTCTAACTAGAGAACACCCTGAGGTCTGAAATGCAATCCTATGACCATCAGGAAAGAAGATGGCAGCAATGTGAGTGGCAAACAGAGGAAGGAAATCCATTCCAGTTCCTACAGAAATTCAGTGTTCTGTTTCCAAGCTGATAAAGTTGGTGATGGGAACAAATTAGGTAAAGAATATGAGCTAGTGAAAAGTAAGCAGTGATTCAAATGTTGACCCTTAAATATTGTTGTTCTTGATGACCTAGACTATTTTTGTCCCCTGGAAGACACATTCATTCTGATTAGGGCAAAGGCCATGTAATTCAGTTTTTAGTAGCATTTTACTTGTTAATTTGCTTTACAGAAGTGTGTCAACTGAAAGAAGGAGAACTATTCTTTTTATTATCTCATATGGCAAGTGTGCTCAACTTTTATGCTAGTCTTTTCTGTTGGATAAAGTCCCTAATGGACAGTCTCTCTTCCCACTTCTCTTACGCCTGCCTCTGATATTTGTTATAAATATGAATTCTGCGTTGGTCCTGAAACTTCCGCAGGCTTGCTGACCTTTCTGAGACTAGAGGCACTTCTGTGGCTATATGTAGACCTACCATGATAGCAGATCAATGCACAGCATTGAATATATGCTCATGCATAGTGCTTGGAGCTCTGATGGTCTTCTGTTTTCATTCTGTTCAATAGCTTGTTGCTCTAGGATGGGTGATACTGGATCAAAGTGTCATGAAAGAATTTGGTTGCTGAAGCAGCAGGACTTGCCTTGAGCTTATGTTGATCAGAAGAGCAGCTGGCTGGAGGGCAGTTTCTGGACTGCTTCAACAGAAAAATGCTGGTAGTGAGGGAAGGTGTTTTGGCCCATGTACTGGACGTCCAATAACCTCTTGCACCAAGAACCTGGGAGAGGAAGCCAGTTAGACCGTGAAAATGGGCAAAACTTAGATGAAAAATGAAAGCCTATATGCTTTTAAGTCTCTTGCCCAGACCTACACCTGAGTGCTGTAAGGAGCTGAAGAGCATACTTGGTGTATTCGAGACACGTATGGAAAAGAGAGAAGCAGATGCATTTAAATGCTTTGTTGACCATAACTTTCCTGAATTTTGGCAGGGCCTGACAGCCTGGGGCATGCCCACATGGGAGCATCTCTAAAAGAGCAGCATCTCTAAAACTGGAAACCAGAACCACTTCTGCATAGTACATGGTCACTTCTGGAGCTTGTTGCTGTTGTTGCTGTGTCCACTGAAGGTCAGAGCCTGAGAACTGTAATTGCCTCTTGCATCTATATGGGTAGTAGAAGTATATGATGGCAAGGATTAAAAATCCATCTCCTGGATCTGCATAACAGTGCATTGTGGTTGACCTGTGGTTGACCTCTGCCTTGCCCGCTGCAGTTTGACCCTTAGACCAAGCTTGTAAATTAGTCTTCAGAAGGAAACCAACACTGGTTTCTGTTATCCCCTTAGAAAAAGGAATAATTTTCCAAGGCCTAAGACCTGCTTTATGCCACTTTAATTCTTCTCATCAGATATGGAGGAACTACTGTGAGACGTATGCCGTATGTTGTAGGTATGTGTTTACATACATATTCCTCTCTGCGTCTGCTGGAATCTTTGTTAAATGGCAGCTTTGATTCTTTGGGCCTCTGACTATTCAACACTGCAAGTATTTTACACTGAACTGTCTGGATGATTTATTAATCCCATAATTACTTAATACTGAGCTGCTTGGTCTTTCAGATGTGAAAAGAGTGTCTTGAAAGGATTTTCCGTTTGTCTCATAAAACTCACAAATTGTTGCGATTGTAGAATCAAAGTTGTTCTAGCTAAAACCTATTTCTACTTTAGGCTGCTTTGTTTTCTGAAAAGGTCTATACCCATTGACACAGCTAGTATAGCCAGTATGGGTTATTCTGTTGGTAATCCACAGGCTCTGTGAATGTCAGAGTTACAAGAATTTTCATTTCTTTTCTTCTGTGCAATTTATGGTTTATAATTTCCTGTTTTCCTAGTATTTCCAAAATATAACCTTGAAGCTTGCCTTCAAATGGTAAAAAAGTAAGAAATTCAGACTTAGAAACTTGCAGTTAATTTGCTTTCTGGCACCTAAAGGCCAAAGAGCAACAGGACTTCACTGGGAGACCATATGGGAAAACTCTTGGCTTGCCTTGTTACCTCTTTCTCAGTAATCCCTGCATTCGCAGTGAATCAAGACACTAAAAAGTATTCATAGCTTACATCACATTGGGGCCAACATATTGTGAATGAAATTGTTCCATTCTTATACGCATGGCACAATTCATGTGACTCGAGCATTAGTGAAGTTTCATTTGTTTTCTTCCCTGGTGGTCCACAGATTTGGAAGTCTGCTGTAATTGACAGCTTGGTGCAACGCTTGAAGAAAATCTCCAGGCCTAAACTTGGAACGGGGAACAAGGAGGTGTTAGGAAGGCCAGATCAGGATATTTTAGAAGACAGAAGAGCATGACCTGTTACCAGAGGGAAGTGTTTTTGTCCTCAGCGATAGCATAGCAATAGTTTGAGAACAAGATAAAAGGAGAAAACACGAAAATACTAAGTCCTATCCATGTTAAAAATCAGAAGATCAGAAGTGCATCTGCCATGTCTTTTTCCTTGGAATAACTCTGCTGTTACCTTACAAAGGAAGTTAACTTTTCTAGAATGGAGGCCTTAGTGCTAAGGTAAGCTTTCTTGCTAAAAATCTGGTGGGTTTGTCCAGGCCCTAATACTATTCCTTTAGCCAAACCTAATAATTCCATCCTTAACAGACACTAACAGCTAAAACTGGAGCTGTGGAAGATACGTTTAGGGAGTTTCTCTTGGCTCCCACTGATCCTGCTGTTGAGACCAGGTTATTAAGAGAGGAAAGGAACATGCTTTGAATACCAAGGCTATAGCAGCTAAATATCTGTGTGTATGGAGACTACTTAGGACTAAATGCCCAGACTGAGCGAGACTGTTGGAAAATAATAGTAGGAGAGAGGCAAAATGAATATTCGAAGTTTTGGACTGGAGATACTAGGGCCAGGTATTGGGCTTTGCATTGAAAATGTCCTTGCAAGATGACAAGGAACAAGAGGAGATATAAAGGGTGGAGGACTTTGACTTGGCAGGAGAAGAAACTGGAACTAACCCAAGGAGAAAAGGTAAATCTATATTGGTGAGAGTGGAAGTGAGGACTCAGTAGAGGCAGCACAGCTTGTTGTGCAAACTGCTGATATCTTTTCCTAATATTGCACTCAGTTAGAGAGAGGGGTGTGCGCGATAAGGCATCTAACACTTTCTCATTTCCTAGACATCTGGAGGACAGGATCTTACCAGAAGTGGTGATCTGTAGGAGTCCAATCCTGCTTTCTCTCTCCTGCCTTTCTCCATGTATCCTCTCCACACAAGGTCTCTTGTGATGAACTGGGTTTATGTGGGTGACACCACCAGGACATCTTTTACTAGATCAGACATTGTTTCTTTGTGCTCCTCTTTCCTTAAGGCATGAAAAGTCCTGATAAACATGTGGCAAAAGGCTTGGATGGATGAAATAGTACATTACATTTACAACCCACAGACCTGTCATCAGTTTGTCTTGAAGTCCCAAAGACCTTCCCACATCTTATAGTATAGGATATATGCATCCTATTTTGCATGAACTGCTAGCACTTTATATCTTGGGCAATCTTGTGAAAATCTGGTGTCTTATTAGGGAAAATATAGTCCAGAACAAGGAGTAAAGAATTTTCCTACAGTTGATGACCTGGAGTGGATGCATTGCAGAAACCATAGACTCAAACATACACTTATTAAGCAGAAATCATGGGAGTCCCATACCATGCAGTGGTGCTTGTTAATTGTGCTGGTGATTACTGAGGTAAATACTTCCAATGAACACCATGCAAGGTAACTTTAAAGAATATACAACAAAATCTTCTGAGGTGAGATTGAGGGAATTATCCTGTTTGATTTTATAAAATTTACGGTCTGGGTACTTATTCTGCTGCCACAGTGCTTGTCAGCTGATTTTCTTTTATTGTATGCATTATGTCCATGATTAAATATATGATGGAGTCCCCTGTAGGTGACTCCCCCCATTACAAGTTATTTTTGGATCTCACTTCTTGACCTTTGTGATTTTCTCAAGTGCTTTTAGCCTTCCTGCTTTCTGAACATGAAAGGCAAAGCCACATCGCTTCACTGACATGCATGTGACAATGCAGGGTTCCTCCTATCTCAGCTGGGGAGTGACAGAGCACAAGGTGACAAAGGCATTTTTCCACTGTTCTGTTGTCTCCTTTGTTTTTCTGTCATGCACTGATGTGCAGTGAGGCTAGGAGGAAATACTTTTTGTGAGACAAAGGGATATTCCAAGTGTGAAAAAAGCAGGCAGGCAGGCTTATAAATGGACAGTAAGCAGTGATGCAATTTTGAGTTCAAGGATCAGAGGTACCAAGGAACTCACAGTAACTTACATTGAACTAATAATGTTCAGTCCATTCACCAATCCATGTGGTCATGGTTCAGCCAACTATTTAAGGAGTTGCTTAATTTTAAGTTTCTGAAGACTTTCTCAGATTCTTATGCTTAAAATCATTTTTTTCTCCCTAAGGTCACCTTAAGATGGAAGTTTCACTGGAAAAGCTAAGTAATATTTCTCCTTTTCCTACAGGTGAAAATTTTTGGCTGACAACTGAAAAACTGCCTTGTCTTTCCTCCCCCCATTTTTCCGTGTTTGGGAACTAGGATGAAGAGTTTCACATGAATGGGTACTAGGTCCGGACCCAGTTTTCCTTGGAGATTAGCAGGGGAAGGATCTACAAATTAATACACTTCTTCAGTGGAAAAAACCTGTCATAATCTGACATTCCGTAAGCAACTGTCTGTGAATCTGTGTAGGACAGGCCTGGTGTGTCCATGTCCTCTTGAGGGCGTGCAGCACCTTTAAGTCAGATGAATCAGCACCATCTTGCCTTTAAAGAAGTGCAGAAGGAGGCTTCATACTGTGTTTGTGGGTGCTATCGGTGAAGGGCTGAAATCACTGGCTCTTCAAACTCTTTGTCAAATGTACTAATAGCTCACATATGCCCAGTGGCAGCTTCCGGTGACCTAAAAAGTCTCGAAAACATTTCTTTAGATAACAGTGGTTGGAATGATCCTGTGCTGCAGAAGACTCATGAGGTAAAACTTCAACCTGCAGGATCTTGACTTCTAGCAGGCACAGCCATTACATAGTAGGGTACTGTTAGGCTGCAGAAAACCCTGTTGCTGTCTGTCTTGTGTTAGTGTTCTTGAAAAGGATGAAGAAGGAGAAAGGCCATTTTGAGTGTATAGGAGGGTTTAGAGCACCTCCTGTTGAATTTTGAAGGACGCAATCTTCCAGCTTTGCTGTGTGGTTGTAAGCTTCTCTGTTGATACTGATGTTGTCAGAGTGCCAGCGAGCAGGGCTGCTGGAGCCAGCAGCACAGCATGTGAATGCTGGCATGCTGTCTGTCTGGGAGAGGACTCTTCACTTATCAGAAATTAAATCCTTAATGATGTGGTGTGTTTTCCATGCTGTAGGTATTGATATGTTTGAGCCAGGTTAGCAGTCCCAAAGAAAGGAATTCTACAGAAAAGACATGTCTTTTAATTTGTATCAGCATCATCCTGAAGTTAAAAGCTCCCAAACCCATCATTTGATTCCTCAGCAAGATACTTTTCCTGGAGTTTGAAAATGTGACACACTGGTGCCTGACCGACTCACAGGACAGAAGTCAAATTAGTTGGAAAATTTCTTCTTCATAAAACACTTCAGTGGAAACTGTGTTTAACTGACACTGCTTATTCTGCAGTTTAGGGACAGCAGCGAGGAATTTGTAGCAAGTGACAAATCTCAATTTAGAATGAACTTTAGTCTATAAAACATATATATGATTTTCTAAGAAAAAGATTTGATTTTAAGATAACTTCCTCTGAGCAGGGGAAGTGGAGGGGGAGGTGCCGAGCTCTTCTCCCTGGGATCCTGTCACAGGGCACGTGGGAGTGGTTCAAGACTGCATCAGGGCAGATTCGAACTGGGCATTATGAAACATTTCTTTACCAAGATGGTGGTCAAACACTGAAGGGGTTTCCTAGAGAGGTGGTCAATGCCCCAGTTCTGTCAGTGTTAAAGAGACATTTGGGCAATGCCCTTAACAACATTCCTTAACTTTTGGTCAGCCCTGCAGTGGTCATTGTAGGTCCCTTCCAGCTGGAACTATTCTATTCTATTCTATTCTATTCTATTCTATTCTATTCTATTATTTTGCTAAAAATAATGTAATTTATATTTTTGATATCTATCACTTGCTTTTTGGTATGGCGATGAATTTCAGTGTTTCTTATCCCTTGAGGCTGATAGCAAATTCCCTACTGATTCACTGTAGAATAAGAACACTTGTATTGCGGTTAGTGCACTGCAGTAAACAATTCTCAAAACTGATCAATATGAAAAGGAATATAAGAAAAATTTTTTTTTAATTTAATTACCTCCTCTGCAGTAAGTTCTTCCTGACCGTTGTAGTTAGCAATTGTCCTATTTCCAGAAGCTGGCATTTCCAAAGTTCTCTGCATTTTACTTAATTTTTAGATATTTACTATTAGAATTCTGAATATTCTCCCTAGTGTAAATATTGTAATACTTTTTGAAAATTAGCCTTGCAAAGCTTCAAACTGATCCTTTTGGAGTTCTCAGTGGCTGCTAGCTTAACATTCTTTTGGCTGCTGTGGAAGTGCAACTCAGTTAATAAGTGGGTTTTCCGAGTCTACCCTGGATAATAGAATACAGTGATTTTTGCATTGAACTTTTCTTTACCACTCAGACAAAGATCCTCTTTGAGCACAAATGCTTGAAAATACTAGCAAACACTGCTGTCCTTGTCATCCGAACAACACAATCTTATACGATTTTAAATAGGATGGATTTTTTCCCTTCAACAGGAAACATCAGTTTTGCTGCTTAGAGAAAATTAATTTTCAGTTAAGGGTTAAACATGGAGAACAGACACAAATTATTGGCTCTTGGCCCTAATAAAACTGACAAAACTCTCATTGGCTTAGTTTTTCTTCTCAGCAAGGTTTTTTTTTCTCAGCAAGGTTATTCTGAGACATTGTACAAGTGGGAAGGCCTGTCCTCTCACCTGATGGAGTCATTCTTAATCAGAGCCAGCTGAAGACTTTTCAGCCTTGGGAACAAAGCTTTGTGCACCAAAGATGAGAAACAGGACTTTTTTTTGCCTGAGGGAGAAAACAGAAGGATGAGAAAAGTCAGGACATAAACAGGAAGCAAGGCAGATGTCTGGAGGGTAGGGCTTACCACTTTTTTAGATTTTAGAAAATAAAAGGCATCCCTTAGTTCAGGTCTCTGATACTAGAAAATCAGACAATAGAGCCATGGCCTCTTTGAATTTTCCAGCAGCCTTAACTTGAACCTTGCCATGCCTATGTTTAAAACTACCATTGTTTGGACCAGTTCAGCAGATGATGAAAGTAAAACACACTTTTGAAGTCAGTACTGCTACCATGGCTTACCCTAGATGAATATCTGGCTCCATGTGTATGCATTTGAGCCCAATATATATATTAAGTTAGTACATGACATATAATGTTATCCTTGAAATTTAAGATTATGTAAATAGATGACAGCTTTGGCCCTCCTCCGGTAGAGCTGGCTGCATTAAAATCCAAATAAAAACCTGTTGTTTGGCTTTGCTGGGGAATTTCAAGTCATGAGAGAGAGCTTATAAAACCTAGGCATTCACCTTGTGGCATAAAGAATAATTATTGGTACCTGCAGTAACGTGGTTATAGACTGATGCTTGACCCTTGATGTACAAAGAAATATAAGTTTTGTCAACAGCAGAAATAGACTTAAGGCACTGCTATGCTTGCAAAAGGGAAACACAGGTAGCTGGTATGGTTTAATCCTTACTGTTAGAGGTGTTTTCCTGTTGATACAATTAGGTGTTGTAGGTCAGACCCTCATGGAGATGCACAGAAATGAGCAGAATTTTCCAAATCGTTACAAGAAGCAGGCATGTCTGACTTCTGCTAGAAATGTGTCTAAACCACACACCACAACAAACAGCTAAAATGGTTTAAGTAATGCTTCCAGCCACTGAAGTAAAACTCTTTCAAGTGTGGCTCATAAAATGCCCCATGACTTAAGAGATAATGCACTTAGGATCTAGATTTGGGGTGACATTTCATTCCTTTATTCAAGGTACTTAATTTATTCAACCTGTTGTCAGTACTAAGGCAGATTTAAAAGGCTTTCCCTTTACCTGATAACCTGTTTTCTGCTAACTCATCCAGAAACCAGCCTGAGGTCAAGTTATAAATATAATTTTTTTTTTTTTTATGAATTTGGGTTTTGCAGAAATTGCGTTCTTCTTTGTGCTTCTCTTTATGGATGTGTCTAGGGAACGTTCATTGATGGCTATAGAGAACTGTGCAACATGTTTGCTCATGAATTAGCAGTTTGTAGACAAAAGCAGAATTTTTAGAAAGGATTGGATTTAAGCTTATTTGACAGGGAGGAGTCTGGGGCTATTCAAAGAAGAGAGAATTGAAAGGAGGGGAAGGAAGGGGAACAACGTAGGGACAAATGTGGAGTGTCTTTATCTCTTTGAGAGAGGGATCACTCCTAACACTTCTGTGCTTTTCTGTCTTTCTCTGTTCCTTTCCCCATGTCACTGAGCAGAAGGCTATCTCATTACAGAAGGAAACTAATGCTAGAAAACTCTGAAGCGGTTCTTAACGTCTATATTAATAATTGTGTACAGCTAGGTCCCTTTCTGGATGCTGACTAGCATTCAACAGCAATCGTTTGTAAGAGAAAAGGGAAAATGCATATATATATATATATATATTTTTTTTTTTCTCCTTTAGGAGTACTTTGTCAGTGCAAATGGTTTTAATACCCTTCATAGTGCTGAGGTAGAAAACTTGCTTTTCTTCAGTGTAGAAAATGTTGACCTGACCTTAAAAATACCAGATTTAGTGTAGGCAAAAGCAAGGATTTTTGCTAAAATGGGGCAACATTTGTATAATGCCCTTGTTCCTTAGTATTAAAATATGAATTTATTTTTTTTGTCTGAGAACATGTCCTGCTTACTCAGAAAAATAGGCTTGTTGCCTTATCTTCCAGGTCTCTCTACAATAAAATATTTCTAGAAAGTCATGTGGCAGATTCCTAAGTGAATTGGAGTTATTTTGGAGATTCAAAGAGAAAAGCATTTCTGGTGGCAGTGCATAGGAACGTACTGATTAGCAGTTCTCACTGCACACAGAGGCACCCCTTCTGCTTTGTTCTGAATACCATTATTTTCCCCTTCTTAAGGGGCCCCTTTTGTCTTAATTTGAAATGGCTATTTGGTGAATGGTGTGGTAGTAAATGCCCCTTAGCCGTTTAGCTGTTTGCTCATGCACCTTTAAATAAAACTGATTAAGATGTGGATAGTAGTCTTCAATACTTCTACAGCTGTCTGCGCAGTAGTCCTACAGTTATTTTTAAGAGGGAGAGGAGTCAAGCAGTATTCTTCCCATCTTATAAGAATGGAATTTCTTTTCAGAAGGTTTTGAGGTTTGTATTTCTAAGCATCAAATGCGTTTCCACCCAGCGAATCTGTCAATTAGCATTAGAATAAAATATGTGCTATGAATGTGTGTTTTAGCTGTGTCATGATTTGGGCCGGACTGGCCACTGAAACAAATGACAGATGCTCTTCTCGACCGCTCTCTCTAAGGAGAGGAGGGAGAGAAAGAGATTTATGAGTTTAGAAAAGAAACTAAACTAATTTAATGAAAATATTAATAAAACAATAAAAAAGAAAATAATTAAATATTTATAATATATACAAAATCGTATCAAGCTCCCAGGGTGACAATGACGTCACCAGCAGGCACAGGGAAAGTCCCAGACTGGACTCAGTGATGGACGGGAACTGGATTCCGGATCTGGAGTCAGGAACACACAGATCGGGATTAAAGGCAGACGAACAGACAGAGTCCTCCTTGGACATCGGTCATTGAAGAAACAAATCCTTTGATCCCTCAGATTTTATACTGAGCACAGGGCAGATGGGATGGAATACCCTTGGTCAGTTGGTCAGTTTTGGGTCACCTGTCCTGTCCACTCCTCCCTGCAGGTGCAACCCCTCTACGTTTTTCTGCTTCCAACCCTCTAACAGGGCAAATAGCAAAGTTAGCTAACTTTGGGTTTTATAGCAATAAGTATAAGCAGGAGCCTCTCTGCATACCATTCCTTGGCATAAATTGGAAACAATAAGGTCTTATCTCTCTGGGAGTGAACAGTGTCTGGAGAACATGCTGTTAATTTCAGAGTTCAGTTAGTTAGAAGAGGCTTAGCTGCAAAGTAAAATTACTGAACAGAAAATGAGTTCTGTTTTACCTCAAACCAGGACAAGTTGCTGAATATGTTACAGTTTACGAGAATAGTTATTTCCATTGTAAGTGTTAAGAGAGAGTCCCTATATATAGAACTGCTAGTGCTGGAAGGTTATAGGAATGACCATGCTACCTAACTGTTAAAGGACTTAAAATACCAGAATTGTATGGAGTGACAGCCACCTCTGATTAGTTGTGATAGGATGGAGAAAATCCAGAATATACAAAGTACCTAATTTACAGTGTTCTACATTGTCAAAAAAAAACCCCTCCTCTTGTTAATAGAAAACATATAGTGGAAAAGAACAATGGGAATAAATCAGCATTGATGAAAAGTGAGGATAGCTTATGCACTGCTGAAGATCATGTTCTCTTGCTAATCAGCTTAATTTCCACTTCCTTTAAAATGTTTAATTCTATGCAAGAGTGCCATAAAGGAATTGATAACCCAGAAAGCAGAGGAGGAGAATACGCTATGACTTCCTTAATGCTGACTTCAAACTACAAAAACAGAGGAATGCCACCACTGCCACCCCCAAAATACTGACAATCGGAGGATGGCCTAGCCAGTCACCTGTAGAATTGAAAGTACTCAGGTGAAACTTTTCCTGTTCTTCCATTTCATGTTCAAGGACTTACATACATGTAGCTTTAGGTGAATACTCTGTTGCTGTTCAATTTCGTAGATGAATTATGAGGATCCCAAATTACACTTTCTAGTATATCAGACAAAGTATGTCATCTGGAACATGGAAACATCAGCACTGTATAGAATGTCATGGAAGTCTGATCCTCCAAGTAACTTGATCTTAAAGGAACACCTATTAAAGACATTAAGCTCTGGTTTGCTTTGTTATTTAATCTTCCTGCTTTAATAATGTGCTCTTGATTAATCAGTGTTTGTTGCCATTCAGGAAGATATCTGCCTCTAACAATACTACTTTAATATTGAGGAAACAGCAATTTTGTTTTGTTTTCATGCTGCAACATTTGGGACACAGCGTACTCTTAAGCACCCAGTCAGAACTCGGTGTCCGTGTTCCATACCCACGTTCTCTGTTTCATCCAAGGGCTGTGGCTATTTAACTGTTTCCCTGGATATGGTTGGAGAGGCAGATATCAAGTGACGTAAAAGAAAAATCACTTTTCCACATTATTCAGAGAGCAAAGCCAAGGTGTTTCAAGTCCTTTTCTCCTCTGTTATTTCCAGGAACAGGCACAACAGCCTAGCCTTTCTTTGCTCTGCACTGGTGTTCTTCCTACTGTGTGCGAGCATTTTGCTTACACTGCTCTCAGTGGCATGGCTGTCCAGTATATCTAGTGCACGTACAGGGTAACATCTTGCAAAACTGTTAGTCCTGCAGAGCTTTATAACCATTTATTTCTTGAAATCAGCTTTGAGACAAACTTTTGAGAGCAGGATGGTACTAAGGGAAGAGTAGGTCAGTTTCTTAAACAGACAGACACTTCTCCCAGATGCTCATTTACAAAGAAGAAAAAACAGAGTCCTTATTTCTTTATTTTCTTTGTTTCAAAGGCTGGTAAGCAAGTCCATTTTCTTGTGGTGTTTGTAGCTTTTTAACCTTTTCAGGCAAAATATGACATGGTGTTTGTATGGCACTTCTGGGTTGGAAACACCTGGTTTTCATTTGGAAATGACATGAGAAGCTCTGATCCTGTGTTTAATTTCAAATGAAATCCGTGTGGCAGTAATGCAGAGCAGCATTGTGCTGGGTCCTGGTTACAATGAGCACCTCTAATTGAATTGACGAAAACACTCCCCTTTCTTCCCTTCCCCTCCAGCTCCCCCAAGTTCAAAGTATTAATATGAATAAAGAGTTGGCATGAAATGAGGGCAAGAACCCCTTTCAAAGAGCATGCTCCAGAGCTCCTGGATAAAGAAACCTCATAGCTTTAGCTGATGCTATGATACAGGTCAAGCAGCAATCAACTTCACTGCAGAGGAAAAACGAGGCAAAAAGAGGGAAGAGTGCGCTAGAAAAACCAAAAAAGGAAATGTTGGTAAGTGTAAAATGAAGGGATCTTCAGCCGCTGGGATAAATCCTGTAGATTGGGTTATTCTAGAGTGTATAACACCCCTGGGAGGAAAGTGCAAAGGCAGGAAGCAATCCTCTTACTTTGTCTTCATTTTAAAGATAGTGCAGGCTCTGGATATTCTCCTTGAGACTGCTTCCAACCATACGGAAATCTTCCTTTTCTCTAGTTGCTATCTTCAGATGGAGTTAGCCACCTTCTTGGGGATTTAGAGTAAAGCCAAGCTGTCTCTAATGGCAACTTACCCATCTAGATGTAGATAAAATCATTTAAGTACTGACCTCTCTAGTGCCTTTCCACAATTTCCTTTTACTGATACGGTGATTGCCACATTGTTCCTGGGAAGGAACAGTAGTGCAGCTTACTTTTTGCAAGTGAGGATTCACAATATACGCTCCCAGAAACAACCACAATACACAGAGGTGAAGGCAACAACAATGGGAACGTCTTGAAGATGTTGAATGTTTTCTGGCCCATGTGAGACATCTGGACTGTGGTGTTGTTGAAGTTACAGAATTGTTTTCTGCTGACAAAACCAATGTTGTTATTGTCTTTTCCTTAGAGAAGACTGAAAAGCAAACTGAGAGAAATTCTGCTGTGCCCAAACCCACTGGAGAAAGTCTGGACAAAAGCTTTCCCTGAAACTTTTGACCAATGGGTTGTTAGGTCTCTCAGATACAAAAAGTTTTAGCTCCATCTTGACCCACCCTGCACTGTTACACACCACAGAAGGTGACCTCCAAGCAAGCTGCACCTTCAGTTCTTTTTTCAGGTTGGGGTTTATGTCATAAGGAGAGCCATAGCCCTTGTACTGCTGGTTGGCAAAGCTGTGCCCTGTGCAGATATTAAAAAAAAACGTGGTGGGATGAAAAATCAGGAAGTTAAATACTCTTCTGCATGGGAGTCCTCTTGATTTCAGGATGAGCTCTGGGCTTGCTGAGATAGCCTAACTGGTCTCTTCCATCTTTCAGCTTCTGTGATCTATTACAATTCCCTTTGCTTTTAATAATTACCCTTTTGCTTTGCTTAATTTGCAGCCATTAGTGGCTTTTAGACAGCTGATAGAAATACCAAATACTTTTTATGTGAAGCCTAACTGAAGTAATCAGCAAACAAATGTGTATCCACCCAAAAGTCAAGTCTTTGACCATTGCAGTTTTGATCAGTGTGCAATGAAAGTTCTCCCTTCTGAGGTTTTCTCTACCTTTCTCGTTCCCTTCACCTATTCATCTTTGTGGGAGTACAGTGGCCGTTGCTGTTTAGCACATAAACCAATTTCAGCCAAGGCTGCCCTCTTGTAACCTTCCCCGAGGTTACAGGAGTTGCTTGGAAGGCATTCAGTCTGGGCTTGAGCTGAAGAACAAACTGTGTTGCTTTTCTCTGTTCTCATTACTCCCTTACCTTCTTGTATCACGGAACAGACCATTTCCATTCAACTACTTTTTGCCATCAAACAAAGCATGGAAGACCTTTAGCCTCTATAACTAAAAAGAAATAAATTTGTATTTAAAACCCCCATTTATAGGCTTTACATGATCTGCTTTTGAGGGGCAAGAAAATAGGATTCTGGTATTTGAGGAAACATTTTAGTAGCTGGGTATAGAAATTCCCTGTCTAATTAACCATCAGAGGAAAGTAGCTTCAGTATTTTAGATGTGATTTGTTTCTGTAATGTAACCATGCTGTTAACCTTGTTAGTGATGACATGGCAGACGGATGGGTGTCTTGTGAATTTGAGCAAATATTATCTGCTTAGAAGGCATAAAAAATTAATTGCAAGCTCTAGCTCCTAGCTGCATAGGCAAGTGAGAATTTTAATATATAAAAATACCATAAAGCTTTCTGTGCATACATAAAACCCTCCCTTTAAGCTGTGGGGCTTGGTGTCAGAGGCCTTCTGAGGAAAACCAGATTTCTGAAACGCAAAAGGTGAGCTACTCGTCAGCAAAACTGTGGTTTTATAGACATTCCCAAAATCGCATAATGAGAAGCAGGTTTGTTTTTTTTTCTGGAAGTAACTCGGTTATTTTCCTTTCATGCTAAGAAGTTCTAGATGTCTGCAATGAGGTGATTTTTTTCTTTCCTCTAGCCCCCATTTCTGATCGCATACGAAATGTTCTCTAAACTTGTTTCAGAGCTGAAATAGATTTATTCCAAATTTTAAACCCCTTTACTTTAACACCAGACAACCTGATCTGCCCTCCAGCCTCAGGCCTAATGGGGCAATGCGTGATGCATGGGTGCAGCCACAAAATACTCGCTCAGACTCCCTGCATATGTACTAGACCGCCCAAAAGGCGATTACTGCATGGTTAAGGCTTCAGATTGCAAGAGACACCTCCTTGTAGGACTTTGCAGTGCTGCTACACAAAGACAGGCAAAGGTGTCCAAGGGGAAAATGATGCCCTGCACCCCATCCAAGACCCACGGATGCGTGCGCTGAAACAGTCGCACGTGGAACCTTTTCCTCTGAGAGCTTCAGTTACTGACGCAAGTGAACGCGGACATCTGTCTGCTGGATGTCCCTGCAGGATGGCCACGAGCAACGTGCCTGCAATTACAGAGATGCAATGGTGGTCAGTTAGGCAGGGGCAAGCTGTCAGATTGCAGGCCCCATCCATGTGCATATGTTTATAATTGGCCTTTTTTTTTAAATAGTCCAATTTTGCAGGGGGTCTTTGTCTTGCCTTGTACCTTTGGTGAATTTTTTTTTTTTTTTTTAACTAATGCCTATTCCAAGTAGGCAGCTGGGCATGAAGTCGACTGGAAAAAGTTAAATGCAGTGCTGGTTCCGTGCACAAGTTGGGTAATGGTGTGTGCTGGTTCTTTGCACCCCTAGCACCATCTGCTTCCTAAGCTACCTGAACCGACTGTCCCTGTTCTGCTCCAGCTCCCTGTTCATACACACCTGAGATTCCCGACAGGTTTACCTAACCAAAAGAGGGAAAAAATTCTCTAAAACTGACAAGTATTGTGGCAGTGCTGACAGATACAGATTGTGAAACTTTAAACACTACAGAAACAACAACAGAAGGTGGACGCTCTCATTTTTAACTTCCCATTTATATTTTAAGCTGTTTTACTAAAAAGCCGTACTTTGAGGGCATAGCACAAAGTCCATCAAAGTTACTTTCAAGTGCTCTCCAGTTCCTGGAAAACATGAAGGTGCCTGTAGCATTCACTGACTACTGCTGAAGTGAAAGCTGGAGATATGCATGCGATCTGTGTCCTGGCCCTGCCCCATCTCTTTTTAAACTGGCAGAATTGCCACACTGTAGACACTAAGTCTCTGTAGCATCACTTTTGATGGAGCTCTGCATTCCGTCATTAACCTAGGTGTTTCCCTAACACATCCATAGGTGTTTCAAGTATTCAATTCCCCATCCCTTTAAAGGGTGTCGTCGTGCCATTAATTGGATCTTGGACGCATCGTGTATGCGGTTTGTGACTCCACCTGAACTGACAACCTCACAAGTAAATGACAAATCGGCAAAAGAGCCAAGTAGGGTTAGTATGTAAAATAACAGCATAAAGACCTGTCCACTTGCCTCTGCAAGAGTCAGGAGAGACGTTTCAGCCTCTGCATGCCACTGTGCTTAGTAAAATCAGTCAAAGAAGGTGTATAAACAGCTTAGTATCTAAATGCAACTTCTTGGAAAGCAAAGCAATCTGGGCAAGCCTGGCTGGGCTCCACCAGGGAACACACAATGCAGCCAGTGTGTTTTTCCAGGAATGCTGGAAACTAGCTCTCAATGCCCTGCTGTTTGCCTGCATCTTTCTTGGTGACTCTGTGCTAACACTTGCAGTGCTGCATGGCCATGAACTGCCGTGTGTTTCAGGTGTGATGTTTTGGGAAATCTGGAAGGCATGGAGAAGGAAGAAAGGATATTAAGAGTTGCCTGCTCAGTTTATCCATATCATGGTGAGGGTGGGAATTTTCACTGTAGGTATAATGACTTTCATCCTGGCTCCTCTGCAATGCAGTGTCTTCCACCCTTTCTTATTTTTTTTTTTTTACATTAAGGGTTAGACTCCACAAAGGCTGGGGGAATCTGGAGCCTTTGAACAGCAGAGGGAGCAGCACCATCCCAAGAAGGGCTGACCACTTCATCACTATTCTTTTTCTCCTCTGAGAAGCCTGCGAGTTAACGTTATCCTTGCTTTCATACAATTATAATTTTTTTTTTCTCATAAGGAAATATTGGGACAGGCAGATGAGGTGCTTTGGTTTTAGGCCTCTTTCACCCGCATGAGGCTGACCCTGAGCAAAATGTATCACCTGAACACCCAGGTTCACATCAGAGAGGTCTGCATAGTGTTTGGCTCCTGATGGTCTCAGGATACCAGCAGCAGCTCAGTGTCTTCCCTCTAAAAGTGCCCACTCCTGTACTTTGGGCTGTGTTTTGAACACTTTTTGGACACTTTCTAAACATTGACAATTAACCTGAGTAGGAAAAAAGAATCTGCATGAGTTCTTGTGAAGATGTTTTCCATTTTGAGCTAATTCAAATAATTATTAAACCAGACAGTCCTCATAGATTGGTTTTAAAGTAGAGTAATATAAACAGTGTATGATGGGATTTTCTTTTTGGATAGAAGATCCTTCAGAAAACCAAATTATCCTTTGATTCATAACAGGCTAATATCACAGAATCACAGAATCTTCAGAGTTGGAAGGGAGCTCTAGAGATCATCTAGTCCAACTCCCCTGCTAATGCAGGATTGCCTAGAGCACATTACTCAGGACTGCATCCAGGCGGGTCTTGAAAGTCTCCAGAGAAGGAGACTCCACAACCTCCCTGGGCAGCCTGTTCCAGTGCTCTGTCACCCTAACCATAAAGAAGTTTCTCCTCATATTTGATCAGGACTTCCTATGTTCCAGCTTGTGCCCGTTACCCCTCGTCCTGTTACTGGGAACCACTGAAAAGAGTCTGGCTCCATCCTCCTTCAACCCACCCTTTAGATACTTATATGCCATAATAAGGTCTCCCCTCAGCCTTCTTTTCTCCAGGCTAAAGAGTCCCAGCTCTCTCAGCCTTTCCTCATAAGGGAGATGCTCCAATCCCTCTTAGTTGCCCTTCGCTGGACTTGCTCCAGTAGTTCCCTGTCCCTCTTGAACTGGGGAGCCCAAAACTGGACACAGTATACCAGTTGTGGCCTCACCAGCGCCGAGTAGAGGGGGAGAATGACCTCCCTCGACCTACTGGGCCACACTCTTTCCTATGCAGCCCAGGATTCCATTGGCTTTTTTGGCGACAAGGCCACATTGCTGGCTCATGGATAATTTACTGTCTACCAAGACCCCCAGATCCTTGTCCTCAGAACTACTTCCCAGCAGGTCCACCCCTAACCTATACTGGTACCTGACATTCTTCCTCCCCAGGTGCAGGATCTTGCACTTGCTTTTGTTGAACCTCATTAGGTTCTTCTCTGCCCAGCTCTCCAGCCTGTCCAGATCACGCTGGGTGGCAGCGCGGCCCTCTGGAGTGTCAGCCACTCCTCCCAGTTTGGTATCATCAGCGAACTTGCTGAGGATGCACTCTGTCCCCTCATCCAGGTCATTAGTGAATATATTGAACAAAATTGGACCAAGTATTGACCCCGGGGGGACACCACTGGTTACAGGCCTCCAACTAGACTCTGTGCCACTGATCACAACCCTCTGAGTTCTGTCACACAGCCAGCTCTCAATCCACCTCACTGTCACCTCATCTAGCCCACACTTCCTCAGCTTCCTAATGAGGATGTTATGGGAGACAGTGTCAAAAGCCTTGCTAAAGTCAAGGTAGATGACATCTACAGCTCTCCCCTCATCCAGCCAACCAGTTATAACATCATAGAAGGCCATAAAATTGGTCAAGCATGATTTACCCTTGGTAAATCCGTGTTGACCACTTCCAATAACTTCCTGCTCCTCAGCGTGTTTGGAGATGAGATCCAGAATGAGTCTCTCCATTACCTTCCCAGGGACAGAGGTTAGACTAACCGGTCTGTAGTTCCCTGGGTCCTCCTTCTTGCCTTTTTTGAAGATTGGAGTGATGTCGGCCTTCCTCCAGTCCTCAGGCACCTCTCCTGTTCCCCATGACCTTTCAAAGATGATGGAGAGTGGTCTAGCAATAACATCTGCCAGCTCTCTCAGCACTCGCAGGTGCATCCCGTCAGGGCCCATGGACTTATGAGTGTCCAGCTTGGCCAAGTGGTCTCTGACCCGGTCCTCCTCAACTGAGGGAAAACTCTTCCTCTCTCCAGACTTTCCCCCTTGCCTCCAGGGCATAGGATTCGTGAGGGACAGCTTTAGCAGTGAAGACCGAAGAAAAGAAGGCATTCAGTAGCTCTGCCTTGTCTGTGTCTTCCACCACTAGGGCACCCATCTCATTCATCAGTGGGCCTACATTTTCCCTAGTCTTCCTTTTTCTATTGATATACTGAAAAAATATCTTCTTATTGTCTTTAACTGCAGTGGCCAAGCTGAGTTCTGATTGAGCTTTGGCCCTTCTGATTTTCCCCCTACATAGCTTTGTTATATCTTGATAATCCTCATAAGTTGCCAACCCCCTTTTCCAGAGAATGTAAGCTTTCCTCTTTTTCCTGAGGTCCAGCCAAAGCTCTCTATTTAGCCAGGCTGGTTTTCTTCCCCGTCGGCTTGTTTTTCGAGCCATGGGGATGGCCTTCTCCCGTGCTTCTAAGATTACCTGCTTGAAGAAAGACCAGCCTTCCTGGGCACCTTTGCCCTTCAAAACTGCCTCCCAAGGGACACTCTCGACCATGCTCCTAAACAGGCTAAAGTCTGCCCTTCGGAAGTCCAAGGTGGCAGTTCTGCTGGCTCCCTGCCTTGCTTCACCAAGAATTGAAAATTCTGCCATTTCATGATGTTGTGTAATGCTACACAACAAAAGAATGAAATGAAAGTCTCATTTATTCTCTGGACCAGAGAAGTGCTTACGTATGTGCTTAGTTATCAGTGAATAAGGTACTCGAAACTTTTCTTTCAAAATTTGTTTTGATAGAAAATGATAGCTTTGATAAAATAGAAATTGTCACAGTTTTATGAGGAAACCTTCTCTCTCTTTTTTTTCTCTTTTGAGGAATACAGATGTCCCCAGGCAATAATATTTTGTTTTTAAAATGCTGTCATCGTGCTTCACTGGTCCTTCATTTCTGAACCACACTATTCCCAGCTAGCTTGCGGCTGCTATTGGTCACGTCTAGATACCCCTGCATCAAATCCTGTCTCCTGTGATAATAATATGTCATCTAAAGGGATAACAATATATGAACAAAATTCTGAGTCTATCCTTTTGCTCAGACAGTTTACTCTTGCGTGAAGTCTTGGTGCTCAAAGTTAAGCACATTCAAGTAATTTGACCTGGAATTCTGCAGTCTGATGAGCATAGTGTCAGCTCTGGAGTGAATTGTTTTGTTTTCTTCAGTGCTTTGGTTTAGACTTTAAATGTTAACAATGACCTGCAGGGATTACAGAATCTTTAACCCCAAAGCAATAAAATACTCCATTTCCTTCGATCTCAAGCAGTGCATACCTACAAAGCCTGTGTAATTCAGCTGAGCATATGGAGACTATCATAAAGCGGAACATTGGATATTTAGTGATTCTTTTGCTGATACCTTGCTGTCACAGTAGATAAGCCATGGTAGGCATTATGCTATTGCTCTTTTCTTCGGCTTTCTATGACTGTGAAGATTTGCCAACTTCTAAACTTCCTAGATGAAGTTCACCCTTGCTGGCCTTGTGCTTCACACTGCCACCCAAGCAAATCATGCGGTAATCTCCCTGCCATGCAATTCTGATTATTTTTCATCTTCTCTTCAAAATTTCATGGTAGAGTAAACTTGAAAGGAATGTTCCAGTCAGCTGACAGTGAAGTATAGCTTCTAAATATCATGGGCCAATTTTATTCTTGGTCTAAGCACCCAGTTTCAGAGGGTGTTTGTCTCTGACAGCAGTTTGTAGCTCCCACAGTTAAGTGCACAAAGTTACATGAGGATACCAAAATATTTTGTAAATTAAAAACTTTGTAATGACAATGGTTAGCATTTCTTGTACAGCTGGCGTTGGTTCATAGAAATTATTCAGACCAGTGGGCCATGCCATCTCATATCCTGTCCTTAGCACTGTCAGCTGCTTTATGGGAAGTTTAAGAAAACTACAGGGTATAGTTACAGAATAGTTGAGGATTATGATTGCAGTGTGATACAGATACATTAATAATTAATAAGAATTTCATTCTTCCAAATCTTGCATTCTTTTACTGAGGACTTGATTTCTGTGCTCTGCAAGTTTTTTTTTAATTTGTATCTACAGATTTTTAAATATGCTTACAAAGTTCAAAAGCTGAGCAAATATGACCAGTTCTCTTCTCTGTAACTTTAAAACCTCCCTGAAAGTCCATTATGTCAAACCAGTACCATTATTTCCTCATCTGCCATATTTTTATCTGGAAAAGCTTCCATAAAGCTCTCTGAATTCCTACACCAAAAATGGGTGGGAAAATAAATCCTTGAGAGCTTAGTAGCAATAGGTCTTCCCTTGATTTTCTTCAAATTAAGTGAAATAAGTGTAAGTGGAGGCTTTTGATAAAGGTTTTTGTTCAGTGGCATACTACTCTATGTAAAACTGCATGGAGTTAATCGTACTCTACAGCTCTTCTGAGGTATTGGTGCTTGCTTTTGCTTTCCAGTTTACTTTCTTCACTAAATAAAGAAAATATGGTTGTCTGTCTGTGCAGAGAACTTTTATTTCTTTTCACTTGCATACACGTGGAAAGGAAGATTTTTCAGACAGCTATAAAACAAGTACCATAGGTTGAAATTTGCAAGCAAATGATATTATAGGTATAGAAAGTGAAAAAAAAAAAAAAAAAAAAAAAGAGAGAGAGAAGAAAATAATGTAGTTGCAAGGTCTTAGGAATGCTTTAAAAACTTTTTATTCTGTCAGGTGTTGTTGTTGAGGCCTTCATGTTTTCTGTAATTTTCTCATGTCTAATTTAAGACAACAGCTATTAATAGTGAAATTTTTTCTCGTAGCAGTTGAGCTTGAGTAGGGCACTGGCTTTTAAAGTTAAACATAAATGTTTCCTTTTGTACTATGACCCATCCTTTCCTCCCAACTCCTCCAGTCCTTGATATAGATGTTTTTGCTGAGATAATTATAATTTATATGTTAAATTGGTCTTTAGTCTTAATAACTCATGCATACCACCCAGATTTGATATAAATTCAAAACTAGAGGTTTCAAAACTAGAGGTCAAGCCTCTGACCAGTGAGGGAATAGTAATGACAGTGTATCAAAGGAATCTGGAACACAAAAAGTCAGAGATTTGGATATTTTTCTGTATATGTTTAGGGGACTATTCTAAGCCAGATGGTTGTGTTTCCCTACCATCTGCCTTTCTCTATTTTTTAAAATGTTTGTTACCAAAATCTCCTGTACTGATTATAATTATAAACCTGAGGGGAGGGAACAAAAAAGAATGGAAAGGGAGCCAGAATGAGTTCTAGCAGTCTGAAACACCTAAAAATATTAAGTCACTTTTTTACATGCCTGTATATAGATTTAGAAGCTTGAAGTGATAGTCACTTGAAATATTGCACATCATATTTAGCTCATAAGTGAGACTACCACAAATTAAATGCTCCTAAACAAAATTCATTTATTCAAGAGAAATGGGAGGAGACATAAGGAAGAGCCTGAAAAACCGTAGGCATGCTCAGAGTTTCATTTAATGATAAAATCACACTGTTTACCAGCCTGTTACTGGTCAGGGGTAAAGTCTCTCTTCCGTTGGTGTTGCCATACAGGTGGTGCAGTGGGCCCTAAAGCTGGTAGGAGAGCCGTGGGATGGATACTGCAGGGTAAAGAGAATCCCGTGGGGACCTGAAACCTTCAGGCGACCTCTCCGTGCAACCACTGTAGGGGTCCGGGTGAAATAAATAGGCTATCATCACATGCGTTACTGAGCTAAGTGAGACTAGAGGAGTGCTAGGCCACCCTTCCCTACCTCCTTGGCGAAGCCTAGTGAGAGCCCTCTTGACTTTAGTCAAATTCCAGGAGGAGAACAATGTCACATGCAAAGCTGAGCTTCCTTCCCCTCATCTCTGGGATTATGTGGAAATAAGTTAGCAAGGAGGAGAAAAGCAAAAATGCTCACTGTCTGAGATTATTCAGCCAAGCTATGAGAGAAAGAAGCCTCAATCCAAAATCCCTGTTGCGTCTGGGCTCATCACTGGGAGACCTGATCTCATACAGGGGACCAAACCAAGATATAATGTCTGTCACCAGCCAGATGTAGCCAGACTCTTAATTCTGCGTGCACAACAGAAGCCTGGCAATAGTCGATCCTTCAAGACATAAAGGGCATCTCTGCTGCCCAGAGCTTCACTGGAAGATGTTGAACAAAAGCTTTCTGACAAAATCCTGGGTTTCTTTCCCCTCCTGGAGGCTGGCACGAATTTCCACACTTGTATTCCCAAAAAGTTATCACAGAGTTTGTCATCTATTCTATTCTGCACATGTACTTTGTTAGTCACGTTGTAGAGGCATACGTTTGTTCAGGGCCTGTCACTTACTTAAGTTGTGTCAACTTTTGCATTTTCAGGACTGAAAAGTACAGGTTATCCTTTGTTGAGTGAATGGTTGAAGGCAGAAGTTGCCAGTCCTTGTAGTGCTTGGTAGCCACTATGAAAGATGCCTGGTTTCCCATTCTGGGAGGAAGCTACATAAATCAGTCAAGAGAGGGCCACAACTGATTTTCATCTTTAGACCATTTGATTGTTTTGTGCTGCAGTTGCACATTGTCCATGCTGGCTCAGAAGCCTGACAAAGGCATTGCCACAGTATGTATGTATGCATGATGGGACACTGGTGTGTTGTGAGGTTTGCTACTGCTCCTGTGTATACTAAGTTTCTCAGGCACACGAATGGTCTGCTTCTGCTTCACCTTACTCCATTTGTCAGGTTTAGTCAGAAAAAAAATATTCCCCGAGGTCAAAAGATCAGGGAGAGTTGTTGCAGGGGGAGGAATAATTGCCCTCCACTGCAGTGTGGCCTTCAGGTCAGTCTCTGCACATGTTTACCTTACTAATGGTGTGTTCCTGTAGGGTTCCAAGGTTTTGGTCTTGCTCCAGTCCTCTTATGATATCACTGTATGATTTGAGGCTATTGGTTCTGTATTACTGTCTTCTGTCTATTTTGGGAGAATGTCATTTGTGACTTGTTAGTATGAAAGAAGCATGGGGGACTTCTCATGTGACTCTTTACAGAAGGAGCATCTAGCACAAAGTTCTTTGTTGGTTGCATGAAATGAAACTTGGCCAAACAGGCAAATCCTTTCACGCCTATATTATTATACAGCTGACTGGACCTATCAATAGAAATCTCCTCCTAATATATGTTCTGAAGTTCTTATGAAACCTAAAGAATGGTTTATTTCTCTCCTCATGACTTCTGCAGGTCACTGAAGAAAACAGAGAGAGTTTGAGAAGGTCGTTCTACCCGCAAGGCTGTGTAATTGCAAATGCCACAACTGCAACTGCAGGACTGTGGGAGAGAGAAACAACTTCACAAAGGTGTCAGTTCTGTTCCAGAAGCCTATAAAATACTCACTGAGCATGAATTCAGATTATTCTGTAGGCTGGAACAGCAAGTGTTTGGGTGATTTTTTTTCCCCCTCTTTGAAATACAATTAATTGGGTTTCATAATGGTCCAACAGAATAATTATTCGTCATGCTAGTTGTGAAGCTCAATTAGGATTATAACTGAGGTGCTGTAGTATTCTAGCACTGAGTCAGAAAGAAAAACCCCAAATTTGGGTGAGGGGAAGGGGTTTTTTTAAATAAGGGAAGCTCATTAAACCCCTGTGCTCTTTAGCTGCAAATTTGTTATTGTATATGACCAACCTCCCAGCAAGGTCCAGTGTGTAATGTTCCTTCAATCCATCAGGTTTACATCTCCTCCTGTGAAAATATAGTTGGGCAGTAGTCTGCTCCTTGTGACCTTCGGATACCCTTCCTGTGTGACAGTGATGTGGTAGGGCCCGGCACAAGTGAGCTATTGTCCTTGCTTGCTGGATGAGTCCTTCCCATCAGAGCATGGCGTGGTGCTTTGCCGACTGCCAAAATTCCCCTTCCCCCCACAGCTCCTTTCCCCCTGTTTAAAAATAAAAAACACCAGGATTCAATATTTTCATAACTTTTGGGACCTCTTGCTTGGAGAGGAAGGGGGATGGAAAAGGGGATGCAAAGCAGCCACAGAAAGTGGGTTCATGCTTCTCAATTTTTCCCTTGGAGCTTCTTTCACTGGGTAGACTTGAACAAGCCGGCACTGCCGTGCAAGCTTTTTCCTGGTAGGAAAAGTGTCTCCTCTGCTCCATACGGCAGACATGAAAGAAGCTGGGGTCAGGGTGAGTGGGTGAGGTTGCCAGAAGACTGCTGGGGTCACAGACTGTCTGGGAAGCAAGCAGCAAGTCTGGTGCTCACTTTTTTATGTTTCCGTGTTCAAAGACTGAAAACCCAGGGGATCCCAAACTTCCTGGTCCTTTGAACTTGCAGATTGGTGGGGATACTGGGTGAAATCTTAACCTCCTCTCTAATATCAATGGAATCGGAGTTTTCATTTGTTAGGGGTGAGTAAACTAAGGAAATAGTTCTGGTTTTTTGACTATTAAAATAGCATTCATTGCTTGACTTAGTATACTTCCTAAATTTTTAAGAGTACGACAGCAGAACCTTTTCTCTTCCCCCTAGGCCAGCTAGCTCACATCAGCCTGCAGCGATCTACACCCATAGCTAACAAATGGTATGCACCTGAGATACTTTTCATGTCCCAATGCATTACCATTTCTTTTCTAAAGGGTTATTTCAGTTTCCACACTGCAGGCTTACTGCTTCTCTTCTCCAGATGTTTTACAACATCAGGTAAATATTCTGTTTGCAAGACCATAGCAAAGGGATGTTCTACCTGATTTCCCACTATGGCTGTAAAGATACAGCACATTTAGAATTACTAGTGGTATTAGAAAAAAAAAAGGGGGGCGGGGAGGTGTGGAGAGGAATACATTGTACAATTGGAAGACAGGTGTATTTGAACAAATATTAATAAATTTTTTTCAGGCTACCAAAAAATTACGTTTGCCATCTGCAATTAGTTCCTCTAAATAACAGTTTATCTTTCAGTAAAATGTTGAAATGTATTCAAGAAATACATCACTACAGTATGCTTTTTTATGTAATATATATGAAAACAGCACCCTGTTTTTTTATTGGCTTTGTTCCTGTCAAATGGATGAAAGCAGCTTCAAGTTTTTCAGAGGAGAAATTGTCACTGTGTTTGTTCAGAGCTGTTATAACAGATGACTTGGTAACTGAGATCTGGGATTCTTTCATTTCTGCACATCATGTTGATATATAAATAGGCACTTTCTAAAAGCCCTATGTATTTCTATGGAAACACTTGTCCCACTGGAGTTACAGTGTGGTTACCAAATCTGTCTGTCAGACTGAGTACCTCATGAACCGTACCACAGCTTTCATGCAGTCCCATCCAAAGGATAAGGGCCTGGTATTTTGTCATCCTGGAAAAGAACAGATCAAGGTTTTGCTAAAATTGCCTTGAGATTGAAGAAACGCTACACAAAGGGATTTATATTAGTATAATCTGAGACCGATTTTGAGCTGTTGATGTTTTGTCATTCATTCATTGCACAGTAACTGCTTGGTATAAGTAAACAAATAATTAACATAATGAAATCATAAGAGAACCCTGAGGTTATGAACCTAACCTGGAGGTTATGAACCTAATTCCTTCCGAAGCCACTGTAGAAAAAAAAAAAACAGTGAAAAGGGACTGTGTAGTTTGTTTCCTTTGGCTTTATAAGACTTGCACTTCTAATTCAGGTTTCTCTTTGTTGAAGATGAAATCTGTGAAACGGGTCAGGGCAGCCCTGGTACATCATGGTTCGTCTGATTTCAAAAGGTAAGTAGCCAGTGTAGCAGTCATACTGGCTCACTCATGCAGTGAGTATTAATTAACATGTGAGAATGCATTAACCTAGTACATGGGAGTTGTCCATTTTGTAGGAAACTAAAAAATTCGTCTAAAAGAATTAGCTGTATAAGTAGTCGATCTGTAGTGCACCAAATAGCCTTTTGTACATCACAGGCTTTATTTCTAATCCCATGATTTTCTGTTTATCTCAAATCATTGCTGGACAGTGTCCTTAATTTTATGTGATCCCAAGAAATAGGAAACAGATTCCATTGAGAAATTTTTTCCCTTTCTACTGTTCAAAATATAGAATCTAACTATAGGGTTGAAGTAAAAATAGCAGCGTACCAAGTGCCATGAATGCAGTCATTCTCTGTGAATGAATATAACTGTGTTTTCTTTGTGGCACGAGCAAGTGAGCAGTGTCTAGCTAGCTATGACAGTAGTAGATATATTTATTCCCTGTGTTGCAGGCTGTGTTACATCAGGTGTTTGCAGGGGAAAAAAAAAAAAGTCTTTCTTTTTTAAAGAAAAGGAAATTACAAATAAAAATGTCAAGTGCTGGCATAATGCAAAAAGAGAAAACGACAACTTTTTGCTGTGGTATTTTACAGCTCAGCAAGGAGCCTTTTATAAGTTTGTTCTGCAACTGGAGTTTTAACCAAAAACTGTAAAATACACAGATTCTGTCCTTGGTCTCCTTAGTGCAAATCCAGAATGATCATTTATTGTCCATGGAGCTGCTGTGACATTTGCAGTAAAATAAATTATTTGTAGCCAGCAGCCTGCTGGCAGGCACATTAAATTTCAAGCAACACACACAGTTCCACTGGGATGGCAAATGGATCATGACAAAGTCTGTGCCCATCTTTGTGGTGGCCGAGGCTCGGGCTTTTTCCTTCCCTCATGTCATTGGTCATTAGGGTTATCCGGAGCAGTGGCAGGCAGGGTGTCAATGCCAGACCACTGGTGGGTCAGCCACGACTGTGCCTTATGAGGCTGTGCGCTCCACCAGCTTTGGGAGAGGCAGTAGCCTTCAGGGACACTTTGAGGTTTGATCATGACCCTGCTCTTCTGGAGCCACTTCCCTAAGTCCCGAGGGGTCCTTTGCTACTGACTCTGAGGAACACAGGTATGCAGAGATTATTTTCAGAGAGCAAAGATGGAGAACAAGAAAGAACTTTGGGTTGTCAAGACTGAGATTGCCTTTGACATTCCATTTGAAGGCTTTACCAGCACCTCAGCCACCTCCTCTAAGAAATATTTTCAACTTAGGTGGCCTACAAGGTCATCCAGATATGCTAGCCTCTGGATTTGCAGGCTAATTGGTTGCCTTGAAATGATAATTATGCCAGAGGTTGAAATCTCTTGCCAAAAAGGTTTCCTGGAAGAAGGTGACTCTTCTACTTTCATTTCTGTGAGGCGCAGCTCTGGGTGTGTAGAAGAAATAGAGGATTTGCACAGATGGTCACTCTAACACACCAGCAAACAAGTCCTGTCCTACAGTGTAGCATTTTGTACATTCTGGTGTTTTGAGGCAAGATTTTTATGCTCAAAAGCCATGCAGTCTTTATACTGCAGCTGAGCAAATACAACCATAGCCTTTTCCATGTTGTCAGAAAGACAGAGCTGTGATGTAAATGTCTACTCAGTGCATATTATTAAAATATTAAGGATAGGAACACAGAGAACAGGGCAGAAAATTAAGGTGAAAGTAATCGTAATTATATCATTCAGCTTTGCAGAATGTTCTCACCATGCCACTATATCTTCTGCTATTGACAGTCGGTGGTTTATTTTTGAAGATAACTAGCTGTTCCTTATGAAAAGATGAAAAAGAACAAACCTAGGCCAGAGGGAGAGAAAAGAGGGTGTTACAGAAGACCAAGAAAAAATGAACATGGCAAAGTAGGTCATTCTGGTGTCCTATTTAAATAAACTCATCATCTTGGGGCAGTTAAATTGAAGCATAAAAGAAAAACACGAAAATAACATAAACTGGAAGTTTGAAACAATATCATGAAGTTAGCCTTTGAATCTCGCAGCTACAAGCATCATTGTGTATATAAGCACAGCAGATTTGAGAAGGGTCTGATATTACCATGAAGAAAGGAAGCATCCATCATCACGCAAAATGGGATAAAAACTCCATGATAGCACTCTTCATGCCTGAGAATGCAAATTCCTAGGTGTGCAATTATTGTCCTTCCCCAAAAGTCCTGATTTTAATGCTTGTCCAATCTTGCAGGCTCTTGATATTGTGCATGTGAGCTGGAGAAGTGATTTGGTCTGCGGTCAGCCGTGCTTTCTGAGATCCTCGGGGATCTCAAGGGCTGATTTCTGCAGCCACATCTCTGCTTTCAAAGAGAAGAATCTCACCTGAATGCACGCCTTTATTCTGCCCTGACACTTTAGGCTTGGACTGCGTTCATCAGTTAAGTCATCCGTGGCAGGTTTGACTCACTGGTTGTGACAGCATGGCATTTATTCCTCGTGAATATCACATTCAAGCCTGTGCTGAAATCCAGAGACTTTAGATTTGCTTTTTCTTTTTTTTTTTTTCCCCCTCTCCCTTGATGTTTTAAGACTTCCAGCTGCTCAACTTCTCTTTAAAAAAAAGAGAGTGCGTTTGCCAACGTTGTAATGAGTCTTGGCCCATCAAATCTGAAGGTGCTGGGATGTCGGGGGAAAAGAAAAAGTGCTGAAGAGCATAATTTCCAGGGCTTCGGTCCTCTGTGCGTGTTCCACATTTGCCTATTCCATCTTTCCCTCCCTTTTCCCCTCCCCACTGCAGACTCACATCTGTCCGCCCTCTGGCTCACCTCACCCACTCGCCTCCCGTCCAGGAGGAGGAGGAGTGGTGATCTCACTTGGAGCACAGCAGTCAGTGTGCTGCACAGCTTCTGCTCTCAGGGCTTCGGTGCCCAAAGTTTATGTTCCTGCAGGGCCTAAAAATCCAACTTTCTTTTCTGTCTTTTTGTTTGTTTGTTTGTTTTTCTTATTAAAGGCTTACTCCGTCAGGTAAATTCTTAACACAAAGAAAGTTACTCTAATCATGAAGAATAAGTGTCTCCAGTTAAAACAGAACCTGCCTATACGTAATATGATATTTGATAACCCATCCGTATCTCTGCAGAAAGTCAGCTCCACGGTGGACATGAAATCACATTTCTGATGTCCACGCATAATAGCTGACTACTCCCTCCCGTTCGCGCTTTATTGAGTTGTGTGTGATACTGTGCAGGAAGAAGGCTTGTGTATGTTGAGTTGCCTTTTTGGAATTACTTTTTCCTTCCCCTTCCCAGCACAAAGTGGAGAAGCCTGTCCAGTTTTTTCATAGATTCATGCAGGGGATACCACAGTTACCTCCCTTGTTCTCATCAGTGACAGGCCAGTGGCTTCCTCCTCGTATTTGAAGGTACTGGTCATGCATCAGAGTATTACTGGGGGGGAGGGGGGTTCCATGGTAGCCAGCAAATGGGGTAATTTTGCTGCTTGTTTTTGTGAGCCTGCAGAATTACAATCCAAACTCAGAAGCACTAAGGTATCTAGGGTCAGCATTAGGATTAGCATTATGGGTGTCACTTGTCTGGGGCAAATGGATTAATCTTACCCTGGTTGCTTTTTGAATGTTGCCATTTAAGAATCATTCTTCCCTGTGCCAAAATAAGAGTCTATAACCTGTGTTTCACAGTATTCATAGCGATCACTTCTGGCCCCAGATTTTTGGAACGTGGAAGCTGAGTGCTGTCTCTTTACAGAATAAAATCTACAGATTTGTTTTTAAGATGTAGTTGAGATAATGTATTTCTAAAAGAGAATATTCCTAGAAACAGAGCTTTCTAGTCTGAGAACTGCTGCAGCTGTTTTATTCTGGCTTTGCTCTATGAATTTGTCAATAGAACCGAGATATGCCTAAATCTAATTGTGACAGCCTTGACATTTTTTGTTGTTGTTGGCTCACAGCAATAGAATAAAAATGATGTAGGAACAAGGAGCAAGCATAAGACCATGATGAAGACCTGATCACTGAGTCACTTTTTCCAGATATCTAATTCAGGTTCTTAGGTTTTTTGATTTTTTTTTTTTCCTTAGTCCACGGGTGACTCTGATCAAGCATTTCCAGACGTGCAGCCTTTGTGGTGATTCTGTCAGTTCATTGGGCAAAACCTTGAGTCTTTGTGTGGTGGCACTGATGAGCCAGCTGGCAGTGTTCAGAGCCCACGTTGTCCTGAAGGCAGTTCCTCTGGGAGCCGTGCTGAAATAGAGGCCTGATCTCATAAAGGGGATGAAGTGGACATATGGATTTTCACCTTTTCTGGAAGCCTGGTTGCTAACAGCAGGTAGGAAGACCTTCCTGAGGTGCCAACTGAAGTGGGAGCTCTGTGGCAGTCAGTCCCTGTCCTGAATAGCTTTTACTGAACCACGAATATTTGACATTTCGGGGACTGAGATACACAGACTGCATCCCAAAACTTTTGTCCATTTATATGACGCTGCCAATACCGAGTTCAGTACATTATCAGGATCTGGGGAGTCAGCAGGAAAATTTTGGATTCTCTGAAATTTTGGTCCAGTGCCACTTTTTCCATGTGATTATGCCAAACATAATGGAAAACAACCTCCGTCTCCCCTCCTTAGCCCACACCGCAGCAACCCCATATCCCTAAAAACCTAGCCTCTGAGTATCTTAAAACCACATGCTGGCTCTTTAATGTGGCATATTTGTCTGAAAGCTACTTTCCTCGCTGTGTGATATGGTGAGGTACAAGGAGCAGGAATGATTAGAAACTGCTGTTTTCCCCGACCTGTTTTGCTGTGTTGTTTTGATTTAGTGTTCTTTTAATAAAGAATGAGAAAACAGTGAAATCGATAAGACTGCATAGGAATAGAGATTTCTTCTGTGTATGGAAATTACTGCAACAGAATAGAATTTCAACAGTCTTAGGAAACCAACTATTAAGCCAGTCTGAAGAATTCCCTCTAATATAGCATTTTATTAAATTAGCCTGTTGAATTCTGTCAGGTTTTTTATCCTTTCATAATGTCATAGGATTTCCTGATAGGAGGCTGGACCTGTTTTTGCCTTTTTTTCCCCCCACCAATTGTGTCTACAGCTCTAGTGAATATAATCTGAAGCATTGCGATGCTCGCTTTCCCTGTAGTTTTTCTCAGAAATACATCCCTCTGTTGATAGGAGAGACTGATTATTCCCCACCACCACCATGGTTGAGAACTTTCTGCAACAAACCGTTTACAAAGGAAAACAACTCTGACCAAAACGTTTTGAAGGAAATATCTTAAGTGAGAGTGATGGCTGCGAGTGTTTCCTTGATCTTTTGACAAACTGGTATTTTCTTCCTCTGTGTTCGTCTTGCAGGACTTGGCTTTCCTGGTTGGCCACTGCAGTCTCGGGGCTGGAGTGCGCTTCTATGGGAATGAGCTGTCTGCAGCATCTGGATTATAATCATTCTGGTGTCCCTTTTCTTCTCAAACCACAGGTGAACTTCTATGAACCATTTAATGTCTTCTTCATTGCTCAAGTGGTCTTTTACTCGTGTGTGCCCCTCTGCAGGCTGCCTCTAACAGCAGGCGCTCAGCCACATCCTGAAAATACAAGAAGGTCAAGGGATGCTAATGTGACATTTAACAGTGCACATTACTGACAAGTGACATTTTATTGATGGAGGTTTCATATAGAGGGCAGTTTAACAAGAATCAGGAAGTGAACATAACTTAAAAAATGAGTACGCTTCCATTTTGTGATAGTGTTTGTCAGTAAGTCATTTCTGCAGAGAATTCAGTACTGGTTAATTTGTGGCTGTCATATAGATAAAGAGAAAAGGAAGCAAAAATACTCTAGCTTTTATTGAAGACCACTGCAATTCTGAAATTTAGGCCTAGTTTACTCTGTACACACGAAGATTTTATCTCCTGCTTTCAGTCATTGTGTAAAATTAGTTTGATTAATAGGAGGGAAAGTGCTCATGTAATGATGTTACTGTAACTTTTAAGCAGTAGCCTGCTGGACTTGGAATATATTTATGTTTTCAGGATGGAACCTAATACAGCAGTACCGGAGACTGCAAGGACATCATCCCAGTGCCAAGTCTGATTTGTGTGATTGTTGAAATGACCTGAATTCTTGTAGCTGCGCCCATTTTCTTTTGTCATTTTCTTACTCTGAGATCTAAGTGGAAGACTTCTATGACTAAATGATTGTTCATATCTCACTTTCACGTCAAGATGACCCACCTAACAAGAAAAAAAAAAAAAAAAGAGGCTTTGTTAAACACCTGTGTAAACAGGATGAGTTTCTTGCCTCTGCTTTTAAGCACCTCACTGAGGAAGGCTGATTTGCTGGCCTGTTTTTGAAGCATGGCGTTCATCAAACCACACCATCCTAGCAGCCAGAGCAGCAAACATGGAGATGGGGAATGGTAACAGGAGGAAAGACCAGGGCTGGTACGTTGTCAAAGGAAGAATCATCTCCCCCATCCCTTTAAAAGGACCTTGCGAGTGTAAAAATCAACCACAGGCAAAAACACCAGGAAGATGCCAATTAAAAACACTGGATCCAATTTATTCAGCAGGCACATGTTTTCAGGAAGGATTAGGAGGGAAAAAGTGGAGAGGAAATGAGAAACACCCTTGTCAAGGTCAGATGTAAAGCAGAAGGGCTTTGCTTGTTTCGTATCAGAGCGCGGGGGAGAACGGCAGGCCCTAGAAAATGATATCACTTTCTAATCGTGCTCGTGGCCCCCCAAACCACAGCCCACAATCGGGGAGGGAAAGTAACTGTCAGACAAATCTGCCTCATTAAAAAGTCAGCATGTGACAGCAAGACACCCACAGATGGTAGGTTATTAGAGGATTTTTGTTCGCTTTAGGGTTGGGGTTTTTTTATTTCTCTTAAAAGTTGGCAGCTGTGGGCATCTTTCAGCAGGTGACAGGAAATGTAGCCTGTCTGTTCAATAAAACACACCATTTTCACTTGGCTCGTGTGCTGTCACTCCAAAGAGTCCATTTAATCATGCATGTTATAGCACTGAAATGAAGTGTGATGGCAATTGCCTTCTGCCTTCAGTGTTCCCACTAGCACCACCACTGCCATTTTAACAATTAATCCTGTAGGTCCCCCAAAAGCACAACCCCATGCCCATTTCCTTACTGATTTCAAACAAATGCTAAGAGGGCTAAGAGAATGCCTAAGAGGAAATGGAGAGCTGAATGAGCTCCAAAAAGCTGGTTGTTGTAGAGGGAGGTTGGCAAAAAATGCATCCCACCAGCACACAACACATCTTCAAGGGTGCAGAGAGAGGGAAACATTCAGTACTTAGCAGAGACCTTTGAAAGCTGGGGAAGAAGAGGACAAGGTGTTCTCCCTTTTCACAGAAAGTATTGGAGGAGAGAATAGAAAGCTGAGGAAATGTCCTACTGATCACAAGCTCTTTAGGGAGAAACTTCAGTGTAGAGCTGCGAGAGCAGACTCATGTCTGATGGTGCTGGTGGACTTTGGGAGACTGGAAATCTTTGGAAAGACGGATATGAGCTGCTCACAGTTGTATCTGAGTTCCTCTCTGTCCAGCTCATACCTCTGTGCGGTGGGCATGGAGGGTGGCTGGGGTTAGCTAGGTACTACCCAAGTGTAGCTTCAACCATCCCTCTGAGGGTTTAATGATTCCTAGGTCTTTTGCTGGCTTTTCTGAATAGAGTGAACTTCACGGTCTGTGAGCCGAAAGGGAGTTTGTTGTGGGAATTGGTATTAGAGTCTGATTAGGCTAACTGGTGCTAGCAAAAAAAAAAATAATTAATTTGGAAAGGGAAAGGTTTGCTTTGTGATCAGTGTTTTTTGCAATGAATAGTGGATCCTGTTCTCATTGGAGAGTATGTGGAGAAGAGCTGGGAAATGTATGAATTTTACACTACTGAAAATCTATATTCATGTGCATGGTAGGGCGAGAAAAAACCTTAGAAGCATTGGAAATTTAATAACCCATGTCTCAGTGTAGTCGTAAATTAAAAAAAAAAAAATTTGGGGGGTATATCTACCTAATAAAAGAAGGTAAATCCACTTGATGGGCATCTCAGGTAGGAGCGACACAGTGCACAAAGTCCTTTTAACTTAAATTAGAAGTTGGTAAAGCTTGTTAGCCTCGTTTATCCTCAGTTACACTACTGTCTTTTTCGCAGTTTGGCCAGCCCCAGCAGGTTTCAGGCCCTGCACAAATCTAAAACTGCCTTAAAATCACAAAGCTTTTAATAATAATATGTTCTGAGTGGGTTTATTTGCTATCTGAACCACTGGACTGCAGATGGGTCGTGTTTTCCAGATTGAGCTTGTGAAATCGAAGGTGCACATATGCTCTCACGTTGCTTTCATGCATAAAAGGGGAAGACTGAAGATTTTTTGTTACTACTTTAGTTGACTTGCTCAGGCCATGAGGAAATAAACTAAATGTCCACAATAAACCTGACTGAAGGTTGGGTTTTACACCCACATGTGTTTCTGTGACAATAAATGGCATCCTGGAGGTATCACTGATGCCCTTGTTTACACCTGGTATTGTATATTGGATAGCAGTTTGTTCACTTCTGTAGGAATATATATTTGCAATTGCTTTCTCACTGGAAAAAAAGAAAAAAAAAAAAAAGAAGTTATTCAGAGATTAGTGACATAAGCATTTACTCCTGCTTTTGTTTTCTGTGATTCTGTGGTGAACCTTCTTTGGCCAGGGGGGGGGTTCGACTAGATGATCTCCAAAAGTCCCTTCCAACCCCCTACAATTATGTGATTCTGTGATTCCTAAGGTTTTACGTTTGTTTTTCCTATCTAAATCCTCAGCTGTGAAATCTATTTGAAGTATTGCATGTCCTAAGGACACAGTAGAAATCTATATGCCAGCCAAATAGCTAATCATCCCACGTAATGTCAAATAAGCCCATCTAGTCTAATTTTGAGACCCTTTCTTTTCTTTATGTGTTTTGAGGTGAGAGGTCTCAAAATTTTGATGAGATTTCAAAAATGGTGTTTTTCAAAAGTAAAAGTTTGAGACACTTGTTTTTGGAAATTCCTATGAAACAAGCCCCCAGTTTTCAGGAAGAAAATATAGTTGTCCTGAACTAGTGCAAAATCCTGTTAAATAAAATACTGTCTGTATAAAAGACACATGGTAAAGTTTAAGGAATAAAACATAACAAATAGGAAAATTGAGAAAGGATGGGCTTTAAATATTGACATCAGAAGTGGTTTGAATGTTTTTCTTCAGAGCGTGCTTTGCTTTTTGCTTGAGTCTCTGTGTACTGGCCCTAGTTTTATAAAAGGTCTTGCTTATATAAAAGCAAGAACATTGCTGTGGAACCTCAACACGCAATTTATGATTACTGCTTAGCGTCCAAACATGGTAACTAATGATGTTCATACTAAAAACCACGGACCACGTTACCTGCCCACGAGCTGATGGAACAAGGCAATAGCTCCACTATGTAGACCCCATTTCCATCTTTTTCAGCCTAGCCCCATGCTAAAACCTCTGTGTCCAACACAATGCACTGAAAAGCCTTGTTTGGAAGAACTGGAGAAGCCAGGTTAAGTTAAAAAGAGCAGTGTTGTCCGATCCCTGTCTCATTAGTAGGTATCGTGGAGGACTTAGCTGGTCTCACCGCTGGCTACTCCTATGACAATGAGTTAAGTAAAATCCATTGTCAGAAACGATGGTTTGCTTCAAAATTTCTATTGACATCACCTGGTGCAGTTCTGCCACATGAAGTTAAAGAAAGTGAGTACAAAGGATTTCCTAGGGCACGTTTCCCTGACTAGGTTATGTGGCATAGGAAAAAAAAATACAATCTAAACAAAGTAAAATCTATTGGGCTGTGACTTTGCTTTGTACTTTTGCTTAGACAGGAAAAAACCTCAGAAAACTAAGTTGACACTGTTTTATGATTTGATCCTTAACAGCTTGCCCTCCATATGGAAAAGCTTTAAAATCTGACTGGAACATTTAACCCTTTTTTAAGACCTTTAAAAATTTGTCAGAAAACTTGCCTTGGTCAGTATTTTTACACAGCAAATTTTAAAAATAATGGATAAGGGTTGTTGCTAAATTCTAATATTTGGACCAGCAGTTATTGCAAATAGCACATCTGCGTTAAAATGAACAGAGCTGTCTGGATTTACTCCATGTAATAATATGATCTCAAAATATTAGAAAGTGACTAACATAGATACAGAATTCCACTAGTTTCATCCCTGTCAAATGCTACTAGGTTTGTCCCGAAGGCTGGCTTGCTTATTTCCCATTATGGTTATGTATCTACAAGCCACTCTGCAAAGAACTTCTTTTTCCGTTTTGCTTCCAAAGGAAACAAGACTTGTGCAGTTGCATTGTCTGTCTATTTTGGAAAGAGGATGAAAGGGGAAAAGGCAGACAAACAGCATTTGAGCTTGGAGGCTGATTTCAGCCAAACCTGAGAGAGGAGGTAGAGGCATCCAGCCATAGAGACACTGGCAGCTGACTGAAGAGATGCCCCATCGGGATGGGCTGGCAGGTAAAAAGCATTTGGGAGCTGCGGGTGTTGACACCAAGCACCCGTGCAGAGGTACCAAGGGTATCATATGGGATGCCAGGGGTGAGGGGACTTCAGAGGAATGTGAAAACTGGAAAATCAGGATTTCTCGGTTTCTGCTGCCAGTGGAACATTTTGCACCTTTTTTCTTTTTTTTTTTTTTTTTTTTTTTTTAAGAAGAACTAAGCACTTCTGGTAAGCAGTAAATAAGGCTTGCTCCTGTCCCACATGGATGCCATATCCTCATACTGTTTCTTTCAAAAGCCAAGGCAGGACCAAGCTAAACAAAAATGATTTGAAAATGTTTGATCTTATATTGTTTGACCTACAAGCCACAGCTCCCTCACTTCGGTCCACCATAGAACAAATGGGGAAGAAATTGGAACAAGAGGAAACCTTTGGCTGTCTTTCAGATCAGGATGACACCCATGCCGGCATGGCTTCTGAGCCTTCCCAGCTTTTGTTAGTTTACACTGATCTGTTTTGAATGCTCTGTTTTCTTAAATGGTTTCAAGCCATTATATCATTCTCTATTTGCACTTTACTCCAGTCACTCCTAAATCTGTTCCAATCAAGCCAAGTATATATGTCCAAAGAAAACACTTTTTTAAGACAGACTATGGCAGTGATCCTATTTAGATACATACTTCAGTTTTCACACACGAGCAGTCCCACTGAGTTTGAGGCTTTTGCAAAATTAAGTGTCTTGAATAACTTTGCACAATTAGGGCCAAGAAAAGAGGGACCTCTGGACTCCCAGCTCTGCCTGTGCTCTGTATGTGGCTTTGAGCAGGTCACTTCACCTCTGTTGCCTTCCATTTCCAAACGTTAAAATATCAGCTACTTATCATGCCTAATACTAGCAACAGGAAAATTGTTAGCATTATTCTAATGCTTAAAAAAGGAACATTCAGCGCTGCACTGGGGAAAGGTTGCAAGTGCATAGGCATGTTGTGACTGAGAAAACACAAGGAAAGAGGACAGCCTGAAGAGAGAGAGTAAAACCAGGAGAACAGTAAAACTGAGTGGAAGATGTAGAAAAGAGTAGAGCAAATAATGTTACATGCATTAAAAAGAAAACAAAACAAAAAAAAGGCAAATAAAAGGGAAGGATAGCAGAAGGTTTGTTCATCTTGTGAGACAGATTTCTGAAAACGTAAATCAGAATGACTTCAAGTGGGAATATAAACATTTGTTTACTTTCACGTGTAAATTTTCCTAATACGTAATCTTTTGTTAACCATGTAAGATGATGTAGTGAACACCAAAAACTATTTGCACAGTGAATAACAGGAGAAGTACTGTTTTTCTCAGATATTTATGTGCTAGTGTAGAAAAAAAATAATGGAGATTTGGGGGGACCTGCTATACAATTTCTAATTGTACTTGAATATTAACCTTCAGCTTTAGTGTTTCTTTTATTACTATTCTCTCCTAAAGAGTCAGGTCAAGAATCCTCAGATAATACTGTCTTGCTCCCATTTTACTCACTGATCTAGGAGTATGAAGTCATGTGGAGCCCACTGATATAAACTGGAACAACTATTCTACCCTTTCATGAAAAGCCACTCTTTTTCCATTGCAACACACTCCCTTCCTTTTTTTCCTTTTGAGGAAAAACCACAGGTTATTTTTCTTCGGCACCATTATGGTGGTGTCTGGACGTTGTGGATAATACCTACGGGTTGGTGTAAAAGTGATATCAAAATCAAAATGGTTAGTTCAAAAGAGGACAGAGAATGTTTTTCAGTGTCTTTTGCAGGTAAAGGTACACCTACCTGTTGCTAAACTTCAGCCTTACTGCTGTTCTTGGTATCATCTTACCAATCCAAAAGGCTTAGTATGGGCTTTTTTAAAGTCAATCTTCCTTTTTAACGGTTGATTCAAAAACTGATGGGAATATTTTCATGATCATAAAAAGATCATCTTGGTCTTTTTATGGACTTCAAACAAATCATGTCTTACACTGAAAATACAGGTTAGCTTTTAGACTAAGCTGAAGCCCTTGATCTTTATTACCTGTTCAATAGAGACACTTTGCTAAATAAGAGAATCCACAGAAGCTGCCCTGTTTCACAGAGGAGTGGGAGGACTCCCATCTATCTAGATGGCAACTCTGACAACCTAGATTTTCAGTTTTCTTACAGGCACTTTCTAGTTAGGTTTTGCAGAAAAAAAAAAAATCCCAAACCTACCACTAATTAGATATGCATAGTAATAAGCATTGAACTATTTAAAGAAATAAAGCATATTCACAATTGAAGTTTTAGGCCAATTTCCAGATATGCTCTAGTGTCCTTCAGCAACCCAAGGTCAATTTTACATGAGACATCTACCAAATCACAACAGAGGAGAGATGGAGAAGAAAGAGGAAAACAAAGACCTTCCTTATTCACATGCCCTTGGGACCACCCAGACCAAGTTATCAGGTCAGCAGGAGAACCTCAGCAGGAACGTTTGTGGTTGCTCATCAGTAAAGCACACACTTGGGTTTCACTTATATCTTTTGCAATTTGGAGATTTCACAGGTATGAGATAAATAAAATGCCGGAGCCATTTGAGTGTGGAGAGAGAGCAAACACTGGTGTAACACGCACCAAGAAACAAGAAATATAGGTAATCATTATGAACAGTTTAGACTGGAGTGAATATTTCTGTAGCCAACCTTACACACACACACACACACACACACACACACACACACACACACACCCTTTCATCCAGCCCTCTGTTAAAGTCTGATGAATGAATTAAAGCTTTTGAGACTTTCTGGGTTGAGCATGTAGGTGGATAAGGAGCTATTTATGTGACTGATCCCTAGAAATGGATTGATCTTTTGTGATGAGCTCTCGCAGTTTCAGTGAAATAAAAACATAAAGTCAGAAAGAGGGGAAGGGAGGTATTGCAGTCTGTCCTGTGTTTGAAGTCTGGGCTGTGACAAGGGTATGATTTCCCCAGCACAGGAATAAGGTTGGCAGAGCTACTCCAACAGACAGTGTGCTCACCTTAGGAGTGCTTACCTGCAGGCATTCAGATGGGAAGTATTCGGTGGTCGTCTTTCAGACCTATTAAGAGAGAAAGTTCCCATTAAGAAGAAGTGATTAGATTTCTGCTTCCCTGGGCTCTGCGATGCCAGAGGGACAGAAGAAGCTGTGTGAGTATGGACCAAGTATCTCCAAGTACTTCCACATTAAGGAAATAAATTTTCTGAGCTGTAAGGGACATCATTCTTGTTTTGCTCATGATGCCTGTTTCATGGAAGATGACACGTCCTGACACTCTCCAGCTGTAGGCTCTGGAAAATGTGTGGCATTACAGGAGCTTCCAAAAAGCTATGATTTGTAGGAAAAAGTTAGAGAGAAAAAGGAACGAGTCATCCTTGCTAGATGAGTAACACTATCAAAAAGATGCTTGTGTGTGTGATGAGAGTGGAGCTCAGAGATCAGATTGGGACTAATTAGGAAGACAAATTGAAAAATCTTCACCTCATAGTGAAATTGCTACCATATATTTTCCTGTGTGTCATCTTGTCCATATTATGGTTTAAGGGTATAATACTGCAGTACCTTGGATTTCCTCTTAATTCACATTCGCAGGTGAATTAACAGGTTAAATTCACATTCGCAGGTGAATTCAAAAATTCTTTGCAGAGGGTTTGGGTAATGCCTGTATTCTATTTAGACATTACCTGGGTCGTGGGGTTAGAGCTGAATGCAGACCTTCTCTGTGTCTCGTGCTGACTGTGCAGAGCTATGTTTTAGACTACATACAAAAAATGGAGCTCACTTTAAAAAAAGGGCTCTGTGATGAAGTCCCTGTACAGTAAATTAGTAATGTAGATTTAATGAAAACTGGTCCAGCAACTGATTTTCCTGCTGCGGGGGAAAGAAAAAGTGCCAACTATATTACTTTTGCAAAAAATGAGCGATGGTAAAGCTTTCAGAAACGGTCCTGAGAAACTCAGTATGTTTTCTCTGTATGTATGTGCATAAATGTACACTTCAACAGTGTAAAAAAAAGAAAAGTATACATCTTTTCAGTCAAGAGAGAAGAAAAACGGTTTAAAAAAGGCCAAGATCTGACATGACGATGCAGAGGTAACTGAAAACAGTGTTTCCCCCTCTTCAAACACCAAGTCTTGCAAAACAGCTCCCCAGAATTCCAGATGTTCCAGTCCCTCCCTCACCAGCTTCAATGAAACATGACATGTAAACAATGCAGTACGCACTATACAGAAATAAAATAGATGAGGAATGTCCAAGTGTGTGGCTGAAGAGCTTTGTCAGGGCATGAGAGGGATGGATGGGAACACCCTCACCAAAGTTTCCGTTCCTTTCCCCTTTTCTGCCTCTCTGTCTGCCAATTTGTATTTCATAACATGATGAGTTACAGAAGGTTGTGAACCAACACAGCATGGCCTTACCTCATACCCCTGTGAGAAGGCTGAATGCAAAGGCTGTGTGCCTGATTCCCCAAGTACAGCGTGGGTCATAACCTGTTATTGTTGTTTGGTTGTAGTGGTGCCAGAACAGACATTTTTCTTGTCTGGATTCCAGTAATATATCTCACAGCTTGCTTTTTTTTTTTTCGTTACTTGGCTAGTCTGTCTTCTCAGCTTACATTTTCCCCCGTACCGTCGGTCGCTCCGTTGGCTACCAGACTGTTGAAATCTGTTGCAGTCATTCCCCCCATGATGATGTGGGAGAATATGACCCTGTGGCTGGGGAATTACTGTATGTGAATAGTAGAGGGAAAGAATTACACATGCTTTGTGCAAAGCTGACCATTGACTCACACACTGTTGCTAGTTCTCCAGAACTTTCCCCTTGTTATCCCTGCACAATGCTGGGGGGTGGGGGGAGAAATAAAAAAAAAGAAAGAAAGACGGAGTTTTCCAGGATTCTTTCCTGGTGAAATCGCCCTGACTCTAAATGGAAAAACGGAAAAGGGGGAGGGTGGGAGAGCAACTCCACGTGTGGATTGATCAGATGTGAGGGCTCATCCCTGCTGTGTTGCTATGGCAGACCTAGACCCATTGGGGTCCTTCTCATAGGCCTGATTTGTTTCTGTAGAGAAGCTGAAAAAGAGTAAGTGGTGGTATATTTTTCCAGGTGATTACATATCTATTAACCCACCTAGTATGACATTCAATGCATGTTGCTAGAATGTGGTGAAAGGGTGTGAAAACTTGCAAGAAAACAGATGTCTTATGCACAAATGGTTAGTTTCTCTTAATATTTTGATATTTTCCTGTTTTTGTGCTATGGGATAGGACCACTAGTGTTTGCGTATGATGCCAAACAGTATTATCTGGAAGAAAATGAGGGAAGTCCCTTTTAAAAAAGCTGTTCTTTAGTGATGTTATTGGCTCTTTCAGAGGAGTGGAATTCAGTTGCAGAGTTTAAGAAAAGTTTGCAGTGTCTGAGTTTGGTCAAGTCTTACCAGATGCATAGATCTCATTCCAGTCCCCTCTGCAGACATAAACTGCACCCCAATTGTACGTATGGCATGGAACTCAAGAGATTATCTGTTTTGTGTCTCTTCAACGAGACAAAAGTGAAGTCATGTCTTGAAATACAGCTTGATTTCATTTTCAAACATGGCCTTTGCTTTTTGGGATAGCAGATGAAGTTTCCAGTAGTTGATCATGGATCTTACAATTTTTAATTTGTTTACGTCTCCTCTGAAAAAGAAACTCAGCTTCCTTGACTTAACATTCCCCACAAATACTTAAAATGTTTTACCCATGGACAAAACGTTGAACAATGAGACAGATACACCGCAGAGATTCAGTGTCGAGACTATTTTTTAAATTATTTGTGATTGTTTCAGCCAGCTCCTTCACATCCTGGAGTCTAAGTGGTGACACGTCAGGCTGGAACTCCATCAGAGCCTGGTTGCAGTGCCAGCCGTATCAGCTCTCAGGGATAAGAGAAGAGCAGGTTTAAATGGAGGTAGCTGTTCTGTAACAGCCTTGGGGAGTTCCGAAGGAGACAGGAGCAGCATGTTTGTCAATGCAGAGGGGAACTGGGCTTCCTGAAGGAGTTGTGTGAAGGAAGAGACTGAAACCATTGCTTATCCCCCTTCAGAGCAGCATCATGTTTGTAGATAATACGGTTGTGCAGTAGCCTATCTGGGCACTCGAGTCTAGGAGACAAGCGCGAACACAATTAAAATAATCCTCAAAGGAAAACATTAACATTCAATCTATATATTTATACTCTTTCAAACTGAATGGCTAATGGAACAGCTTAGGACTGCCTGCCTGCATGTTTTCTTCTGTCTTAATTTGAAGATAGAGATCTCAGTTGAGAAAACAAAATTTAAGAGATTTTACCAGAGCCTGAAAATAACATTATTTATGGATAAGAATGATTTACATTGATATGAGAGACACAGTGCTGAAGATTCTGGCCTAGATATTCATTTCTGGGAAAGCTGGAAAAATAAAGAGGCCAACCACTATCATGTCCAATTCTTTTTATAAATTATTTTTGAGGTGCTTAAGCCAAGATCTGAAAGGCACTGTGCAGACACAAAGCTCCTCTCCAGGAAAGTTAAAAGTCCAGATAAACAAGACATACAGTCAGCTGTAGATGCCCAGTGGAAAAGCAATTTGCTTAAGAATAAAATACACCAGTAGTAAAGCTCAGAGAAGAAAATCAAGTGTCCTAACTGCCTTAGGTAAAAGATAACACTGCTCCAAGATCAAAAAAGCATATTTCTATCTTGTCTTTGTCACATTGTTGGAAGAGTTTAGAAAAGGATGTTGATCATTTGGAAACAGTTTGGAAGATGCCAATGAGAACAAACTGGAAAATGTGGATGATGAGAGGGAGTGACACAAACAGGAGTTATTTAGTCTGCAAGATCAATGGCAAAATGGAATAGTTTGATGCTCTAATATATGAAAGCCTGCTGGAAAGAGTAAGGGAATTATCTGCCGTCCTTTCTACTCCAGATGTGGAGAAGAAGTAGGAGGAAGGAAGACTCAGGTTCAGCATGAGAAAGGACATTCTCATGGTGAGGATGGAGAGTGGGACTGACTGAGCTGACTGGACTGGGAGTTACACTGTCTCTACACACTGGAAATATTTAAAAACTTCTTAGGCTGTCAGGAATGATGGGAATCATTGGTCTTTCCCTGTCGCTGCTGTATACATTAGATGACTCCTTGAGGTCCTTTCCATCTCATCATCTGTGTACTGAAACCCTTAGGAAGAACAGTTTTGTGGGTTACATTTAAAAACTCTTTGAGATTCCTATGTAGAATATGCCCTAGAGTAACATCATGGACGTGATTATTACTTTGTATCTGTGAATACATAATATTATGTTTATGTATGAACAGGGAAAATGAACTCTTCTAGTGACAGTTTGACAACGAGGGAGTGGATCTCATCATCTTCCCCTGTTGCCTGTCTGTGGAAGTCGCTTGTGTCACACCTCACAGTATTTAGAGTGGAATAAAGAGGGTGAAAGAGAGAGCAGCATTATTCCTAGGCACGCAGGCAGGGCTTACCTTGGGCACAACTAACACAGGCGTCCAACATACCTACCTATTTCGTGATCCAGGGAGGCGATGGTCAGCAGGGCAGAGTCGGCAGACCTGGGACTGTCTCGCAATATCTTAAAATTTCCTTGCAGCCTATGAACCTTTGGCACTTGACAGCAATGTATTTCCCCTGTTGGGTAATTCTTTCCTTCATGTGTAGGATGTCAGTGGCCAGTGTTTCCTCCTGTCTTCCTCTCGACACTGCTATGTTTTTCCTCCCTGCAAAGGCATTCTCTAACTTCTGCTTCATTTCTGCTGGAGTATTTGGCTACAAGTGTTAACGAAAGCTAACCAGCAGTTCAGGCCTGCTGTTTCAGTTGGCTGTGTCGGTGCCCATTCATAACAACCAGTCTGCCTGGATTATGTCTTTGATGCAGGCAGGCTCTCTGCTCTGCCTTGAAGGGGAGGAATTGCAAGGGGTTCTCTGCTTTTTCCAGGAGGGAGAATCAGAGGAAAAAGATTGTCCTTCTAGTCAGTACTCCTTATTTCTTCACTTCTGTGGCAGTGTGACAGCTTTTATCTTTAACTCCTCAAGTTGCATAGGAGTGAAGAGATACAGCTTTGTCTCAGCTTCCACGACTTCTTTCACCGAGGGGTCAGGGGCCTGGGAGAAATCAAAGGCTAATAGCAGGTACGTTTTCAAAGCATCACACATGTTACAGGCAACTGGTGCAGGAAGAGAGGCAAACAGGAGAAGGCAATGTTTAGTGAGGGCTTCTGTGCCATTACTGAAAAATAAATACGGTTTATTCCTCTGCTATGGAACATACTCATTAAAACAAATTCATTATTCCTTGTGGACAGATACTCTGCCCATGCAAATCAGCCTTGCTCCATTCCCTTCAGAGGAGTTACACTGATTTATGCTTATAAGAGGTCTGCCCCACAAATTATAAGAATGATCAGGTGATACCATCTTCTTGTAGTCCTTGCATTCATAGAGCATTATATTGCAGCCAGATGTCCAGACGCAGAAGACTTCATGATGAAAAAGGCATTTCAATGTGTAAATGAGCTGAACTCGAGCTTCACAGCAAGTATTATACTAAATAAGGGGAACATTGCTGCAGGTGTCTAGAACAAAGAACAAATAAAAGTCTGCACTCCATGTTGTGTGCACTAAAACTTGTGAATTATTATACCATTAGGGAGAGATTTGCCTGCTTTGATTCATTAATTTCCCTTTAAGGCGCTTCATTTCCCCTCCCAATCGTCTGTCAGTTATTTTTTTGCCGCAACACCCCTTGAAGTGTGGAAGTGCTTCAGCTCCAGGTCTGGCTCTTGCCCTCTCCTCTCCTCTGTCTGTGACCTTAGGACTTCAACACTATTTTCTTTCCTGAGTCAGGAAGAAGGGGGCAGCTGGCTAGGACCTTGCACTCATCACTGTTTTTCTACCTACGATATGTTTGCTTTTCTTTTCCAGCTGCAGTTTTATCTTGCCTCCTTCAGTCACTCATTCTTTGGCATGTATATTACGGGCTCAGTTCTCCGCTTATTTAGCATGTGCACAACATTGCTGGCTTCAGAGAGGTTTACGATTTCAGTGGAGAAGACAGCTTGATTCGGTTCTTGTGCTTGCGGACACACGTTCTACCAACCTCAGTTGCCAGTGAGTTGCCACAGGTCATGAAAAACCTGTAGAAATGTAAGAAATCTGCTGATGTCATGTTAAAATGATTTAAAAAAAAAAGAAAAAGGAGGTAAAAAAATAAAACAAAAACAAACCAAAAAAAGACCCAGACTGAACAAATCTGTCAGCGTGGTTGCTGGAAGGGAGAAGGGAGGGATGAACAGATGCAATCCCCTTCCTTTGCATCGTAAGCAGGCTGTGACAGTGTAATTCTTTTATCACTTTTCTTGTTGTATACTTTTTTTCCACATCTTCCTGAAGCTGGATTTAGATTCCTGGCTGTCAAGGCAACAGTTAGGCCTGATGAAATCTAGGTGTGATACACGGATAATGCCAAGGCTTTTTAAAATGTCAAAGAAGTTCCTGCTGTGTGTTGGATTGAATTTCTTTATTTGAGTACTGTAGTTCAGAGGTAGATCAGGTAGATGAATAGGAAGCTGCCATTCATCAGCTTCCGTCTGCAGAGATGTAGTTGCAGTTCTCATCATAATTCAGAAGAATTTCTTCACCAAACGGGACACAGAAAAGTAGCTTAAGATGTCTGGGAACATACTGCAGTTTCAGATAGGTCTCCATCATGAACTGGTGTTTTTCAGACACAAACACTTCAATTCTCGTGGAAGTCCATCCTGCAAGTTGCTACGCACTCTGACCCTAGTCCAGTAAAGCACTTAAACACATGCTTAACTCTGATATGTTGTTCTTGCTGTGTTTTCCTCGCGTGCTTAATATGAAGCACATGCTTAATAGCTTTGCTGGAGCGGGCTCAGGATGCTTTGCAGCTTGCACAATGGGGCCCATCACTCACACAGATAATCATAAGGGTTTGAAAGCCTCCATAAATTAGCAACTAGTGATTTACTCTAGCAGCTAATAGCTATTGTTTCTCTTGAAACCAAGGAAAAGAAATCCATTTTTGAACAGAGTCCTCTTTGTAAGGTCACTTCTTTTGGCTCCAACTTGTCAAAGTGTTCACTGTTAGCCTTAGCCTCTGTCTAAAAAAGATAATGTTAGTCAGGGGCACAGCAGGGCCATGAAAGAGACCTCTGCATGGACAGGGTCTTTTTACTGTGGGTTGTGTAGGTTGACCTGTCTGCCTTTAATTTACTTTTGGAATTGTCCCGGAACTGCTTTGTGGTTTACAATCTACTATCCAGATGATCTTCCCAGACATGTAGAAGTTGTTAATGTAAAGTTAGCAAGGATCTGCAGGAGACCCTCACTGAATCTGACTGAGCTGCGTTCCCAGACCTGCTGTGCTCCTGCCTGTGCCCACAAGCATGCACACACGCACACATGCATAATTAGGCATCTCATTACATGAGATTCTTTTTAGTAACAGGATTCTTTAGGAACCAGAAAGTGGATGTGTGCACCTAGCTGGGACCGATGCATCTGAACACGTTGGCCTTCTGGCACATGTTGTGTGTCAGAATCTGCTGCTGCCATCGTGGTTGCTCTGCTCCCTAGTCAGATGCATTGCTAAATGAAGAAAGACACGTTGCAGAAATTTCTGGGTAGTCTTAGGGTAAAGTGAGGATAAGCATTATTTAATAATATTGAACTGGAGCCCTGACTTTAATATTCTGCTAAACTACCCTTTCCCCATATAACCTAGCTTTCTTAAATCTGCATTTCATAATACAGATACGGTTTTGCCTTATTTTTTCTGTGATTGAGCTGCTTCTGCCATCCCACCATACCCACTTACTGCTCTCATTATGCATTACCTGGAATTTTCCAGACTTTATTTGGGTCTTTTTCATGCCATCCACAAAGTCCTTGGCTCACCCCCAGAAATTGACATTGACTAGACATGGATTAGTTCAACATAAATTCTGGATGGCCATGACAGCTGGAACAAGTGTGCATTCAATTCTTCATGTACGTATTTTAATTACATTAATATATTTTCTCTATATATAAATTTGTAGAGAACAAATAGAAACCATTCTGGACCAGCAATCCTAGAAGTGGAAAACTGCAATGGCAAGCCCTTATTCCTCCATTTAAAATACATTTTGAAAACTGAAATCTGCATGGTTTCTAGTTCTGTGTCTGTACCTGTGTACGAAGCAATTGCTTCATCTTTCTATTAGTTTTTCACCTCATTAGCTATTATTAGAAAGACTCTGCATCAGCTCTGCATGCTTTTTCTTAAATTTGCAGTGTGCACCCATGAAGTTTTCTGAGGGATGCTGCAGAAGTTAGTGGATGCAGATGTGCTAGAGATTTCCTCTTCACTCAAAAAGCTCTGGCTTCAAGTTATAGGGAGGATATAACCCCTCCTGAAGGTGAGCTTCAGGATATAACCCCAGCCAGGTCAGGAGATCCACCCTGTGCTTTGGAACAGTGGGTCGGACTTGCTGCAAAACTCCGGAGAGAGAGTTTTATCCATCCTCCATTGCACTGCTTGTCTGAGCTTCCTTACATTTCCACAGAAAATTTTAGCCTTGGCTGAAAGCTTTGAGACACAAGTGACCTTCCATTTCTTTGAAGCAACTTGTGTGAGCAGATAACCTTGCTCACTGGCAAAACTGTTTGCCTCTGTCCTGATAGAAGCCATTTGGTTTTAGCTTGTGACTGTTGCTTCAAGTTATGCAGCAGATAAGGATCATGGTCGATTGGTTTTTCAGTCTCCATGTGTTGAACATGCTGCTAAAGTACTTTTAATCGCTGGCAGAGTGTGATGAAGAAGGTGAAAGAAGTAGCTCATGCATCTAGGTATATCAACAGACAAATCATGTTAAGTAATATTATGAAATTAACATCAGACACTCAGAAGTTATTGACAGAGGCGTCTTGTCCTTAGCATTTTTAGGATTACATGCAAAGCTGTTTTTCTTTAACCAGCTGCATGATGATTTTGACCACTGCATGATGCCTTCGTGTCCTATGTGCAGGGTCTCCCACACTTGGACCAGAGTGGGGAACAGGCAGAGAGTTTTTTTGCCGCAGTCATTTAAAGTTAGAGATGGTCTGAGCAAAAGACCATGCATGGATAGTGCCTTTGCCCCTGGTGTGATGGAGCCACCCCATATGGCTACACTGGCCAGCAGCTTCTGCAGGGGGAAGGTGGAGGAGAGGGCTAAAGTCCTTCCTGCCTGCGGGGTCAAGGGGATCCGCAATTCCCAATCCGGTTGCAAATTGCCCTTTTAGGGACTGGGAGAGCAATCCCACAAGGGCACCTGTCCCATAATCACCTATACCATAGTGACTATGGGGTGTGCGGTCCCTCTTCCCCATTGCCTGCCATGGCTCTGGCAGGAAAACTCTGTAAGTAAATGGGTATTCGAGGTACCATCCGACTGTGCTGACAAGCTCACATGTGGGGAAGATCCTTAGGCACCCACAGGACACCCCTTGGTAGTCAGTGAGCTCAGCTATACGCACAGACTAAGCGTGATGTGTCTGGCCTGTGGATGTCAGAAAGCAGTTCTGAGATCCTACTAAGCTGAAACTTCTTCACTAAAGTACCCTCCCAACCTTGCTCTAACTATATTTTTATTTTTAAACAAGCTACATCACCAAAGAAAAGAAGCGGTGGGAGTAAAGTGTTGAACTGACATTTTATGGTTTTCATTTTCTGCACGTAAGTAACAAATTTTAAAGCTTTTCCTTTTGTGTGGCGTAATTACAGCTGACGGTTAATACAGCTTTTTTTAACAAAAATGCTTTCTGCTTCTGAACTCACAGGAGGCAACTATTGTTTGGTTTCCTTTTATTAATCTGTTTTGGCCTGGCTTAATGAGGAGGCTGGCATGCTTTCAAAGACTCTTAACAGGTATTCGATATAAGGTGTGCTCATTTGTGCTTTTAAGTTGTCCTAGTCCACAGAAATAATTAACATTACCTCATCATCCTTTGGTGCTCAAGACGCAGTTGTTTGATATCGTAACGCGGTGTTTCATTCAGACCTGTGAGGTTTTCCTCGTGTGACGTGCCAGTGCAGGTGGGGAGTGCAGACACAGCACTAGTACCAGCTCATTAGAAACACCAGGGGAAATGCTGGTGCTGGACACCTAATCAGTGGAAAAACAGGGGACCTAGTGAGCTGGTAATTCATCATGTGAAGCAAGGGGGTGCAAAAGGGTTTCTCCCAGGAACAGAGCAGATTCTGGAGGGTTTCAGTGAGCGATGGAGGGTGGGCTTGTGGGGGAAAGTGCGTGTGCTTCCCTCTGCTCTGCCCTCGGAGTGAGGCAGGAAGATATTGATGGGGCACTTGGAGCTTGCATCTGGAAACAACATGTTTCAAAGTGTTTATGAATCTTGTGCTCAGCAACAACAACAACAAAAAAAAAAAAAATAGGAGGGGGGAGAGAGGGAGGGAGTGACTGTGAGGGGGCTGTGGTGGGGAAGGCTAATGCAAAAGAAGACAAGAGGTACTTTGTGGGATGCTCTGCAGGGATTTCTTTGTGCTGAAGAAGAAAGCTGTACCACATAGGACATCAGTGAGGGCTTCTATTGCCCTTCACGCACTCAGTTTTGAAGCTCACAGGTAGCTGCACTGCCAGCGAGGATCCCCCGCTTGACAGGTAACCCTGCCAGCTGCCAGCCATGCGCCATCCCTTCGACTGAGTGTTTGTGCTTCTGTTTGAAGCTCCCAATGTAAAAGTTTCTACTTCCCGTGCAGGAGACCTGACAATCATACTCCGTTCACAGCCCATGACCAGAAGTTGTTACACAAACAAAGGGATGGCAGCATAGCACCAAATATTTTTGTGTGCTGCAGAACTCCGTGAAGTTACCCAGCACCTTGTGGTGATGTTGAATTCATACGTCCAAATGGGAAGTCATAACTGAATGTACATTATTGATGGAAAGCATTCTCTCTCTTAGCATATACACTTTGTACAAGTGATATTTAATATTAATGTTCACAACCCTAGATATTTTTTATTGCATCTGGTCTTTGGTTCCCCCCTTAGCAATATGTTGTCAGTGAAATACTAGAATGGCTAAAAGAAAAAAAAAGAAAAGAGGGAATTCCTATACTTGTTGTACTTCCTGGCAATATTAATTATCCTGTTTTATGCAAATACAGCAAACTCTCAGTGCCTCCAACAGCCATCGTAGCTGTACAGTCACTGAGAGGAGAGAGATGTGGCCAACTGCGTGTCCCATTTATGTCTTACGGAAAAGCATCGTTTTATGAAGTGAGTGAATGTGAACTATCATTCCTTTCTGGATATAGCTGTGTAAGTGAAAACTAGACATACGCTTGTGATTGAAAATAATGAGCAAGATTTTGACATCATTTATACTAATGAATGGGTACTAATGGATTTACAGCAATTTGATGAACTTGTTTTGGTGTCATTCCAATGTCAATGTGGCACAATGTCTCCTGAAAGTGTTATCCTACCTTAAGGAAGGGTTCACCATCTTTTCTGTCACATTTTGCTGTTCTAATTAAAAATATCACTAAAGAATCAGTAGATGCTCTGGCTCAACTGCAAGTACCAAGTGTGGACTAAATTTCTGGGGCTTGTAAGGAAACTGGTGAAATGGGTGCAATTTCCATGATTTTAAAGAAAAACACTATTAAAGAAAAATGTATCTTTAAGAAAAAATGTCAGGTTCTCTTTGTCTATAAGAACACAGATTCTTATTTGCATCATGGTTATCTTAAGCCACTGAATACTTATGAAAGTTGTTTGTTTTACCAGTTTGTTTGCCAGTTTGATAATTAACAGTTGATGAATTAACATACTCTTTAGTGGACTCTTGGTCTAATACTTTTCTTTAAGAAAGGTTCTCCTGTTCTTCCACCAAAATTTCCTTTTAGACATTTTCATTCCTTTTTTTTTTCTCCTTCTCTAGGCACCACTAGATATCCTACTTGACATTTAATACTATCAGGAAAAAAAAAAGGAGTAGATACTGTGTAAGATAAAACTTAAATTGCAGTGAACTTTACAAAATTTATTCATTCACTACAATATAATCATTTATTGAAGGGTTATTAATGCATCTTATGTATATTAATAGCACATTACATTAATAATAACATTTCTCTTTGTCATATCATCTGTGCATTAATCTTTATGGAATTTTCTTGTTGTAACAGTCACACTGTGCATTGATCATGCATGTTGAGCTGGAAAAAAATATCAAATAATAAAGCCAAAGCCTTAGCATTGGAAAATTATGGTTGTAATATCTTTAGATCTCCTAAAGAGCGCACACTGTTTTAAAGTTCCTTAGTTAATTATGAACCACAGCACTTCTGGAAATGTTCCTCGCTCCATCTCCGAAACATCGTGGTCCTACAACCCAAAGCATTAACATTCGCTTCTCACTTTCATAGGCTTTTGTCACTTACCACTTCATTAAAACCAGTCTCATGAACTTTCAAGCATATCAGCTGTAAAAATGAAAACTCTTAAGTGAAACCAAACATTTCCCTGAACGTGCTTTCCTCCCAGGTGCACTGCCCTCCCTCACTCAGAGGTAACACTCGTAGTGTTCACATCTCTCCTTGCTTTTCCAGCAATGCCGAAATGCAGTACTCCTGGACAGTCAGCAGTGAGTTTTCCGTGGCAGTTGTAAACCCATGGATGACACACCATTCGTTTCTTTGCTGATGGTTTGTCTCTGCCTCCATTTGAAGGTGGGCACTTGTGACAGATCGCAAACTCCTCCAAATCAGTGGTGTATCGGTGTGCTGCATACACCTGATGCTCCTGCAGTCTCTGCCCTTTGACTTGCATACTTTTCCCTGATTCCCACTTCTGTGCCCATCAAACATTTTACAAGACACTGAAAAATGTAGACCTCAGTCCTTGCTGCCTTCACCCGCTAGGCTGATTATCGATTCTTCTCTGTCTCTTTTTGTGTAGCCCAGTAAACCAGGCAGATTTGCAAGATTTAAAACAAATTCTCTGTGCTCCTTCATCACTTCATCCATCCTACAGGTGGATGTCCTCTGAAGACATTCTCAGTCATCCAGGACTTCCAACACCTTCTTCATTAAGGGAATGGTGAACCATTCCCTCAGCCATCTTTCCCACTGCTGAGAATGGGACAATTCTTCTACCTTTCCCAAATGCACATGCTATCTTCCCCTGTCTGCCTGTCCCAAAGCCAAGGGATTAACACTCCAGAGTCTTTTCCCACCTTTCATTTAGGGTTCTGGATATAAACAGCAAACATCCCCTTTCCTTACCCACATCCTCATCTCGTCTACGTGCGCTACGTGGAGATGGGCAGAGACACTGAGCTCTCCTCCCTACAACTGGAGAGAGGAGGTGTTGTTTTCCCTGCTTATCTTGGGAAATAAATGCTCAACAATCATCAGAGGATGGAGGCCAGAAGGGAAGTAACCTGAAATGGAGCAGGACTTGGGGCAGTGCCCAGCCTTGCAGCACTTTAAGCCAGCAGGCCCGTTCATGTAAAGGTTTCTCAGGGTGTTTCTGTGCACATCTCTGCATGAAGTGCAGAGACAGTGCCATACCTCCTCTTGCATTTCCTAGTCCAATGTATTGCCTCCAACAAGACTCATATGCCCATCTATCAAGATCAGGGCAGAATCTCTACAGAGAATATCAAGCCAGCATTTCTGTCTGGACTGCAGGACTTGACCCAAAGGAAGACAAATGTGGCCAGGGGTGTCTTTAACCCTTTTTATCACATCACCAAGGATTTAGAGGGAGGATCAATAACCCCAGCTCACCTCAAACTAAGCAAAGAGGAATAGTGACCTAGCAGCTCCAAAGGGGTGTATGACTATTTGCCGCCTCGCAGGTATCAAGAATGTGTGTGGTAATCCATCCGTGTTTATGTCTGTTCTGTGGGCTCTTTTCCCTTAGCAGACCCAGCCTTCCTCTACAATAAGTGCCCAAAATGCCACTTCTAAAAGTACATCTTTCCTCTGCAGCTATTTATCCCAGTGTTTAGTGCAAACTCCAGAGACTTCTATACACTGTAGTTCTGGCCAAAGTTTGAGAGTGTTTCTGTTCCGACCTACTGTATCTCCGGACATTGCAGCTCAGGAAAAGAAATTTAGGCAATTCCTGAGATACCTGCAAGCCAACAGAATTCTTGAAGACCAATTTTTTTTCATTTTTACTTGTTTTTTTGCTTTGGATTTTATTTGGCTCAAGGTTGTGTCTAATACATGTTCCAAGTCTGACAGTTTAAGATCCTCTTTTTAAAGACTTCCTTGACCACAGTGATCTTGTCCCACCAGTATCTCAGGCACCTGGGCTTTTTTTTCCCCTAAATTACCCTGCTGATGTCACTAAGCTACAGACATAGTGCTCTCTCTTTATTGATGCCTGTTGTTACAGCAGCCTAAAACCATCTACTTTCAATGTCTTAATGTTGTGCAAGAGTTTACTGCTTAAATGACAGATGAATCAAAATGCACCTTTTACAAGCAGTTAAAACTTAGCCTCTTTCTGTCACTCTTCTGAGACTGGCAACTCCAGAGGCAGTTCAAGCCCTAGGTCGACTGACCGACCCTCTGCAGATGCCTGTCTCTTTCTACTGACCACAGAGGGAGCCAAGCAAGGCTCAGGTACTCACTTAGGTGAGCATCTACACTGAATGAGCATCTACTTGCCCCATCCACAGTGGGATGGGGCAATTCTAAGCTTTAGTCTATCAGAGAGGTGATACAAACCAAGTTTTTTTGTATGGAGATTGTTAGGCCACAATAGCAGAAGGGTGTTTCTGAGCCCCTAGTGCAGGCAACCTGTTAAATGAGGATACTTTGCAGTTTTTCTATTTAGAATCATAGAACGGTTAGACTTGGAAGGGACCTTAAAGATCATTTAGTTCCAACCCCCCTGCCATGGACACCTCCCACTGGACCAGGTTGCTCAAAGCCCCATCCAACCTGGCCTTGAACACTTCCAGGGATGGGGCATCCACAACTTCTCTGGGAAACCTATTCCAGTGTCTCACCACCCTCACAGTAAAGAATTTCTTCCTAATACCTGATCTAAATCTCCCCTCTTTCAGTTTGAAACCGTTAAACCGTCTTATCGTTCCACTCCCTGGTAAAGAGTCCCTCCCCATCCTTCCCGTAGGCCCCCTTCAGGTACTGGAAGGCCGCTATAAGGTCTCCCTGGAGCCTTCTCTCCTCCAGGGTGAACAACCCCAGCTGTCTCAGCCTGTGTCCATAGCAGAGGTGCTCCAGCCCTCTATCATCTTCGTGGCCCTCCTCTGGACCTGCTCCAACAGGTCCATTTAGAAACTATGCCTACTTACATCCGTGTAGGGAAACACTCTTAAATACACAGTGTCATAAGTCAGCTAGTTACACATCCATGAGATGATACTTTCTGATTTCCACAGTCCTCCAGCTTGGAAGGACTATAATTTCAAGGAGACAATCACCTCCTGCTATGAGAGTTTTGTTATCCTTGGAGTACTTCTAAAGGGAAATTTTATCCTAGCAGATACCATATCCCTGGGTTTCTTCTGCTGAATGAGGATATATCTCTCTACAGAGAATGCTTCTGGGTGACTTATTTTCAGCCCAGGCTTTGACTGTTCCATGGGAAGGACCGTCTCTCCCCACAGACCAGAGAGACACAACCACTGTTAGCTTTGCTGAATGGCTCTGTTTTAACATGAGGACACAAATACAATCCAGAATGTCTGAAACTTTTTGGCTTACAGGATTCATCGCTTCACTTGTATTTCCCTCCTTTGAAAAGGCAGTGTGCTGGTAGGTCTGCTACAGTACATTAGCAGATGCACAATACGCAGAATACAGTCATGTCAAAGAACTATTTCTACCAAAGCGTGAGAATATCATTTCATCCCTGGTGTCACAGCCAGGGCATGGTCAGGATTCGCAGCCCAATTTAGAAGGTGCATAATTTTGAAGTATCCACCTGCATACAGAGGTCTTTCCCCCAGTAAAGTGTTTGTAGGGTAACTTTGCTCAGGAACATCCTACCCATGGCTTTTCAAAACCAAACTCATCACAGAAGTAGATCTTATTCTTGTGTCACCCAAATACAGCTCAATCTCACTTATGAATTCACCTGTCTGACAGTTTAACACAGTCGTATACATTTTCCCTAATGCCTTATTACCTTAAAATTACTTTATTTGTAAAAACACTCCTGCGTTTGACTTCATTTGTAGTATTAGGTATACAGATTTACATTTATACACATCTATGTGCATATATACATATACACACACACTTTTTTGTGTTTTGAATATCTCAGGGAGCAGCAGAAAGTGAAGCTGTAACAAGGACTAGAGCTGATGAGTATCCTGGGCTGGGCTTTGTGCCTGCACATTAGGAGGCCATCTCTGTCCCTGAACAATCCTGTGCATGCTGGATTCGTCTCAAAGATGAGGAGAGCTTGGGCACAGACAACAGTCCAAGCATCACCCCTGTGAGTCCCATTTGCCAGCCAGGTGTGCCAGAGCCACACTGACTGTTTCATCGGGGATGGAAGGGTAGGAAATCTGAGCAAGAGTGGCACAAAAGTCATGAGGGTGTTGGTGAGACTGGCCCACATGCCTGAAGCTCCTGGGTTTCCCGGCAGGCACCTGCAGCAACATGTGAAAGAGGGACCTAGGCCAAGGAAATTTCTAAGCCACTATTTAGAAGGTGTGTGTAAAGGAGAAGATGAAGTTTAAAGTCTGTCATAGCTGCAGCATTTCGTTAAGGAACCTGGGAATTTATTTGTAGATGAAAAGTGGGGTAAAGATTTTAGAAACTGCTAGATGTCATCTTTGAGGGAGATTTCTTTAACATCTTGGGTGAGGAAAAAACAGGGAAAAAGATGGGATTAATTATTTTATATGTTCTAGTTATTCACAATATTTATTAAGAGTTCTGGAACATTTTGTAAAGCCACACTTTAAAGCCAAAATGGACCACCACAGAAATGCTGGCTTGAAATGCCATATTTGTGGTATGTCACCAATTCCATATGATATCTGCTTCATTTATCACTGGAAAACCTCTTCCATCCTAAATTCAAGTTCTCCAAATTCATTCTAGGCACGAACTTAAGCTGATTTCTTTCTCTTCTGTTGGTCACACAGGCATAGCTTCAAAAGCATTGGCTTTGATCTGTTGTGTCTTTCCTAAAGCCTATGCAACCCTTTATGCTTTGAAGAATGGGTTGAAAACAGGAAAGAGACTTGAACAAGGAAAAATCTGGTAAAAGAGAAGCAAAAGAAAAATGAAATCACATTGGAGCGCTTATTTGGGTTTGGAGGTATTGGAATTTGGTTGTGTTTGGAGTTTTTTTGTTTGTTTCAGAGGAGTTTAAAGTAGAGGGAGAGAAAGATGGTATTGAAAGTGTGGAAATCGTGTCACTGATGGAGAAAAGGGTAAAAAAAATAAGGGGAAAGATAAGCACTGCAATAGAAAAGAGAATGTTGAGTAGCATGGAGCAAGTTAACACTGTGAGAAGAGAATGAAAAGATACAGAAGAGAAAAATTTAGACCTTTTTTAACTGACCTCAGAACTCAGGCCGATATTGTTATGGTGAAGCCCTTCTCCATCACCACCAGCTGGTGTAGCTTGCTGGGACTGCTTATTTTTATGTAGTGCTGATATCTACATCGCACTGAGCATCTAAATGCTTATGGTATACTGAAAACTGACTAACAGTAGGAGTCTCTCTCTTTCTTGGGCTTATGAGACAAGTAACTTAATGGATGATATGAAAGGTTAGGCTTTCTTAAATTCCGTTGATGACATTAATTAAATTCTGTTCATGACATGAATCTGGACTTCTGCAAGGCCTTTGACACGGTCCCCCACAACATCCTCTCTACGTTGGAGAGATACGGATTTGATGGGTGGACTGTTCGGAGGATGAGGAACTGGCTGGATGGTCGCATCCAGAGGGTGGTGATCAATGACTCAATGTCCAGATGGAGAGGGGTGACAAGTGGTGTCCCTCAGGGATCTGTACTGGGACCGGTGCTGTTCAACATCTTCATCAATGATTTAGACAGTGGGATCAAGTGCACCCTCGGCAATTTTCCAGGTGACACCAAGCTGAGTGGTGCAGTTGACAGGCCAGAGGGACGGGATGTCATCCAGAGGGACCTGGATGAGCTAGAGAGGTGATCCTGAGCAAACCTCATTAAGTTCAACAAGACCAAGTGCAAAGTCTTACAGTTGGGTCGGGACAATCCTCATTATCAATACAGGCTGGGGGATGACGTGATAGAGAGCAGCCCTGTGGAAAAGGACTTGGGGGTCCTGGTGGATGAAAAGCTGGACATGAGCCAACAATGTGCTCTTGCAGCCCAGAAGGCTAATCACATCCTGGGCTGCATCAAAAGAACTGTGGCCAGCAGATCCAGCGGGGTGATTCTCCCCTCTACTCTGCTCTCATGAGACCCCAGCTGGAGTACTGTGTCCAGCTCTGGAGCCCTCAGCACAGGAAGGACATGGACCTATTAGGGTGGGTCCAGAGGAGGGCCACAAATGTGATCATAGGGCTGGAGCACCTCTCCTATGGAGACAGGCTGAGAGAGCTGGGGTTGTTCTGCCTGGAGAAGAGAAGGCTCCGAGGAGACCTTATAGCGGGCTTCCAGTACCTGAAGGGGGCCTACAGGAAAGCTGGGGAGGGGCTGTTTGCAAGGGCATGTAGCGATTGGATGAGGGGCAATGGATTTAAACTAGAGCAGGGCAGGTTTAGATTAGACATTAGGAAGAAGTTCTTTCCAATGAGGGTGGTGAGACACTGGCACAATTTGCCCAGAGAGGTGGTGGAGGCCCCATCCCTGAAGACATTCAAGGTCAGGCTTGATGAGGCTCTGAGCAACCTGATCTAGTTGAAGATGTCCCTGCTTACTGCAGGGGGGTTGGACTAGATGACCTTTAAAGGTCCCTTCCAACCCAACACATTCTGTGTTTTTATGAATTCCCTTTTAAGGCATGAGAGTCCTTACTTTGTCAGGACAATATAGTGACAAGTGGTCCTGTGCCAAGTTTAGTACTTCTTGTCAAGACTTTTCTGATCCATGTTGCTTCATCCTCTTTTTTAGACATCACAGCTATTCTAGATGTGGAATCTACTAGGCTCCAACCAAAGTTGACACAGGTGTTTTGCACCACATTTTGTGATTATATTCATTTTCAGATATCAAACTCCCTCTTTCCTCAGCAACACCAGAAATAATTATTTGCTTAAATCCCTGCTTATGTGGATTCTGTTTTTTTCACGTGTAACTGAGCAGTCAAAACTCAGGGCAGAACCTGTCTGCAAGCAGCCTTTTCAGTCTGCACTTTACAAAGCAAAGAATTTCAGGGAAAATATAATATCAGTGAGCCACTTTTTTTTTTTTCTTTCCATCTTTTTTCACCCAAAAATCTCGTAAAAGGACAATTCTGCATCCACTCTGGCAAGGAGGACAGTCAACATGGATGATCTTTCTTTGTGAGATTCATCATTTCAGAAGGACTCAATGCCAGTTCAGGTAGGATTCAGTGGCTGATTTTCAGTACTGGGTCAGGAAACTCAAGAAGTGCTTAAGAGATCTGCAGGGTGGAGGCAGACTTGCATGCCTAGGGGAGACCAGGTGAAGGAGAGGCTACGATTCACTCCAGGCCAGTGCTTCAGTATCCTGGGACCTCGTTGAGGACAGCCATCACCAGTGAGAGTTCTTGACCAGTTTTCAAATGTCAGTCCTAAGATGATGGTGATGGCTGAGTCAACTGGCATGTGTCCACTTGTGCATATACATATGTACTTAAAAGTAATAAAGTAATTTTTTTTGTGTAAACAAAACCTCTCAAGATGTATTCTTCTGAAAGTAAGCTGTGTAAGAGAACAGAAAGGGAAACCCCAGTCACCAAAACAGAAAACAGCACTGAACTTGTTCTGAACACATGTGTCACCACTCTTCAGCCTGTTAAGGATTTAAAACTTTATGGGCCTTTGCAAGACAAGACAATGACATAAACCCTTCCCACCCTTCCCAAACAGAATGTTGCTTCTCATTAGCTGAGGACAATAGGATCAAAGATTAAAAGCAAAGCCATTGCCCAGTGTGAGAATGAGTGATTGCATACTTCCCATTGAAAAACTTTTGAGGGCGCCTGCATGTCCACAGAAATCGTTTTGAACAGGGAATTTTCCACTGGGGTAGCCATAGTGCTTTTATTCATTTTTGCAATAAATTAACAGAGTGGACAGAAAACCAGAACTAAACTGGTAGCTGTTGTCTGCCTTTGTTAATGCATGATATCAAGTCTGTTATCACCTCGAATACCTAGAGCTGCATAGACAAAGCATGGCCTGTAGATATTCAGAACTGGGTAGAAATACAGCATTTAATAAGAACTGTTTTGTTTTCTTTTTAATATAAACCAAAAAAAAAATAAAATAGGTGGGGAAATTTTCCTACGTGCCTGAAGCCTCAAATGTGCAAACAGCATCGATTTACACCGAGATGGCTGCAGCCCCAGCTGTCCATCCACACAAGGCACCCCACTGCTGAGGCAGCTCAGCTGCTTGTCCAAGCAGCTGCACTATCCACGGCAGCACAGACCTTTAAAATGAGTGGAAACCAGTCCTGGTTTACCTTCATGCACTGGCCTGCAAACCATGGCAGAGCATGGAGTGGTCCGTAAGCAGCTGTGTTTTCTCTGGGGTGGCTGGCTGGCTTTAAGAGATGGGAGCTATTCTCGCCATCCTCAGGCATAAGTCAGACCCTGAAGTTGGAAGTCATTACAGGTCTTTGGGCTACTTCACCTTTTAGAGCCTTGGTTTTTCAGAAATTAGAAGCTTCCACCACACTGAGAAGCAGTGAAACTTAAGCCTGTGTGGCTCCATGAAAAATCTTTACAAGTACCTAAGTTAAACTGAAAATCACCTGGGTGGAGACTTACAGATGTTGGTTTTGAAAATGGGGCTTAAATTCCGCAGTTCCCACTGCACTTTGATATATCAGAGATTCAGCTGTAATATGTTAAATTCAATTGACTAAGAATTGGCTTTAAAATTTATTCCTAGCTTTAAAATAAAAACGAAGATTCAGATTAAGTTATCTTTTCAACCGTTTATCTTCTTCTGTATGTCAGAAAGAATCTCAACATTTATTTTTTTCTTTTGGGAAAAGATGTTTTTGAGAATAATTGTAAACTCTATCTGCAGCATGAGACAGTAGTTCTTTTATTATTTTTTTTAATTTTGTAGACTTCAGCTTAACTTTGACCAGCAAGAAGCAAGTAGATCTGCCAAAGAAAATTCTACTCTCAGCAGCATAATAACACTTGAGCCAGTGAAACAATACTATCAAAAAATACTTAGAACTTCAGAATCACTAGTAAATGAACAGTTTTCTCTGTGTTTAGTTTCAGTACTGTGATTCACAGAGTTAGCCGTACCATGTAAAACCTGCCATCAAAATGTCAGGCATCTAAGAACAACTGATGTCAGGCTTCCCTGCTACTATCTTTCATCAAAAAATTGAGCTGAGATTTGAAAATCATTCCCTGAAATGAATGGTGGAATTGGACCAAATATTCTTTCCCTTCTGCTGATTTCAACATTGGTTCCTACGTTGTTATTACATATGTTGCTTGTTATTTCTTTCTTCACAAATACTTTCAGAAGTTTTAGATTATTTTACTTGCATATATGATTTCATGGAATCATCTCCAAATGGGTACCACTGACTTAAAAGTCCCAGACCAATTTTGAAAATGAGTGTACCTGTTTAGCAGCTAATATTTCATGCACTCTCAGAGAAACACTTCCAAGAGCTTCTAAATCATTTTGGCATTTTTAAGTATTTGAACACGTCAGAAAAAAGCAATATGCCACCCACCTATGAAAAAAGGGAAAGGAGGAAAAAAAAAATAAAAAAAAAAAGAGAACAGGCAAGTGGGAGAACTAAAGGCACTAAAAATAAGATCAGAGGAATACTGGGGCAGAAGTTTGAAAAGTTACTGCCCTGAACTGTCATCTCCCTTCCTCTGCTGGGAGTTACTGCATTTAGAGTCCACTCAGCAAAAAAGAATGCATGTCTCAGCCAATTCAATAAAAAATCCGGTGTCTTATTTTAAAAAGCCCATAAAACCAGATTTTCACTACTATGCCAGATTTTGTTCTAAAGGGGCTCAGGCTGTGACTTAAATTTCTTTCTGTTGGCATGGGAGAGTGGCAAAGGAGGAGAGAGGACTGCAAGCTGTACTGAAGGGGCAAGGGACATTGGTTGGAGGGTCACCTCTTACAGACTGGGTCATGGTTTGCCACAGTGTGCCAGGGCTCATCTAGAGCCATGTTGTGACACTCTCAGCAGTCTCTTGCTAAAGCTGTGGGGGGTCTCAGCACTATTTTTTGCTTACTGGCAGGGTCCGTGTACCCTGTTGCAAGGTTTCTGCCATTGGTTGGATGAGTATGTTCCCAGAAATGTACCCTGGTTTCTGAATTTAGAAGAGGTGAGTGAAGCTCCAGCGAGGTCAGTGTTAGGGTTCATGGAGATGCATACACAAGCACTGGTGAACATGGCATTGCCTTCTGGCAGTGAACGTACATCAGAGGAGTCACTATTATGAAAATTAAGTCTCCAGGCCTCCTTCTTGCTGAACAATATCTCGGCCACTTAGGGTAAGTGAGTCAAAGAAGCTATGAAGGCCTGATGGCCATTCGTTGCAACCCTCCAGACAGCTTCCAAACTTTGCTATTGATGTCCAGGGAGGGAATTTCCACTGTCGTTTGCTAACAGGAAGTTACAAAGGTCTCCTCCCACCCCACAAAAATCCCTTTGATCTTTAAAAAGCAACACATCTGGCGTAAGCACAAGTGACTTCTCAGCTGGTGTAGGCTAGTCAACCACATTTCTCTTGGGCAGGTGTTTCGGCCAGTGGCTGGAATTAGGAGAGCACATGGGGTGGCAGGGCTCACTGTCTCTGATGGTATCGCTTCCCTTCTTTCACATGGGATGGTGCCTGGGAGTGCCTTGGATCCTGCATCTCTCGATGCCTGTGCTGTTCCTGTCTAGAGCAGCAGTAATCACCTTCCACAGCTGCAGGTAATGCAGAGGTTTTGGCCAGTCGTCAGGTGCTACTGGTCTTTTTCAATCATCACTGTGCTATGCAGGTTTGGCAAGGTTTATAACAGCATAAAAAAGTTGATTAATAGCAAACATCAGCAATCCCTTATAAAGACGAGGACCAGCTATAACCTTTGCCCCTAAATTAAAGGGAAAGTTTTAATCTTCTTCTAAGTTGGAAACTAGTCAATAAAATAAATCCTTAAGAATTTTACTCCTTCCCTACGTAATTCCCCTGTCTAGATTTGCTGAATGATAGCTTAATAATTTACTACCTACACACTCACTACTCTTTTCCTTTTTCCTAACACTCAGTAGTGAAGTATTTGTGGTCTCCAGACTCTCCTTCCCCCAACATCCTTATTAATTTTTACATAAGTTAAAGCTACTAAACCACTCTCATCATGTCTTCCATTTAGAAAGAACAGTCAAGCCTATAGGACTAGTCTCTGCAAAACGAGCTTGCCTTCAACTAGCTATTCCCTTGCATGATCTTTGTTTTCAGAAAACAAAGTGAATTTACATGGGTCAGCTTGGTCAGTTATAGCCTTATATTTGGGGTGTCACAGCAGTGTGGAGATACAGGCTAAGATTCACTAGGGGAAAGATGAATGGATGATGAACAAGCCTGCTTGCCAAGAATGCTCTAGAGCATTTAGCTTGTCTTGAACAAGGAGACATTGATTGTGAACCTTGAAGAGACTGCAGAAGTTCATTTCCGTTCAATGGATCCCAGAATATTTTTACTCCATTAAAGTATTTTTGTTTCAGGAAAATGTGCTTTGCCAGTGCTCCTAAAGAAACTATGAAAAAAAAGAAAATTGTATCAAAATTCTGGTAGAGATCAGTTTTCTTGCATGTATTGTGCAGCTGACATTTAATAATTATTAAGCAGATTCATCCCTTTTTCTTTATAGAAAATGTATAGGAAAGGTATTATTTTAAATCCATTCATTATCAATAGTTGCTCATCACAAGAATTCTCTGAATAAGTCACATTTTGCAAATCATATCAGACATGGTAAGAACTACCGGAAAGCACCTTTATGTGTGCTGCTGCCTACCTAAGTGACAGGGAGCTGAGTCTGTTTCCTGACTGACTGATAAATGTTGTGTATATGGGAATGACAAATAGCCAGTAGTGAATAATGGTAACTTGTTTTCTCACAAATGTCAGTCCTGGACGGTCTTAGAAGCAGAAATCACAATATTTCTGCATGTGTAAAAAAAAACCAAACAGAAATCACCGCATGGTGTCATGAGATGAATTTTACAAATGTATTTTTAAGTATAACTGTACAGTGATTCGGGCAACAGCTTGCTTTGAGAGCAAAGCTATTATAATCACTGTTCCCCCTCTAGCTTCCTCCATTGCTTCAAGGAACTTGTTAACTTCTTCTTGGGTCAAAAGCATCCTTTAACTTCAGTGAATACAGGATTCTTCTGACTCTCATGCACCAGTGTCATGCCTGATGAATAAAATGACAATAATACAAGTTGTCAACCTCACAGGAAGTTTGGGAGGCAAAATACTTTAAACAACTGATATGTCATTTTATAAGCCATGTAAGTACCTGCCTCAGATTATTCAACCAGCTCTATTCAGTACAAAAAAATAAGGACACTTCCTGGAGCACTAGATTACCTGCAAATACCTGCAAAGTAGTTTGAACAGATGTTTTGGCCTCAGTTGTCATTGAGCAACTGCTCTTATTCTGCAATGTATGTAAGCTTAGACTTTCTTCGGTCAAGGGTAAGGTACTTTTCTTCTTGTGCTTATTGAAGGGTAAGAGCATCCTCACAGATGTCTAACATGAAGCTACAGACACAGTAAGGTTGTATACCATCTTATTTTGCAGTAATCATCTGTAAATCCAAATCCAATGCTCCACTATACGTGAGCAGGGTTCCAAGATCTGGTCTCAAATATGAGTTGTCCATGACCTTCAAAACTTACATACGTCGGTCAACTTCTCCTGTGTCCTCCTCCACTGGGCATTTCTGTTGTGGGACTTCTGGACACCTAGGCTAGATGGATGTCAATGATAAAAAGTTACTTGCTAGATTCTGTGTGATATCTGCTTGCATGACCTAAAAAAATGAAACTCTCAGGATTGTGCTACTGGGAAGAAATCGTAGGTGAGGAAGTTTACACAGCATAGTCCCCATTACTCCCAAGCTCTATGAGTGTTACCTGTATTTGGGGATGCCACAGTTCAATTCTTTGAATGAAGAAAACAAGCACCATTCAAGCCAACAACTATAATTTCATATTTCTTGGCTAAGCACCCATAGCAGGACAGCTTTGTCTCCTGGACATTTCGTTGTCACAGGACTTTCTTTTTCCCCCATCTCTTTCACTTGCCTGCCCTGCCTCCCATGCTCCCTCAGCCTGGTTTATTTGATTTACTGCGAAGTCACTGGGGAAGCTCAAGTTACAGCTTTGAAGTAAGCAGTGACTTCAGGGTCCTTGGCATGCACACACTTCCCCTGTCTAAGCCACATCAGGCGTTGCCCACTCTCAGAGAGGCCCTTCTTCTGAGTAAGGGAACAGACTTTTGTAGCTCTTGATCTTTACAAATGAACTGTGGGCCATACATCAGGCTTGGGTTTTCATCTATTTGGGTTTTGGTATTTTTTGGTTCAAGGCATGCATAGCTATGTTAGCTTACTTTAAAGTTTGCAAATTATCAGTGAGAAAAGGAGAAAAAAACCCCAGAGCTACCAACAGTTGAATTTTATGCAGCTACACAAAGTTATCTAATTAACATCCTAAACAATAATAAAAAGAATTATACTTTACGAAGCATTGAATAAGATCCCGCTTCGTAAATTTTGCTTCTGTATTGATGGGCACATTTATTTTCAAATTTGCAGGTGTGACATTCCAACAACATAGTTTTCTTATTCAACTTCTATGTGAGTGTTTTATTGGACTCCGCTCTCAGAAAACCAAAAGAAAGAAGTGCAACCCTTGCAAAGTATTTAGATACACAAATCATCAGAGTGACATTACAAGAGATTTGCACAATACCAAACAGCAAGCATAAAATTACCATCATAACACATTTTTCCTGTGACAAAGCGGTTGTTTTGGTTATTTTTTTCCCATTCCATTTGCACGCATAGGCAAACCTTTCATCAACTGTGGTCAAATCTTGATAAACTTACTCACAATAAGTCATATACGAGACTATTTTGTTGTCACTTCAGATCCTGTATGTGAATGCTTTTTTCAGTTGTATAAATATCTGCAGGTTATATTTATATATGTCATTTCTATCTTATTCTGAAAAAAGGTGTTGTAGGTTGGTTTTGTTTGTTTCCAGGAGTTTGAGGCAGATGATAAACATGCTTCATAGCCTTTCTAACTCATTGGAACTGAACCTGACATTATTCTCTTGAAACCTTCTCTTGAATGCTGGAAAACCTAATTCAGATTTTTCAGCTCTTTGTTACAGCAACCAAGATGTTTTAGGCGACAAAATTATCTCTGCTGATGCTCTGCACAAAAGCAGAAGCACAGTTAGTACTACTTTGTTCCAGTTAGTCCAGGCATCATGTGACACCCGAAGCAGCTGTAGGTTTGATTTATGACCAGCTTCCAAGCTGGGTCAGAGCCTGTGCTGGGAAGAGATGGAAAGAGTGGAAGTGCATCAGGCTGCAAGAAACCTACCCTGCTTTCCAAGTACAAATCCTTAACCTTAGTGTAGTTTAAGTTATAACTTCTCTTCAATAAATTGGTAGAGATATACTACTAAATCGCCCGCCTCTATATAGGTTTGGATATACAAATTTTAAGCTTTTCTCCATTGAAATATAAGAAAAATTTGGAAAATACAAACATGTAAGTATTTTGGCTTAATATAAGTGGGTAAGCATTGCCACTTCTAGGCAAATCATTAATACTTCCTTGAATATTAGTTTATTGTGGTGTACAAACTGCATAAGGAATGCCAGAAATAATAGCAACATCTGACCAGAAGGCTTGAAAGTGCAAAATCTGAAGGGTGCTTTCCTGCCGTTCAGAGTGCTTGAACTTGATGTAATGCCTTAGAAAACTCTGCTGAAGTCAGCAGGCAGTTTGTCCTGAGTCTCAACAACTGTGTCTGGCAGGAACTAGCCCACTGTCTAGCTTGTGTGTTGTAAATCTGCTCTGCCTATGGGATACCCTGCCTAAAATGTGCTTTACAAATTCCCACCTTTCTGGTTACTTGAATCTGCTAGAAAATACTTAGCAATTAGGAAGTTTGTTGCTGAGAACCTGACATAATACTGGAACAAGCATTTTGCTGTGCAGTGTATGATGCTCCCTTTAGGTTAACTTTAGTCAAACAGCAATAAGTCTGTATGGAAAAGTCCAGGTAGTTTGGATTTAGAAAAAAAAAGATTAGTTTGTTGTGTCTCAGATCTCCTTTTTATTCTAAAATAGACATGACAGTGCAGGGACAAATGTAGCATTGACTTCAGGAGAACTTTTCTGACAGAAATCCGCTGAGCATCTGGCCTCCAGGACAAAAAACGAGTCGACACACACATACCCTTGTGCCCACCGTGCTTTCAGAGACAAGCAACTGGTGCCTCTGGGAATCAGTTTCTGAGCCAGTGAAGGCTGATCATGCCCCGCTCCTTTAATTGCTGAAATACAGCCCAGCTGTGTGTCTGCAGGACCTGTTCCAAACTAGTGCAGGAAATTATGAAATGGGCCATATAAATCCTCTGTGCAGCAGTTTGAACGCCCTTGCTAATTTCAGTGTCTGTGGAACCTCCTGCATTTCCTCTGCTTTTTTCAGGATCTGCACAGGCACCGGTGAATTATAGGTGGGGACTAGCTAGTATAGCAAGCTAAAATGTAATAAAACCAGAAATAAAGCACTTGGTTACCAGGGTGTAATGAAGGCATGAATAATGAAGACTAGCACAATACCTTTTGTATGTCTTCAAGATAGGTTTAATCCTGGAAAATATTATTTTTATCAAAAAAAAAAAGTTATTAGTCTACTGTTATTGTCCATCAAGCTCTATGGCTGATATTATGTTGAAAGCTAATAAAGATGATTAAGTGATCCTGTTTGACCTTCAAAATCTATGAATTTCTGAACTGACTTTTGTAGCAAGTGGTTCTGCTATTAAACCAATTCTAACTATTTCTAATTATCTTTTCAGGTGAACAATATTTGGTTATGCGTGAACCATGCAACAGCACTATCTCCTGATGCGTCCAACCTGATGCCGCAATATCCTTCTCTCGGTGCCTTTCAGGGTTACTATCGAGGGCAGACAGAAGGAAACCCGTGGGCTGCTTTTACTACAGCTGCCGGGCTTGGATCCCTGTGCCAAAAGGCTTGTAGGACAGAAGCTCTTTTTACTGAGGGAGAGCACGTGATGTTAATGAGATGTGCAGTAATGCATTTTCAATTCCAAACCTATCCCAGAGGGAGGTACTTCAAGGATTAATGGAAAGCAAAACACTGGTTATCTTGTTAAGATTTCATTTACAGTACTTCTTATCAGGACTTAGAAATATGGAAGTTATTTATGTTCTTAGGATGTGTGATATTTCATTCTGCAAAGTGGTGGTACTTACAAAATTTGCCCACTGAGGTAAAAAGCAAAGGCTAACAAGGAGAAGGAGATCTCTCGATTTAATGATCGGGACTTCATCCTCAAGGATCAGGTAGGGTTGAGAAAAGGCAAGAAGGATTGTTCCTTTAGTTGAAAGGAAAGCACTAGTTAGTTCAGTTGGTTTAACCCAGCATTTCTTGAGTACTCCCGAATAGTTCCCCAAGTGGGAGGAGTCAGCCAGAAGGAGAACAAAAGAAGCACACAACTGAGCTGCCTCTCACTTTCCTGATTGCTTTCGTGGGCAATCTCACATCCCCTGTAATACCAGCTAAGAGAACACCTCGAAGCATGCCCCAAAGCCTAAAACCTTAACAAATCAGCAGTGGACTGTTTTCCATTGAACCTTGCTGTTGGCCTCAGGCTTCAGTTTAGTAGAGGAAAGTATGTAAGATGATTTTTTTGCAGTTAAAGATTTTTACCAAGACTTTTCAGCTTGATTCTTTTGGAAGTACACTACTGCTAGATGAGGAATGCAGGATGCTCTAAATATTCACCAGTGTTCTTTAGACGGTGTCCAAAGGAAAAATCTGTCAAAAATCAACATTTTAATGCAGATGGAAACAGTTTTATTCTATAAGAAGACACAGAGGCCCAAGGGCATTCTCAGTAACAGGAAAATTATTTGCAGTCGGTCAGACAAGCTGTCTGACTCAGGTAATCTGCAGTTCATCGGGTCATTTGGTTGAAACTGAAGTCCAAGATGAGACACTCCGTTCAGATGAAATGAATTGTAATGGGTTTGTGTGCGTGTGCGTGGGCCTGCGTGTGTGCTTGTGTGTGTGAGAATCTGGGTTTATTTGCTGTACGTGTGTTAAGGTGTCTGCAAAGCTTTTGGACAGCAGCAAAGCAAACTCAAGAACAAAGCAGACATTTCATTCATCAATTCACTTTAAGGGGGAAAAAAAAAAACCAAACTATTTCAGGAAAGAGGACACAGATGTTCTACATTAAAAGCCAAGGGAATTGGGAGAAATATTCCTTTAGCAGATGGACCAGTATCAAAATTCCTAGCAGACTGGTATCCAAATACCTGCTGGTGAACAAAGTCACCAAATACCTCTCCTGAAAGAGGATGAGAGATGTGTTTAGCATTCCCATTGGCGCTCACCAGTGGCTGTACAAGTGTTTTCTCATTAGCAGGGCTGTCTTGCCTTTGCTTGACTCTGGAAGTAAAAGGAGGAGAAATGTTCAGTGATTGTTTATACTGTAGGTGTAAACTGCATTTCCCCAGTGGGAACCCAATCTGTGCTGTGTTAAGCTCTGTGCCAGCACAAGGTGGTAGACAATCCCTGTCCAGAGATTATACTTCTAAATGAGAATTAAAAGCAAAGGGAGGGAAGGATCTTTGTCTCATTTGCTGTCCTCTGGCTAACTCTTGATCCTTCGCAGACTAAGCAGTGCCCTCACCTACTTTGCGCGGGTGGTGAGACAAAGAAAAGTGTAAATCCAGCCTAAATATTGTATCAGGCTGGTTTGGAAACTACTCTGCAAGGCTGTTGCGAAGCAATCAGCAGAGACGGCTTCTTGGCCAAAACTGAACGGCACAGCGTTCCCTCAACGATGCCCCACGCCACAGACCAGGGCTGGTGCTGGGCTTTGCCACTGCCCTGGTGGCAAATTGCACCACATCGCTGTGTGCGTGGAAAGAGGGCAAGGCCTTAAGCTTCAGCGATGCTGAGCCATTTTCCTCGTCTCTCTCCTCTAGCCAGGCAGCCTCCCTGAGCCGCTGCCTACAAAAAGGCTCAGCACATCTGTGGTTAATGCCTACATGTGCTTCTGATTATCTCTTCCTTCTCCTCCCCCCTCCGCTGCAAACTGTGGCTTGTGTGCAGCTCAGAGAGAGCAGGCAGAGGAAGTAAAGGGCTGTCTTAGGGAGCTGCTGATTTTCTCCAGTTGGCCCTGACTGTAACCAGTAAACAATTCTTCTAAGCATATAACTTGTATGTAACTTTACTGGGCATTTTCTCCTGGACAGGACACCAGCAGCAGCAGGAGAAAAAAGTATGGTAACAGCAACAGTGGCATCTCTTTAATCATCTCCTCCCACCCTTTAGTCTGAGAGCCATGAGAATTTAAGCCCCTGCCTTCAGACCACTGGCATGGGAGTCCTTTGGGAGCTCAGACCTTGAGCCCGACCATGAGTCCTCTTCTCGCTCGAAGAACGGGGATTTTGCTTCACCACAGCATCAGGACACACCACTTCCATCATGTCTTCAAAAATTCTTTAATATCTCTAGAGTTTTGCTTTATTTTCTCATGTGTACCTGTGAAGGCTCCAACTGACAATTTCCTAGAGGCAGCCTGCTGTCCACTGCATGTCTGCAGGAGTCACTGCTAGCCAGGAAGATCCACAAGGTACTTAAATCCTGACTAACAAAAAGCTACATTTAAAGACAGAAGTGGCATGGTACTCATGCATAGGTTTTATGTGAGCTCTTTGGGAAGGGTTTCTTCTCCCCAGGAAGGTAAAAATCAGCTTTGAGTTAGAGGCAAGATTTGCCCAGAAAGCAAGACCGATGGGAAATTATTCTGTGCTTAAAACAAGCATTTTGAGAGCTGGAATAACAGTCAGAAGACTGGTGGTGGTGTATTTGTGTGCCCTGTGTAATAAATTGCAAAACTGACAAAAAGCAGGTTAAAGGTCATGAGTGCCAAAACACTATTTCCAGTCCTCCCCTTCTGCCACATTGGGACCATGAGCTTGTGTCTGGGGAAATCAGTGGCTGGTCCTCATGTTGCAAGACCAGGGTCCAGGAAACATCCCTCACGGTCAGTCCCACCTCATCAGATGGAATCACTTGGAGATAGCCTCCAACCAGAGCAGCACATCTCCTTCCAGCTGGATGGAAGCTTTCCCCATGTTGAAAAGCACTTTTTTTGTACTAGAACATCACTTTACAATACAGTATAGAAACGCTTGGAGTCTCAGCCCACATAAGATCCTCACTGTATTGTTTGTATGGCTGCGAAGAGCCTACCCTGTGGTGTTTAAAGCCTGCATACAAACAAGACAAAATGCATTGGTCAGAGATCAGCAAACTCTTCTCATAATATGCTGATAGCAATGGTTTCACCTGGTATTTTGGGCAGAATTATAAGGAGTGATATCAATAAGGATTCCTAATCCACGTCATTAGTTTTCTGAATAGCATTATGCACCAACACTACAAGCTGACTGGAAACTTCTGATAATTTTCCTTGAGAGAAAACAGCTGTGGAAAAAAATGGAATTCTTTCTGGTTTTGTTTCTAAAAAAAAAAAAAAGACTGAAGTTTTGTTGTAAAACTGAAATACTCAAATCAAAACTTGCACTGGTTTATACTGAAAATAAGGTTTGTCCAGCATTTAATTTTTCTCTTGTTTATGAAAGTGGAGGAGGAAGTCCTTGCACGTAATTTTTACAAAAGTAAGAATTTTTGAAAAGCTTTGGCTCTGTTCAGAATTATACGTGAACTTGTCTCTGTTAACATTCAGAAAATACCCATCTGCAAGTAATGTATTCCCTGGTGGCGCTTACGGCCTGTCTGCAGGGAAGAGACGGTGCGAACGGGACCGATACGAGAGCGGACATGCCCTCCTCCACCGCTGGCCCCTGTGTTTGCAGCCCTGGCACGCAGCCCTCAGCCCTGCCTTGCTCAAACCTTGCCGGGCGCTGGAGCAGAGCCTCCAGACAGCCTCACAAAGGGCCCACCGCGGCGTGTCCCCATCTGCTGTCCATTACTGCACGAGACGTGCCAGCCTCATGTTGTCAGGGGCCAGCACCCTGGTGCTTCTTCTGCTCAGCAATAATACCGGCCGATCTCCAGAGCTGGCGGGCATCCAGCCTCCCAGAGGGCTTGGAGGAGCATTTCCTCTTTGAAGATACCACAGGTCCGATGATGGATCCTTGGGAATGGCACTGGAAAACTTGCTGTTTTCTGATAGGGAGTCATTGCCCAGCAGAAGATCCCAGAGTTTAGCGCATTGTCAAACCCTGTCACAACATTAGAGGGATGAAGATAAAAGGTGAGTTGGCCCACACACCTGAAGTCTACCTGCAGCTTGGCAATGTGTTTTAAAGAGCCCACGTACACCACGTGCAAGCCATTTAACATCGGCTGGAGTTATTTGGCAGCAAGGAATGGAAGGAAGAGGAAAAGGAATATTTCCAGCTTTGGAAAAATTATCTCTAATTACCTCTTTTGAGCCAAGTGATCAAGGATTGGAAACATTAATATGGGGGGGAAAGTCTTAGAGAGTTGCTTAAACAGTTGTATTTACTTGACGGGCACTGGCACTCATTCAAAGTTTAAGAAAATGTGCAGTGGTGGCTGATTCTGTTATCAGCTGAGTGAAAACCTGGAGCATGACTGATAGACCTGGAGCTCAACACTTCTAACTTAAAACACCGTCCGTCTTGTCTGGGACACTGACCTGCCTGTGCCTCTCAGTCCTGTTTTTGTAGTTGACAAATTGCAAACAATGACTAGCTTTGCATAAAGCAACTGGAAATTGCACAGAGCCAGATAGAAGCAGATTACATCGACTTTGCTCGTTGAATTCCTGGCTCCCACAGTGACCACGGTAGCGCTTGTCAGCAGCACAATTCTGAGGTTCTCCCTAGCTCCGCAGAGCCGAGAGAAAATTAATACTGGAGAGGTCAGGTTAGAACAACAAATGAACATTCAAATTCTGTTAAATAGAAGAAGCCAGATCATTAAGAAAGGCAGGCTGCTGTATTTAGTCTGAGGATGACCTAAGAAGTCAGTGCAGCATCTCATCTGTTAAACAATGCCTTCATTTACATTTCTGCTACAGGTTGTAGGCATAGGTACTATAGTTTTGGTAGTGTTACTGTTGGCAGAGATCTGTCAAATTTAAATACAAAAGCCTCTGGTTATCTTAATTATTAGATTTGCCACAGTGCAGCCATTTATATATCGTAAAGCAAGATGGAGACATCTAAAATGTAAATTTTCAATAGCCATTTAGTCCTTGGAAGAATTTGAGACTTTATACTATATCAGCAGAAAACATCCAAATAAGAGCGGTTTCAAAACCTTGAGCACCATAAGGGAAAGACCAGTCGGCGAAGAAGCACACTTTGTGTGGCATGATCTCTGACAATGAGCGTTGACCTCATTTTTAATATTTGTAGTTCCAGTCGTGTCCAGCTTGTATCAAGTCTTAACCATCTGCTGTTATCAGGTTCAGAATCTACATTCTGAGGCAATGTGAAGTAGTTCCAGTGGAGCTAATCTCCAGTAGCCTCCCTTTCAGGCGATTTCTGTTTTGCACATTTTGACTTTTTGCCTAAATCCTATCAGAACTACTGTGCAGCTCATGCTGTATGAAATACTAACATCTAGGTGGAAGACGGCTATTTTGCAAGACTTGTCTGCCAGGAAGCCTAAATCTAAGCATAAGCCTTGTTAGACACGAGAGACTCCAGGTGACAAAGAACCCTTGACAAACAAAACGTGACGTCTGGTTAGTTTTTCTGGATAGGTGGATGCTCAGAACGACTGTCTGCCAATGACTCCTGTCTGTCCGAGGGGTGGGAGGTAGGGGACAAACTGGGACTTCCTCCCTTAACGAGGAAATGAGTAGAGCTTTTTTGCTCCTGCATGCTGCCTCTTTTCATCAAACCCACAAGAATGGAGAGACACCCCCTATTTAATTCAACTGAGGATGCATGACAGGCTTTAAAGCTGCTGGGGGAAAGAAACAGTCATCTGACTGTTCCCATCATGCACAGAGGGAAAGTATGTGATTGCATACACTCAAACAAACAAACAGGATATTGGTTGTTGAGAATGCCTTTTACTTGTGCCAGGGTTGAAATACTGGAAGATGGAGTTGGGGTCACCTCAGCCAGTGAGACCTGTACACTATGGAAACAGTATTGTTCCTACTCACTTTTTAAAGGAAATTAAGTACACACAGGGAAACATTTCTTATGATACTTAATAGTACAACGCTTAGCTCTTGGCCCCCATTATTCATCCCTGACATTGTGGTTTTAGGCAGCAATAAGAGCTGAGGAGACAGTATAACAAAGATTCCTCAAGCATTCAGATTTTAAAACAAATTCACTTTGACTGTCTCCAGCTCCTCATTGTATTAGTAAATATTTTAAGCCCAGATTTGGCAAAGGACTTAGGGACAAGCCTAAAGCAAAGATTATGTTTACTTCCTAGTATCCTCAGTGCTTTTTAAACCTAACATGTTTACCATTAGTATAGGGATGAACTCTCCATGAGCAAGGAGCTTAGAACTTGCTCCAAAGCCTTGTGGAATCAACAGAAAGAGCTACGGTGACATCCTTGGTTTCAAACTAGAGCCGTAAAGAGTGATCCTTGCTACTGCACTGTGGAAATTTGTCAGAAGGAGACTTCAGACTGCATAACAAGCAAATTGCAAATGTCAAACAAATATTTTAGTATGAGTGATTTGCCTGGGTCTAATCAGGGGTATGTTTCAACGAGCATGGTGGACCAGATCCTCATCTGGTTTTTATCAGACAGACTCCATGAACTTGAGAGGAGCTATTCATAACCAGGATAGCCAAAGAACTAGTCTATTATGTGTAATATTTCTGCTAGAATGAATTATACTCCTGAGCCTCCTTAGCCAAGTAATCAATGGAAAACTGTCTTTTTGTGTGTAAATATGGGCAGCTATCTGCACCTAATCAGTTCCCAATGCACAGCCCAGGACACTAGAACAACCAAAATCTCTGAAGTTCTCTGGAGAACCTGGAGTTGGGGTGAGGGTAAGACTTTAAAAAACACTCGTTGTCTGATGGACTTTGCTGTCCTCACAGTCCTCAAGAGGTGGAGCTAGACCACAGCCCAGCATTTCTGGAAATCCAGTCCTTACATCCTGCAAATCAATAAATAGATTACACTTTCCTATAGAGACAATCCACTAGAGTGCAGGCTTTATCTGCAACTAGAAGAAAAGAAATAATCGGGACTTATTTTTGCTCCTCTGTTGCACGTAGGGCAGCCAATAATTACCAAATGGCCCTACCTCCACAGCAGAGAGGAGAGGACAGAGGTGCAGTGCGCATCTACTTTCAGGGAGATGCTGCTGCTGGCAGGTCATGCGGCTGTGCACCTGGCTGTATGCCAGAGAAAGAGACTCGGTACCCAGCCCACAGATCAGCATCCCTCACCCACAGTGCCCCCTCTGATTCAAAAATACTGTTGTGTGTTGTGCAACAGCCAGCAGGGCTTTCAAGGGGTCCGTCTCTGGGTCCAGCTCATTCATAATTCCCCTGCCCTTGTCAACCTTGCCACAGAAAAGAGAGGCTGTTAGATATAGGTGTTGAAAGTTTGGATGGCTACTAAAGCTTGTGAATATTTTTTGCCCAAAAACACCTTTGAGGAATGCACGTTGCCCAAAAGTCTTTGTTTTATGAAAGCATTTCAAATTCAGGAAAACATTGATTTTTCCCATTTTAGAAAAAGGCAATGTAAATTTTAATTTGTCTTAACTTAAAAAAAAAAAAAAAAAAAAAAAAATCTGCTTTTCATCTTTGTTTTTATTTTCCTTTTTTAATATACCCTTCTCAGAAATTGAGGAAAAAGCATTGAAAACCAAGAGGGAGAGGGACGGGGGTCAACAGAGAAAACTCCCTCCTCTCTCCTTTTACTTTCCTTTCCCCCCTGTTTTCTTCTGACCTCCATCCTCTCGTGGGAATAGTGGCACAGCCTCTTACATGTTTTTAATTTGAGTCGGCTTCAAAGAACTGAGGTCAGAGCCCTTCACGTGTCCCTGCCCAGATGTGTGGGAATGGACAGCACAGCTGCGCAGCTCCCCCCCTGCCTACCCACTCCACCTCCACTGGAGTAGGCACCTGGAAGCATCAACATCCCTGGAGTCCCATGTCCTTCTCAGGCACATTAGGATGTCACTTCCCCAGACTGGTCCTCAGCCACAGATCATTTGCTGCCAAAAGGGGCCATGAACACTATTCTCACTCTTCTTCCAACAGGTGGACGAAGGATCTTGAACTAAGACCATCAGGTTTTATGTAATCTCACCAGGCACATACATACGGTAGCCTGCTCCTGCTGTCCTTGAGAAAAGGATTAGTGATTTTGAGTTGTATGCCCCTGACCAGGACTTGCAGGTCTGCCAGACTCTCATGTCTAGTAATCAGTAGCGCCAGAAAGACTATATCATATTCTGTGGACCAAAATACCATGTTTCGTGTACAATTGTTTCCTGCCATGGTAAAATTCAAGGTGACCAGGGAGTCTGATTTAGTAGAAGTCACCACACTCATGTCAATGAAATGTCATTTTTCAGATGACAATGAACTAAGTACAAACAAGGGTGGGTGAAGTACTTGAACAGGGCACAGTGACATGGCAAAGCTACCTCTATGCTTATGAAAGCAATGGATAACAAACTATCATTATGGGCAGTTTATGAGCCTGCTATGTAATTGCCAAGTAATTTCATTTGATAGCTATTTCTGAGAGCAATAAGGAAACAGGGAAAAAAAAAAAAGGAATATGATCATCAGATCCAATTGGGAAAGACACTGGTGACATGAAAACCTAACCCCAAAAACAGATGGTCTGTGAGAAGGCTATCCACTCGTTTGGGGTTTTTTCTCCTTTATTTTCATGCACAGAATGCACATATGTATTAACCATCAGTCAACTTCTTGGATTTTCTGTACTTTACTTTGTTTCTTTACATCCCAAGTGCTTGCAGACTTTCCAGTATCTGCAAGTATCCTAGGAGCTCTGGATGCAAGAGGCCACGCTGGTGAGGAAGGGGTTACAGTTCAAGAGGGAGACACGTGGTGGCAGATACAGGGTTAATAAATTACTTGCATCTAGCTTATTTGTATCATTAATTTCTCAGTTGTTTTGCTCTTGCAATGCTTTAGAGGATACAGATGGTACCACTTACACATTAGCCTGCTGACCCATGTGAGTTTGAAGCTCAGTGGATGCTAGCACTTAGACATGTAGCCGGCTTATTTGTGGGTATGGGGCTGGCAGCTAGATGTGAAGTGCTACCATTTGGCAGTCATGTCATGGAAACCCCCCCATGAGTGCACATCTGTTGTGTCAGGAATCATTCTTGGAGCCCTTTGCTAATTTCACACCTTGATTCTTTGAAATGATCAAGGTGGCATTCACATTTTGTTAAGTGTAGGGTCCATTTGGTGGTGCCACTGCACTTTTCAGTCCTGGTAGATAGATTTAAATACCTTCTTGGAAACGTGCCATTACTTTCAGTTATGACAAAATACATTCCCCTGACTAACATTCGTTGACCACACCTGCTTGTATGTTTCTCAATTTCCTCCTAGATTTCTATCATCTGGCTTTCAAGACCATAGCTTTATGTTCAACTGTCAATGATTCTCTTTGTTGTCCTTCCACATAGTTACTGGACTCGCACAGCTCTTCTTTGCAGTAGGATCCAAAATGAACATTTCTGTATAGACTGATGACAGTACTCAGCAACATTTTTTCCAAGGTCCATCTTGGGCTTAACTTTGCTCAAATCTTCTTGCTTTGGAACTCCTTGATACAAAGCAGGGAGAAAAGCTTCTTCTGCTGATGGAAAAGAATATCATAGGAGTGGACTTTGCCAAAATTTAGTGATTTTCTGTCTGTCTCTGATATTTAAACTCCCAAGTACAAACAAACGTGACTTAGAGGTGTCTTACATCTATTCTAAATAACCTTGTGTCTGGTTTGGACCTCAGGTGCCCACAGTGCTAGGAAGAGACTATAGTGAAAATCACCTTTGAACACTTCTAACTGCATTTAGCATTCCCTCATGGCTGAGGACCTGCCAAAAAAAGTAACTTAAAATTTACCTCAGACTCAAAGCCTACTGAAAAGGACAATAAGGCTATTTTTGCCTGCTGTTTCTAGAGAAGTTCCAATTGAACTAGAGAAGTTCAAATGCATAAAGATAGTTATTTGTATGTCTTTACACTTGATCATGGGAAAAATATTTTAAAAGAATGAGCTATAAAGAGTACATGTCACTTTTATTTTCTTTTTTAAACAAAAATTGCATTTCTGTTAAAATCAATCTGCCTAACAAGCTTCTAAAACAGATATTTTTACCGTATCCTGTAACAAGAATTCCATATAATGCCCAGTAGCTTCTTTTCAAATTTGGACTTGCAGTGCCATTTTCTGTATTTCTGCTGTGCGGCTTTTTACTGGGAGTTTCAGAAAAGCTAGCAGTTTCATGTTTGATGTGAAGACAAAGCAGATGGATGGATGGATGGATGGATGGATGGATGGATGGATGGATGGATGGGTCTCCAAACCACCCTAGCTGAGTGCAGGTGACCGAGCAGAGAAGCACCACTGCGGAGGGATGTGCCAAGGGACTTGCACTGGGCTGTGCTTGGATGTGCAGTTGCAATGTGAGTCTGGACAGGAGCAACAGGACAGGGAGTCTGTCCCTCCCGGTCCTTCCTCACCTGGGGAGAAAAGGGCAAAATTGCATGTTGTGGTGAGGGTGACGGAGAGCGTTGGGGCAAAGAGGGAGAAGGCAGAGCAGGAAAGCAGCTGGGTGCCTTTTTATTTTACTTTTTCAAATGGAGGACATTTGTTGTGTGGTCCCTCCTGCAATGCACGAGGGAATGCTGAGGGGCTGGAAGGGAGGAAGGAGGCATAAATAGAAACGCAAAAGGGGTGTCTGAAAAAGAAAATGCAGACCATGGAGGGAAAACCTGGAACAGTTTCAAAGCAAACCTCCCCCTAACTATGAGGAGCGGGCCTGTGAGTCTAAACATGCTCTGTAATTTGCTGTAGCTCGTATCCTCTAATTTAGCCACTAGGTGTGTTCATGCAGAAATACAGAACTAAAAGCAATTCAGAGCATGTCAGGAAGTGAAGCTGAGTATGTGTTTCTTGGGACTCTTTGTCCGGTTGAAGTACACTTAACTACGTGTTTGGGAATACAGGTTGGCAAACAGCATAGCCAGAAAAAGGAAAAAAATATTATTTTTTCTTCAGAGCTCCTCAGTCATTAGTGAACTGTGCTGGAAGTGTTAATGTATTTCTATTTCAGAAGTTTGTACAGGAGCTACCACCACAATGCAGCAATAGAACTGCTTGAAAAGCCGCAAAAAAGCCATTTTTCAATTTAGGAATAGTCACAGGAGTATTGAAACATACCTGTAGGTGCAAAATCTGTGTTCATTGTGTGAGTTGCATTCATTTGCCTGACTTTTCTTTTTTTTTTTTTTTTTTTTTGGCTCTTAAGCTGTAATTCATAGACTTCCTCATTGATCCTGGTATTTATGGTGAGGACAGCATCCATAGACCTGTGAGGCTAAAGGCCTGATTATCCTGCATCTCCTTCTGCAATCAGGAAAGAAACCATTGCAGGGGTGTGTGTTGGGGTGAAAGCCAAGGCGTCCTCTGGCCTGACACTGATTTTTCAGGGCTTGGCAGCATTTTCGGTCAGCAGAAGTGTTAGACTTCTGCTGCTGTTGGGGATTATTTGTATGAAGCCAGTGCCCTGGAGTCTTTTTCATGGGCTAGATCCTCACCGTGTGCAATGCTGGATGAAGCACATAGTAAAAATCAAGGTCAAGAGGTAAAAACGGAAGTAAGAGATAAGAAGCCACAAATGGGCACAATCAGGAAGACTGCAAAATAGCAAGACTGCATCAGTCAGGGTAATAAACCGATGACCTAACTCCCTCTCAGTCCCTCAGTTTTTCCCAGCTCAGTGCCATTTCCTCAAGAGGTCAAACTTCTTCACCTAAGACACCTCCTTCTCACGACATTTCACCCGCAGGTGTTGCTGGTGCTTTCCACGTGGAAATGAACATGCTGAGCCTTTAAAATAAGGTCACCCACACTAGTTGCCAGAGGTGTGAATTATCAGGCATGGTCAGTGTGCTATATGTAGTTCATTAGAGACCACATCTGGTTTAAAGAGGTTGCGCATGAATCAGATACAAGCTTTGAATTGGCTTATTATTTGGGGGGACCGTTTGGGCAGGAGTGCCATAGAGGCTTTTCATATGCATACAGGCACAGGATTTTTGATTTATAATAAATGTGAGGGCTTGTTTTGTTGTGGTTAGATCTATTCTGTCACTTATTTTGTAATTTTGCTGGTAGTTGCGAGGAGACAATGTTAAATACTGCAGATTTTGAGAGGTTTTGAAGAATTTCATTCCAAAACTTGTTGAGGGGTTATCTGTTCAGTACATCAGTTTAGATAGAAATGGATATGTAGTAGATAATTGTTAATATATTTAGTTCAAAGCTCATTGTTAATAGTTAGTCTGTGGGTTATAGACTGTACTTGATACTTAATACAGTTTATGTATTAGTCTATAGTTAATAAATAACTGCCATGGTTATAGCATCTGTTAATGCCACAAGAACATCTGCAAATAATAAAGCAATTTATATACTGCTTATACAAACGTTCATTTCCTTAATGTCTGGACCTAACATAGTCACCAGTCACTTCATGGTCTGGAGTGGGGGTATCCACAGTATGCACAAATACACAAGCTTTTGAAGAGGACAGGTGAATAGAAAACTGATGTAGTTCCCCAAGGAATCAATTTCTGCCTATTCTATATAATTGTCGAAACCTCTCAACATGCTGAAAGACAATTAGCTGCCATTAGGTATGTCCTGAAAACCTGTAGCGACCTCCTGGCTATCGAAGTCACTTATTCATATTTAAGAGTGTGGGGTTGCTGCTGTGGTCGCTTTCTTGGGCTTTTGATCATTCTTGTGGGTGGAATGGAGGTTGCTGCAATGTGACGGACAATCCTGGGCTCCCACAATAGGGACAAACCTGGCAAACGTTATGGTCAAGGGCTTAGGGTCTGACCGTAGTCATTAAAATGGAAAATTACAAGTAATTCCATGCCAGCAGCAGAGACTAATAGCAAAAATGTGGCACTGTGAGCTTTGCTTCTGCCTCTGCAGATGTGGAGACGCAAAAGGGACAAAAAGGATTTATGCTCTGCTGAAGGTATAATCAGCACTAGTGCATCCAAGCAGAAGTGAGCAGCAGAATTACTGCTTTGGTTTTCTTTTCCACACTTTTAAATAAGCCATCAGAGGTCTGTTTGCTGAAGACCTCCTAATGACAAGATGATATTGTCACAATAACAAGCGCATACCCCAGCCTAAACCTGCATGCCTGTTGGGAAAGAGAATACTGTGTCTCCCATGCCATACGTGGAATACTTGCTGGGAGAAACAAATGGTGTCCCCCTCCATTTAACTGCATGTCAAATGATCTGGGTAAGTATGGCCTCCCCACTAATGCTTTCTTGTTGCCATGTTGGTCTGAGAGAGGATTTTTTAGAGGGCTCCAGACCCCACACTCTGTTTTGCTTCACTGAGATTAGGGCACTTCGTGTTCTGCTCTGAAACCAAGCTCCCTAAAGGATCACGAGTTTTCTAAATTTAGGTCCCATCCTCATTAGAGGAAACGTTCTGATTTCCCTTTCATTCTGGCTGAATTTCCCCTCCAACCTGTAGGCTTATGAAAGCAGGATGGCATGAAATATTTATGAAGGGGTTAGTCCTGGCCGACGTGGAGCTAAGGTGTCTAGTCCATCTTTCAGTGTGTTCGCCCCTAACTCCTCTTTATCCGATATATGGAGGTGTGTGCTTGTGCACTTGCTTCCCTGAAACTTGTCTCACGCAGCTGGCCTTTTTTCCTTTTTACGTGTCACATCCCATGGGAAGTGGGATTCTGGCTGGTTTGCAGGAGGTCAGCGTGCCAAGTAGCTGCTTGTTGCAGTCATTTAAGGTAAACTTGCTTCTGCTCTATGCATAATTCTTCAATGAAACACCTGCAGCCTGGGCAAGAGCATCCTGGTACTCAGTTCAGCCATCACGGTACTCTTGCTGTTCAAGGTCATTTAGAATAACAGTGGCTACAGCTAAGGCTTGGATGAGGGCAAATATTTGATCTGGCAGAGGACAGGAAGGACAGGAAGGAGCTACCAGCCTCAGCTATGCTGTCATCCCCGAGACCATCTCACTGTGGGTTGGTTAGGGGAAAATTTTTGGCAGGTGTTAACAAAGTTAACCTGGGTATACTCATGAGGAGGGTTCATAGCGGTGGCTGGGTTCATGGGGCTGGAGTTAGGATCTGCCTTTTTTGTTGAGAAAAGCAAGGTCCAATTCTCAAGATACATCAGTCTTCTCAAAGGCAAGTTTTGGTATCTCAGCTTTCCTCTGGGACTCCTGACTCACACACTGACAGCTGAATCACACTGAGACCCTCTTACCAACAACACATCCACCCACCCAGAGCTGCAAAGGCCAGTTCTCTATGTGTCCTGGTCCAGCAGCCACTCTTCCCATTGAGCCCACAAGGAACTTCCCACTGTTGGCACCTTCCCCATGTTTCCTGGGGTTGAAAGGGGACTTGATTTACATTGGGTTTCAAACTAAGCACACTGACATCAAAGCAACGGAAATCAGGCCCCAGTAAGTGGTTTATAAATGCAGCCTAAGTGTTTTGAATCAAAATAGTTCTTTCAGTAAAGTTGGAGGGGTACGCCTGTTGCCCTTATCATTGTTAGTTTCTGTCTCGAAAACACTGAAAAATCACTGACATTGAATCCACTCTGGGGATCGTTATAAAAAAGATTCCATTCCTGAATGAAACCCTTTTTGCTAGGTTTTTCCCATTCTTTTTTTTGCATAACATTACTTGGAGAGGATAGTAATCTAAAAGTGAAAGTCATGTACAGATTATCTTCGAGAAACATCCCGTGGGTTGTGTTGTATGACATTAGGGAAAGGATCCTTAGCTCAGGCATGCTTTTCTCACCCCAGATGGAGAAGACAAGGCTTGGTCTGCAGTCTTTACAGTCTTGAGACTGTTTTGGTCCACTGAACAAAGAGCTTATGCAGACTCATCCAGTGAGGACCAGATGTCTGACTCATAAAGTACTTAACTGAAATGACAAAGATATATGGGTTTGGTGGATGTTTCTTTTAGCAAATGTGCTCATATCTCCAAGCTGGCAATGACTACATTTCCTTTCAAATCTGGAAGAACAGCGTCTTTTTGTAGTACTGGTGCATCTATTGGCAGCATCGGATAGCATAAAAGAAACACAATGTTACAAGAAAGGAGGAAGGAAAATCCAAGGGCTTTTGAAATATGCCTTTTGTGTTACTGAGCATCTGAAACTTCTTGGAATGCATGTGTATAAACACAGAACAGAAAAAGATAAATAAGGCTTGAATAAATATTTTTGTGTTACAATTCACCCAAACAGCAGAATTATTTAAACCCTAGTCTTTATGCAGGTTTGACTTTTACAAATGGATCTAAGATATCTAATCAGCTGAACTAAAACCGGCACTGCTCTGACAGAGGAGCCGATGTACTGAGGTGTACAACAGAAGCACTGTGCCACAGAGCAATCTTATCTTCTGCCTTCATCTGCCTGAAATGGCTGTGTAGGTGCAGTGATGTCATCCTGTTGATGTGACCAGGAAGGGCAGTAAAAAACTTCCCAAAGGAAAAGCTTAGACTCATATAAACTGAGGTAAAGAATGACGTCCAAAACCACAGAGGTGCTTCTGCCTCTGTCTCCGTTGAAACCTTACCTCCCATTGAGACCTTATCACTCTCTACAACTACCTGAAAGGAGATTGTAGAGAGATGGGGATCCATCTCTTCTCCCAAGTAACAGGCAATAGAACAAGAGGAAACTGACTCACGTTGTGCCAGGGGAGGCTTAGACTGGATATTAGGAAAAATGTCTTCACAGAAAGAGTTATCAAACATTGGAACAGGCTGCCCAGGGAAGTGGTTGAGGCACCATCCTTGGAGGTATTTAAAAGACAAGTAGACATAGTGCTTAGAGATATAGTTTAGATTAGTGATGGTTTTTGTCAGAGTTAGGTTGATGGTTGGACTAGATGATCTGAAAGGTCCCTTCCAACCTAGGAAATTCTATGATTCTATGATTCTATGAAACCCCTAGGAGCTGGACATCGGGTTTTACTTGACGGATATGAGCCTAAATGCAGAATGTCATGCTTGCAGTACATCCACTGCCAACCTAGAGGGAAGGTGTCTGCTGAACATGTACAACAGGGTGCTGCCTCCAGGGCTGCACAGAACATGAATCTCCATTTCACAGAAAGATGGGGGACAGCAATGGTCTTTATTTTACAGTCTTATCCAAAATGGAGGCAGATTTTCCCACATGCAATGCCAACAGAAGACTCATCCACCGAGAGATGTTATTTACGTCTCAAGCTGAAAGACAAGATCTACTCCTCCCCACATTCATGAACAAGCCTCAGAAAGTTTTCACTCTACCAAACAAGCCTATGTAGAGATTCACAACAGGAAATCCTTAGTTCTGATCCAGAATTAAATTTCCTATGTATCTGTTCTCAAAACAATGTACACTTAGTACATTCTCCTTTTCGATTTCAATTTATCTCTTTAAAATAATACAACATTAAAACAGGCCGTTTTCTTTGGATTTGAGTTCCAAAAGAGCCCCCAAAAAGAAAAAAAAATGAAAAAAACCTCAGTTGTCATTGAAAATCTTCCTCCGAGGAATGTTGCTATAAAAAAAATCACACTTTTTTTAACAGCTATAGGCAATACCACAATCTTTTCACTGTGGTTGAAAACAGTCGGTATGCTATACCTCAGTGATGACGTAAATGAAACTGTATAAATATTCTGTAAATTACTCTTCACAATGAGACATCTGTCTAAGCAAAAGCTTATGTTATTGTCCAGACAATATAGAAAACTTTCTAGCACTGACCTTAGAGAAGACATATTGCACAGCCGAAATCCAAACATGAGCATGCTAAGTGTAGTAAATGCAAGTAAACCAGGGGCACTTTCCTTTCATTAGACTTTCTCCCTGACCTCTGGATGACAAGGGCATAGGAAAAGGAAGCAATTTTTCTTCTGTCCTGAGGGAAGGAACATTTGAAAGAGATTTCCTGTGACTGGACTACATCATCTCTCTGGTGCCTGATCTGAAAATCTGGAAGACCACCTTTTCTTACCATCCATCGCAAAAACTTATTTGCTTTTTTCCTATGAAGTAACTTGTGTCAGATTCACAAAAGCTTTAGGTGAGTATTGTATGTAGCTGAATAGGATCAGTCAAAATATTTCAGCATTTCAGAGAAATGTGATGGCTTACTGGGACAATTGTTCTAAAATCAGTCCTTCGGTTCTCCTTAAGTTTTAAACTATTTCCCACCTTTCTTTTGCCAGGGGCTGTAAAAGTCACTTAATACAGCTCAATACCCTATCCTTCTTCAAGCATGCGGTTGAAAATTTGAGAAAGGATGCCTTCTCTACCCTATGATAAGTTTATATATCTAGCACATTAATTGGTATCACTTTAAGTTGCCATATGCATCGCAGAAACAACACTTCCTGTGTACTTCCAATCCTTTTGAGTTGTGGCCTGTTTAATTATGTCAAGGCCATACATCAAAGCCTTTGCTCTCCGAGTCGCAGGTTCCCAGGGGGCAGTTATCTATGGCCAGCAAGCCAGGAGTCACTGCTGGACCTCTCCGGAGCTCTCTCTGTGGTGGTATCCACCTAAGGACAATATATGTCTCCACATTTCTTATCAGAAGGCCTTCCTGACATGCAGCAGAGCTTTCCTTTTGTTCTAGCCAGATGAATAGGATGCCTCAGCCTTCTTTCTTTGCCTTTTCACTTTGTGCAAGCTCCTGTACTTTAAATAAGCACCCACTAAGAGTATCACGGTTTACATGTTTAACATAACCGTTATGATGCTATACAGAGCCCCAGTTGCATGAAAAGCAAGGCATTGAATGAGAATTGAAGGTACAAGTGTGGGAGAACAATTGACTCCTACACTAAGCAATTGCCCAAAAATACATTGCTGAACTCTTTTAGATTTGTGGGTCTCAGACGTCATGAGATTTATTCTAAGGCTGGAGTTGAGAACCTGATCAGTCATCTTTCTCAGAGAAACAAACATGTCTTTAAATTTAGAGTTGATTCTGGACTATGGCTAGTATCAGGGTAGAATTTGGGATCAGTGTTAGCATTTCAGGGAAGCAAACCAGAGAAGAAACAAAAGGTAATATTTCCACAGGGGTCCTTTCCCCCCCCCTCCCTTGTGCAAATTGGGAACGTTAAGCCAAAAGTTTCACAGGGTTCAGAGAGCTAGCACTAAGACTAAAACTAGACTAAAACCAGAGTTGTAGCTCTGGTGAGGGATCACTAAGGGAAATATGGATGGGATCTAGGGGAAGGAAGGACCCGAGAGCAGATTGCATTTGTGGCTGTTGCTCGAATGTGTCCCAAGAGTACATTAACATTTTGAGTTTTGTATTGCCACAAGTCCCTAGAGCTACTTTTAGAAGTTAGGGAGATGAGGAAAAACTAGAGGCACGGAGAAATGGGGAATTCAGGAAGGATCAGCTGTGCTGTGCTGAGAACTAGTATCAGCCTGAGTCCACATTTTCCTGTTCAGAAACCCACTGCTGTTACAGAACAATGACCAAGATTCTGAATGGGATTTAGGCAACTAGAAATTAATGGTCAGCTCTTACGAGGATGTTCAGGACACGTTTCCAAATGCAGCTGAGAGGAAATAGGCATCAGCTACAGGGATGCTTTTGGGTCTTCCATTTTTAGTGGTCCATAAGCTGTCTGGGGCTTATAATTAGGATTCAGGCTTCAAGAAACTGAAGAACTGAGGTGACAGAGGTGTTTAGAGTAATCCCCCAATTACTTTTTTTCTTTCATGTATATAGTGGGATTAGGGTTGAGAAAGGGATACTAAAATGTTAAAGCAAAAAAGGAGTTTAAAATTGATAGATAATCTTGCTTTAGGATTTGTAGCAGTAATACTTGTTCCTACAATTACTTTTAAATCTGGATTTCGTGTGTGCTGCATGACTTAGACTGAGAACACCGTTAGGTGTTTGTTCAGGTAAATAATTGGACAGAGGAATAAATTCAAAATAAGTCACCAGATACATTGAAAGTTATTATTAGCATTATTCCCAAACTATTTTGACCTGAGTTTCATAGGTATCAATGCCCTAGGGTTCAGATTTAGAGTATTGCTAGTGTTGGAATTAGCAGTATCATGGTATTTGAAGGAAGAAACCAGGGAGGCGCTTCTGCTTTAATGTCACTGAACTAGAGTTTCAGTTTCTAAAAATCCACAACACCGGATGATGTTGAGGTTTGGGTTTTACAGAGGTCACCAGACCAGATCTAAAACTACTGTAGTTAAAGCAAGGGCTGTGATTAAGGTTGAAATTCATGCTGGGAGAAAAAAAAATGGGAAAAAAAATAGCTGAGAAAAGTCTGGTGGCCTAAATTAGGATCTTGTGTGGCTTGGTGCATATTTTTAGATCTTAGGTTTGTGGGGTGGGTGAGGCTGTGTCCTAGATTTTTGGTGATACTTTCTTAGGAAAAGGAAAGGGAGAAAGTGAAGGGCGACAAAAGCCAAAATCAGAAAAAACGAAGGGACAAGGTCAAGCACATTGTGGACGGTGCTTGAACCTGGCCTGGTGGCTTTTCTTGCTGCATTCTCCTACTCTGAAGCCTCACCTTGAGCACCCACCACCCTCACAGCACCCCCACAGCTCTTCCCAACTCTTTCGTAGTGCCAGTGGCTGAGGCGGGGACAGTGCTGGGCTCTGCTGAGGAGCAGGTGTAGGGGAGCCAGGGAAGGGGGATTTTTGTTTATCACAGACTTCAAACAACACATAACTCTTCGTACTACCCTGTCCTGCGTTGAGCAACACAGGACTAATTTCTCTTCTAATGCTGGGGAAAACTGCACTTTTAGAAGACTCTAGTGTCTGAATTCATGAAAATATTTACTTTATAGCCAGCTAGGTTATGTGGGATTCAAGGTCTCAGTGTTTTTGAGCCTGGACAGGTGCAAGGATGAGGAGGAGCAAGGCCTGGGCACTTGACCCAGGCTAGCCAACAGGTTTATTTCATACCATGAACGTCACATTTGATATAAATTAGAAAGTTTGCTGCGTATTTCTCTCTCTCCCTTGATGATGGCGGTCCAGAGAACTTCTTGCCCCAGTGCTGGACCCCTGAGCCCTTCCCTTCCTCCCAAAGCTGCAGCACTCACAGTGTCTGACATTTGCTGTCCCCTGCTGGGAGTGATAATTGGCTGAGTATAATTCTTGTATATCTTATATTACTATCAGGATCAATGCTACTTCTTCAGTATTATTGTCAATTATCCTACTAAATCTATTTATATTTCAACCCTTGTGTTTCCTTTCTTTCCCTTATTCCCGTTCCCAGGTGGGGAGGGGTCATTGGGTGATAGAATGATTGTCTAAACAACAACAAATTGTTATGAGTTTCCTCAAACCATAACATATCCCTAGATATAGCTCTAGTCTCAAGACATCTGGGAATCTCAAGCTTAAAATACAATAAAGAGCCATTTGGACATCAATCCTCAAATTCTCACTGTAGACCACTTACCACCTTTTTGTTGCCAGAGCCTTTAAATAAGCAGAACAACGTTCTGAACGCCAGAGTTAATTTAACATAAATAAAGAATTCAATATGTAAAAAGGGATTAAAACAAATGCTGGGAAAAGCACCCCACTGTGCGTGGTGGCCCATTTCCCCTAATCAGAAACCTACTTGAAACTGAACGACAAATTCAAAACTAATACTGAGACCCATGTTGTGATCAGTCACAGATTTCTCTCTTCAACATCTTCATGTTTTATGGAAACATTAGCTCCTATCTGGGTCTTATAAGAAAAAAGAAAGGTTAAAGCGTTGCAAGCACTCTTGTTGGAAACAGCCCCCAGGATAGTATTAGTAGTTCTTCACAGTATAATGACTTCTGAAAAACAGAACCCTAATCCAAGGCTTTTGTTATTTCTTCCACATCCTAATGATATCTAGAGAGTCTGTTTAAAAATTAATACATACACCTATTCAGCAAGCAGCCATCCATTTTTTTATATGGTGGGTGTTGTAGTCTACAGGTGTCAGCTGGGAAAGAGTTAATTTTTTTTCTACTCATTGCTGTGAAAGAAATGTCAATGACGCATATCGGTTTAGTTGTTGTTAGGTGATGTTTATACTTTCCAAGGACGCTTTTCAGCTTCCCATAGAAGCTGAGAAGGAGCATAGATAGAACAACCAAGGCCAATGGAATATTCCATACCATAGACGTCAGGCTCAGTGTATAAATGGGGGTTGGCCAGGGGAGGAATCTGTGAGACTGACGTGGTGAGACTGACTTGTGTCATCATCATTATTATTATTATTATCATTATTATTGTTATTCTTATTTTCATTTTCCATCATTCTTCTATTAAACTGTCTTTATATCAACCCATGAGGTTTTTTCCTTTCCCTTTCCCCTCCTTTTTTCCCCTCTTCTTCCTGCCCTTCCTGGGGAAGAGGGAGAACTGCACAAGTGGCTGCCTGGTCCTAGCTGCCAGCTGGGATTGAACTACAGCAGCAGGTAACATAATTTGCAGATTTCTAGTAAGGAGGACCTATTTCTCAGCCTACATTTAGACATGACACCTGTGAGCTTGAAAAAACTAAACATATACCAAAGTTCATGCATGTGCAAGATACCCACTTCATCTTTTTTATGCAATGCTTATCAGAACTCCAATTTCTCATGAGCTGAACCCTAATATGAAAGTTAGCCCCCATAACACCAAGCATCTAAAATCTTTTAAAACAGAGAGAAAAAAGAGGGGGGCCCATACTGAGATGACTCCTAGGCCTCAGCCTACTGCACTGGGAAAGCAGCCAACATGGTAGACCCCCTAGTGCAGTAGTAACATCAAAAATCAGGGGGCAATGTGCCTTGCTGTAGTCAAACAACCACTGTTCCTACCAGGACAAGGGGATGTTAAATGTCACCCTTACTTTTGCCACAGCTGCTTGAGATGTCCAGCATGGACAGAGACTGAAAGATGAGAAAAAGGGATATAGGATTCCCATGGCCATGATAATTACAGACCATTTCTGTGACAATAGTCACAAAATTGTTGGGCAACTTGGGAGCAACAGGTCTGTATCAGAAAATAATAGAGTAGAAAAATAGCAATTTTCAAGACTCATAGGATAAGTCTTCAGGAAAGATTAGCCCTCAGTCCTCTCTCTGGGAGAGTACTCATGAGAACATGAAGGAGGGTTATAGGTCCCACAGCCAACTGCTGGTGATCGGAGAAAGGCTTCTCCACATCCTGGAGAGCTCTGAGCCTCTGCAGGAGTCATGCAGGTCCTGCAGAAAATCAGGGTGGCTGAGAGCAGCTCCCAGGCATGGCTGGGTTTGGCAGCAAAAGAGATCAGTGCATATGTTCCTTGGTGACTTATCTGATGCTGCGTCCTCACAGCAGAAAACTAGTACATGTCTTTGGGGACAGAGACTAATAATGCTATCTGGCATTAACTTCTAAGAGGTCAACTCTAAAAATATATTGAAATATATCTCTTTATTCATGTCTACTGTGTACCATTCAGAAAAGTTTGTACTAACGGACCACTACTGCAAAGATACTGCAGAGTAGTTTTGGGCTACTCTGGGTTATTCTTTTCTTGTAACACTGCATTTCTGTATTCACCACATCTCTTCTCTAGTTTGGGGTTGTCTGCTTCTTAAAAGAACTCAGTCCAAGCTATATTTTCTTTGAAATGACAGGCTGGATCCCAGGACCAAGCCTATCTAGGATAATGTGCTTGTACAGTTGTAGAAAGCAGGAGAGGCAAGGCTGGGACTTCTAAGCCCTCGAGGGGGTAAAAAACAAATCATAATGCCAAGACCACAAGGTGCATCACAAGAAGAGGTGCAGGGTATGAGGGGAAGGGGCAGGACCTGGCAGCTGGGGGTTATTCAACCCCCGTGCTCCTTGCTCCCATTCCCATCCAACAAAACCAGTGCGTCCACCACTGTGCCCCGTGTGACAGCCAGCTCTCATCCCCTTTGGCAGGGTAGTCCCAGCTGCGGGCCGCTGCCGTGCGTGATGCATGCTGCGAGCCGGCACTCTCTTCATCCCTGTAACAAACCGCATTCCCGGCTGGATTACTCATACTCCACTGGCTGCTGTTTTTCTTCATGTGCACTCATTTGCAAGCTGTTAAACAAGAGACACAAAGCTTTCTGTAAAATTAGGTCACGTGTGTTGCCCTGTCAAGCCATTGGGCTTGCCAAAACCAGGGGTTTCCTGCAACCACAATGGAGTTTTTAAAGCTCCATCCCTGACAGGACAAAAAAAAAAAAAAAAAAAAAAGAAAAAAGGGAAAAAAAAGGGGGGGAGTGGAAGGGGAAAGAAAGAGAAAAAGAAAAAGGGAAAAAACCACAAAAAATTAACCCATGCATCTACACAAAAAACAAATTGTGGTACCAACTAATTAGGATAAAGTTAGCATATACAAACATATCCTGTGACACTTCTGTGAAATACAGAAGTACTGTCCTTCAACTTGACATTTAATTTCCAACACAAGCAGATGTTTCTTACCACGCTTAGCTGCCTTCTCTTCCAGCTAAGCTGCATGTGGAAAGGCAGCTCCATTTTATACAGAATATTATTTTTGTCCAGTGGTGTCTCTCCCTTTCATCTTCTGGGCTGAACATGAACTGAACCCTGGGATCAGAGAGTAGATAAGCATTGACTCAAAACAGATGCCAAACTGGCCAGCTGCTGACATTCACCCAGGACTCAGGACATCCAGCACCTCTACTTTTCCATGAACTGTGTGTGCTTCCTGAGCTCAGGACTCGGGATGCCTTTTGAGAAAAACATTTCAGTTTTGGTGAGGTGGGAAAGGGTGTGGAGTGAGGTATTCCCCGAGGCAGGCTAATCTTAGGGGGAAGCCAGGGAATACGAGCTTGCAGACAGGATGTTGTTGGAATATTTCGGTTAAAAGGTGAAGGTTTACACCATGTCAGCTCCCTGATAACAGTGTAAAGCCAGGCAGTGTGGCTGTGAGCGCTGTTGGGAGAGTGGGAAGGTTCCTCATAGCGGTCAGAAGGAGAGGAGTGGGGCAAGACAGAGGTTGTCCTGAGACACACCTGGGAGTGTCACTTTGGGGTGTAGGAACAAGCTTGAGACAGGGACAGCCCCACCACCGCTGCATATGGATCTAGCTTTCACTAAATCTTGTGGGGAAATCCTGTCTTAACCAAATAGAAGAACTTAACCAGATAGAAAAGCTTGGTTTTGCTTACCACTTTGCTGTCATTCTGCAGCAGGAGACTGTGACACCAGAGGTGTGGTGGCAGCATTGGGCCTGGGCAGCAGGACCCACGCTGTTTTACCCACCTAAGACAGGGTGAGAGCAGGCAGTAAAACTCTCAGTCTGCTTTGCTCTGAACTGTTGTGTACAACCTCTGTGCTGACTGTGAATAACATCACAAAAATACTTTTAAGAGCAGCAGTTTAGAACCCTTGCAAAGTCGGATGTGTGCCTGTTGTGTAGCACTGAAGCCTCTCCTGTTTTCTGCCTGGCCATTGCCCCTTCTGTAGCACAACCAGAACAGGAATACAACCTAGGAACAGGCGAAGTCATGAGTGATTTATTCTTCCTTTTTGTGGCACTGGACCCTAGCTGCTGGGACCACCGAGGGAGCACGCTGACAAGGTCTCCATCGTGAGCATGTTCTGTTTCACATGAACGTGGGCCAGATCACAGCCACAGGCAGAATTCATCTGAAATTTGAGACGATAATTTCAATGAGAGATTCAGTTGTGAGAAAACTGAAGGTCTAGCTTGCATCCCAAGTGTGCAAGTGAAAACCTTCATTGGCATTGTCCGACAACCAGGCAAAACCACAGCATTGGTGTAGTTTTACTCCTGCCGGAGGAGCGTGGGTTGGTGGTTCCCCCAGCAAGGTGAAGCTGCTGTTGAGCAGGCATTCCAGCCCGAGCAGTGGAGTAATAGTCTGCTTTGAGTGCCATTTTAATTAGCATTAATGTTTTTGGCCTTCACTTTGTCTATCAGATTTATTTGTTCTCTTATAAGGTAAGGACATTAGTTCTAACTGCAAGATCCATGTAATATGACACTTCGTATACCTTATTAACTCTGTTTTTTGGACATAAGAAGTTGGTTTCAACTACTGCAGCTCTGCCTGCATTGGTTGTGGCAAAGTTACAGCAGGAATGAACTTGAGACAGCGTTTTTAGTAATATGTCTAGTATTCCTTTATTATTTGGACGGCTGGGCCTGGAGGGATAATACTAGACATTTCATTTTCTCATTGATAATTATTTCATAGCTTTCCTTTGCTAAGCAGAAGTCTGGGGGAAAAGGCCTCTGGCAGGGCCGGCCAATTCCCCTTTCTATCTCCCCCCTGGAGGTTTTGGAGGGAGGAAGGAGCAGCCAGGCGATGCCACCGCGTGCCTGCAATGTCCCTGCCATCGCCCCAGTTCGTCAGGCAGAGCGCTCCTCCGGGTCTGCCGCAGACATGCGCAGTCTTGGGAGATTCACACACTCCTTCCCGTTGCCACTCAATTACTTTTTTGCAAACCTGGGCTTTGGGTAGCCTCAGTGTTCGTTACTAAAAAAGTTTAAAGATTTCTTTCGTTGGACAGACTGTCACGCAGCTACTCTTTCTCCCAAGAGAAGCTTTTTCTTATCTCCAGTGTCTATGACAGGGGTCTTCTTCCCCTGCTGCCAAATAATAGACAACAATAACTTGTTTTCTAGGAACAGAGGAGCCTGGAGGAAGTGCTTGTGTATTTCTTAGAAATCTGATAACAGGATTAGCTTCTAAGCATGAAAACACATATGACCTGAAATGTCGTCGTGGAATATCTCACGGATATTAAGCACAACTGCTGACCCCAGTGTGTAAGTATTCAAAGGGTTACATATGGGGCATGACCTTTCTTGGGAGTGGTTGTGCAGGTTGTTTTGTAGTTCCTGTGTCTGGATATGCAACTAAAGTATAGCTATAGATTCTTCAAGAAAAGACAGTATTGCCTTATATGAAACCAAAACAGTCTCATGAACATAGCTAAAATATATTGGCAAGGCAGAAGACCTGTGCCTGGACATCTTACCATCATATACATCTTTTTTTTTCATTCAGAGCAAAAGCCTGAATAGATGCCTGCACACAAACACACACACAAACGTTTAATGCTATTTCATCTTTAAGTAATAGCAAACATGCTATTGATGTCAATGAGAAGATGATCAAACCTACTATTAGGAAGAAGAAATGCTTTACCAGTAGAAAATGTAAAATGAACATGTTTGTTACACTTCTCACTTTGGTTGTTTGTGTCAGACGTAATGAGCTCTGTGCCACTATGGAAGTGTCTGTCACTTCAACTTAGGGATAAATCCTGTATGTCCAGGTGTATCTTAAGTATGCACTTTTCCAGTCAGATTTTGTTGTCACAGAGAAGAGTAGTGAAATTTCTGTTAATAGGAACAGAAGCAGGATCAGACAGTGATGTCTTAGTATTTTGCGATTTGCAATGTACAGGGTCTGAAAGAAAACAACTCTTCGTTACTGTTGTGAATCTGGACATCATGCAGGCAACGGAGACTCGAAACTGCAGTCATCCTCTTGTGTTCAAACAGTGGTCACGGACAGCCACCCCAGACAAAACGCAGCCTTTTTAGGACAAGACTGGAGAAAAATGGCTTTGTCTGAAGTTGGTCCTTTGGTCCCCAGAGGACGATTCTGAGAATGGTTCTGAGCTGTAGGGTCTTCTTCCAAAACTGGTCCGGAAAAAGGTTGATCATCAGTTGTTTGGATCTGATAGCATTCGTCTGACATTGCATAAATTCTTGGGCAGCTGACAAATGCCATGGCTCAAAATAGAAATCAAATGGTCCGACGAGATGGTCTGTTCCCCATAACTTCTTTCACAGGGCAGTCAGTGGTAACCCCTGAGAAACCCACTGAAACCTATTCATTGAACCGCATACCTCTCCTAGAGCCAGTTTACATTTAGGACTTCAGGCCACGTCTAGATTACACTTCTCTTAGTAGGACAGTTTACGTACAAAACCAGAAAAACTCTTTGGGGAGATTCAGCATGATTTTCCAAGCTGGGTTTCCTGAAGCTGCAGAATAATGACGATGCATTAAATATGCCTGTCCGATATTAAGCTCGTATGTGATCTCTGATATCCCGCTCAAGTCTCTTACAAGGGAGACCTGGATGCGGGTGTGTTTGCAGAGCTCAGACACTTGAGCCTGACTGAGCCCTGCCCTGGGGAGACTGTCAGGAGCCTCCCAAGGCATCTGGAACTTCCAGGGGGGGAAATATGAAAGTTTTGTGAAAACAGAAGAAAAGGTTGTTATTTCCTAGCTGTTCTTTAGCTTATTTACCATCTTTAGCTTATTTACCATCTTTAGCTTATTTACCATCTGCAAGGGCACAAAACTTCCTTTTTTCTATTTTTCTTATCTTGCAGATTATCCTGCTATTTTTTTCTCCTGTGTTACTTTTTCACTCTTAGACTTGGCAGTTTTTATGCCTGTGGACAATTAAAATTGTTCTGTATACTTCTGTTCCGAAAATTGCCTGTTTCAAACACGAGAAACAATACATGAAAAATGAACATGTAGACATATATTACATTTCTCCATTTTCAAAACAGTGCTTAAGGGAACTTTTTAACTCATCCGGTTTTGAAAAAGGATTCTCCCTTACTCTACTGACTCTCCCTCTCTAATGCCAAATTCAAGCTAGCCATCCATAAAGTCGGAATCTTATGTCTGAAAGATCTTCATTTTCATATGTGAGACAAAAGAAAATTAACATTCTTCCTTTTGGCTGTTCAGTACATTCCCAGATATATTAAACATATGTGTGGCACGTCCCACTGGTCAGCTCTCTTTCACAAAATCATGTGTGTTTGGATCCACTGCTGTTAAATACATGTTACTTCACTGTGACTTTGTTGATGATTAACAATGCAAGGTTTACTGAGAGGGATGTTGCCTTTAATTAGACAAACCGATCCAGTACTGATCAAAAACCAGATCAGATGACAGGCACACAAGCCTTTCTGTATGTCTGAAACAGGAATAACAGAGTGGAAGTTAAATGCATGTGGAAAGTAATTAAATCATCCCATTTCCATCATTAAGACACTTTTTGTGTGGCACAGAGTGATGTCAACAAGGTTATAAGGACTCTTAATACCTGGGAGAGGACACAGAAAGAGAATGTATTAGCTTTCGCCTCTAGACAGTAATTTCTGACGTGGGGAAGACTGTATTTTGTTGATAATTTTAATACAGCTTTAAGAAGAAAAACAGTGTAACACACATTATCCCTGGGTCACTCCAGTGGCTTCTGTGCTCTAAAACATATTTGTTTTAAAAGGGAAGCGGAAAAAACACAAGTCAATCAGATAATGTCTCCGGATAGATCATGTTGGTAGGAAGTGGATCATTAGTCATCATTATTCGATGATCTTTGCAGGACAGTCCTTTCGCTTCTTCATGCAGGCTGCAGGTTTCATATGGCACGTTCACTTCTGCACCAGCCCAGGGAGGGCATTCCTGCAGGCTAATCGGAACCAGCTGCTTGCCTACAAAAAAAAAAAAAGGAAGAGGTCATGAAAGTTAGATTTTTGCAGCCAGAGGAGACATGCCTTTAGAGATGGCTACGGCTTTGCCAGCAGTATTTACCTCTCCTTTGTCATTAGAACTACTGCATTTTTTTTCCTTGGGCAGCTACAAGGTCTAGTGGCCCTGTTTCCATGAAGAATGAGTGCATTTCAGCCCTCTTTGGCAAATAGCAATGGCTTTTTTCCCTCCAGAAAAGCAAACCAGTTGAACTGCACTGTTAGAGGCCTGATTTTACGCCAGCATTTTTAGAAGAGCTTGAAGGAGGTGTTAACAGTGAGAGAAGACACTTCAAACTAAACAGATTCATCCCTCGGATTTCCTACTTGGACCTGAGGAGGCCTTGGCAGAAATATGCATTGGCTTCTTCACTTTGTGAAAGCTGGAGCCAAACAAGAGCCACAAGATAATTAGAAAATATTACCTGTGTTCTCCTGCAGACAGCTAGAGGTGCTTAGTTTAGAGAACATGCAGTGGCACGTAAACCTTCAAGGAGGTCACAAATAGTAGAATGATCTGTCATTTCGTGCACGTGGTAAGGAGTGAGATGGGAGGAAATAATTTTCATTTTCACCCAAAAACTCAAGAGGCGAAGCCCACCCTGGGAGGTGGAACAGGGGGCCTAGCAAAGCTGACAGAGGGACTCTCAGAGGCAGTAGGAAGGAAACTGCGGTTTCACTGCTTCATAGGAAAGGAACTGCGATGCCACCACAGTATTTTCCTGCAGTGGCTTCTTGGGACTTGCAGAGGGTGGTACAAAGGGCCAGGGTGTTTAGAGAAAGTGAAGGTGCAGGCGGTTGGGCTGAAAACCCACAACTTGGAAAGCTGGTGAGAGACCCAGGGTCTGAGGGGAATGGGGAGAAATGCGGAAGCATGGAGGCAACTGGAGCTGCAGCTAGGAAGCAGACGGAGGGAGAGGTGGCCAACATTGCCTCCTCCTTGTACAGAGGAGAACACAGTGAGGCCCAAGCAGTTCTTGAACTCCAGGTGGGGTCCCTGTCATTCAGGACTGGACTAGAAACCTGTAGACTGTCTCAGAGCTGGAGAGTGAGTGCTTGTCTGCCTCTGAGGCCACAAACCTGTGGTTAGCATCACGAAACACTTGCAGCTGCCCACAGTATAAAGCGTGAGGTTTTCCAGAGTTGGGCTGTTGCTGGGTTGCATCCCGCCGGGCACTCTGTGAAGAGGGTTGGTTGCTCTGATGAGTAGCTCGCTATGGTGGCCTCCTGTTTTTTTCAGCCACTTACCTTGTGTCCTTACAAGCAATTTCAGGTTTTAATGAAGAAGCATCACTAGTGTGCAGATTTCTTTAAAACTATACTGTATTATCAGAGTCCTTAATGCTATGACACCTATTCAGAAATCTCAGGAAATTCCTAGACAAAACTTTCAGTGACATGGAATTATAACTGAAATGAACATTGCTGTTAGCTTCAAAAACCTCTGTCCTTGGCATTTTCAGCAAGTTGCAATCAGCAATTACTTCAGCCTCATGACTCCTACCTGTCCAGGTTTCCTATGTGTTTCACCTCAAATTCAGCTTTAGACAAGCATGAAATCCCATGGGAAAGCTTTGTAAACACCAAGCTGCACGTAATTTTTTTTCATCTCAGCAGTGCAAGCAGGAGCTTATGCTTTGAAAAGAGCACGAGGTATGCCTCCAACAACAGGCCCATGTCTGACCCAAGTCAGATGCTGCTTCTGAACTTCAGCAAAAGCATTTATCAATTTTAGACGTCATGGCAGCCCCAAGTCATGATATTTTTGTATCAACTCTGGCTTTCCCTTAACCATTTCTCACTTACCTAAGTTGCATCACTCTGTAAATGAACTGCGTAAAATTTTAGAACTTCTCTGTTGCCATTGTGTGTTTCACATGTAGGATGGGGATTGGTTAGCAGAGATGAAAGCTGTGTATGTCTTTGATAGAATAATTTCATACTTACTTGATAGGCAAAAGATGATTTAGCTATAGAATGTCAGAGGCCTGCAAATACTATCTGCAATCTAGCAAGAAGTGAATGGAAGCAAATACTGTCATTGCTAGATGGCCCAAATATCTTTTCAATATCGAGTCTAACCATAGTCTCCCTGCAACAGATCATGAAACCATAGACAATGGTGTCAATTAAGAGGTATGTTAATGAGAGGAAGAGTCTTCAACCTGATCTCAACTCTATGACATGTCCCTCCACAGAAGACCCCTTAGGCACTTGTTGATGTTGCAGGTGTGCTCCAGTACAAGGGCAGAACTATCGTGACAACACGCAGTCCTCCCCTGAGAGACACCAAGGCATCTTATCTGCACTAACCTCAAACTTGACAGGTCTGCCTGATAGCTCTTGAGAAAGGAAACAGTGAAGGAATTAGAGCAAAATATTGACGGGGGAAAGCACCAGCCAGGAATTTCAGAAGTGGCTCAAAGCATGTTCCAACTACAATGGAAGTTTTAGAAGGAAGTGAATTAAAATAACTGCTCTAGCATTCTTTGGATAGTCTGCATTATTTGAGAAAAGATACATTGAAAGTATTTATTTTAATTAAAAATAACAAGATTCCAGGGAAAGAAAACCAAAACTTATAGTATTAGCAAAAAATGGAAAAACGGAGGAGGGAGTAAGTCCAGCTGAAGTTTAATATACAGCATAGCCTAGGGCTTGATTGCAATCATGGAAGACTGAACTTAAGATAATGTAATGTATGTAATAACCATTTAAGGGTTTCATAAAATAGTAGTTTTGGAATAAAAAATAATGTAAGTGTAGAAATGCGATAAAACCTTGGAGATCACATATCTGTGTGCTTGAACTGCTGAATGCAATGAAATCTTTTTGAAATTCGTGCCAAATGCTGTACGCCAAATGCCCAGAAATATTTGCTGCGTTTTCCTCATTATTACCAGTTTAATCCCTGCTTATGCCTTGTGCTTTTGCGTCCCTCGGATGTTTAGATCGTTGGTGCTGACTTCCTCGTGACTGGCAAAGAGGTCACACTTCCAGTTACACAGGTGACAGTTCCCACTTGTCCTGCTCATCACCCCTTCAGATGCATCATTTCGTAAATGTATAACAGGGTGGTGGTCCTCCTCAGGGCTGGCTCGTGACCTTTCTGAAGCCAACAGATGTTATACCACCTACCTGGTTATGATGGATGTGATTTTGGGCTGTGTCTGTGTAGTTAAAACATCTGCCAGTGTTTTTTACAAGGGTATTGGTAAATCCAGTGGAACGGAGAGAGACTTTCTTCTTCACCTCACACAGAAGCCTTTGGTGTGTCTCAAGTTACTGTTTATCTTTCTAGTGAGGAGTAGTCCCAGTTGTGGGATCAGACCTCCGTGTGCTTGATGGTAATTTCCCAGTCAAGCAAAGGCATTTTTTGGCACTGTGACTAATGGAAAATCCCAGACCATGAGTACCCACAACCCAAGGTGGACATGGAACAAGCACTTGGCAAATTACGTTGCCCATCATGATGCAAAACCCTGGGAATGGGCTGGGGAAAAAAAAAGAAAAAAAAGCAATTAAGGGTTGCAACAGTTTCCTAGAAGCTCACCACTGGAGCCCAGTGCTGGACGATGGGGTTGTCGATCACACACCTTCTCCCGCAGGAGCCGCTGGCTGCCAACAAGGCATGCTACCTTTCCTGGTGGCAGCATGGTTTCAGCCTCACACACTCTCTCCACCACCAACCCTGCTTTTCTCCCCATAGCGCTCCGGTGGCATGGGGTGAATTGTGCAACAGGCTGCTCCCTTGGCCAGGAGCCTGCACCTCACGTCACTTAACCAAGGCTCATGTGGGCGGCTACCTCTCCGGCCATCTCTGCACTGAAACGGAGGGGAGCCAACTCTTACCTCACACCAGGAGTCTGGAAAACATCTCTTCCCTCCTCCCCGTTTATTACTTGGAAGGAGAAGTGCTGCAGCTAATAAGCTTGAGGTAATTCACCTAATTCACAGCTGGCCTGGAAACATTGTGATTGTGGGGGCTGGAAGATCCATGTTTGAACCCCAAAACTGTAGAGGAATCTTTAATGACATAATTTGTGTAGAAGGCTGCATTGGTACTTTATGGTGCAGAGTAACCCCAGATCATTACATCAGGAACCCCTCAAAATTGCCGGAAAAAAAATCCAGGCGTCAGGCTGGGTGACCTAAATTAAAGCATCTTTGCAGACTGACTCCGTGAAATGCATATTGTGCAGAGTGAGCTGTATAGGAATGCGCTGTAGTCTCATGGAAAGGACACTCTTAACTGTGAGTGACTACAGGCAAGGACACTAGAAGGCAGGTAAAACAACATGCAGGGTAATAATGTCCATCAGATATCAGCTTTAGTCTCCCCAGGTTTTTCAAGTGTCAAAGTCACCCTATCGAACATGCTGCAGTAGTCATCATTTCAAAACACCCCAAAAGCCTAAGTGAGAGCCTCTGAATGGCTGCATTCAGCTTAGGAGAAAACACCCTAACAATTTTTGGTACTATATAGCAGTTACCCTTCTCTTTATTTTACAGTTGCTAACCCTGTAGCAATCATTTTACTCACATTTCTAAGCTTTTTTCCACCACTGTGAAAAGCAGAAACTCTGGAAAATTGCATTTCCTGGAGCTTCATTCATGTTCATTCATTCACTGCAGCCTCAAGCAAACAGTTGAATGACACACAGGATGAGCAAGAGAAATATAATTATTTGATGGAAAAAATACAAGAAAACCCACGACATTAACGCCAAGTTGATATTTCGCTTTTCATTTTCAATCTGAATTTTGTAGCAAATTTATTAACTGCTTTTTTCCACCACTGCATATCATTATGAAGGCTACGATGGCAGCAGCAATACATGGTCTTGTGCTACAGCTGTCTGTGGAGTTCAAGAAACAAGTTCATGGGCAGAAAGGGGCTCACAGCTAAGCATTGTGCTCCAGAAAATGTGGTAAACTTGCCTTTTGTGATGATGGGCAAACAGCTCAGGGTCAGAGCACCATAGTGTACTTCTGGTGAAATCATACCATTTTAACCAAATCCATTTCTTATTGCGCCAAAAAAAGCATGAGACCTTTGTGACATGTTTGACTTTTCTTAAGAGTGTTTCAAATGGATTTGGATCTAAAATAAGCCCTAAAAAGGATGTAGTCTTGCTTGGGATTCTTTTTGGGGATATGATCTAGGAACTGATGAATTTTCTGAAAAGACTTCTTATTTACTCCATTGAGTTTTGATCAAACAGTTGCAGGACTGGGGTGAGATTGATGCCTCCTGATTTTTGGTGCCCCTATTAGTTTCTATTCAGCATGACACAGGCTGTGAAATTCATGAAGTGCTCTAGTTGCACATGCAAAATTAAAGGACACTTTCTGGAATGTTGAATCTGGTGGCAAATTCGTCCGAAAGCTTTGGCTTACACAAGGACTATCATGATTATTTTATTACTCAATGCCAGGTTTGCTATTCCCTTAGACCATTTGATCTTAATGAGATCCACATTGCAAAAAAACCCCATGCAGTCTGTAGGGAATATATACAACCTTGCATGTTTATTTAATGTTGCTTACTTCAAGACCACTTAGGAAGAGGAGAAAGAAGAAGGCTTCATTCCTGCATGTGCAAAAGTAAAGGCAGATACAAGCTGTGTCAGGAAATAAGGGGCACACTTGGAATTAATTAGTTTCTCTATTGCTTTAAGAATATTATATGCTGGGCTTGAGGAGTGCTGCTGATGTCATCTGCCATGATAGCACAGCTGGAGCGCAGCGTGAAGGCAGCAAATCCCTGAGACAGAATCACTCTCTTGGTATTTCAGCCACAGCCACGTGCAGTTTTCTGGGAACTGATGCTGTCTTACAGACAAGGAAGTCAGTCTGGAAGCAGAGCCGTAGATCCGTCCCCACAGGCAGGAGGGATTCCTGCCCAACGGCAGGATGGGCTTCAGAGCTGGTGTGGCACGGCCATCCAGGGGCTCCCGCACCCTCGGCCAAGTCACCGTCATTTGGGTCTGCCTGCACTTGCACACTGACCTCTGCATCAAAAATCATGAGTACTTGCACCAGGGTTACAGAGATGTCTCACACAGCTGACCAAGGTGGTCCCTGCAAAGCACCTGGAGCAATAGGATGAGGCTGGCAAAAGGCAAGAAGGTGAGGAATCACAGGCCCAGTTTAGGGACAGGATGGAAGGCTTTGACTGAAATGATATTAACCCCAAGTCCTGCAGGTTCCTTTGAACCACAGACTGGGAAATGAGCTCCAAGGGGTGGTCAAATCCCCGCTCGGCTTGTAAATCCTGAGCCAGGCACCCTATCTGTTAGGGTAGATCTTAACCAAGGAGTGGAAAGAAAGACCTGGTTGAAATGAAGGCTGGCTATACTCTGATTTTCCTGATGCTGTCATAGTTTAAAACTTGGGGAAAGAGAAAAAGGGACCAGTTTTAGGTCAGGCAGAGCTCAGTATAAATTAGAATTAAATAGGCTCTAAACTGATTCAGGGCAAAATTACAACTGTAAGTGCAGAAAACATTTCTACATTGTTGCCTCACATCTTGTTGCTGAACAGCATATACTTTTCCACTAACTCCTTTCTGTTGTGATGCTGTTGTCATGTGAGTCCTATCTGTGTGCAACCGGATTTCTTCTAACCCCAATGCAAACAAGAAGCTCTTGCCCATGCGTGGGGTAAATTTCCTCCTGCTTCAGCCCTTTTGTCTTCTGGATCTTGGGCTAAGCATTCTCCATTGTATAACGCAAAATGCTGTTAAATTCATGATATCGCAGCTCACTTTACTTGTATTGGCAGAGTTAAGCTTTCCCTTTCCCTATTCCTTAGTAAAAGAGCAGCATCTCATCTGCCTTTACAGCTTAGTAAATGCAATGTCATCTTTCAGTTGAAATTTGGCTGCACTGTGAATTGTTTTGCTCTCTTTCTTTTCCTGCACAGCTGGAAATGAATCCCTCTCCAGTCCTTTTTGGGATGGGGTGATGAGTGGAGAGAGAGAGAGGGGGAAAAAAAAAATCTGGCAAGGAAAATGCTTGTTCTAGATAAAATGAAATAAATTGAAGTTAAACAAGGCAGTGTCACCTCTTCAGGGATAAGCTGACACTTGCGTCAACACTGAGCTGGTGGAGCAGCAGCGAGAGTGGGGGGAGTATAAGCTAGAAATGCTCAGCAGTTTGGGGAGAAGGGAATGACTGCTGCCCAATGGTTTGGGCACAGGTCTGCAAAACACACATGTTCTCAGTGCCCTAAAGTGGGGAACAGAGAGAAAGTGCCCTGGTGTTTCACGCAGCCTATGGCTGACCCCTCGTGAAGCTGTGTCTGGGTGTAGTAGTGCAGTCACTTTCCTCCCTCCCTGGAAACAGGGAAAAAATTACAGCCCTTACAAGGTATTTGAAACAACTGCAAATGATGAGAGCACGCCACTTGAAGCAAAGCCGCGACGCACAAGGCTCCCCCTGAACCACAGCTTGATACTGCAAACAATTCAGAGCGTGACTCAGACCCACGTCTCCTCCCCGTCACCACCATTAGGGCTTCAGGACAGCTCTGCAGGCAGCGGGAGACAGAGTCACCTTCTCCCCTGCATTTCATGATGCTTGCAGAGGAAGAAAGGTCAGACCGTGAGGCCAGTGAGGTTTTGTTGGGGTTCCGCTTTTGGAAAGTATGCTGTGGGTTTCTCTCAGGCTTCAAGTTTTTCCACAAGTCATCTCAACAGCCTGCCTGCTGCCTGCTTCCACCAGGCTGCTCATTGCAGACATCAGCTTGAACACGTATCCTGCTGCCAGATCAGGAAACCTAAAGCTTCCTACAAAGATTTTAAACCTACAAGTAGCAGAAAACAAACCAGAAAGCCAGAACCACTGGCCTAATTATGCTGAAGCTGTTTAGGTTATTGCTAAGTGACACCAGTTGTGAAGCTTCATGAAGATTAGCCACCCACCTCCTAATTGCTTTGAAATTCTTCATTCTCCCTGCAAGAGAATTCAGCTCTGTGAGGGCTGATAGAAAGAAGTGTGAGGAGCCACAAAGAAGGAAACGCTATTCTTTTTAAACAACAAAATGGGGGAACCCTGTAGTTTGTGCAAGGCAGGATACAGTAATTAACAGAAACTCCACAAGGCTCTTGAGAACCCTCAAAATACCAACTCTGACTTTTAGATACAAAACCATGCTATTTTCTTCTGTTTGGCAGCATACTACTTTCTTATCAGGACAAATAGTATCGTATGTGTAAATAGCCATAATGTTGATTTGAAGCTAAATAGGAAAGTGTATTACAGCTGTTTGCTCATACATCAGTTCTTTAGATTGGGACAGTTTTTCTTTCAGTGAATACTCTTGGATCAAAGACTCTTTCTCTGAGTGTATGATGCTTCTTAAGCTTGTTGGGGGTGGGGGGGAATGGGTCAACAAGAAAAGAAAAGCAAAAGAACAGACTAGGAGCAGAAAAGTTCAGTCTAGAAGTGCTGGGTTTTGCCCTGTCTCTTCTGTTGGGACCATTCCAAGTGCTGAAGGGAGAATCAGAAAGTTTGTAAGTCAGAGGCTCTCCATCCTTCCTATTTAGACATTCACAAAGGATCTAAATTGATTTAACTTTGTTTACTTAAAAACATTGACCCATTCACCAAGCAATATTGGCACAATTCTCCATGTGGACAAGACCTACAAAAAGGAGGGGGAAAGAACACGAGCTGTAAATATTAATCTTTTATTAGATTTCCCACAATTCAAAGTCCTTTAATGGTCAAGGGGAGAGGGAATCAGGGAGATCTTGAAAGGGACTGAGATTCCCACTTCAGTTGACTAGGCTACCAGTATGTATTGCACCATACAATGCTTTGTTGTCCTTTATTAGAGAATATATCTCACTCCACCCCACTGTGCTCTTTAATACCCCCAAATGAGCCACTGTCATAACATTTTAGTAGCTTACCTCACCTGCTTCAATATTTCTATGGCCAGTTCTGCCTGTGCACCTCAATGTGAGTGGCAGTGGGAAAACCTTCACAAATAGGACAAGGCAAGGGAGAGAGCTGCAGACAGCTCCCAGCACCTGCAGCTTTGCATCTATAGATAATACGTTCACCCTGGGATAGAGGTGCCCCTGAAGGACTTTGCTGGAAGTTTAGAATCATAGAATTGTTTAGGTTGGAAGGGACCTTAAAGATCATCTAGTTTCAACCCCTCTGCCATGGACACCTTCCACTAGACCAGCCCCATCCAGCCTGGCCTTGAACACTTCCAGGGATGGAGCCTCCACAACTTCTTTGGGCAACCTGTTCCAGTGCCTCACCATCCTCATAGTGAAAAGTTTCTTCTTGATACCTAGTCTAGATCTACCCTCTTCCAGTTTGAAGCCATTACTCCTCGTCCTATCACTACATGCCCTTGTAAAAAGTCCTTCTCCAACTTTCTTGTAGGCCCCCTTCAGGTATTGGAAGGACACTGTAAGGTCTCCCCAGAACCTCTTCTCCAGGCTGAACAACCCCAACTCTCTCAGCTTCTTCTGAGAGAGAAGAGTTCCTTCTCTTTGCAACAGCCCCATTCATTCATGTTGTGTAACTTTATAGCGTCATTCATAATTTCATCTACATTCTCACGGTTATTTTTTCCTGAACAGATTTATTTCCCTTTTTCCCAGAGCTCTCAAACAAACCACCATCTCCCATTCACAAGCAGACCAACATACCCACAAGTCCGTACAGTCATATAATGATAATCATAGCTTAGAAGAAATCTAGCAATCACTGACAAGCCTGTGATAGCAGTCTCCTGAATGTCACCCCAGTAGGGAAGGGTAGCTACTTGCTTCAGTGACCCACGTGTGACTGCCCCACCTCTTATTTAGGGCCAGAAGAAACAAATTTACTCTGCACCACAGAATGTAAAAATGGCACTGTGTGATATTTTTTTTAGTTCTTTTCCCATGGTCTTAAAATCCTCACTGTATTTGCAAGAGTGCTGCAGACTTACAATTTCACAGACTATTTCAGCTCCTGTATCTTCACCCAAAACAGTAGTTTTACAGGTGAAGCTGTTTGCCAGCCACAAAAGCAGAAAAAAAGCAGCGTCGCCTACGTGTGTGTACAAGTAAATATTTTTCCGGCAGCAGCTGCCATTCCAGTTTGCTGTCGCTGTATGAGTGCCACCGGGTTCGTTTCCAGTAGAGGGCAGAAATCAACACAAGGTTCACCAAGCACAAATTTGATGTACTCGGGCTTTGCCAGAGCTACTCAACAGGGGTGGACCCAGACCAAGATTTTGCATCCTAAGGAGATGTTGAGAGAGTTCAGTGCTGTATATGAAGCTAAATTCAGGGTTCCCTGCAGTAGCAATGCTCTAATGGAAAATTCTGCATCTAAACACCACCAGCCTTTGGGGATATTGGGGTCACAGTTTGAGCTTGACCCCTGTCTTTCAAGCCTTTCTCAGCTGTACGTTCTCTTTTTTCCAGAGATGTGAAACACTGTTCTTTTTTTAAAGCACATTTCTCATTATGCTTAATGTACTTTGAATTTCTTAAACTTAATGACATTATGTGGTCTGCATGGCATACTGTTCAGTGCTGCCTTTGAAGGCTATGGCACTGATAGCATCTAGATCATGGCAAGACTCAGGAAATAAAGAAGATATTATTTTTTTTTGAAAACAGCGTCTGTGCAAAGCAGGTGGTAGAGAGGCACAGACATTTTTCATGCAAACAACACCTCCCAGAAAGTGAAGCTGCAATACATATGTGAGAAACTCTAGTTTGGGAATGAGCTCTATTTTGAAACCTCTTTTTTCCTTTCCTTTCCCCATGGGATGTTTTTCCCATGTATCTTTGCCACCATCTCCTGCCTGGCGGTGCTGACCCTGTCAGCCTTGCATCAGAAGGATAAAAGAGCCCCACAGAAGATGCTAGTCCTGCCTCCCAGACCTAGCTAATGGCCTTGGAGAGGCCCAAGATCCTGATAAGGCAGATAATTCTCTCACCCTGTTCCCTGAAGAATATTTCTGCTATAATCTGGTTGAAAAATATGCACAAATGGGAACAGATAACTTCTAAGTATTACCTCAAAAAGCATCATTCTATAAGCAATTTATATTCCTAAAGATTATCATCATTTTCTAAAAGTTAGGTTGTTGTTCTTAATATTGTGTGTAACCTAGAGTCCCTGCGGCCCTTGGTTTTACCTTTCCTGTGACCTCGGCCGTGCAGGCTTTCTTTTACAAGAGCACTCTCTTGTTTAGGCTTGGCAAAATACGCGATGAAAGACTAACCAATGCATTTGCTTTGCAGCTTTAATTTGGTGAAAGTCTTAACTGCATCCGTTTAGCTCTGGTAATGGTGGCTAATGAGAAAATTATTAGCTGAATACTTTTAGAAGCTGAGGCAAGAAAATGTCTTCAGCTAAGAGGAAAGAAAAACCAAAACTGAAATTAAGCTTAGTGTCTAAAAAAATGAAGGAAAGGGACATTTTTCTGTTCCAGAATATACACTGGATTCCTTGGGGAAAATAAAGAGGAAGCATCACACCCTTTAATAAAAATTCTTATTTCTTTATATTTATAATAGCTTTTTATTACTTGCATGCACACAACCACTCTCTGAGCGACAATAGCAGCCACCACCCTCCGGTATAAAGAGGCTCAACAAGACACCTCAGAACAAAGCCTGGGATGGAGGTTGTCCTTCAGTTGTGTTTCTACAGCCAAAAGCTTATTTCTGACAAGCTTGATTGGCAGCGGGGTGCAGGCTGAGGACTGACTCTTCTGAAATATTTTGCAGATTCATGGCCCTGGGGACAGCTGCCTTTTGGAAAGGGCCGTGCACGGAGAGGAAGGGAAGGCATTGCTCCCCCACACCGCTCACCCTCCATCCTTACCCACGGCTTAGAGCTCTCAGAGACCCCAGCATCCAGCTTTACCAGGAAAAATGCTTCCCCTCCCACCAGGTCAAGCAGGTAGAGGTGAGTGGGGAGGAACATTTTGCCCACATTGACTAACCTTTTTTATTCTATTGGTCTGCACGGTTGAGAAGCAAGAGTTCAAGGTTGCAGCTGCAAGCGTGCCTGCCCTGAGAGGAGGGACCACAGAAGCAACACTGATACAGGAACCAATAACTAACGTGGCCTGAGCCCTTGAGGGCTCAGACAAACAAAGCTGCCTTGTGTGGTGCAAAGTTTCATGCTGCAGCATAGCTCTGTGTGTGGGAAATCCACAGTGTCCTTGCAATAACCACAGGCAATTGCTTGGTCATACCTCATTTTGCAAATGAAAGCCATTTTGTTCTCGGGTGTCAGTAAGCAAATGAGATGGCAGGTGATTTACCAGATGATGCTAGCACATTTGGAAACTCGAAATAGCCTACAGAGTCTGAGAAAATGTACAAAATTCATGGGATGTGGCTAAGGGAGACAGTTGCACGGTGTTATGTATCTCTACCTACTGCAGTCAAAGCCTTACTTTCTTCCTCATGTGGTGGCTGTTAATACATTAGGTTATATGTGCTTAAGATCCCATGCATAATTACTTACTTCCCTGGTTCACAACATGTGCCAAACTGGTCTGTCCAAAATTCACACTTGAGGGCTGCTGTCTGTTCCCCTTGCCTCTCTGTCCCCACTGATGTGCTTCACCCATCCGCTGGGCTCTCTCGTCTACACGGGTCTGATTCCACGGCAGCCGCCACCTGGGCAGGGAGTCCACCAGGGTTTGCTCCTACACCCATGGGCTGCCTACCTGGCTCGAGGAGTCCGCCAGCACAGGTTATTTACAGGACAGCAGTTATTTTCAGGGTTGCAGGAGCAAGAGAGAGCACTCACTTGCGTTGTGACCACCCACCTCCTAGGACAATTAGTACTGCCGTAATGACAATTGTAAGGGTGAGCTTCTTACAGTGCTGGAGTGATCTTTAGTAGGGACAGGCTTGATGACAGCAACCTCAAGATGTCTGAAATACCACAGGGATCCTTTAATGGGATTCAGGAATGCCTTTATCCTCATTTACAGGCTACAACTGGAAAGACATATGATTTTAATTTTAGTTAGCTCTCCACCATTTCAGAGAGATATTTGCAAGAGTACAAACTGACAGAACAGCTCTGCAGAACAGTTCATTGAACTACCCCACAGCATAAAAAAAACCAAAATGCCACAGTATAGGACCTACCAAATATCACCTGACGGAATAGACAAAAACAGCCATAGAATGATTTTGAGCTTAATACGTGTGCTTTTGTGTATATTTTTTTTCTGGCTGTGTAAGTGGATTTGTGCCTCTCCTCCAAACAGCCAATTGAAGGTAACTGCTGGACTAGGCATCTACAAGTCTTTATTTAAAAAAACATGTAAGCTGCTTTTCCTCTGACCATTTTGTTGTGTCCTATGACAGATATTTTATTTATTTATTTATTATATTTCTTTTTCTGTTTTAACAGGTGCTCTTGTAGGGCTGCCATGGGATTTGAGCAGCATTTGTTATACTGAAGGAGACAGATGAAATATTCACATTTCATGTGGCCAAAGAAATGGAAGGATATGTTGAGGAAAGTGGCCCTACCATTGCAAACCTGAAGGTTTCCGAGTACAGTAGTGAAAAGAAGAGAAGTAGGTAGTAAATTAGTAGAATTAAGAGGAGGATCCCAGTTTGAAACAAATTAGGCTAGATGCATTAGCAGAACAACTGCACTGATGTGTCAGGGGGCCTAGAAGAACCCCCTGAGACAGTTTGGCATTGGAAGAGCTCTTGGTGTCCAGAGCAGCAGGGATACCAAATGCTTTGTGAGTTAGTCCTGGTAGCCAGGAGTGAGGCATGGAAGGGAAAGAGCCTAAGCCCCACCAGACATTTTTCAGATTTTATTGGATTTTATTTTTTTAACTGGCTGTGTTTTGTCTATGTAGCCAAAAGCTACAAAACCAACAAAGATTGTTTTTAAATAATGTGTTGAAAGCACCGGTCAGGTCCCGCACCGTAGGGGTTTCCAGCTTTTCAGTCATGGCTGTTGCATCTAACTGTGTAAGTATGGTATGGCTTGCTTGTCAGGGGCTAAACTCTCTTGTTTTCTAAATAAATTCTGGATGCTCCAAACCTGACACCAGAGGAACCCAGGGCTTCAGGGGGAAGAGGAGGCTCAGTCTGAAAGCTCACACTGGAGTCGGAAGATATGGGACTTTGCCTCTGGCTGCTATCTTGTTCTTTGTAAAGATATTTAATTGTCATTAAGCATTGTATTGTGAAGGATACCTTGAAACGGCGATGGGAAAAAAAAGAACATAGCAGGAGGAAACTTCATTCATGCATCCTTTCAGTAGCTCAGTGTTTTTTTTAAAAAAGAAAGCAAATGGGGATAAAGGGGTTTTACTGGTCTTGAATTGCAAAGAGCTCCTCTTCTAGCCCCAAAACCAGCCTTGCCAGCACATAGTTCTTTCTTACGTCATGCATGCAGCTGGAAAGAAGAGGAAAAGAAGTGTCTATCAACCCTTTGACACGTTTTCAACAAAGTACCATCCCATCCCTTCCCATCCCATCCCATCCCAGGCGTGGCCACTGCAGCAAAACCTGACCTGATGCATGCTCGGTCGCTGCATGCTGTTGCAGTAATCCCAAGTCTCCATCCAGTACCTAGAGAAGATGTCTCTTGGTTTCAGCTGAGATGGATAGATAGAATTAACTTTCTTCCTAGTAGCGGGTATAGTGCTGTGTTTTGGATTTAGTATAAGAACAGTGTTGGTAACACACTGATATTTTAGTTGTTGCTATGTAATGCTTATACAAAGTCAGGGGCTTTTCAGCTTCTCATGCTCTGCCAGCAAGGAGGAACACAAGAAGCCAGACAGCTGACCCAAACTGGCCAAAAGGATATTCCATACCATATAACATCACTCTGAGTACATAAAACGGGGGAGTTCACAAGGGGTCTGGGACCACTGCCCAGATAGGGGATGGGCACTGGCCAGTGGGTGGTGAGCAATTGTACTGCGCATCATTCATTTTGTATATTCTCTTTATTTTTTTCTTTTCCTTTGCTGCCCTATGAAACTGTCTTTACCTCAACTCAAGAGTTTTACCTTTTTTTTTCCCAACTCTCCTCTCCATCCCACCAGGGGCAGGGAAAAGGAGTGAGTGAGCCACTGTGTGATGTTTAGTTACCCGCTGGTGTTAAACCACAACAAGATGACACGTGGATTGTACATGGGCAAGGTGCTTGCCTACAACATGGACCTGTCAGGTCTTGCCTGTGCGAGAGGGGCCGTGGTACTGCTCCGGTGCATGATGGGTTGTGAGATGAGTGATGTTACAGGCGTAAAAGCACTCAGCCCCTGTGGTGAGAGAGGTCACAGCGCTTCACACAGGTCAGCTGAGCTGAAAGTCTTAAGGGAAACCTTGCGTCATAGAGACTGAAAGGGATAAATACATGAGCGGCTGCAATTTAGCTAGTTGTGTGCAGTACCTACAGTCACATCCCCACCTAAAAAGCAGGGGACAAAGCAATGAAATACTCTTTGGCGTGAGACATCACTTCTTAGCTCAGAGTTGTAACTCCACCGGAGGCTCACTCTGTGAGCGCTGGTTATGCTTTTTTTTTGTTTGAATGTGAAGGTTGTGAATGCCCTGCCTTGCGCACACAGGTGCACGTGTGTGCATTCAGGAATATACTGGTGTTCCCAGGAAGGCTGTGACTTGCCCAGCGGTCCCAGGCCACTTCCAGTAGCCCCATTCAGCAGGCAGCATGAAAGCATGGCAGTGATGCCAGAGGATTTGCTTCCTGGCAGTACGGAGTTACTTGCACTTCACATTTAGGCAAATTTACCTTCCCAAAGTGCTAGTGGAAAAGTCAACAGAGGTGTCAAGGGTTGTGTTAGCTTATGCTCTTTCACAGCATTATTTGGCACGGCACAGCACCAAGCAGCTGGTTGCCTCCCTGAGCCCAATAGTACGGAACGTCGAGCAGGAAAAGATAACTGAGGTTGGCTGCATAGAGCCTTCTGTTTGCCATATTGGTAATGCTTCAGTCACGATAATGCTCTGTCATCTCAGCCGTTAAATTGCTGTGTTAGCTGAACACAAAACCACTGCTAAAAAACCCAAAGACAAATTCACTTTAAGCTTTCACCACTCAAAAGTGTTGATTTTAGCCACAGCGATCCGGTACCGAGTGAGACCATCAAATGAAATCAAATCATCGGCAGCTCCAGAGGTATCTTTGCAGTGCTCATGATAACGGTTCACTGGGTGCAGGGAGCTGGCTGCAGAACAGGCTCCTGCAGCAGTAAATGGGTGGATGGCCAAAGGAGAGCACTGGGTAAAGAGCAACAAAATTTCATGGGGAAGTTGCTCTTTTAGGGTCCGTCCTCTGTGCCTGGTCACAAAGCTGCAGCACACAGTACTACCAGGGCCCCTTCTGCTGGCTGTCCCTGAATGTCTCTCAAAGGACCTCATTTGACTGAGATGGGAAGCACCTAGATCTAGAGAACAGGGAAAAATTACTTGCGCTGGCACAAAAATCCTTTGTAACCGTGGGAAAGCAACTCAAGTCTCAACACGGCAGGGCAGGATCTCATAAAAGCGTAGGAGAATAAATCCACTAGGTGCTAAGGTGCTGTAGCAGTGGAAATGCAAAGAAGTGAGAGTCACAAGAGGAATGACCATCACCCATGAGAACACCACCACCAAAGCACAGCAGGTCTGGATGAAAGTAAGGGGGCAGCTGGAAAGCAAATCCCAATGTAGTTTTGGGCATAGTAATCCCTGAAGATGTTAACAAGAAAATTTAGAAAACCTGTTCCATGTGTTATCTCTACAAGAGCAGTGTTTATGGATAAAGCAATATGTTTACAGCTTAGTAAAGTAGCAGCTATACAGTGAGAATTAGACTGCAATTGGATAATGGACCTCAGGTGTACTGAGTACTGTATCCATGAGGTTTCTCAGGGATAAAATTAGGATTATCGTTCCATAGGGCATGTAGATAGCACCCAGGAGGCTGAGGCTGCAGCTGCCCAGCTACAACTGACCACAGAACAAAATTACGTTAGTGAGGATAAGCAGAAAAGACAAAAATTGAGGTAAACATAGATCCATCCTTCCTAGAAAAAAAAAAAAAAAAAAAAGAGTAACAAATTAAGTACAGCCACTTGCGATAACACAAATCAATAATAGTGATTAGACAATGAAAAGCTTCCTCTCATCTGGAAAAATAGTCTTCTGTCCTCAGGCTCACTGAATGCTGAGCTTCTCACCAGCAGGTACACCGAGACCCCTGTTTCCTTTCAGCAAAAGGGAAAGGTACAGCTGTAAAAAGACTAGTGATCTTTCTTAATATTTAAAATCTTCCAGGAATTTAATTACTAAGATTCTTTTCATTCTGTATGTAAAATTATATTTCCTGGCTATTTTTTCATTAAATATCGGTATTCGGTAACTGTATTCATTCTGTTGTATTCCCCAGTTATCTTTTTGAGTAAAAATCTCTCAAAATCAGTTCTTCAGAAGTGAATCACAGTGCATTTTTGAGGCAAGCTATATTAGGTTTCTCTGGGAAATAATGAGTGTGTCATTACTTAGGCTATGGCTGGAATTAAGATTAGTTTGCAGCTTGTGAAGGTCGGGGCTGTAGAGCAGCAATAAGTGTGCCACTGCAAAGCAGATCCACATTAAGTGTATGAGAGCAGCCACTAGATTTTGCAATGAAGAAAATTACAAATTTTGTTCTAGACTGTATCTTTGGCTCTAGAAGAAGCATAAACCTAGGAAGAGAGTTCAGGAAGCAGCAATCAGCATGCCCATCAGGAGACAGCACAGAACGAGCTCAGCAGAGTAAATCTTAGGTCTTACAATAACACAATTAGGAACTATAGTAGGAACTCCATTTGAAAGGTTTGGCATTAAGTCTAACATTATAGCAGAAGACAGCGTGTCAAATCAATTTAGCACGAAGCAGCTCACTTTCAAGAAAGGAACTGCACAAAATGAAGCAAACCGTATAGCAGATGAAAACATCTAAGGCAGAAAAAAAAATAAGAAGCCTACAAGCAGGAAGGGAGCTTTTAAAAAATACTGTGTCTGAAGCCGTAGTAAACTGTGTGCCACAACTAAAAAAAAAAAAAATAATAAAGCAAACCAAGCCCTTCATAGTTCAGTTCAAGCCCTTCCATGAAGTTGAGGAGCTTTCAAAAGGAAAACATAGGCCTTTAAAAAATTGAAAAGTTCCTTAAGTGAGAACAACAGAAAGTTTCAAAAAGGGATTGGAGTAAATTCACAGATGACAGGTTTGTCAGTGGGCTCTGTAAGGCATAGAGAAGTGCTCTCAAACATCGCTGACACAAGCAGATACACTGGGGAAGTAGCGGAAGGGGAATGGACTGCAAATTGGTGCCAGGCTTGCATGCTTTCCCCAGGTATGCCACTGTTCAAGACCAAAAACTGAGTTAGGTGAACCACTGGCCTGAGCTGGCACAACATTCCTTAAATTCTTATTTTACCCTAGTTTAGGTTTAAGCTTTCACTGTATTAAAACCTACTGAATGTAACCAAAAAAAAATAATGGGGAATACAGACAGGTATTTTTTCTGTGGTAGAAATACATACCTAGGAATAATGTTAAGTCTCATTCTCATAACTAGCAAAGTTGGGGTAAGAAAACTTGTCCCTTGAATCAAAAGTGAAAGACAAATAATAACAATGACATTTTGAGATGCCCCCAACCCCATCCCCCCCCAAAAATAGGACAGTACATTTCTTTCCTAGAGTTTCTGAGAATCTTCTCATAGTTTTCTGTCGATGCTTATGGACAAGGGTTAAGATAAGGGTTATATTCTGTGAAGCTGAGCAAACGGGTTGTATTCACTATGACGTTCTGAGCTGCCCTGTGTAAATTTAGGTCAACAGTTGTTTGCTTTGTTGTTAATAAAATTGGGAATGTCATTTTATGGCTACCGCTGAGGCAAGCCAGAGCCTAAACAAGGTGTTGGGGTTTGAGTTCATGCTTGAGAAACGTTTGCCAGGGGAAAGTGGACTCCAGATTAATTTAGGAAAGGGACAACAGCCACAGGACCTCTCAGTGGCAAAATTGGGAAAGCCCTCCCGAGGAGGTTCCTAAATCTACTCTTGACCCAAGGATAGGGTTGGAGTGAGAGTGCAATAAAACAGAAGTCTAAACTCTGTTTTATTTATGAGTGGCTTTTGCAAGTGTAGGCCACAGTATATGTAGACCTCTGGCCTAAAGGTCGTTCAAATAGGACAGTTAGAAACGTCATTCTGCAGGGTATCACTGTGCAATGCAATGCAAAGGTACCCCTCGTGCAATGTTGAGCTTGGGATTAATTTTTAGTTCTACTACAGTGGGATCTAAGGAGCTATGGCAGCAATGAGGAGCAACCAGTGAATTCAAGACAGGTTTTAGCTTCCAAGTGACACAAATAAAAATTCTACAGGGTACCACTGAGCTACGTCTAAGTCTAGGGTCAGTCCAGGTGCATTAAAGCAGAAGCAGAATTACGACAGTAAGGATGTCTTAGGAAGGCAGACCCTTAGGTTAAGGGTTTGGGATGAGAGATAAAAGTGATCTATAGGGAAAAAAAATTCTCTGCCAAACTCATTTTGTTGACTAGTCCTTAAGCTACGTTTAGAGTAAGTTGTTTCTTGGTATTGTAGGTTTGAAATTGAGTTTCTATTTCAAAATTAAAGGAGGTATTCTAAGAAAGCCACAAGGTTCAGTTGTAGCAGCTTCCACGGTTGTATATTTGTGTCTGAGATGGAGTTATTTGCCATGAGGCATCCAGGAAAGTGAAAACTCACAAAGTGACAAAATGTTCTTTTTAAAAACATGTCTGGGACACATGGATTGCTGTGGAGAACCCCATGGACACACTATGTACTCCCCATAAAGAACTCCCAGGACTTCCCTAGGACTTGAAGCAGTACTTTTAAATTGCAGTCAGAGGGATGGCAGTGCCTAAGTCCACAAGGGCAAAACTTGCCCTTAGTGAAGTACATCCTCAATAGTGGGAAAATGCTACACAGCTTCATCACGGAAAAAAAACAAAACCCTGGCATAATTCCCAAAAGACCTGGCTCTAACATTTTCTTTACGTTTCCTAAAGCTGTCTTACCACTCCAAAGCAAACATGATGAAGACGATGTGTCTGTACACAATTTGCAGAGCAAAATGTTTTCAGTTGTCTCTCTGCCAATCTGTGAGTACAAAAGTTTACCTTACCTTTACATTTAGCTAAGACGTGAAAGCTCTGTTGCACCTCTCTGAAAGCTAACCTTGTTATTTTTATAAGTGAAATGAAAGGAAAACTGACATTTGGTATTGTTATAGGTATACTAGAAGATGGGAATGCCTAGAGATTGATCATTTACATTTATGGTTTATATGAGCGGAGATTACTGGTATCCTCATCTTTAAATAGAGGGATGTCTGGACAGGCCACAGATTCCAGCATGCTGTCTTTCATACAGCCTTCTGTTTCGACCCAAAAGTTTTGGTATGGACTTTGCATTTCTTCTGTACTTTTTTCCCAACTTCTTCACTGTAGTGTGGCTGCAACAACTTAAATTGAGATTCTTCTTGAAAGTACTGGTATCAAACATGCAAAGACTTTAACTTTCTGCTCAACAACTCTGCAAGCAATTACGTCCTTTACCAGGTAACACAGCAGGTTAAAACCCTCAGATTTTTTAATTCCTGAAGCCCTTGTTTTCTCTCATTGTTTCACTCCAACAAAAAGTGGAAGCTTTTACCCCTTATCAACATCAGCGTCATGAAATTGACCCATTCTCTTTAACAAGTGCCTTCATTTGGCATGATTCAATTGTTTTGTTGAAAATTATTCTCCTCTTAACTCCATGGCGAATGCGAGTTGGATCTTCAGAGTCATTTTTTCGCGGTATTGAGAGAAAACTTAAATCTAGAGATTAGGATGGAGGGGCCATATCTCCAATTTAAGGAAGAGTTCCCCTGGCAGTTTGCCCTTAGTATCCACTTGGGTCCAGACTAGTCCAAAGGGGACTTGGTTTTGTAGAAGCGATTTATGTTGAAAAGGTTTGTGCCATACACATGGGGCAAGAGAACTAGAATGGAATAAATTTTTATTTTCTAAAAATACCCCTTCTTTTTCACAAGGCTTTTTGCAAAAGCACTGATGTGACTGAAACTCTGGCTGTAAATTTTAAGGGCTAAATGGGGAGCACAGAAAGATTCTAGAATATGTTAGTCATAAAGCTGCTCAGTTGTGGATTGTGAATGGGTATATTGTTGTTGCTTTCATACTAACATTTTTCTCAGCACTTTCTGAAGCATTTCTTAGATAGAGGCTGCAATTATGTGCTCCTAGCACACCTCAGACTTTTCAAGACTTAATTAATTTTGGAGGAAAAGGACTCAGGGAAGGAAAGAGAGATTTGGGCTTTGAATAGGAAGAAGAGGCTAAATGTACTCAAAGAGACATCCCATGCTAGAACTCTGGAATTCTCCCAGGGTTTTCTGAATCTTTTGACTAACTTCAAGATGGGGATATGAAGAAGGAGAAGGGAGTTGTTTCCATTAGATAGAAGCAATTTGTGCTTCCAGCCAAATTAGCCTTATAGAAAAGCCCAACAAGGAAGGGTTTGTATGCCACATCCCTAATCCAGTTCCACAGATTTAAAGACTCCATTAAGCGTCTGTATGCTTTAGTGTTTTTTCCAACACAACTCAAATGTGTTGAGGTCGCAGATTACTCTAGGCTGTACATAAATCCGTGCTGAAGCCAGAGGGAAACCTGCTGCATTCACCTGTTGTGCAATTGCTCCATGTCCTCACTGAACTATGCAGCAGCAGGACGTTAAATGGCATGAAAAGCACTTGTGGAACTGTGATTTGTTACACTTGTTACCTCTGACCTGCTCATAATTCCGTGCTGAAGGCATACAGCTCACTCTTCTCATGACCCTCCCATGTGGGACAAGTCTTCTCCGCCCTGTGTTTTACTTGCATGCATCTCTGATTTTCCCAGTACTTCAACAGCGTTGTTGACCAGATGCAAAATATCAGAGTATCACAGCTCCTACAAGGCATCTTGTCCCCTACCAAGGAATCAGAGTCCGAAGATTATCCCATCCTTTCTTTTCTTGGAGTGTGGCTATAGTCTGGAACATGAAAAATGTGTCACCTCCATTCCTCCCTGTTCTGTCCCTGCTCTGAACTTAGAGTCATGTCTGGATTCTTTAGCGACAAAATTATTATTTTTTGTTGGCTTTCATTCTAGCCAGCACTCAAGAGCCACCCAGGGTAACTGAGAAGGAGCCATCTTCAATTATTTTCTCTACTTTGCTACACAATAGAAGTAGTGTACATTAGCCAACATTTTGTTACTTTGCTCATGAAATCAATCAGATTCATACCAAAGTGACTGCATCATTGAGACAAACAATATCCAGAGAAACAGACTTCTTACTTTTTTGTGCATGAAAAAATTTGGGCTTGTTTTCCTCTTCTCACTTCTGAGAACACTGAGACAATTTTGGCTAATGCACATGCTCTTTAAAATACTATCCTTCGTAGCTGATGAAAGGAAGAAAAAGGGATGGCTTCTTTGCTGGAGGAAAATTACACATGTCATAAAGAAGGACGTGCAGCACTCTGCTGGGTACAACAGTTCTTCATGCTAACAACTGGCAGCCTCTTCCTAACCTTCCCAGTTTTTGCCTGAGTATAGAAAATAGTGCTAAGGCATTTGGGCAGTTTTCACATTTTCCTGGTGTCTTGGAATCCTGTTTCAATTCAGTGATGGCACAAAGTTTCCTTGTGAAACTGTGTTGTGCAGAAGGATCTGAGGTCATGTGAATACATAAGAAATAGTTCTGCATGCATGAAATAGGCAAAGCTTTGCTCTTTGAGCTGAAGATCAAGGAAGAAAGAAAGGAAGAGCTTGCTTCTTCAAGCGCAGGATGAGCCAGAGACATAAAATAGTTCTGAGTACACATTACTGTTCAGTGAAGACTCCTGAGTGGCCAAGAGTGGACTCCTGTGGCGCTGTTTGCGTGAAGGACAAGCAGAAGGGATCTCTACATGACTTCTGTTTGCAAGCTGGAGGAAGTTTTTTCTTTAAGAAACTGGGTATTGGAAGATACAAGGAGAGGCTGAGTGATTCAGAGCATATTCTGTTCTAAACAAGAGTTTCCTTCCGCTACTGACTGACTAAATACAATGGTTAAATATGGCAACCCAACTGCTTGGGGTTCTAAGGATTGCAAGGATTTAATTAACTTTGGGATAATCAGTTATACAACTGCAATGTATAAGTGATAATTAGCCCTTGGCAAAAAGCAGCGAAGCAAAGCAGGAGGAGTTCCCTTTCTTTCTCCCTCTGCTGCATAAGCTTCCACAAAGTGACAAAACTCAAGGCCAAGGAAATGTGCATTAGAAAACTTGCTTGCCTTCCCTTGTGATACCATGTTTGTCCCACCAAAGCCAACCTGTGGCTTATACCTGCTGGTAATGCAAATGGTTGCAATCGCAGCTTTGCCTGTTGCTTCAGTGCGAGCAGAGCTTGCACTCCCAGGCACGGCCCCACTATTCCCTCAGGGTCTGCTGTCCGTACCACAACAAGCTGACAGAGGAAAAAAATCCGTTGCAGCAGAACCACCCCCCCTCCCCAAGTCCACATGTTCACCACGTGTTTTCCTGCCTCGCCCTTTGAAGACTCTACTGGGAGCATCTGTAAATGTTTCCTGTCCATATTGGAGGAGGCAGTGGAGTCTGGCATGCCCGAGTCAAACTCTGCAAACTCTGCAAGAATCTCAACCTGCTGCTGACTTAGACCTCCAGCGGTAAGCAGCACCAGCAGAAGGGTTGAGATAACCTTTCCCCAAGACTACGAACCTTGCAGCAAGTGCCAGTGTGTTGATAAGGAGTTAGTCACCCTGGTGCACTGAAGTGGTTGCAAAATGAATATGAGAGGCTGAACATCATATTCCAAAAGCTGCTCTGGGGAATTACCAAAAAAATCACCCAGAAATGCCACCTTGCAAAAGGTGGGAAAAGGAGTGGGATGGATGCAAAAGGAGTGGCATCCACGCCAGTGGTGCTCTGTAGCCTAGCTGGCTGAGAGGGCAGTGAGCCTGAAGAACCACCATGAAGGTATGGCAGCCCACCTGTCAGTTGCTTGTGGTGAAGAAATCAAGGAGGCGTGTTCATGAGAAGCAGCAGACTCCCATCACTTCTGATGGAGAAATGCAGACAACACAGTCAACAAACAGTAGCTGCAATTTAAGCCTCATTTGGATCTGGCAATGTTTTATAACAGAAAATGAGTCTGCCATGTGAATAAGGAGGATTTACGGGACCCCCCTCAAAGGTAGCAACATGCAGTGTACCGCTGCCATGAGATAAACAAATCCAGCCTGCTGTCAGGTGCATAAAGAAAAAGAGGACAGGAGGAGTAAATTGCATATGCTATTCTGGTGGTAGTCTGTGCCCAGCTTTTCCCAGAGGCCTTTCGAAGCATTCAGGAGCTTAGTTCTGCACATGTGCGGCGCAGTCAACTCGGGGTTTACACCGTGGTTGACACCCTTCAGGGAACTACTAGATGTGTTGAACACATGAAATAGGCGTGATCACAGTCACAGCCATGGCATAACAACTGTCTCCCATCACCTGGCCAGAAAGGATGGAAATTTTAGTATGGTTATTTTTATATCTTCCAAAGAAGAACCTATGTAGGGTGCATGTACTCTAAGCAGCCATGCAAACATCTAGCCTTCCTTTGTTTTTCTGAGAACTCCTGAGAACTTGGACACTGTGACACGTTGTGGCAATGAGCTAAACCTAGGGACATTTGTGCTATCAAAAGTGGAGAGGCAGTGTCTCATAAACGACGTTGGTGCTCAGTGTGGGAGCTTGTGTTTCCAGCTTTGCTTTCTCCTTAACCACTGATTCTGTCTCTTCTGAAGATGAGGTCAGGTATCTGTCCTACCTGGGAAAAATTCTTCTTAAAGGTTTCTTCTACACACCCTCCTTTCCCTGTGCCTCTGGGACACTGTTATGTTAAGCTGAGTGAATACTGCAGATACCTTTCCTGTTCTTGATTTCAGATCTTTCTTGTGGTTTCTGTTAGCTTTTACTGTACTACTCAGGTAAAAATTTTATCTTCTTGATGTTATCTGCTGAGAAGGCAGTTTTTAAGGATAATCTCTTTGATATAATTGAATCTGAGCTTTGCCTGACCTGTTTTTTCCTTTTCCAGGCTTTCAGCTTTTATTCGTCACTCCTTAGAGGTGTTGATCACTAGCATGTCAGCAATGAAGTCTTGGCCATCTCAGCAACTACTGCCAATCCACACTCACCAGGCTTGCATTCATGGTCTGCCCATGGCAAGTCCTGATATCAGTGTAAGGGAAATGCAGCCATGTTTTGTAGGAGTGTTAATGCCAAACCACTGTTCACTCTTTCTCTGATACAGCACTTCACTTTTCTGTTCCTTACTCTTATTAATAAGAGCAGCTGAGCTTCCCTAGGACCAAAAGACACTCCATAGCAAAGATTTCTTGAAGTGATTTTGGGAGCTTTGAAAGCCAGTGATTTGATTTGCATACATCTACACAGGGCTAAGTGGACGTATCTGGTCTATACCCAGACTGTTCCCAAAACTTTCCATCCACTGTTTCTCTCGTGGGGTACAGCACTGGCAGAAAACTTTTCAGATTAAATACAGCTCAACATTCATTTCCAGACATCATGGTTCTTGTGATCCCATTTTGGGGCATTTTGACAGCAATTTTGTGTTTCAAGTGTGCTGGAGGGTTCTCTTTTCTTTCTCAAGCATTGCTGCTGAGCTCTGTCACGGTTTCTTTTATGTGGTGGATGCCGCATATCGTTAGCATTACTGCTAGGACATTTTTGACTGCTGCTCTATTGATTTTCACCTTCTCAATTGCAGCCTGTAGTTCTGACATTACTATTGGAGTGATATTAATGATATCTTGGCTAAGTTCCCATATTTCATTGGATATTGTATTAAGGTGGAACTAACTCTGTTTGGAAGTCCTGTGCCTTTTACTTTTCTTTAATCTTTTCTGTGTTGTTCTACCCAAATTTGAGGATGTTTTCCATCTTTGCTTTCAAATGGCCCAATTCTTCTTTTGCAGATTGTCACTTGGCAGAAGGCTCTGCTTTTCCCCACTTTACTGCAGTTTCTGCTTCAGTCATTAGGTCTTCACTTACCTTTTTCTGCATTGTTTTTCTCTGCTCTGACTGCTTCCTTGGGCACTTCCCCTCCCCACCTCCAGTTTTTTGGTGAACTCTGCAGGAGTTTTCATTGCAGTGTTTTTCTTTCCTGAGAAGTTTTCTGTGTCTCTCAGCTTCTCCAGTTCTTGCTCGCTGGGTCAATATCCAGTTGTTCCACATGCAGCTTGAACTATGTTGTCTCTGGATAATGTCAGTTATTCTTCCAGCCTTTTCTCCTTCCTCTCAAATCCATTCCTCAGTAAAGTAGGAGCTGCTCACATCACTGTCTTTCTTTTCCAGTACATGCTTATCTTAATCTGCATTTTCCATGGTGTTTTCCCCTTGTCTCTGAAGGTTTAGATCCTGTTTCAAAAGAAAAGTTGGGGTCATCAAGGTGTGTCCATACATTCGGTCTGAGGAGGTGGTCAGCACGGCACAGATCTGCTAGCACCTGCTTTGTCTCTGTGCCAAGCAGGTTAAGCGTAGGAACAAGAAGGTGTAACTTAGAATAAATCTGAATGTTGATACTTGAAGCATCTGATCAAGCATTTTCCATGTCTGTGTCCTGTGGAGACGTTTTTGGAGGTTAATTTCAGACTGACCTGTGTGGGTGCAATCCTCACGTAGCCACAGCTGGCTGGTGTGCTACTCCCAGACCCCTCCAGCTGTATTTTTCAAGACCAAAAGGGGCAAAAGGATCGGATCGTCGAGGGTTTTTTCCAATTTTTCTTTTTAGGAGCCTAGCTGCAGCATTAGCTCAGCTCTCTTTACCATTCAAAACTGCTTAAAATAAAGTCACATATTTCTGAGAACTGCCTGTTCCTCTTATTGGGACTGTAGGAACAACAGTGCAACACGATCTCCTTTGTCACAGAAATTATAATGCCTTCTGGCTGAAGGACAGGAGTTCTGTTTCTGCTTAATGGCTCCTCCTGCCAACTTTATTTGTGCTGAGTAGTGTCTTGCTCGGCAGATTCTGCTCTTGAAACCAAAAGAGGAACCTCAGAATGAGGAAGGGCAAAAGGATTGGTCCCACTGTTACATATTTATTCCTAAAGTTTTTGCTCAAAGTGCTGGACAATCTGTGCAAACCTTAAAAAAAAAAACCAAACAAAAAAAACAACAACAAAAAAAAAACCAACGACACCAGAAACCAGAAACCAGAGCATTAGGAATCTGTTCCATTAGGAGCTCAGCAGGAAGGTGAAAAGTTTAAACAACTGAAAAACAGAGTAATAGACAACAGTTGGAGATTGTGGTGCAGATGCATATGTACAAAAATATTAATGGAGTACGTTGTCAAAGACATAATACCTCTAGCTCAGCCATATGTAGACAGGCATAGCTCCAGGGGAATAAACTAAACTTCATCCATTTAAACTCTGAATTCGTCTTCGTGTGTGTTTGTACACAGAATCTGGGTTTGAGAAAGGAAGGATTTTACTTGTGCATGTTTTGATACATATCAAACATAAAACCTTTGGGTCTCTTTTTTAAGGCATAGTTTTATTTCCTTTAGTCAGAGCTGAGCAAATTTTGCACACGTCTAGTTTCTTCGTTCTGGCACTTGGGAGCTCCAGACCCCTGTTTTCAATTCTTAGCTCTGACAGCAATTACATGCACAACTTTGAGCAAATCACTAAATCCCTCATTTCTTAATGGGGAATATAACTCTTCCTTCCTTCCTGCTCTCCGCAGGTCTTGCTTATTTAGATGGCAAGCTATAGAGACTATGAATTTCTGTTCTAGCGTATACATATCTGGCACAACATAGTCCTGATCCCCATGGGTGGAGCCCAGGAGGCTGCAGAGAGAACAGGAGGTGCTCCTAGAGTAGAAATAACTTCCAGATCCACCAGTGACGGACTAGGATGCAGTGAAGGGTGAGCCAGAGACAAGCACTTGAGTAGCTATGAGTCACGAGAGCTTTCATGCAACCTATTGCTCACTTCAGCACAAGGCAAGTGCTATACGGTTTAAGATTAAACAAAATAGCAGAGATGTGTAACTACTACCTGGTGGTTTGTTTATTTTTTTTTTCAACCTAGTAACACACCCTTTAATACTTTTATGGCTTGTTTTTATTTATGCGTTTATTTGTAGTAAAGGGATAATGGCTTTCCCACCCATGCCAATGGTGCTCCCTTCTGGCAAGGTCAGTACTAGTTGCTTCTGTCCTGTGCACACCTCTCGAAGCCATAAGAAGGTGATAAACCGCCCCGAAGAACTTATTACAGGCAATATTCAGTGTGACAGTGATGTTTATCAGACTTAGCTTAGAAGTCTTTTACACAGCCTAAACTGACTGGCATTCTTAAGTAGACACTGATGAGGAGACAAAGGAGGTCAGTGACTATATGTACTTTGAAAGGAAGAGACCGGAATGAGGAGGAGGAGTGTGTGTCCCTGTGCGTGTACATTTCTGCTTCAAGAAGGTGCTTCATTTCTTCAGCACCTCAGCCTTTAAATGCCAGCCTGCCTTTTTTCACTGAAATGCTCAGATACACCAATCGTGTGTTGATCAAATCTTAACATGAAACCTAAAATCAGTCATGGCTGGCTATAGGACAAAACATGTCTTTTACTGCTGGCAGGAGAGATGGGGGGGGGGTTCTTTTCCAAATTTATGACATCACTGACAACTCTATTTTTCACAAAAATGAAAGAGAAATATGCTTGCTTTTAAAACATTCATCTTAGGGAAGCTTTTCAGATACAGGGGAAACTTTAAAAAAAAAATACAGCTCATCTGTACGGCCCCCTTATTTCTGTAGCCCATAGATGACTGTAAAATGGAGAGAGCCACAGCCTTTGGACTGAACAGCAATTTTGTCTGTTCTCCAGATAACATCGTTTGCAAGAGGAAACAATGAAACCCAGGGGATGATACTGCAGACAAAAGGCTTTTTATTATTATTTTATTATGCTAGATATTTGGTTTTGCAAAATTCAGTTTTCTTCCTGTCTTTTTATCAATTTCTGCTTTATAATCTCAGAACATTATACAGCCTCCCAAGCTTTCTGCTCTATGCCCAGTCTTTTCCCTCTGTGTAATTCAACAAAATGCATCTCCCTAGCACAGTTTTTCTGAATGGCGGCAGCCAAATTAATGATGTTGGAGTTAGAAGAGGGTTTGATAACCGGGTTTGCATCTTTGCTGTTCCCAGTCCCCAGTCCCAAGCTATCCATATCTCATGCGCTCTGTGGACAAGAGGAGGAGGGATGTTTAAAGTTAGGCTGTTTTCAGATTTGCTGCAGGGTAGAAGGGGGACTTTATGGGTTACAGCTGTGCTTATTTGATGGTTTCCTGGCTTTTAGAGTTCTGCCGCCCGCGAGTCGTCAAGTCTGCCATTGCACAGCGGCAGGTGGAGCTTTTACAGAGTGGCTCCAAGCTGTGACATGATCGTTTTAAAATCCCGGCACAGGCTTCGTTTTGCTGTTGGAGGTTGGCCTCCTTTTGTCCCAGGGGCTCCTGTTTCACCCCCTCATCCTGCGCCCTTGCACCGCACGCACTGTCTTCTGCGTCGCTGGCAGTCAGGCATGACATTTCCATGGCCGGTTTGCAAAGCGGGGGCACGTCTCGCGGCTACCTTGTCATCAAGGAGCTCTAATTCACGCCCGTGACATTATGGCAGTGAAATGCAAGTTTACACAGAGCTTAAGTGAAACCAGGACGTCTGCATCAATAAGAGCGAGTAGCAAGGCATGTGGTTAGTAGTAACGATACTCCATGCAAATCTACTTTTTAAGTCAGTTGAAACTCAAACCCAGGAGTCACATGCTTTCAACAGCCCAAGTTGTATGGGATAGCAGTGCATCAACTGCATTTTTGTTTTTTTTTTTTTTTAAAACTATAACACTCACAAGTTCCACTCAAAACTGTTTCACTCTGCTAGAACCTGTCAAAACCCAGTCTCTGCCCCAGAGAGTTTACAATCCCTGGTGTTTTTTTCACCAAGTTTTGCATTGATGCTTTTAAATGGAGCATTTGAAAGGGGAGTAAAAGGCATTATATCTTTTTTTTGACTGCAGAGATTGATTTCAGAGTTTTGCAAAGCCTCCCTCTGCACCCCACACCCTGAGGCACCCTGTTCTCAGTTTCACCCTCCTCAAAAGCTCTGACTCTGAGCTCCTCCAGAAATCCTGGGAGCTGGTCTGGATTGCAGCAGGTGCCCAGCTCATGGATGGACCGCAGAGCTGCACGTGTCACCCTCCTCCCCCACTTCTCCCTCCATTCTTCTCTCCATCACTCCTAGTTGATGGGAGTTTCTAAGGATGGTGATTTTTTTTAGAAGACAGATGATTTTTCTACAGGCAACCACCTATTATTTGCCTGAAGATAATCCTCCTCCAGACAAAATCCATGTGCAGATAGAAGAGAGGCAGATTTATTATTCTTGGAAGACTCTGGGAAGCAGAGTGGAAAGTGGAGTGGGATGGGAGACAGAGGCATATTCTCATCATGCCAAGGACGCTGAAAGAAGCTCTTCCTGCTCCGTACAGGCAGCATCCTTACTCTGAGAGAAAATCAATTGCTTGTACCCAGAATCTTCCTGTACTTCCAGCAACATCAAGCCAATAAATCTTTGGCATAGCAAAGCACAAGCTCCTGACTCAGTAGGAAGCAGAATGGGGAAGTCCTGCTGCCTTTTATTCTTAAAACTTCATCCCAGGGAGCACGCGTATTTGTTCTGCTGAACGAGCAGCGTGAGGAGGGTTGCAATTTGAGGAGCAGCACTGCGCACAATCCCTGCTTGACTGACTGACCAAAAGAGCATCTGGAAACCACCCACCCCGAGTCACAAGGAGCGCATTGGCCCAGGCTTCCCGGGAATGTGACAACATATGAGGATGTATTCCTATTTTGAAGATGAGGGAATTTGTTGTGTCACACTCCTGTCACAGGTTGAGCTATCTCAGTGTGCAGACAGTGGTGTGGACCACTTCATGTAAAGCCGCTCAACGTACATTACCCCTTTCCTGACACTGAGAACTTGATTTCGACCTCAACCATTAACTCATCATTGCCTGCACGACCTGTGTATTTTGGGGCAGTAACTGGTATCTGGAGTTCACGGAAGTTTTGTGTGTTGCTGCGTGAAATGACTTTATGGATGTCTTCTTGTTAGGTATTAGGTCTCCACAAAACATAATCTTTCACTTACTGCAGTAAATAAAAGCTTGGCTGAATCACAGGAGGGATGAAGAACGGCTCACAGTTCAAAAGGCAAAAAAGATCAATAGGGTGCAGAATTGTTTGGCTGAGAATATATTCTTTAAGGCATGAAATTTAAAAGCCATCCCAGCAAAGTTCATGAAGGTGTAATAAATCATGGTATTCAAAAGGCTTACTTAGCACATTTTACAGATTGCAATTTAAAATGTAGATTCTATACATGGTACCAGACCTCTCATAAATAGTTTTTCTAAGCATTTTGCCTCAGGATTTTTCAGATTTCTCACACAATAGGTAACTTCACTTACTCAGTGCTTACAGGACCAGGTAAACTCACCTTATCTGAGTTGGAAGAAGATTTGCTGCTATGCACCTGTGTTTACCCTCAGCTGGGAAGAACCCAGGGTGAGGAGTGGATTTCACTTGGCTCATTCACCTGCTCATAATCCTCAAATGTACCTTAAAAAAGAAAGATTGATTCTTGGCACTCACATGAAGGGAACCCTTCTTTCTTGTCCTTGCAGTCTGGTATTTTCAAACATATATTTTTTACTGTGTGTCAGAAAGTAAGATACAGTGCTGGGATGACGGATCTGTGACCATAAAGGAAGTGCCTCAAAATGATACCCAGATGATTTTCTCGGAAAAGGAGGTGGATTTCTGGTCTTTTTCAGGCTATGAATGTTGTCCTGTAGATGCCAGCTGAATGGAAAGAGATGCAGTGACACTACTGTTTCCAGTGATTCAAGCATTACGCCACCTGAGTCAGGAGTCATTTCTATGGCCCAGAGGTTATGTCAAACCGCTGGCTTAAGACGTTCTTCCCAACTAGCAACAACGCCATGGTCTTCAGCAGAAAAACAGTCTGGACAGGCCAGATTTTTTAAAGCTTCTGCTTTAAGTAGCTTAAGTGTGTGGTAGAAAGCAGATGCAATTCTGCTCTAAGGCTCCCAGTATATAAAGTTGAACTGCCTTGCACCCTGACCAACTTGTTTCACCTCAACCTCAACATTTTACAACTTTAATGAGAGTTTTTGCCGAGAAGGAAAAGAACAAATAGTTTCAATGTATCTGTTTAGGCTGTAGGTGCTAAGGACCAAACCTCTGTTGGAGCATTTTAGTAATGTGGTTTTTCTAAGTCCACCTTCCTGCAGGGCAAACGCAGTTCCCGTTACCTTTCACGGACTCTATGAGCCTACCTCGGAGAAAGAAAAAGTCTTTGTTTTCAGCCTTCGTGCACAGCTGTTGAGATGGAGACTGGATTTTGGCTCAGGATCTTCTGTGAAAAGGTTCCAGGACAATTTGAATAGATGGATCTCAGCAAGTATGCTTATAGTATTTCTGCTGCCTCTTATCGTTGCATCCGCCTGACGATATATTTGAATATACCAGGTGCCTGTCCCTCTTCATTACCTACATATCAAATAATAAAAAACCCCACATTTTTTTAAAATTACCATTATTCAACTGAATAACTGAATTTAGGCTCAAACACTCAATTGCAGGTCGGTCTCCTAATTCCTCTGGGGAAAAAATTAGTGCCTATTTTAATCACTCACTGTTAAATTTCCAACTGTTAATTCAGTCCGCAGACTAGTGGGGACCTTCCTCTATTCTACTGTGTTGAATAGTAGTAGGCGGCAAAACCATACAGCGCAGCCTGTTTCTAATTACACTCTCATGTTTCCTCCTAATGAACAAAAAATCTCCATTCCATGCATTGCCTGTTAACCTCTGGAAAGGTCAGTGCCTCGCTCCTGTAACGCAGCACACTTTTTTCCCTTCCATTTAACACAGTTATTGCTTTCTGGAAGGCAGGATGTTTCTGGCCCGGGCTGATGCAGAATCAGGCTGGCCCATTTCATTCAACTTACATATTTGAAGGCTCAGGGAAAAGTAATTAAGTCTGACCTTAAGTATAATACTCACCACAGTCGTTGTCTTGGCTACTCATCCTTCCTGTGCAAAGCTGATGACTGATAAAGCATGTTTTCCACAAAAACACCTGCATACTCTTGGCTTGAAGATCTTAAGCCATGTTAGAGCAAGGACTTGAATTCAGGTATTGCTCGTCCTTAACAGCCTGACATCCATTACTTCCATCAACAGAACTACAGGATTCAGCAATCCAGCTGTCTATCAGACAGCTACTTCTTTCTGTCGCAGGCCAAAAAACCCAGTTTTGTGTCAGGGAACTTCGACCAATCTAATTTATTGCCAATTAACAAGCTTCTAGTTACTGATTTTAGTACTGAGAAATAAAAACCAGTGCACAAACACTTAGAGAAACATCTCAGCTTTGCTCCTGATGCTTTTCCTCCTGCCTTCTTGCTCTCTTTGCTGCAGTCACTCAGCCCCTTTGGTGATGCGGTGGGTGGCACGGGGGACTGGGTTGATGCATTATTTTCTTTTACTTTGGCTCTTCCCCTTTCTGATTCGACTGCCCCAGCATGGGGTCCTGCACAGGCCAGTGTCCCCTCAGAGCTGTAAGCCCTCCTGAGCCTCCTCCCTGCCCCTGCTCTGCCCTGCCTGGGAGGCTTTTCACTCAAACCCAAATTCAAACCCAAAAAGCTGATGTGGCCCCGCTTTTGTTTTATGGCACAGCTCAAAAGCCAGAACTGGAGCTATTTCTGGTTTCTCTTGGTGCTGAGGAGGTCACCACCAGGGCAAGCACATCTCCAAATAGTTACCATGGAAATTACCAGGCCTCCCTCTGCACTTTGGACACCCTCTTCCCGCTAAAAGAAATGAGAACTGGGTATACAGAAATTTTTGAAAAACAAGGTCCGAGTCAGCCAGCTTCTGTCAGCTGCTCAAAAAAGCAGATGTGACATCAGGGAAGGTGTGCTCCTCTGTCAGAAATATGGGGTTAGACTTTCATCAGGTTTAAAGTGGCTTTAGTTGATGAGGTCAAGGGGTCTGTTCCCCCACCCCACTAGCAATAAACAAATAGCTTTCTGCTTGTTTTTCATTGTAGCCCTTACTCTGCCTGCCCTGTGAAGGCAGTGCAAAGGAACTACAAGAACATTTGCAAACAAATGCTGCAAATATTATGTGTGGCTTTGTAAAAACAAGCAGTGATTCAGCCCTAAATGGCAACAGATAGTAGCAGGCAACCAGGCCTTCAATTATTAACTAACAAGGCTAAACTGACCCCAAGTCTTTCCTCCATGCTTGTGTGAGGCAGAGAAGGGGCATTTCACTGAGTGTGCAGCATCAGCCTGGTCGGAAAGCGGTGTCGTGGCAGCCAGCCAGCAGAGCGCTTTTAAGGGTGCAACAGCTGGGTTTCTCGATTATGTGGTCTTTGCTCCCGTGGAGGTGGGCAAAGCCTTGAGCTGTCTCCATCACCCTGGCCTTCCTCAGTCTCCCTTGGTGGGGAACCGGATCCAAACCTACATAGAATAATAGAATAGTTCAGGAAGGAACCTTCAAAAGTCATCTTGTCCAACGCCCTGCAATGAGCAGGGACACCTTCAACTAGATCAGTTTGCTCAGAGCCCCGTCTCTTTCCATCTGAAGTGCCTCAGCGCATCCAGTCCCCCTATTCCAGAAAGCCACAGGAGGGTTTCCCACAGCTCCCCTGTGCATGAAACACCTGCGGGACAGGTCTCAGGTACCCCACAGTGTCCCAGGTGGAACGAGATGGTGGGGAGAATCCCATCCTTACAGCCTGGTTTCCAGGCTGGAGGTCAGCCCCTGTATTGTATCCCTGAGATAAAATGAAGTCCAGAAGCAGCAAACTGCAGAGCAGCCCAGGAAAAACCTGTGTTCTGCAGAGGGAAAAGGAGTGCCTAGAAAAAAGGGCTGCCAGCTCCGCTACCTGGTATCCCTGCTTCTCCCCATCCCAGCTTGCCTTTGTACTCCTGAGTTCATGCTAAGGAGGGTAGACACAAAAATGTCCCTCTGCCACCTGACCTCTACTTCTTTCTCATTGTGGCCCTGCCCCAAAAAGCTGCATCAGAGGTAACTAATCCCTACCAACACCAGGGGAGGTTTGTGGGAGGCAGGTGAAAAAGTGGGCACAGGGGCCCCAGGAAACAGAGGAAAGCAGAGGGTGTCTCCAAGGGTCTTGTGAGCAGTCTGCATCCACAGTCCCCTACTTTCCTTCTTTTTCCCCCTGTTTTCTTTGATTTATTTTACTTTATTTTTAGCTTGCTCAATAAGTACAACCTTAAAAGAACTGAAATGGAAGTAAAAGAAATAAGAAGCCTGACTTCACTTCTGGCACTAGGGACTGGAGCCCCTCCAGCATCTCGAAAGTAGGTGTACAGGAGAAGCCCAGATTTGGTGGAAAGCCTTTGCTCGCTGCTAACCTAATATTTATGACATTTTTTTTTTCTTTTTCCACTCTCCCTGTCCATAAGCTCTGTTCAGACATGGGGATCAGTGACGAGGCACAGAGATACGTCTGTCACCTAACTACACCAAGTCTGTGTGTGACAACGGGTGGCTGCAGAGCCACAGTGGAGACGCAGTGTTGGAGTTGCGTGTTGGAACTGAGAGCAAGTTTACAGAGGAGGAGCGTAAGCCAGAAAAATGAATGTGCCTGTGGTAACACATACAAGAAGTAGATTCCTAGTCTGCTCATTAATTAAACCTGGAGACCAGAAAGATTATTATAATAGGAATTATGTTTAATGAAGGAGGTGTGTGCTCTTGCGGAAGAGAGTATCTCCCACTGCCTGACGTTTTTCCTGTATTTTCACATATCTGGAAGGAATTTCTCCATATACACACACCCCTATGACTTTTTTTGGTCCTGCATATTCATCACTGAATAACCCTGTTGACTCTAACAGAGTGTCACCTGGAATGAATTTTCCTGTGCCTTAGAAGAATATATTGTGCACAGGTCCTGCATACATTATTTAAATGGAAGCGCTAAGAAAACAGCATGAAATGCATTCATCAGCCTGAGGTGTTGCACACCTGCAGGTCCCATTTAAGGCCAGTGGAAAGTGGACGGTGAGAGGCATCTCCTCTTTTGCATTCTGAGGACTGAATAATTTATCAGGAGGTTATTGAAGGTTTTTAATGGCGCAATCAAATCATTATAAGCAAAAAGCTACAAAATCAAATTCAGAACAATGAAAGCATCAGTTCATTAATGGAACAGTTCCAGCCATCTGGCATTCATATGTTCTGCATTGGGGCTGTTATTCTGCAGTCATAAATGACCCAGTCTTACCTTCAAGCAAGAGCTTTCATTAACTAAATATATCCAAATTCTTTACCTTTCAGCTAATATTACCGGTCCTATCCTGTGTTTTGGAAGGGGCTTTTTTTCAATTTTGTTCAGTTGAAGCTTCAGTCCCACACCACGTCTCTTTTGGGTCCCCATCCCACTGTGGACACAGCACCACTCGGAAAAGTTCTAATGATTCGCGGTGCCACAGTTCTGGAAGAGAGAGAAGGGGCAAATTATATTTCAGTGAAAATAACAACACTTAGACACTAATAATAAATACTGTAGCTCAAATGAAATGCAATTCTAATACAGGACTGAGTTTTTCACCCTTCTAACCTGAACCATTCTATGATTATTTAATTTTTTTCAATTGATAGCTCCATCAGCTCTTCAAAGATCTGACATTTAAATGGACCCAACTGATGTGCAAAGTCATATACAGTAGAGAGGCATCCATCAGTCTTTTTCCAAGTATTTTTTTTCTTTTTATCCTGTAAAGAGGATTTAATTTATTGGTGGAAATGTATAATTCAGTCCCAGGTGAAAAGGCACAGACAGGAAAAATTAGATAATTTTTGATCTCTGTCAAGGCAGAATTTTACATCCACTGGACCTCACATGTAGAGCCAGAGGGGCAGGTGATGGAGAGGTGTGCTGAAGCTGTGCACCCACCAGCTGCTGCTGTGCTTGCTGGGGGTAACACTCTCCCTTGTCTGTTTGTATCCTCATGAGAAGGGGGATTTCAGTCCTTTCATGGCAGACTGGCACCCTACATTTGATGAAAAGACAAATCAGAACACTCATCGCCCGGTCTTCCCTAAACCTCCTACAAACAGATGCTGTTTCTTAGAGAACCTGAAAAAAACAAAAAAACGACCGAGCAGCAATGTCCTGGTGGCTACTTGGGCTTTTAAGCATCTTGCATAAATGGACAGCTCTCCCAAAACAGCGGCAGTGCCCAAAGGACAGATGCCACGCGGGGCTGTTCATCACTGCTGCCGTCCCACAGGAGACGCATGTCCCTAGCCTCCTGCCACCGCTTTCCCCACGTGGAACCTGCACCCATCCCTGTCTCTGTACTCACCCAAAAACTCATAGCTCCCCCTCACTGTCTCGCCTCCCCCACAGTGCTGACTCCAAGACAGTCAGTTTCCTGGTGTCCCCTCCTGCCCCCGTGTCCCCCAAACAAGCACCATACGCTTCACATATAGCCACCGACTCTTGTGTGCTCCAGTGCATCATGCTACGTGGGTCATGAGATTTTAACAGGAAAGCTGAGGCTTAATGGTCCTGTATGAGTTATTACTGGATTTGCCAGTATTGCATTGAACTCCTTTGTGCCTCCAACAATAACTTGCCTGAAGCATCTTACAAACCCTGGTGCAACCATCTCAGGGCAGCATGGATGTTTTGAGAGCCAGGACAAACTCAATGCCCCTTTCACAAAGAGCTGACACACTGGTCACTTGGACAGATGCTGTTCTCCTTTCCGGCATTAGGCTGCTCTGAACAGCCCAGATCTTGACACAGAGAGTGTGGGGAACAACCATCTCCTCTGCTTTTGTCGGCACATCCCTAACACTCAATATGCTCAGGCACCCGTGGGCACCCACCTTTCCTTCAATCATGGCTCTGCAGTCCTGATATTAGGGGCTGGGCATGGGCAGAAAGCCACGGAAAGCCAAAGCTTGGCTTGCAGGAGCAGTACGGTCATGTTAGCTTTTCAGCATCCAGCTACGCTGGGGAAGGATTAGGATGAGCTCAGGTCCGAGCAGCACGGGGCTGAGCCAGGGACAGAGAGAGACTCTGCATGGAAAAAGCCGCTTTCTGCCTTGAGAGGTTTCCAGGTTTCTGGAGGAGTTGACGGTTCGTAGGACGTGGTGCGCTGCTGCTGTAAATGCACAGTAGGAGGTCAGAGGAGACTGAGCGAGGGCAGCAGCTCTGCAATGGAACAAAGATGTCGTGGCTTTACAGGCAGGGCGGCTTTCTTTCTGCGGGACTCCTGATGCGTCTGAAGCTGCTGTGGAGAACAGCATGTTTTCCAACTGTGGGTGATGTTATTTGCTCAGATTCCTCTCCATCCAGATTTCCTCAGATCCCCTACACGTGACCACTGGGCTTCGGATAGTCCATATATAACAAATGAGCAAAAAAGTCAAACTCCAGAGCGCGCTTTATTCTGCATGCATTGCTGGAGCTCTTCTTCATAACATAACACAACACATGTTCTAGCAATGCACCACTGATGGTGGTGTACTAGGAAATTGGAATATACTTAAAAGCTGATCAATAAAAAGTGTACAATGAAAAAAATTTTTTTCAAGTTCTCTAATTATTCCTATCTCAGATAATCCTGAAACTTGCCTCCCCAACCCCCCCTACCCCCCCACCCCCCCACCCCACCGACTAAGATACTGTTAATTGTGGTCTCATCTAACACTTCCTTCAAAGCATCCACTGCACTGAAAGATTCGGCACATTTCCAATCCAAAATTAAATTACCCATTGTTAAAAGAACACTACAGTATGCTGCATAGAGAAGTAACAGAGTGAAGAGACATCTTAACTGTAAATTCCCTGAATTTTTATTTTTTAATTAAAAACACCAGAGGTACTTTCCAGCCCCAGACTGAAGAGGAATTAGATATCTAACTTTGCTGGGTCTGTATGACTAATCTTGCAGACACCCAGTTGAAACTGTATGAACACTGAGAATTAAATATAAATATATCAATGTGTGTACATGTTAGAGCATACTTATGATTTGAATCGATTCACAAAATCGAGCACATGGAAATTACATGGTTTGTTCTGGAAACAGACGTTTTTCCAGACTGAGGGATGTGAAAACTACTTCCCTATCTAATGCGATTCAGCACATCTGTGTGTGATTACACAAACACGTCTCAGACCGCGGAGCAGCACAGCCAAGTCTCATAGAAGTTACATTCATTAAACTTCATTGGACCACGTGATCTCCCCTGGACCTTCAAAATTTGCCTGTTTCTAAGATTTACTAAAGATTCCCTATATTTTCTAGTTAGAGCAAGAGTGGAGGGCTGAGAATTAATTATATTAGCCTTGAATAAATGACAAGTCACTGTTTCAGGGCTGAGCAAGCATGTCTGAAGTCACTAACAGAAATCAAAGCAACTGAACGTTGCTGCTTTAACTCCATCACTTCACTGAAGGTAGACTCTGAAATACTTCTTTTTTTAATGTGTGTCATCATTTTGCCTTCATATAATTCTATCTCATGTCCAGATCAGCCTTTCCCCATGAGCACAGGACTGCTATTTTCCTTCAAGCGTCAGTAGCTACAGTCACTACTGAGAAGGTCCTAGCCAGCAAATCTGAGTAACCATACTAGATGAGATGGTTTTATGGATGCTAGGCAGTGGTAATTCCCAATTTGCAGATGCAGCAGCTGTTCCCACCAAGCATCCTCATACGTGCACCATCCCACTGAAACACACTCCTGCATGCTTGAGGTTGTTGGTCTCGCCACGGAGATGCAAGTCCTGTCAGCTCATCCTTTGCTTGAAGCTTTGGTTATTTTTAAGTTAATCTTGGTTGTTATAGTGGTATCTCTGCAACTGGCTGAGCACAGGATAGGAATTGTAGACATATGCAGGCAGTTCCTGTCCCAAAAAGCTGAGTAAAATCCAGTTTATAATGAAGCTACATAAAAAAAAAAATATAGCCATAGCACTGGAGGAACCATTTTTACATTCTGAACACCTGCTTTTCAACCAGTGAGTCATGCAAATCATCCTATTTCTACCACCAGGGGAGGACACGTGCAGTTTGAGCACACTGTTTCAAGCCTGCAGTTGTTGTCCAGCCTGGATGCAGCTGGTACATAGATGGGAAACTATTAAGACCTGTCATGGTACTTAGTGTATGGATGCTAAACCAGGTATTAGATAGAGCTTGTAACAGTATGTGTTTCTCGGTCACCCTTTGCAAACACTTGGTACCTTGCTTTGAAAACAGGTAGAAGATGAAATCAAGCTTTTTCGAAAGTTAATGCCCTGCTGAATACTTAACAAGGCTTTTCATCACAGTGAAGCCTAATCCCTGTGCTAAATCACAGTGCTGAGTACAGAAACAAGGTCCACTGTTTTGTGGGGACAAAACATCTGTCCTCTTGGAATACATATACATACACAGCCATTTTTGATACACCAAAAAAACCCCATTTGACTGCTTCCTAAAAGGAAAGAGGTCCTAACCAGCCATGGCAGCGGGAGATCTGCTCACACCGATGCTGAAAACATTGTTGCTAATAACAATACCCGTGATACAGCAGATATTGTCAGCAGCTATGGAAGCCAGCGTCATCACTGTGTTCATGGTACATAAGCAAAGATTTGACTTGAGGAGAACTATTTCTGCTGCTTTCTGGTTCCTTGGGAAACACAAGGAGTACTTTAAATGGGCTCGGTCTTTCATTATGGACTTTTGTACTGCTGGAGGCACTGCTGGCTTCTATAGCTGTAAGTAACCTCTCTAGAAATCTCTCTACAGGGGTTAGAAACGCCTAGCCATCCCGGCCACTGAACACTAAGTGCTGTGCAGCATACACTGTCTTTTCACTTGATGCATGCACATGCAAAAGTGGCCTCTAGATGCTACTGCAATCCAACTAAATCAGACTATTTCACAGTAAAAAATGATTGGGGGGGGGGGGGGGGGGGGGAGAGAAGTAATTTGAACCTGGTTTTTGTATAATGAAATAACTCTTCTAAGTCTAGAAAAGTTTCCGTTGTGCCACCCTGCCCCTTTCCAAGGGTTTGGTGAACGCACAGAGTGATTCTTCCTACAGCCCCGGCTTCCCGAACGGCTCCGGCCGGCGTCGGCGGGAGGCCCGACGGCGTTTGCAGCAGGAGAATTTCGGTCGCTCCAGAAGGACCTGCCTTCGCCCCGAACCCCCGCCGCCCTCGTTCTAGGTAGCCACCGCCACCGGCCCAAGCTGCGGAGAGCGGTGAATCCGCCGGGCGGAGCGGGGGGATGCTGTCGGGCTGCGGCGGGGCGGCCGCGCGCTCCGGCGGTGCGGGGCGGTGCGGGGCTCACCTGGGCCCCCGCCCGGCGGGGGCGGGCGGAGCGGGGGCGGAGGGAGCCCGGTCCTCCCTCCCTCCCTCTCTCCCCGTCCCTCCCCGTTCCTCCCGATCCCTCCCTCCCTCCCTCCGTGGGCGCCGGCGGCGGCGGCGCCGCGCTCCCTCCAGCCGCGCAGCCCCCGCAGGTAAGCGCAGTGCGGAGCGGGGGGGTCCCGCCGTCCCCGGCCGGGAGAGGGTGCCCGCTTCCCTTTCCCCGCGGTCTCCGCGTCCCTGGCGCCTTCTTCCCTCCGCTTTTTGCGTGTTTTCTGTAGCATTTCTGCAACTGCTGCTAACTTCTGTGGGCGCGCAGCAGCGTGAGGAGGAGGCGCGCAGGGTCCGGCGAAGGGCTCATTAGGGATGGGCTTTAATGGGCTGTTGGCGTCGGGTCAGGCTGCTGTGTCTGCTGGGCTAACATCTCTGAGCTTGGCCCGGAATAAGTAATGGACACTTGTTTGATTAAGGGACAGTAACAGTACTGCCATTGTTCGCTTACTGTCCTGATTTTTTTCTTTTTTTTTTCTTTTTTTTTCTCTTTTTTTTTTTCTTCTTTTTCCGTGAAGTTTCTTTGGATTTATTTATACCAAATTAAGGCAGTGGAAAAAAGTCCTAGCTAAAAAAAAAAAAAAAAAAAAAAAAAATGGTTGCCACCTCTCTCTCCTGACTTCGCCAGTCCTTCGGATGAAGAGCCTGCGAAAGTTGGATGGGAGCTGTGTCCGTGTATCCGCGGTGTTTGCAAAGGTAAAGGACAGGGAGAGGATGAATGACAAGCACAAGGGTACAGAGTATGAGAGAAAGGCCGGGAGGGTGGGAGCAGGAGGGAAGCTTTAGGACAAAAGCCGTTAGCAAACTGAAGTGAGAAGAGAGAGGTGGAACCAGGAGGACCAAGTTTCTTCCTCTCGCTTCTTTCTGCATGTTCCTTTTAAATAGCTCCACAATGGGAACCCCTCCAACGAGCTTCTTCCTATGGAAACGTGTGAGAAGTTTTCTGTGTAGCCCTTTATCAGAAAAATGTTGGAATGCCTATGTTTTTTCTTTCTTGTGGATTTCTCTCTGAGACAAGCTTACACCTTTCTGATTTCAGTTGTCTGTGAATAAATTAGGAGCCGCTCAGATCCCCACTTTCTTCTTTTTTTTCCTTCTTTTTTCTTTTTTTTTTCCTTATTTGCTGTAGGTTTTTTTAAGATTTGAGATAAAATAGTTTGCAGGAGCCTCTGAGGGCAATCCGTGTGCCCAGAGTGCTGAGGAATTGGGGTGGCTGCAGTCTTTTACTACTAAAAACTGCTGCAACGCTATCTTTTCAAAGAAAGTCTCTTGCATGCTAAGTCAGGTTTGGTGTGCTGTACCATTTGGTCTAAAATGAGTCACTCTCAGGTCTGAGAATCATGTTTCAATTTGGCAGCCACGACTGCATGCCATGCAGCCTGTTACTCGTGTGCAAGGATGGAGTATACCGTAGTACTAAAATAATATATTCTGGCAATTTCAGCAGCGGACTGAAGCGGTGTTCTGTGTGCACAGGCGTAAGTGAAGCTCTGTCCTGCAGCTCACTAATCCTGGCTGTAGGCGTGCCGTATGTTTCTCCTTAACTGATATGTGCTTGGAGTTACAAAGCAACTTCATAGGCCCGTGTTTTACTCTTGTTTTTATTAAATATTAACTACACAAAATCAAATGCTGCCTTTCTCCAGAAAGGATTGACACTGTCTCATCCTGTGCAGTTGTACCTGAATTGTTTTTGTTCTGGCTTTTCAGCTGCAAATAATGAAGGAAATGTTCAGGAATACTGGGAAACACTGTTTCATGCTCAGTATGGTGTTGTCCTTATCAGTCCCTATTACAGGTTGCACCAGTTAAGCCCTTAGCTGCTATAAACCTTGTTCTGAGAAGTTACCAGTAATAGTGCTGGCTGGAGAAATAAAAATACCGACTGGTGTCTGCTTTCTTTTCCTCCCCTCTTCAAAACAAATATTGAGGGTGGAAAGGTTAAACAGCTTTTGAGACAAAACACATGGGAAATGCAAAATTAAAGTAACACTATGCTGTGTACCCAGCTTTAATACGCAAACTTAACATGTGAGTAGCAGACAATCTTATCACTGTGTGCAAAGATATTTATGGCTGTGTGGTTTCCATCAGTAACTCTGGAAGATTGTAACTAAAATATAATTCCTTCTCTGCTAAGAAATGGGAGAAAATAAAAATCTGTTTTTAACTTGTGAAAGTTTCACACAGTGAAACCATGTGGGGAATTCGGGAGGGGATGTTGAAGAAAGTGTTTTGCTCTGGAGCTGAAACTTAGGTAGGACTTACGTAGGGTTGGCTTTTACATTGTTATGACGAGCCATTAATAACACCTTCATGAATTTAACACCTTAATTGTTTCCCAGTAGCCTCTCCATGTTGAGCTTGCTTTGTCCCATGTTCAGAGGCTTAAACCAAAAGGCAAGTATTTCTTCTGAGTAGCTTTTGTCTCTGGGAGACCACCACCATTTTGCCTTTGAGTACCCAGCAGGTTTGTGCATTAGCTCTCAGAGGTACAGATGTCCGAAGAGCTGGCTTTGAGCACCTCTAGGTGGTGACCTGCCAGCACTTGCTGAGCTCTGCTCAGCATTTGGCACAGCATACTGTGTCATTTGCTGTGTATGTGGCTGCTTTATTGCATGGGCACAGGGGAAAACCCAGTGCAGCTCTGTCACCAGCAGGGCTGGATGGGGAGCTCTCACAGACGTTACTCGTGGTCTTGGTGATGTCCAAGGACACCTAGAAGAATATGAAAGTGGGAGCAGGTTGAACTGTGAGGCTCTTGTCCTTCGCATTATCATTTGCCCCCCAAAATGGAATTTTCTACATTTGTGTGATTTGTTCCCTTTCATAAAGAAAAGTCCATGTAATTTAAGGGACACTTAAATTCAGTTTAAATCCACCTAAATGGGTTATCTGAACTGCAATTGCTACCAGTAATGCTAGGGAAAAGAAGCATACAATTACCTGAAGGAGGATGGAGCAAACAATATTTGATCCCTTCAGCATCTTTAGTTTGTGGATTAGTTTTTTATACCTAGTGTATTTCACTGCTTCTTCCTTCACAATGGGTTATATTCTTTTTTCTTTTTTTTTAACAGTTTAGTAGTATGAAAAGGAAACAAACTTTAAAAAAAGTAAACAGTGTGATTGTAAAAAAAAAAAAAAAAAAAAACAAAACCAGGGGAGTTATCAAAACACAATGCCAATAGCTGAAAAAAACCTACTTGCACTCTTTCCCCTCCCCCCCATCCCCCCACCCCTTCATCTGTCCTTTGCTTTAAGGTTGCTTTCCATTCAGGTACAGTCCCCATTTGAAGTCTTAGTATTTAACGATAATTTGAAGGGAGAACACTGCCCCGTGCTCTCCAGAAAGATCTGATCGTGAGGGACTTGAAGTGGTAATGGCTTGAACTGGTAGTGATTACGTAGCATCCCATGCATGTTTTTTGACTTTGCTTTTCCACATGTCGCAAGGTGATGCTGTAGAAATGTGACACTCCTCAGTGGTGCGTTGGGACTGAACTCCACACATTTTGTGTTTTCCCTGAGACTCCTTCACAGCTAACTCAGAAGCTTAAGGCTTCATCCCTGGCCCATACACATCAATGGTGAAATCCCTATAGGCACTGAACGGCTTTGGATCAGCCAAAAGGTTGATGTGTTGCTTTGACAGAAATGCAAAATTATTCCCAAGGTAGAGGAAAGCTCTATCAAGGGACTAAGAGCTGCTGTTCTGCTTACATTTCAGGAGACTTGAATTTTGGTTCTCCTCACTTATCTTTCAAGCTTAGTTTCTTTAAAACAAGTTGAAGTGTTTCCTGTGCATTCTTGCACCTTCATTGCCACACTGAAGCAAATGACAGTCAACATCTGAAGTGCGCCTGGTGCCTTGTTTTGATTTTTAATGAAGCTAGAGGAGAATTCTGAGAAGTGCCTGCCTGTGTGTATCCAGATCTCTCCTCCTCTCAAGCATTGATTTTCTTGACTGCCTGACACTCTTCCCCCACACCTGAGCTGAGGAAGAGCACACCTGGCTTGCAAAGTCTTGGTTATTGTTTGGCTGAAGATTGCAAACTAGGATCAGTTTTCATTTTTAATGACTGGTGCCTCTTATTCTTGAAAATGTAATTTCCATTTGTAGAACATTTAGCACTGGTAAGGAAAAAAGCCTATTTGGTGCCAGTTTATGTAGTGTATGTGTGTCCCTATCCTACATGGCAACTCCATGACCATTGCATTTCCCTAATGAGCTCTTGAAAAAGACCTTTTGAGGTCTTTAAAGCATTGCATTTCTATATAGAGGAGCAATAGCCTTGCTCAGAACAGTGCAAAGTCTCCAGCATTTCCTGACCGGCACAGCCTGGAGTAGTTTGTTAAACACATTTTTCTCAGTCCTGCATCTACTTCCTACTGCATCTGGCTCCATGATAATGTTAATTAATAATGTTAGCGCACATAAATGGGTGAGTGCTGGCGCATGTAGCCCAGGGTAAAGATGCATTTCTTCCTCAAAAGAATCGCGAACCTTCTTCCTCTGCTTCTGGCAGAGGAGAACAGCCAGAGACTTGCGTGGCTGCTGTGGTTCGACGAGTGTGGGTAAGGCACGCGTGGCACAGCCAGGGGATGGAAACCACGTCCCTCCTTCTCAGGCCACTCCTGGGATGTATAGCCTGGATGGGGTCCTGGTCTGGTGTGTGGAGAGGGTTTTTGCTTTCCAAACACCTCGAAGATTATTGCCGGTGGACCTGGATGGTGAGCCAGCTGTCGTTACTGCCGGGGAAACGGGAGGTGAGCATTGCCCGTCGCAGCTCCTCGCCTGTGGATCGCAGCGTGGTCTGCTGCTGCCGTGGTGGTGGATGGCATGGAGCGGCGGCACGAGAAATGCTTCCAGGTGCAAAAGTGGGAAGGCTGCATCTCTCTTACCAGGAAACATGTTTTGGGAGCACGGGTACTGTGTTGGTGATAACTGCACTACAGTTTTGTGCCAACTGGATTATTTTTATTTTAAATCACTTTAACTTGAAAGGCACTGGAACTGCTTTTTTTTTTTTGTTTTTTTGGCTTCCACGTGGCATGCTCTACATAAAATTTGGAGGTGCTTTCACCTTCTATTTAAAAATACAAAGGTGCCAAGTATGCAAGCCTAATATTATCTCTCTGCTTCTGAGTCTGAATAACAGGCAAACATATCCTGAAGTGGATTTTTGAAACTGCTGGGGAAAAGTGCTGATGAGTTTGATAGTCATTTATGATAAACTTCAACTCTCTGTAATACACCAGCATGAGGCCTACACACCATTTAGCCTTTTCTGTAGGAATTTACATGCCACAGTGACCTTCTGAGTAGGGTGAATTTCACAGGCACTCTCTAGACAGTATATCTGTTTCTTTGCCAGCTAGAAAATGTATTGCATACTGCAGTGCTTGCAGGAGCAAGCAAAAAAGCATTGGATTGACATCAAAGGCAAGATCTTTTCTGTACAAAATGCTGGAGATTTTAAGAGTGGTAAAAATCTGGCAAAGGAAATGCATACTGTTTTTCATTGTAAGCCCCTTTCCCTCCCTCCTCCCCCTCTTTTTAGGGCGTGTATGTCAAATACGAAATAGTGCCAGGACATTATTTATGGGAGCAGTTTGCAGAGACTTTTCTTAGAAGTTCTTTGGCCATTTGGGGATGATTGTTTTCAGCCTGGGTGGAAAAAAAATTATGTATAACTACAGCAGTATCCTTTTTTGTGAAGAAGTTAGCTGCAGCTCTGTTTAAATTTTTTTTTTTAAAAAGTGTTGGATGAGTATTGAATGCTCACTGCACAGAGAAATTTTTATCTTCTTTGGACGTGTGGATGATTATTTAAGAGCACTGAGCTTAACATGAACTCCAGTAAAGACTTACGGGCATCTGAGAAGTCAAGGGAGATGCTGTGGAGATCACATCTATTCATTAGGAGGTTATACTTCAGGTTGGTGTTTGGTAACCTCTCAGGAGGAGATAGCTACGTACCTTGCAAGCATGGTAAGTGTTGTTTTGTCTGTTGCAATGGGGCATTGGTAAAGGCTCCGTAGCCACTGAATTTCACTAAATGTTTAGTGACCGATAGTGAAATCTGCTTTTGACCCATCCGGAAAGTCAGACCTGCAGGATGGTGTCCCAAAGCCTTGACCTGCTGCTGGTGATGGAGCGAGGGAACCATAGCTGCAGTGTGTCAAGGGCAGCGTGCCATCCCCAGCCACTGCAGGTGTCATGAGGATGCTGGTGCAGAAGACATCCCAAGTTTATTTGCTGCTCTTTTCTGAATCAGTTTCCCTGGCGGTGAGCAAGGTGGAAGGGCTGATCCTGGCCCTGGGGATGCTGCCGGTGCCCTGGTCACTGTCCCTTCAGCTCCCAGCACAGCACCCCACCGGGTGGTGAGCACCTCGGCTCTCCTGCTGCTTTGGGGCAAGGAGAAGCAAATTGTCAAGCAGTGGCACCAGCTACAGCTGCTGGCCCTCAACTAGCTGGCTGGAGGCAGGACACCTTGGTGAAGGACTGCGGGTTAATATCTCAGGCCAACGTCTGTTTCCAGAGGTCATCTTGCTCCTAGAAGAAGTTGCCTTGCACTGGGAGGCACTTGTGTTGGTAGTTACTGTGGTCAGGACACAGTATTCCTTCGGTTCCCCTGCCTGCATCAGGTGTTCACTGACTTTCTTGGTGGGATCCCTTTTCTTGTGGTTGCTCTGTTTTTTCCAATCCTTTACTGTGCAGCTGTGATGTCACTTCTTGGGTCCCAGCACCTTTAGGATTTTGTTGTTATTTTACTAACCATTTTCACAGTTGCTTGTAGCCAAATACGAAGTAGTAGCAAAGGCTGGCAGGGTTGTATGTGTGTGTGTTTGCTTTTCTATCCAGACATTTCTGAGCACTTTCATTGACAGTCCAGCTAGTAGAAGTAAATTATGCACAAATTTTTGTGTAGTTGCTGTTTCCATGCCTATTGTGACAGGTGTGTTTTCAGTCATTCCCTGTAGAGATTGAGTCAGTAGTTTTACAAGGTATGTTCAGTCCTGAGATGAGCTGCTGTGGAAAAGTGTTGTTTTGATGTGGTAACGAAGCTGTAATGCAGGATGTAAAGGGGCAATTTGGCTACTTTGCCTCAGGTTGTGCTTACAGGATTAAACTTTGTAGTACATTTCTATAGTTGCCTGCAAGTTTTGAACATATAAAACTAATTATTGAAGTACAAAAGCATTTGGGAAATCAGTAGGGGAATGTGCGATAGACCAGAATAATAGATTGAGACTGATGACAGTACATCTGTAAGTCCCAAAGGAGAGTGCTGCACAGTAACTTCTGTATTAATACTGCGTTGCATGTCATTGACTATTGCCCTTGGAAGTTGTCTTTGCAAATGTGGACACAGCTCTGCTGAAGCATCTGAGTGGCAAATTATTAGTACAGGAGAATAACTTGAATGTTGCCTGGGTCCATGCCAAGGATGGCCCTGGGCACTTCTGTCTTGTCAGGAGGATACAGCCAAGGTACTAAGAGCATGTTGTCCTATATGCCGTGGTAACACATCTGAGCATGTGATTACCATCCGCATAATCGTTAGATTTGGTCGAGGAGCAAACCCTTTGCTTTCGGTGAAGGATTCTTTGGGGAATTCAGCTGTTTCTATTCACATGTCCCCCCCACTTACCACTACATTCTTGCAGACACAAGGCCAGTGCTCCAACAAAGTCACTGCACCCTCATTCCTCTTGTCATGCAATGGGATTCACGGATTGTTTTCCTGAGGTTGTGCAGTGGGGTAACCAACTTCAAGCAAATTGATGTCTGTGTAGGTACCCAATGTTCAAGGAATACCATCTTGCATGTGGTGTGTTGTACTTGAAAGATACCATTATAAATGCTTATTGAGTTTAGTGGTCTTCCCTTTTGCTGCTCTTCCTCCCAAAATGCTGCAGACACGGAGATGAGCCAGGGTGCCTTTGACCTGCGCTGTGCATGATTTCTGCATGGGGTGTTGAGAGCTGTCCTCATGTGGCTGGCAACACATCAGGTTCATTTTTGCTTCTCCTAAAGCTTTGGATGGAATTGATGAAAACTTCACCTCAGAGCAATGCATTTCCCCAAATGGAAGCCTTGCAAACTAGAGAAGACTTTTCCAAATTCATCTGTTTGCTTGTTTGCTCCCCTAGTCTTTCAGCTACTTGTTTACAGCTGCAGTGTCCTATTTCAAATACCCCATGCAAATGGGACTGGAAGCCGAGACTTCAGAGTATTACTGTGATCAAAGCAATTCTGGTAATTAGTGAATAGACTTAAAACAGGTCTCTAGAATTATTGCGATTTTGCAAACAGTTGATAGGAATAGCATAGCTTAGTGCCTGGTTTTCCAAGAAGTATGGTATGTTTCTGTTCCCTGCCTTGGGTTGCTGAAGTTGCAGAAGCATCCAAAGAGGTTCAGCCTAGAGAAAAAAAATGCAGGGAGAGATGTGCAAGCTGATGACAACCCGATGACAGGAGGGAATTACATGATTGTAGAACACATAAATGCCTTAAAACTAATACGCCTGAAGAAACACTTCTGCCATGGTCCTGCATACTTTTGTCCTCAGCATCTCCGCCACAAATTTTCTTACAAACAGAAGCCAGTTGCCCATATTTTAATGGTGAAGTTCTGGTTGAGAGACTTGTTTACAGCTTTTTCGGTTCTCCTCTCTAAATTTTTCTTAATATGCCATGAAGACTCTACGAAGGGACTCTCGTTATGATTATTGTGGGAAAGAAGCTGCTTTTTCCTTCAGGAGAGTGGCACAAAACTGCAGGAAAGGCTTTGGCCTTGAAGCCACACCCTGCTCCTTCGTGCTCCAGCATTGGCAGACGTGTGGAAAAGGAGGGAGAGAAAACACTGACCTTCCTTGGAGCTACCAAGATGAGGTGACGTTTCTTGGTCGGTAGCAAACCGGAACGCGAAGCTGCTGTGCGTCTGCCTCCCGTAATCGTGGCAGAAGTCATCCTGTGCCCCGTATCTCCCCCGACGGTTCCCCCTGTGGTTTGATTAACTTTCCCCCCGGGACCCTGCAGTGGGGACTTGTAGTGGTATGAGCTGCGTCTCCACTAGAGGGGGATGCCAGTATAGCTAAACTGGGAAACTTTTGAGGATTTGGTAAGTGATATTGCTTTACTCTTCCCGCTGGCAGTGTTGCCTGTTGGGTGAAGCGTGGCATCCTTGGAAGGAGGCAGCAGACAGGACCCAGCAGTGGCCTTACACAGCGGCTGACCAAGTTGGGTTTCTCCAAAACAGTGTGAATTCTGCCATCGCGCCGTGACGCGTGTTTGTGTAAGGTTGGTCAACCTAGGAGAGGCTGCTCAGCAGCAGCAGAGACTGAAAATCAGACCCAGCAGGCCTAAGTGGGCTTTGTCAGGGGTCAGAGGAGCTCTGCGTGGGCCTTTAGCTTTGGTGTCGTGGACACAGCTGGTGGGTTGGATTGTGGGATGCCTAAAAAGTCCGGTTTGTGGGTGGATTTCAGTTCATTCTCCTTTTGTGGCCTGGATCCCTTGGACTTCTTATTTGTGTTTATTTGTGTAGTTGCAAAAAAAAGATTTGTGTAGTTGCAAAAAAAAGATTCTTTAGTGGTTCCCGAGTAATGCTTTATGGCTTATGCTTTTGTTACAAACTGTCTTAAGGAGGCTTTGAAGTGTGTGTGCGCGTTTAATATTTATACCCATGCTAATGTGCACTGAGTTCCAAGGGGAGAGTTTGAGGCAAAATGCTATTTAGTTTTGTTTTTCTTTTTTTTTTTAAGAATAATCCATTGGTATTCGGTTGCACTTTTCTCTCATAGGATTGCTTTTTCTCCTTGCTAGTTAAAAGATGTGCAAAAGGATTGTATCTGAAAAGCAGTGAGACAGACTAGATGGTGCTTGGACACTAACACATCATATGTGTTGGATTATTTTTTTTTCTTGTTCTGTTCTTACACTGACTGCATTCGGCCTCCTGGCTTTTCATTTTCCTCTTGAATTCTCGGTTTCTCCTAAATGTTCTGATTGACGTATTTGTTGTTTCTGTTGGGCAGCATGTATGCGGAGGACCTAGTGGGAGAAGCTGAGTAATCACTGAAGTATGGTGTGAATTTACAACAACCTACTTAATTCATGTGACCTCTTGTATGCACTAAAAGCTTGTCTGCTGAACACAACTCAGAGTTAATCCAAGTTGATTCTTAAAGTGAATTAGTCAAGCTGCGTGCTAATCCTCTCTGTTTACCTGCTTACTCAGATAGGCAGCAGCCTTAGTTGCATTAAACTTCACTTGATAATTGCGAGGGGAAGAGTTGGAGGGAAAGGTGATGAAATCTTGGTGTTTTCTTCATCTGTCTCCTTTCAGGGCATATTTCAGAACTGCTTTGCTTGTATAAATCTTGAATTCATGGAATGATCAGCATGAGCTACCTGAGGCCAAAACCCAGTACTCTGCTGTGGCTCTCTACCCAGCATCCCTGACAGCTGCTGCTGCTCCCAGGATATTTTGGGGAACTTGTTACTTCCTGATCATCCCTAAAAATTGTTCCTCCACAAAAAAACCCAACTGCTTGAACTGGGATGCTCTAGATGGTGGGGAATGTGATGCAGACTGAGGGGATAAGGAAGCCCTTTTGGTCTCTGCCAAGAAAACTAGTAACCAGCCCTGATTTTACATCATGGACTCACACATTCTGGGTGTATTGTCCCCAGCACACCAGAGACTCACACGGTGGGCAAGAAGTAATTACCTTTCATTTGTCAACATTAGGATTTTTGTTGTCTTGAGCTACTGGGTTTGCTCCCCCTCCATCGTGGCAAGATCAAAGGTAAGATCTTATTTCTGGGTCACTGCTGTCCATCAGATAAGTTTGTTTGTGGCCTTGGGAAAAAGAAGTGACGTGAGAATAGGGAATTTAAACCCTGTCATTAAGATAATTCTTCCTTATTGTCAATTCTAAATTCTTTCAAACTTCATTCAGCTTAACTGTGCAAAATACAGCACTGCAGAAATTGCCTGGAGAGCAGTCAGTTGAACTGATGCAGATGTTACAAAAATATTTCTGAAGCAGCATGACTGTTATTTCTAGTTTGAGGGGTTGATAAACAGTTACTGTGTCTGCATTGGTGCTGGCCTGAACCTTGTTAAGCTGATGCCTTGCAGTTTTTAATGTACTTTTTTTGTGGGGGGTTGTTGGCAAACTTCTGTTTCAGATAAACTTCATTAAACTCCTGTTTTTGCGCTGTTGGTCAGGGTCCATGTAGATCTATATTAGGATGGTACATTTGTAATTTGGGGTTTAGGGTTTGGCATGCTTAATTGTGGATTTCCTTGGCTTCAGCATTTCCAGATTATTGTATTTTGTGGTGGTTCATTCTGCCTGAAGATTGAACATCTGTTTTGTGGATGTTGGGGCGGGGGGGAGGACGGGGTGGGAGAAGTATTTGCTTTAGTGCTGGCCCCCCTCAAAGCTGTTTAGAGAATTGTGACATTCTGTTATCATCCAGATGTTTTTTATCTAGTGAAAAGGATATTGCCTGAATGTTTAAATATAAACTTGTTTCAGAAGAATACCAGCATACTACTACTACTACTACTACTATTCTGAGTTTTAAACAAAAGGTGAATCATATCAGGTAGGGTTAGTCTCTATTGCTGACCCATGGAAGTGTTGAATTGTATCAGTGTTTTTTCTTCTTGGAAATAAATATTAAATGTCTGTAAGTTGTTCAGAAGATAAATTCTTGCTGCTTTTCCCGCTGAGGAGCGATAGCTGAAGAAAAGCATCCTGGTATCTTATATGGTGATTTATACCTTGATACAAGTGACTTGGCCTATTTTTGTCTTCTTTAATGATACTGATTAGTAAGCAAAACAGTGATGAGAATGCACTAAGAGTTAAATTCTGTGCACTACCAGTGTGAGGCAATGCCTCCATCTTGCCTCTGTGTTGTGAAAACTGCTTCTTGCAATCCCGGTGTTCAGAATAATTTTAATGAGCAGCTCCTTGCTTGTTTTTTTTGTTTATAATGGAGGAGGACAAAAGCATGCTCCATACTTGCTTCTTTTACACACACACATGTACACAGGGTGCTGGCAACAATTAATGATGCATCTTAAATGATGAGCTATCCATGGTGACTTTGAACTTTTCTCCCTGTTAGTTAACTTCTTCAAATTTAATGTCTGTGGGAAAAAATAAATAATTTTAAAGGAGTCTAAGAAACTGTTTTGAAATGACAGATGAAGAAACGATGAAAGTGCAGATTATGAAACATTGTCATATGACAGCAGCTTCCTTGTGGTTGTGCTATGCAAGACCATCCACATTGCAGTTACTTGTTTACATAAGCCTGAGCAGATTGGTGTTATTTTCCAGCAGTCAGTGTCTAGCTGTATTTTTCCTCTTCATAGTCTGGTGATTCTTTCTTGCAGTTTAGAGTAGCGAGAGAAGGTTGAAATTAGATGATGGCATGAACTATTACTCTGGAGTCTTCCTAGTTCACATTGCTTTTACTTGAAACAGAGAAATTAGAAATTCACTTTCAGGGATATCTTATTGTTCTAGTACTCGCTAATTCAAAAAAAACCCCAGTGGGGCTGCTGCTGCAGGTCTTTCTTGAAGCTGCTGCTGTGGTTAGTACAGATGCTTTCAAGCAATTTTTGTGTATGGGTTTGGTTATTTTATCTTATGCCGACCTGATCATTCTGTTAAGAATACATCTGAAGAAACATGCATCTACCAGCCATCACGCTTTGCATTAAGGCAGACGCTCGCTCACTCCTCCAAGTGAGAGTGGGAAGAGGTTCTCCAGCCTTGCTGAGTGGTAAAGCAACTCCAAGCAATCCTTAACGAGCAAGCACTAATGGAGGTCATCATTAACAATGACTGAAATAAGTCTAGAGGTTCTGGATGGTAACGGGAAGGCAACCTGATGCGTTGGCTTTAAAGGGGGAACTGCAGGAAAATGAGAAAACTGAGGAAGCCACGCAGTATTTTTTTGGGCTTTTCAGACAAAGCTCAGAAGAAGTTTTAGAGAAGTAGGAGGATTCAAGAGAAGATGAAGTATGGTTTTTGGATTTAAAAAACGGCAAGAAAATGCTGCCCAAGAGATGGGTATGGAATAGATACAATACGGAAATAATCAGGAAAGGAGGTTAAGCAAGTGAGAGAGTTGCACTGGATGGTGCAAACCAACCTAGGTCAGGGAAGTGCAGAAAGGATTCCTAAAAAGGACAACTACAGGAACTAAATGGAAGTTTTATCCAATGGTAAATAAGATTTCAAGTCTCTCAATGTCTAGCAGAGAGAGAAAAAGTATCGTGTGTTTAATGGGGAAAAGGAGCATGATTCAGTTATGGACAGCTCTGTGGTGGCACTTTCAGCAAACATGTTGAGATTTGAATAGAAAATAATGAGTGCCTTTTTTTTTTTTTTTTTAAAAAAAATCTCACCCAAGCAGTAGGCAGAGAAACCTAGTGTGCTGCTCCATGCCTTGTGCATTAGCCTGCTGCTGATACGTGTCCAGTTTGTACCATAATTGACATGATTTAGGGTGAGCACGTTCATGATTTCACATGTTATAATGCCAAATACTATGGGTTTGTCCTTTCAAAATGTGTTTTCTGCTTATTAGTAAAATGTGGCATGTTCTACTGATAGCAGAAGTCAGTAAAAGAAATAGTAAAAGTACAAATCCCCGAGAATATCCTGAGGCAAAGGAGTTAATTGTTTTGGACACAGAAGACTAGAAAGGCCAAGAAAAATCTGTTTTATTTTTAATCAGATACAGCAATGTTTAGTTTCCTGCCTTCATGATGAGATGTTTCTGTGCCTTAGAAAAGACCTTTTAAGTGAGCATCTTGCTACCAGTGAGACAGAGGAGGAAAGATGTTTGTTATTTTCCCTTCAAGATGTTTCTGGTCACTTCCATTAATGCGAAAAGAAGTGTCACAATGAGCCAAATGAGAATCCATGCTGCTTCCATCAACGTTGTAACCTCGTCTCCTCAAATACCTTTTGCCACGAGCAACCAACAACAGGAAATCTCGAGAATACGTGCTGGAGAAAGAATTGTGTCGGGGCTCAGACTTCAGCAGAGTTGGACCTGTAGCAAATGCCTGGGGAAGTGGGAGTCCTCCAGCCTGCCACTGAGGTCATCAACAAAATGCATATGAACTTCATGGGCACAGGATCAGTCCCTTCGTTTGCCAGAATAAACAAAACAAAAAAAAACCAACCAAACAAACAAAAAAAACCCCAAACCCCAAAACCAAAACAACAAAAAAACACAACCCCAAGAGAAAAACAATTCCAGAAAGAATGAACAGTTTGTAATTTGGGGAATAATCTACTCACTGAAGAGCCTTCGCAGTGGCCACAGTAAAACATCTGAAGGTCCCTTCTGGGGATAAACATCAGAGCAGGCAAAGGAGAAAGGCAGACATGCATAGGTTAATTACAGATGCTTGAACTGTCTGCCCTTTGGTGCAGCCCAGTGCATAACTGTGGTCTGCCTGCTTTTGTCATCCTCAAAAGGGGTATGAGGCATGATGACAGGCAAAATAGAGTGGCATATGGAAAAGATTTCCCTGCAAGATAAACGCTTCAGGGTAGTGTACTATCTACTGAATTTTTCGCATTTTTGCAAATTTTTCTGTGAATAGAGATTTTTTTTCTTTTATGTATTCAGACTGATCTTGTGCTTTTTCAGAGGGGTGGGTGGGCAGGGGCTCTCATCTTGCCCTGGGGATGACTGTGAAGATGCCTCTCCTGACCCATGTGAGAGCAGGTGATTTCTCAGAGGGAGTGCCACTGCACAGAGGTACTACTTCGCTGTTGTAAATTAGTTCAGTGCGTGGTAAATGAATCAGGTGACAGATCGTCTCCTTAACCTTTCAGCGTGGAAGACAGGACAGTTTGACACAACGCTGCCTCTGCAGAGTTCATGAAACTGGGGGCTTGGGTGACACGTCTTTGCTGAACTCCTTGCAGGCTGTATTTTGTCACGGGAAGATTTAGCAGCAGTTTTGTAGTACTCATATTAATTATTGAAGCCAGAACAATGATCTTTCCCTGACTAGCCACAGAGCTCCTATTCAAAAAGGTTTGACTGATGTCTTTTCTTTTTTTTTTTTGGTTTTTTTTTTTTTTTTGAAGCACAGGCTGTGCTGTGAATGCAAATGACACAGATTTGAGATCCTCTGTTGATTATTGTGTTGTGGAAGAGTCCTACTGAACGCAAGGGCAATTTTTTAAATTTGTGTTGAAATCATTTTCTTTCTAGCTTCAGATTACCGCTGAAAACTTCATCTTTTTTCCTTGCATAAGGAGGGCTAACAGCTGTATTGCGCTCCTGAAAGCAAAGACTGAGGCAGTGGAAACTGTAAGTCTCGTCTGGCTTCAGGAAGTTGCAAACTTCCCTGGAGCACCTTTTAAAAACTCTTCGAGGTATACAGGTGTGAGTTGGCTGAAGGCAGAAGGGAAAGTAGGAAAGATGAGTTCGGTTTTGGTTTGTTTGTTTGTTTTTTCTTTAGTAATACACTTTTGGACTTCTTCATTTTTATTTGATCTCATTAAGTTAGCTCTCTTATTTCTGATGTTTTTTCCTAAGATACTTTTCAGGTGGCGGGGCAAGTTGAGGTTAAATTTCCCAAGGTGTTGCTTGTTTAGTATTTTGCTTTTGTTTGGCTTAAGTAATAGCTAAATGCTCTGGCCAGCTGTTGCTGTTATCAGTAAAGCAATCTGTGAGGTGATCCGCAGCTGAACACGGTGCTGTCCTGCTTTTAATGCTCTTGGTGGCTAAGAGGAGGTTGTGTTATATATTATGTAGAATGTGTGCTTTGGCTGACAAATTGCAATTGAAGAAGGCATCATACAAACATAGAAGCAGATGTATTACGTATGTGGGAGCATCGCAATAATAAAATCCCTGATTCTGTGGTGTATCTTTGTGACACTGAATCACTTCCAAGACAGTTGTTTAGGACATTGCCGCTCTGAAGTTGGAGCAGCCGTAGGGTAGACAGTACCTGCGTTGACATGTTCAGTGGTTGGGTTAGATCTGAATTTGGGAAAGTTTTTGTCCTGCTTTTTTTGGCCGTTGAAGTCACAAGTGCTCAGATTGGAGGGGGGGGGGGGGGGGGGTGGGGAAAAAACAAAACCCAAAACAAAACAAAACTGAGAAAAGCCAGAAAGCAGATGATGCGCACGGGGTGAAAGGAGGATGTTTTTCAACGGCCAGAAGAGGGGATCTGCACTCCTGTAATCTAATCTGTTTAGGATATTCATGTTCATTTACCCTGGTCTCCCCGGAGGTTTTGAGGAGGGTCGGGCAGCACACTGGAGATCACGTAGCAGGTAGGGATGGCACTTGCTGCCCAGGGTCTCGCTGGAGGCTGCTCTCCTGCTCACTCTCAGCCCACCTCGCTGCCAACCCTTTTGCAGATAGATGTCTGTAAGCCTTCGCCGTCCCACAGGACGTCCCCTGCTAGTGTTCCTGCAGCTACGCGCATTGGGATGCGGCCCCCAGCTTGTTGGATGGAGTATTACAAAACCTCATCGCGCTACCATAGAGCCAGGCAGTGATGGCAGGAGAGAGGGGTTAGTACAAACCGATTCTGGTTTTCAGGCCAACCAGCTCAATTGTCCATTGTAGTTGCCAGTTTATTTATTATTAACAAGCCATTTGTTGATGACAGTGAAACATTTAAAATACTGCATTATTCTTGCTGCATGTCTCTGTCCCTTCCTCCTTCCCTTTCTTTTAAGCCTTAATGATATTTTGTTTAGCCGGTTTCTTTGTTGTTTATCTGTTGTGTCACGTTGGAAAATGATCCTTTTTTAAAAAAATAATTGCGGTGGAAATGCTTGTGCCCAAACAGTGCTTTACTTCACCAGTAACAGAAGTTCTGTGAGCAGAAATTATCTGGACAGAAATTGATGCAGTTGGATTAATACAGTCAGCCTGCGAAAGAAAAGGTTTTATCTCTTAAACAATATATGCGAAGGATTGAAATTTAATGTCAAAGTGAATTAAGCATTGATTGCTGCAAAGAAATGACTTGGTCATTTCTCCATAAGGACAGAGATTTGATGGAAAAATGTTTCTGGGTATGGATTGATTTCGAGTTGACATTTGGGCAAATGTGTGTGCTGTGTTTTGGGGATGAGGTATTACTTACATAAGTATTTTTTTCCTCTGTGTAGTTATTACCTGTCTTGGTGTATGTGAAAAATGATTCTTTTGCCCCTGTGTGATGTGCCAGTGTAACAGAAGCATGGAAAATTCACCTTGTTTCCTGTTAGGATCTCAGTTTCTTCTGCAGAAGTGAATGACAAGCTCGGTTTTGTTGCATCTTCAGTCTGTGGTCGATCTTTCTTCTCAGACTGATAAATCCGGCCAGTTTCTTAGGGCTGGTTGTAACTTTTGTGATACTCACTCCTGCTAGTAGGAAAGGGCAGAGACCATCAAGTATGTTTTACTCTGGGGTTTGGGTTTGGATGTTGATGGGTTGGTTGGTTGTTTTGTGTTGGTTCCCCCCCCCCCCCCCCCCCCCCCCCCAGTATTTGCAAGGTAGAGATTTCCTGTTGTGTCTGAACCTTTCCATATGTTAGCAAATTCCAGTAAAATCTATTTTTCTAGACAGTGAAGTTGGACTCGAGAAATGTCTGGCTTTACAGGCAGAGGGTGTTTCCAGGGGAGTGGCGGTACAGCCGGCACAGCCAACAGAGTGACACTGGCCCTTCCCTCTGCCACTCCCCTTCCAGACTTCCACGAGCCCTCAGTGAAACCTCACAAATCCATTTTCACAGTGAATGTGTTCATTCTTATGAAGACTTTCCAAACAAGCGAAATGCTATAGCTCCGTAGCTCTTCAAAGCAGTCTGTCCAGTTACTAGAAGGAACAGACGGGCAGGCTTTGGGAGGAGGCATGTTTGTATAACTGGTCTTTACTGGGACAACGGAGAGTAACATTGTGTGGGCTGTAATAACAGGTGTAACTTGTACAATTTGTTGGTAGCTGGTCTGAAGGCATGCTGAATAGTTGCATCCGCTTCCTCCTACAAGGACGTGTGTGAACAGTGGTACAACCCAGTCAGTGCTCACATCAGTCCCTGTGACATCAGAAATCGGTAACTCTCTCCCAGGCTATTATTGACAAAATAATTTCCAACTCCAGCAGCGTAATTCCAGATTCACTGCTATTAAACCTGTCTAACCAGTACTATATGCTAGATCTATTCCGATACTTACTGCTACAGCAATAGACAGTGGGTGGGATGACAGCCTTTATCCTGCTTTCAGGAGAGGGGTGTCGGGTGAAAGAGCCAGGCTGATACCAACCAAGCTGCAGAATTTGTACAGTAAAATGTCTGTATTGAAATACGCACACTGTCACAAAGTTTGTCAGGGACAGTTAATTTTGTGCTCACTTCCAAACTGTATTGATGCATCCGCTGAGGCAAGAGAAGGGGAGGTCTCTTTTCCGAGATATCACAAATCTGATGGGGAGACGGTAGGGAAAGTCTCACTGAGTGGAAAAAGACGTGTTGCTGTTGCTCAGAAGGACTTTAAGGCAAGAGTACAACAATGGGCCACACCATCTGTCTGGAAATCTCTTCTTTTGTTCCTTTTTTGTTTCTTTTGCCCAATACTGAATCACGGCTATTAACTTATTAATTGCTGAGCAAGTTGATGCAGGGCGTGGGAGGTTATCTTCATTTGCAGGCAGAACATACCCTGGAACAGAGGGCAGAACTGGGCGGAAATATGGATTGTAGAGATCATAACCACTTAAATTAGCTCAGCTTGTCCTTATCCTTTGGCCGGTCATCCAGTAAAGTTTCACATGCCATTTGCAGCTCGTTCTGCATATTTTTTTGTTATAGTACACCATGTACCAAACTCACTTCAAGATTTTGCAGTCTGGTCCCTGAGAGAAAACAAGACGTTCGCTGAAACACCACGCCAGATGTGTCACACGAGGAAAGCCCTGAGGTGACAGGACAGGGAGCTGGCGTGTGTCTTTTCCCCTCATTTAAACCAGTAGTGAACTGATGAATGCAAAAAATAAAAATGAAAATAGAGCACTGTGCTTATGCAGAGGCTTGCTGAAACTGTTTCAGAGAAGTCAGTACTAACGTGAGAGTCCGGATCGCCTCGCAACTTCATGGAGACCAAGAGCTGCGTATCTGCGTTTCCGTGGTGTGGTGTCCCCTTTGCCAGTCTGCTGAGACTGTTTCACAGTTGCAGGTATCTCTGCTTACCTACGGAATCATGCTGTCATATCCTGGGGGGTTTTTTAGGATTTTTTTCTTAATTGCTTTAAAGTATATGTCAAGAGAATTTTCGCTGTTTGAAGAGTTGCTATGAAATAGCTTTTTCAGAACAGTTTTAAGCTAGCGAATTGCATTTGTGTAAGTGAATCTGTACATCTGCTGTTCAAAGTGACAACATCAGAGGTGTTGAAGGCTTTACCTAAAATAATATAAGGACTCAAAAGAGGTAACATCTTTCTGTTAGGAAGAGGATCTAGTGCTCTGTAACTTGGAAAAGAAAATCCAAATTTTTGCAATAGTTCCTAGCAGTCACCGTAGTAAAGGAAGGAGTAACAGGAAGGTCTTTTCTCTTCTCTTAGCAGCATGAAATTGAAACCAATTTTTCTGCCTTTTGTGTTTATTTTCTTATGTGCTAGAAAGTATACCTGTAGTTGTTCTTTTATTAACCAAGTGATTACCAGAAAGCAGAAGAACACCTCCATGAGTCCATAGTAGGTAACCAAAAATTCATGTTCTTGCCATCACTGTAACAAGTGGTAAAATGAAGCAATAGACAGGTCAAGCCATTGCTGTTGCTCTTCCCTGCATGGCATTTGTTTGCCTTTTTGCCTTTGTATGGCTGCTGTGGTGGACTTATGCTTTTATTTGTGTGTTGAAGAAACTAATGCTTACAAGCAGTGGTTGTTTAGTGAAGGAGGCTGCCGGAGGTGAGTGACGCCAAATCATTCCTTTTGGATGGCAAGACTTTAGATGCCACATGAAATCTGGAATGTCTCTGAAGTGACACCTGGAAGTGGAACCCTTGTGAGAAATCTTTTTCTTACTTTCTTGCCTTTTTACATGTTGTTTGAATGTTTTATTTTCCTTGACGGGTTTACGGGCCCTATGCACCTGGGATCAATTAGGGCTTAAAACTGTCCTCTGAGAAACCATAAGTTAGGCTTTTGTTCACTGGAGGTGTGCAGGGAAGGTAGCTTTGTTTAGCTAAGTCACATTTCACAGCTTTAAGGTCATACCAAATCAACATCTTCAGAGTAATGTAATCCAGAAACTTGAAGTCTGTGAAGTTGAGCAGTGGTGCCAAAAGATGCTCTGATAGGGGTGCAGGAAAACTAAGTGGAAGGACGGCAACAATGCAGGACACCTGAAATTGTCTGACACAGGAGACAGATAAAGATTTTGAAAACCGAATTTGCCTTTCAGTCCCAGCACCTCGCTCTAGCAGAGGCACAGTGTATTTGTGGGCCCAGACGAGATACACAGTGCTGCAGAAGTTGTCCGTATTGCTGTATCACTCCTAAATTGCAGATCCTGCCCCAAGAAACTGGGGACCAATAAGGGTAATAATTTTTGTCATTGTAATGGATTTTCCGGAAGCAGTTCCTTCAAGATGAGGTTTTTGCAATGCATGATTGCATTTCTCCTAACTACTCCAAGTAATGGCAAAACTGCATGGTTCCTCTTTTCTGTGGTCTCAGACAGCTGATCCAGAAATCATGATGCTTAATCATAGCATTTTGGAGAGCAGTATGTTTTGTCTGGGGAGGGTACGTTCCTGCTCCGCATGTTAGATATGTGCTACTCTGCTGAGTGTCAGCTGATTTTATTTTTTTCTCAGTTAATCAAAACCTCAATGTTTTGGTTACCAAATGTGTTGTAGTTTGTGGTGGAACATCATTTTCTTAGAGATGTCACCTTCACAGAGGATAAGAAATTCTATAATCTTCATTTTACAAACTTTAGGTACAGATCCAACGCATTTCCCCAGTTCGCAGCCCTCTAGATGCACTCAGTAAAGACTATCAAGAGAAGCATCTATCAAGAGAAGAGTATGTAGAGTGGTATTTGCCTGTGACACCTGCAGTTCCAGTGTTTGGGGAGGATATGTGTGAATCTGCTTCCAAATTTGGGCATTTTTCTCAACACTCTGTAATGCAGCAAGCCATCAAAATCTCATCAGTAAGAAGCCACTCCTGTGCTTTTGTGTTTCAGACTTTCTTTTTGGTAGAGATTACGTTTTCTGTCATAGTGCCCTTTAGCAAAGTTCATTTGGGGATCCTGTTCCCTTTATTTGCAGTTCTTGAAAAACACGGGGCTGCACCCAGAACTCACACGGGTATTAAGTTAGGAGCCACCTTTGTTTGCTTGAATGGAGCCGTCCTGTTTTTGCTCTGCTGCAAAAGCACAGTCCCCTCTGTACTTTATTATTGCTGAAGAAGATGAGGCGGGTTGGGAGCTGGGAGCCAGGGAGGAGAGTCCTTTAGTACAGGCCAACCTATTTTCAGCTGGAATGCTTTTAGGAGCCTAACCCGTTGGCAGAAAGTCTTAACCATTGTGTAGGCCGTGCTCAGGAGGTGGAGAAGCAAGGTGTATGCAGAAGAGCCTTCTTTTCCCTAGCCAAACTGGGGGATCAGTGCAATATAAGCAACGACAAGGCAGCTCAGTGCGGAAGGGGAAATGTGAAATGGTCACAGGCTTAGGAATTTTTAACTAATGCTCTATTTTCTGTTTCTTGGAGAGATGGTAAAAAATGACTACAGGCATATTTCTCCTCTAATCTGCGTTAAAGTGCTAGTTGGATTTTATGGGGTTAAGCTTCTTCTGACATTTATGTTTTATCTGGAGTACACAGAGCTAGGTAAAGGCTGAACAGATTTAAGATTATTATTTTTCCTTAGGTTTTTCTGTTGTGATCTGTGACAGTCCCTAGTAAACATGATCATTTTCTCTCCTTTTTATATGGGGCAAACAAGATTCTAAGCATACCTCTGGTTTTGGTCTAGATAGTCTTCCCTAAAGTTTGCTTCTCCTGTAATTTCTTCCCTATCTCCATTATTCAAGAGTGGCAGCATTTCAGGATTAAGAAAAGAGAATAGATTTTAAAAGAAACTAATCATGCACTGATGTGAAGTAGGTGCAGTGACCCTGCTGCTCTTAAGCGTGCTTTGAGAAGAACAGAAGCAAAGGTCTTATGAGATCTTATTTAAGTTACATTTGTGACAGCTCACGAGACAGTGATGAAATGTGCTAGTGGAAGGTCTTGAGGCTGTTGATGGGGTTTTACTGAAAATCACTCTCTTCGTGGTCAAGTAGCAAAGCTTCCCTAAGTCAGAAAAGCTGTAGTTTCAACTTGATGCTATTTGTTTCCTTCATCTGTCATGCAGAGTGGAAAAAATAGCGAATTTCAGAAAACACGCAAAACTCTGTTTTTGAAAAGAAAACAGAAAGCCTGAAGGATGTGCGGCTTGCTTCTTTGACTTCTAGCGAGGGCTGTCTTGGAGGAATGTGAAATCTCCACTTTTTGCCCTCTCCATGAGTATAGTAGTAGAAATTTGGAGCAAGGAGTGGAAAGAATGAAAGGTTACTACCAAGAAATGAGTAGGAAAGAATAGGGGTCATTGGAAAGCCATATAAAGATGGAAAAAGTGATCCAAGAGCTTGGAAGATGAGACAGCTACATGTGACGTAAGGCATGCAGGGATGTGTTGAAATGTGAAGCAGGCATTTCAAGATGATCTTTTTTAAGGAGGAATAATTTCCACAGTGGCGTGCAAAGGCTGAGTTTAAATGAACTTTTTTTTTTTTTTTTTTTTTTTTTTTTAAAAAAAGACATAACTGACTCAGAAAAGCATGTGGAGTGCAACTTTCCTACAGCACTTATCTGTTCTTTCTTGGCTTGGTAAGTTAAGTGTTGCCTTTGAAAAAATGAACGGGAGGCCAGGAAAGCTATTAGCATTGTCTGCACGACTACACCAATGTCTCAGTTTGAAAAATACCAGTTAGGTTTGGGGTCATTTTTGGTGTATTTGTTGGCCACTGAATACACTTAGCGCGAGTGGTTTCCTGACACGACTGACAGAATAGGAAGTGGTAGATACAGAGAGCAAAAGGTGTCTCTCCAAAATCCTTTCTGTGGTTGCTAATTTGTGGGTTGTGTTGTATATATCTGGGGAAAAAAACTACAGTAGTTTTTGACTGAAATTTTTAAATGGGCTTAATTTCTTGGACATTTACATTTTTCTCCCCTTTTGTTAGGTTTTTCGTTGCACAAAAGAATAGAAACATATGCAAACACTGATCTAACCTTGATAAACATGATAGTTACGGAAATAACTTCATTCTGTTGGATCCTCCGATCAAACTTTACATGGCAATTCAGTCTATTCACCTACAGCATATCTGTGCCTAACTAGCACAAAAATAAGTATGGTTAAAATAGACCAAGGATAAGGATGTAATAATGTTTAAGTTATTTTTCTTAACACAGAAGAAAAGTTAAAGTAATCACTGAACTGTAAACCAATAGTTCTTGAGGAAATAAATGTATCCTAAATTCCAGCAAGTAATTCTACAAGTACTCTTCTGTGAGGCCTTTTTTCTTTTGGTGTAGAAAAAAAACCCAAAACTTTAACATGATTCCAGTGCTCTGTAGGTGACCATATTTCCTTGCAAATGTGTACGTGGCTTTTGCAGTAGCCTTCTTGCTGTATTCAGTTTGTGTGAATTCTAGTTTGTGTGGGCGAGTGACTTGTTTTGCTGTTCTGAACCAAATTCTAATGTGCCCTTTGAAACTTCTGCTGCAAATCTGTTGAGAATGGCCATGTAAGCAGGTCGGGTTGTGGAAACTTACAGGCTGGTTTTGCAGCAGCCGAAGGGCTTGGCTGTTGACTGCATACCCAGCTCTCTTATTATTCTCAACTATTTTTTTTTTTTCCTTCCTACTAGGAGCAAATGCCAGCATGACTAGGGTCTGAGGAAGTGCTTCTGTGTTCCGACCAAGGGTTCACGGGCGCAGAGGAAGGGTGCAGGGACAGCAGGGACACTGAGCTACCATGGATATCCCCACCGATTTGGTGCCATCCTCCATGATGTCCCAACCTGAGGTGATTGAGGTGAGTAGACCACAATGAAAGTCTGGCAGCTGAACTGACTGAACCTCTTTCTTACTTCCTCATTGCACCTTGGCTTTTTCTCCCGTCTTTGTTCTGAGTCATTGAGGGAATTGTTCCTTAAATATTGTATTATAGACACCATGTTGCTATACTTTGACATATAACATTGCTGTGTTATGCTACTATTTGTAGAAGAAAATATATGGCCAACTATGATCTTTATTGACTCCACATAGGTGGTCCCTGCACTATGGTTTGATTTTTACTGTGCCTAATGAATACAAAGTAGAAGGAGGTCATAATGTGGTTCAGTTGGAATAGTACAGCACGAAACTTCAGGTTCAGTGTTCTTATCAGAAAAGCTAAAGTTTTAAGCCAAAAGCAGCAATAAAATTAATAATATACTTAAAATTACTAACTCACTAATCTTGCTTTAAGGAATCAAAGTGTGTGTTTCAGACTTAATATTTATAAATACCTAAGTGATTTCTTCAGCTCTGTGTACTGAACACCAAGTACTTGTGTTTCTGTTGAAGTAAATATTACAAACAGAAAAAATGATGTTAATAACAGTCAAGATTTCATCTCAGAAAAGCATTTTCAAAGTCCCTTTGACTTCATAGAGACCCAAGTGTCTGTTACAACTTAAAACCTTTAAGACATATTCTTTACTGAAGAGGGCACCACAATTGATGAAGGTAGATGTCAGAAAATGGGAGAGCTAATGTTTATTTTGCACTTTTTTTGTTTGCTGGAGATTCTTTGGCTCAGGGAACTGCATCTCTTAGAAGTGTGCACTGAGAAGTGCAGTAATTCAGAGATCCCTGGACCTTGTGAAGTTACAAAAAATAGGTCCACTAAAGGGCAGTGATGTGAATGTGAAACGAGCTAAATCTGAAACTGGCTTTGGAGAAACTTCTTTGTGCTCCTCTTCCCCTGTGTTTCAAGTGGAGAACGTTTGTTGCTTCTCAAGTCTCTGTCACTCTTAGGGTCAGAGAAGGATTTTGTGTCTTTACAGCTGAACAGAATACCTGGTGGGAGGTGGATGCCCTATGCTTGCATCCCAGCCTGCCTGGCTGCTGCTGGACTGTTCTGCCTTTCTGGAGAAAGGCTCCCTCAGATCACCTCCTTGCGTGCTCTGAAAGGCGCTTGCACCCCTGTCGTCATGGGTTCTCTCTTCATAGTCTTCTTTATGTATGAGAAATCTGTGTATCTAGGGGTTGCTGTTCAGGATAAATGCCTTCTCAAAGGGAAAATAAGGTCAACTGTGGTGCAAGAATGACTGGAAGAAAAGCTATCACCTGTAAAGGACTTTGATCAGCATAGTCACCATTCTGTTGTAATTACGGGTGAATAAACATACCTGTCCTGTGTTTGCAGGGAGTTTCTACTGAACAAATCCTGCCCTGGACTTACATTGCTATATCAAAGACTAGAGATAAATGGATAATTCTGGTCACTGACTGGTAATCCAGACAGTTTCGCTCCAGTCTTGTGTTTGAGAGACTGTGCTTCAATGAAATTTGACTTGGGAGCCGAAAAGAAATGGCAACAGGAAGCAAAGGAAAGACCAATATCTCAGTGTGGGAGCTTATGGTAGAAAATATCATTCTGTCAACCTTGGGTTGTAAAAATCGACTCAAATTTTATATCCATGTCGGCATGCATGAATTCCCACAGATTTCAGTAAGCCGTTGTGGATCTGATAGTTGATACAAGGCTTCAACCCTATGTAAAGGTGTAACAGCTCCAAACAATCAGCTGTGAGCTGTGTATATGTTTCTGAGGGTAAAGAAGAGCTTTTTTAACAGGCAAGGATGTAGTGAGACACATAGCTGAGGAGACAAATCATTAGATGGAGTACTGAAATAAAGCACTCTTCAGACTGGGACTGCATGGGCTTGCCTTTCACATTTGTGTTGACATACAAATGAACTTTGGATATAGTTTAGAAAACTGTATTCATTAAAATACATTTTTTTCTGGAGGACATTATTTTGCCTTTTGAAACTGAGCAGATGCCACAGTGTGCTGCAGAAGACATTTAGAGACTAATGTTTTAAGAAAAGTTGTTTTTTTTTTTTTAAACTTGGAAGTAGCCTTGCATGCCTTCTGCATGAGCTAGATGGCATCTCAGTTACAAAAAGAAGTGTTTTGCTACTTTACTTTAAACTCTCTCTAATCTTTTTTATCTTTTATCTTTAAACTTTCCTTTAGCATTGCCAGGATAGTTGGTTTTCTTCACATTTGGTCAATTTAGTCTTAGAAATAAATATTATTTATTTTGTATACATGTGTATGTACATGTATGTATGTGTATGTATCTCAGTAATAAATATTCCTCTGCCTATCATCAGTCCTTTAACTGCAGAGGGCAAACAAGAATAGACTGTTATTTACCACGGGGGAGAATTCCAGAGACCTCAGCAGGACCTTTTGCAATCCAGAGCCCACCCTGACAGGTTTTTGCTTGGACTTGAATCCTACAGATGCTTGTGGTGGCACCACAATGAGGGAAGTTCCTACTAGTTTACTTGCAAATAATGTCTTTCTCAAGATTTGTCTTTTGAATCAGCTAACAAAAAAGATTCACATTTTGGAAAAGTTTTTGAAAGTCATTTCTTGATGCCAGGTGTGAAACTGTTACTGTTCTACAATATTCTTATTGCTAGTGTGTCAATATAGGAATTGCTTTTGGTGCTCTCTACAACCCTCTACTGAAGCAACGTATTTTCCACAGTCATGTCTTTTCATACAATCCATATGCACTGACCTGTCTGAAGCTCTCTGGTGCAATCTGGTTTCTCCTCCAGCATCCTGTTACCAGACATACAGAGCAAGATTTAAGGCATCATTTGAGAGCACAGATTTAAAGCATCTTGGTCATGTTTAAATGTGAAGGATAAGTAAAATTTCAGGGTAGTTCAGCTATCCGTAGCTGAAATCTGGAATAGAAACTACTTCTGGAACAATATTCACAATATGTCAAGGAAGTCAATGAAATGAAAAATTTCCAAAATAGTCTCTGAGGTTTTGGCAGCGGGGTTTTATTGTAAGGCAGAATCTAGTGATTTCAGGTTAGATAAGCGATCCTGCTCCTAAAGAGAGAGAAACAAAATGTAACAGAACTTTCTGATTTTTATGTTGGGGATATTTTGCGGTAAGTGTGATGACTTCATACCTCAGCTATGTATAAGCAAAATTCTCTCATAGAAACGTGATTAATTGGCTAATGCAGTAAGCGGAAAGTTAAATAATTCTGTAAGAAGCATTTAGCATCCCAGAGGGCTTTGCTGTTTGCAAAAAGGAAACGTAACAAGTGGTGATCTAAACTGATTAATGTACTCTGTGGAGTGATTAGTATCTTCTCTCTTTGTGAATGGCATGTGATGAATTCCGCAGTAAAAGCTTTGAAGAAGAAATGATTTGAGCTCCAGTTGCTTAATGAACCAGGGACTTCCAACAGTGCTTCAGAAATGCACAAAATAAGAAAACAACAAAAATTCATCATTCTGTCTTTGCTTTTGCCAGCAGTGGATCCTACCCGCCAAACATGAGAAGTAAATGAGTACATTTAAATAACTGCCTTGCAGCTGTTCCAAAGAGAAATCCAGAGCAGCTTCCATTATAGTGGCTTTTCATGGCTGTGTGGCTAGCAGAGCCAAAAAACACTTATCCCACTCTGTGCCATTGAATACTTCTCTATTTTTCCCTTCTTCTTTGTTTGAATTAGAGTGGAAGAGATTTAAACTATCCTTGCCACAGAATGGTCATCCTCAATAGGTTTTTCCTCTTTATAATGGTGCTTGAGAACCAACTCTTGTGGGTTGGCACAGCTGTTGTCACCCCTTTCCCCAACAAAGCCCAACACTATTTGCGTTTTGAATTTGGTGCCGAAATTTCTGCTGCCAACAAATGTGTGGATTTTTTTTCTCCCCTTCTAGGCGAGTAAACAAATTAACCTCTTTACCAAAACAGACCTCTGGCGGTGGTAAATAAGAGAACCAAAAGCAAATGGTGAGACTGGAAGAAACAGTTTGTGATTACAGGTGTATCCACCCAGTTACAGGCATCATAATAGAAACTTAAATACCAGTATGCTTTTTTATTATTATTCTTATACTAGATGAGATTATCAGGGGTTCAAAATACATCTCTGTTCTGTTCAGAGGAGAGCAATTCTGCCTTATAGACAGCTGCTCAATACTGTATGAACAAGTTACTGAACCGTCTGATGTATATTTCAAGAAAAAAAATGTATTTGCCATGGTAAACATAGGATAGACTCTTTATTTCTATTTGGAAATCTCAATTTCCTGCCCAAAATGAAATTTGCTCTGCTCATTAACATGATTTTGAATAAGCATTTTGCTTGCAGGCTAAACTCTCCCAAGTGCTCACTTTGCTGGTTTGGTTGGTGAGGAGTGATGGAAGGTGTGCCCTGGAGATAGAAGTAGCCCCAATAGCATACAGCATTTTTTCTGCATAAAAGACCAGTCTTTCAGCTGCTGGAGCCAAGAATTAATTCCCAGCTTGGCTCACTGAGCACCAAACCGTGCCCAAAGGACGCATGTTGCAATTCATTAGGCATGGAAACTCACTTGGGATGTTAGAGATGCACATTATTTTTTTTTCCTCCTGTTTTTTCCACCCTGATGGCATCTAAAGTGACACAGATAGGGGACTGTGTGCTGCACCACTCTCCAGAAAGGTCTTCCCGGGGCTGCAGTCTTTGGGGAAGGTCTGTCCTGCACCGCAAAAGTCAGGAGGTGTTGAGCCTGTACCCGTGCTTGGCTAATGTTTGTGAATCTCAGCTTGTCAAGAAAGCTCCCCAGAAGAAAACGAAGCTTGAAGGGCTTTGCAGAAACCCCTTCTGCATGGGAATCTGTATGGGACATTTGAGCTCAACTACGGGCTCAACATTCCCAATCATGTCTCTCCTAGTGGCAAAGCCAGTTAGCTTATTTTTGCAATACCTCCCCATTGCAGTGGTGGCCTCCCTTTGAGGGGAGCTTGGAAGGCAGAAATGGGGCAGCAGAGAAGTGCTGTGTGGTCTGGAAACAAATCTTTAGTAATAAAAGTGTTCAAGCCATCCTAGCAATGTAAGGGGGGGAAATGTTGATGTAGAACTATGCCCTGATTCAAACTATGCCCTTCATTTCCTCCTCAACGGGAAAACATTCACCAGAACATGTAGGTAGTGCTTGCGAGGGATGCAGCTCATCTGAAAATGCTGGATCTGTGTAAAAGGAGCAGCGATACAGGAGTGTCTGAATTATTGGGTAGGTTTCTGGAGGGATGGGTTCACGCTCTGTCCTTCCTTGGGTACTTTTTTCCCATATCTACCATTTTAATTTCCTAAATCTCCTTTTGCTTGCAGAATTCTGCAGTGAAAGAGACTTCATGTGCATGTGCACCGTACATGCATGCTGCCTTTCTGCAGCAGTAGAAAATGCAAGAAGTTGAAACCACAGAGCTGGCAATCTGGGGCCCTGTTGGGTCAGCTCAGTATGCTCCTGACCATCGCTGCTCTTCACTAATGCTCTTGGGTTTGAATAGTGAATTGCATGGCTCCTGATTCATCTGTCCTGAAAAGCTGTAGGGCCGAGTCGAGGTATTTCAGACCTGATAGTTAGCGAATCTGGCATCTTCCAGAAGAAAGACGTTTTTAGAGTTAGCTGGACTTCCTGCTCTCACCCATTCCTTTTTTAGCCCACGGAAGCTATTTTTGAACTTGCTTTTCTAACAGTCGACAGTGAATAAGCACTAAGGAAGGTCAACACCCTCCCTGGTTTTATAATCAATCTGTGGAGGTTGTAATCACAGTTTCCAACAGGATCTGTGTCACTTGTGAGTTATACCTTCCAGCAGTAAAATTGCTTCTTTTTTCAGTATTGCTACTGACTGGGTCTCTTTGGTACGCTTTTCAGGTATAAACTGTAGGATGCAGAGAACTTCTCAGTTCAGTTTCTAGTAGTTGGAACATCTGTTAGTTCTGAGATTCTGTGGTAATATAGTCTACTACAAAAGCATTCTAAAAATGAATAGATATGGTAGCTATTGCTACAGGATCTGTAAGTAACTTCATGCTTCATCATGCTATAGCAGGTTAAAGGGATCCCCTTGCAAAGAGATTCCTTTCCTTGCTCCTTTTCAGCTGTGTGAAGGGTAAATGAGCCTAGTGAAATGAAGAAGTGGCCTTCTGTGACTCAACCACCACATCTTAACATACAAGTTTTTCTTTAAGTCCGTTGAACGATTATTTTGTGAGATGCAATTCTGAAAAAGGGTATGTTGGATCTTGGTGGTAGGGTTTCGTACTTTCATTGTGCAGATTAAATTATGTCTGTACATAAGGCACAGTGTGCATAAAGCTATAATATATCCGGACCCTTTGCCTTGAGATCTGATATTATTTTTTACTTCAATTTTGGGTAAATGCCTCCTCAACTTCTACTCTTATCTTCAAAAGAAATGCCATCTTTTCCCCTTTATTTTTAAACTTCTTGTTTCTTTTGCGTTTTGCAGTTTTAACAATAGTTTGTGCTTTTCATTAGGTAATGGAGTTTTTCTTGCAAATTGGAATTTTTTCTCATCTGTTACAACTTTACTTTCATAAAACCCATGGTTTTGCAGTTGTGGGTTGAGAAAGTATTTGCACATTGATTCAATTATTCCTCTACTTACTTGCTTATGCTTATCTTAAAGATATTCTTAATTGACACCCTTATTTGGGGATTTTGAAGTTGGTGGTTTCCCCAAGTTTTTCAGTTCTGACCTTCCTGTTGTTACTTAGCTAAACCGAAGGCAGTGCTACTGCTTTTTGATTTGCTGCTGCTGCACTAAGAACTTTAAGACACCTATTGCTGTTCTGGAGTCCCAGCCTACCATTCCCAATTCTGATTTCCTCTGAAATATTTTCTGGATTTCTGGGCAGCACTGAGAATGATAAATATTGGTTTGGGGATCCAAGGGGAGCAACTGCAGAATTGAAAGCTCATCCTGCATAGGAGTCTCCTCTCAATCTCACAAACTTCAGAAGTTGCATGACTTCTGAAAAATTGAGGTCTCTGGCTTGTACTTGGCATTTCATTGTATGCAGAACTGTCATCTTCCTCAGACTTCCTTGCCAAATAAATTGCTTTTCATCTCGTCCTGTGTTCTGGGTAAGAAAACAGCAGCATGTCGAGGTTAATTCAGTAAAGGGGAAAAAAGAGAGGAGCAGGCTGTGTTTGGAGAGCTAAGGGTTAAAATATTTTTAAGAGTTTTCTTGGATATGGAATCATTTTTGTGGCTTCCAAGTTTTAAAAGCTCTGTATAAGTCAGACCTTAGTATTCTAAGAATGTTCGGCTCTGTTTCTCTGGGCAAGAAATAAACGCACCCATGCCTGCTGGTGGGGTTAGTCCTTTTTTTTTTTTCTTTCTTTCTCTTTTTTTTTTTTTTTTGTTAGGTGGACTGTGTAACTCTGCTAACGCCTGGATTGCAGTGGGTTTTCTGATCATTTGCCCATCGGGCACCTTGTGCTAACTAATGATTCGTTTAGACAGTATCAATCAGCGGTGTTTGAAAACTTGTTGGTGTTTGTTTTTCACCCTGTGCATCTCTCCATGCACAGCCCTCACCAGGTGGGCTGTCACTCACTACCACGCTGGTAGGATCCAGAGATCCTTTCTCACCTTCACGCTCCAGGTAGCCAGTGCCTTCTCCACCCTGGTCTCTCCTCTGAGAGGGAAAGGGGGTAACGGGCTGCTCACCCGAGAACAAGCGAGCTGCTCCATGCCTTGGATCCAAATCCTCAGCCGGCTCTTTAAACTCTGATGGAGAGGTGGGGCAGCAGCAGGATGAATCAAGCACAAAACACTGGGAAGTTGCTTACATGGGTTCTTATTCCCAGTCTCCCCACTGCCACCCCAGTGGCATGGCCCTGTACCATCAGAAGACCGGGGCCAAGAGGACAAGTGTAGCAGATAGTGGCTAGTCACCCAAGGTCACTTTCTGGCCACAGCATAACTAGATGTTGACTGCAGAAGCAGAGTGAATTTTATTTATTAAGTCCTGGTGCCATATTTCCTGGTCTGTGTGTACTGTATTATGGTTTCAACTACATCTCATGATTTTAAGAGATTTAACTCGATGTACTCAGGATTTTCTTGTTCTCTGGCTTGGGACAACTGTGTCTTGAGTATTAAAGCAACTTCACATGGTTAGAAGAGGCTTTGCTTTTCGCCTGCTATTATTTCATTTTGCTTTATCTGTCATGTTGGTTTATAATTCAGGCGTTTTCTCTTTCTACACAAATGTGTCCTAGAGGTTTAGTTAACATGGGCAATTTGCAGCTCAGTTTGTTTTAAACTTCTGTTGAGATATACTAAATGGATGAGGTAAATCTCAGGGCACTGCACATCTGGCTTACCCAGGCAATGAAACACACTGAGTGAAACTTCAGGAAATTAAAATATAAACTTCCTTGCCCCTTTTCCTGCAGGGGCAGGAGAGGGGACGGGTCTGCCTGCTTGCATATGCCGTTATGGTATGTTAACACTTTCGGTACTCAGAGATACTTTATATTTCCCTCCTGCTTAAGCCTTTCAAGTGAGACAGCAGCATCACAGGTAAATGTGATGCCTTGGGATTTGTATGTTTCTGACCTGGGAGGTCAAAACCTTCCTATAAGGTATACATCGGTATCCGAGAAACCTGATCGTCCGGAAGTCCCCTGTTTGAACTCTTGTCAGCAAACTCTTTCTTGTGCTGCTTTTCTTTCCCTTGGGACTGAAAAGATTGCTTCTAAAGGAGATCTTGGGTTTTAGATAGCACACCCTAAAAGCAAAACTTCTCCCAAATCCCTTATGTGAACAGAGCATTTTGTTACTGTGTCTTCAAAAGGAGAGAAGACAGTAAGCCTCATGCTATTCCTCCGAGATTGCTTGAGCGCTGTCATGCTTTTAAACTTAACAAGTCTGACTCTGTAGCATTTTACATATTCTTATGTGTGTTGCCCTGGCTTGGCATTTTGTGAATAAGACAAATTTTTTTATCATATCTTGTTTCGGATTTCATATGAAAAGGCTGGGTAGGATATTACAAAATTGAGGGATAATTCACATCCTAATCCCATGTGCAAAACAAACCCACAAAAAAAAAAAAAGTAGTATCTTCCACATTTTAAATTTCTGAATCAAAAATATGTGTTCTGCCAGGTGTAGCTGGCCTCTCTCCACAGGAGCAACAGTGGAGCAGGAATCGTTACATATGGGTAGCAGCCATCTGAAAGAAAATTTTAGATCAACAAATATATAGACAAAGAGAATTAGTTGAGAACCACAAAAGTGCCCTAGATCCTGGAGTCCTAACCTCCTCTGTAATTCAGACTGTAAGACTGCATCCAGATATTCCTACAGAGAGTAAAAAAAAACAGAGCATTCACGTAATTAATGCAGATGTTGGCAAGCTTTTATAAGGGCCACTAATTCATTCGTATGACTTCCTCTCTCCCTCAAGGTTTCTTATACTTGACCTGTTATTACCACACGGTCTTTAACCAAAGAATTAAAGTCAGATGTCTTGTAGCTAGGTCTCCCTTTGTTAAATATCCCTTATAAATTGTTTTTTCTATGCAACAGAGAGATCCTACATGAGAACTTTTTAAAATTCTCTAAATAATTAAGGCTGAAAGGTTTCTAACCTAAGAGTTGATGTATCCTAGAGGAATAATAAAAGTTTTATAGTCACTGTGCTGAGAAATACTACTTAGTCTAGCTTTTTATTATCCTGGGTCTGCAAATGTTCTGATCGATGTTTAGGTTGGAGATAAAATAATTTTTAAAAGACCTTTTTCTTTAACATAAATCTCAATGTCGCATAAAGCATTTGGGATATAGGTGGAAAGTTTTCTAGGTTGCTTTATTTGGAATTAGCTTAATCATGTTGACAAACAGAGGGAAATGAAACAGCAATAGTGTTGGGTAATTCTAAGGAAATCTTTATCAGATACTATTTTCACTCGAGTCCAGTAACTAATTCTGTTTACCAGTTCTGAACGTTTTTGGTTTTAACATGAAGGTTAGGTCAGCTGCAGCGTTTCCTGCAGAGTGGCTGGAGCTGTCCAAAACACAGGACATTTGTTTGCATGTTTTAATGGGCAGAAATTCCTATATTTTAGTGTTGTTGATCTGCTCTTTGATTGGGCTTATTACCTGGGTTCTTGCTAGAACAGTAGAGTCAGTAGAGTTTCACAGCCATAAAAGCAAGGTGTCAGAGCCAGGTCTCCTGAGTCTCTTTCTAAAGAGACTTTTTTGACATGAGTTTCTTGTTTTGGTTTGGTTTTTTTAGTATTATTTTTACATCCTTGTTGTTAAGCCATGCTAAACAAGGAACCGGGATGTTATTCAGAGGGGTTTCTTTTTCCAAGTTTTGCCTTTTGGGAATTGCACCTTGAGTAATTGATTATGACTGAGGAAGGAAACTCATTAAGGATTTTCTTGTTAGCCAACAGTTTTATGCAAAACTTCTACATTCTGGTGAAGTATAGGGCTTGTTTGTTGCCTCCATGGCTGTGTTCAGATGAGTACTCTGCAAGGAAAATTAATCGTGTATTCCCTGACGTAGCCATAGTAATACTTGATGCAAGAAATCAGGTTTGAAGCTTTTAAGACTAGTTAAGTCAAATATTGCTTTTCTGATTTCTTGCCTCACTCCTCCTATTTCAAATTGGAATAAGGCAATGCAGATGAGTTATACGTAAAAGTATGGTCTGTTTCCAACCCTATTTAGAAAGGCGGCTGATGGAAAAAGAAGAATGGTCGTAGAAATACAGTGGCATGCTGCTTTTATTGTTTATAAATGCACTTCATGCTTTATGGACAGATATAATCCCTGGCCCTGGAAATTCACAGTCTTAGAGCACATTGACAATCTTAATTAAAGATATGCTTCCTGGTTTTTAAGGTAGGACAAGACGGAATGCCCCTGATAGAGACCTGAATGAGTCAAAACCTGCTGGGAAATGTAATCCACTTTTTCTCCTCTTTGAGGAGCTCTTCTTTTAACGCTGCTACAAACAAAGAACAGATTTATGCACTGGTAATGTAAATAACGTGTCCTGTAACAGAGTTAACTTTTTTTAATTACAAATTGCATGCCCTTTTCTTTTAAGTGAATTTTTCAGCAGGTCTGCTTGGCCAGAAGCTCATTCACTATGCAATTTACAACTACGTCAAAAATCATGCTAGTTTCCAGAGCAGATGGAAGCATTTCTGGTCATTTCTAAGCTGGTTGCTATTACTAGACTCCTCAGAGCAATTGTTTGTGAGTTGTGGAATGCCATTTAGTCTGAAAAAATAAATTTGTTCTGAACTGTGTTCCCTTCCTGTCCCCCTCCCCGCTCTCTGTGCATGTCTTGTCCGTGGAGGCAATCATATGTTTTCAGTTCTGATGTCATTGGGTTTTTTTCTCTTTTCCCCTCTTCTTTCAGTCCACAGCCATGAGTGAACCACAGTGCTACTACAATGAAACCATTGCCTTCTTTTATAACCGAAGTGGAAAATATCTAGCCACTGAATGGAACACTGTCAGCAAGCTTGTAATGGGACTGGGGATTACCGTCTGCATCTTCATAATGCTGGCCAACCTCTTGGTTATGGTGGCTATTTATGTCAACCGCCGATTCCACTTTCCTATTTATTACTTAATGGCCAACTTAGCCGCTGCGGACTTTTTTGCAGGGCTGGCCTACTTTTACTTAATGTTCAACACAGGACCCAACACTAGAAGATTGACTGTAAGCACCTGGCTTCTCCGTCAGGGTCTCATTGACACTAGCCTGACAGCCTCTGTAGCCAATTTGTTGGCCATCGCTATTGAGCGGCACATTACAGTTTTCCGAATGCAGCTACATACTCGAATGAGCAACCGGCGAGTGGTGGTCGTAATTGTTGTTATCTGGACTATGGCCATCGTCATGGGTGCCATACCAAGTGTCGGATGGAACTGTATTTGTGATATCACTCACTGCTCCAACATGGCACCGCTCTATAGTGACTCCTACCTGGTCTTCTGGGCTATTTTCAACCTGGTCACTTTTGTGGTCATGGTGGTCCTATATGCTCATATCTTTGGGTACGTCCGCCAAAGGACTATGAGAATGTCCAGACACAGTTCTGGACCCCGCAGGAATCGGGACACCATGATGAGCCTCCTGAAGACTGTGGTCATTGTGCTTGGTAAGTGCTTACTTTGCCTCCTCTGTTCTCCCCACTCTGTTTCTTATCAGGTGATTTCAGTAATGCATGCCCAGCTCCTGGGAGGGTGGCAGCATTTGTAAGACACTGGAAGAGGTGGGGGCAACAAGAACCCCCAGCATTCATTACTATGTTGGGACTATCAAGCTTATTTATGGAAGTGGGTATAAGAGACTTGGACACTCAGCCTTATGACATGAAACTGATGAAAATCCAGGACCTTGAGATGTAAGGTGGTGGGTTTTTTTGCAGCAATGCAGGGTTAAAACCTATTGTAGCAGCCTATCCTGTGCAGTGTTTGCCCTTTTGCCTTTGAAGATGCTAAATGGCTGTAACCTCAAAATAGTACGGGGAAGGCTCAGTCTTCCACTGATGTACCTCTAGTCTCCTTTTTGCCACCCAAAAGGTGTTGTGTGTATTCAGGCAGTACTCCCATGTCTGGAGAACAATGAGGGGGCTAACAGGCTATTGATGGAAAGATTTTGCATCTTAAGCAGGACTGCATGTACAGTTCGCTCAGGTCTATAAGGTTTGGCACATCTGAGTATCAGCCAATTTGCTAATACAGAAAAGTAGCACGTGAGGCACTGGTGTGCTTCAGCACACTGCTCAGGAGGTGCCTAAGCTCCAGGGCTTGGAAAATAGGGAAACATGAGGCAAATACCATGATGCACATTGCAGTCAGAGGGTTCCTGTATTTTTGTGAATGGCTGTATTTGGTTTTTGTCTGGAGCTCAGTTTTCTTATGCAAAAGTGCAGCCTGGATACTGGGTACCATTCCCTGGTGATGTTCTTGCAGTTAGTTCTGTTCTTTGTTGCTGCAGATGACAGTGAGCTGCAGGCAGGCGGAGGTGGTGCCAGTTGTCTCCTTGTCCCAACCTGTGTTCACACCCAGGAGGTCCTCCAGATGATACACAAGTCTCTTGGGGTCCTAGGATTGTGAAGCTGCCCTAGTAGTCCATAAATGCAACTGTATACAGTCCGCAAAGCCCAAAACTTAGCCCAGTTCGTGCTTTGACATGCTGATTTCCATGGCTTTACGCTGTGACTTGTGCTTTCTAGCAGTTACTGTCTGCACAAACTGGGCAGAATAGTTGCAGAGATTTGATGTGAGTCATTGTGTCAACTCGTATGTTAGATTAAGACTGTATGTGTTGCTCTCTGTCCTAGTGATTAGCTTTGTAACCAGAATACAAGATGTGTAGTTGACTAACCTGTTCAGCCATTGATGACTCAGATTCTACATGTCCTGATTTTAGACCTTGGTTTCCTTCCTGAAGGAATTGCTCTTCATACATCAGTGGAGTATTTCCTGTGAGGTGAAAGACTGGCTCAGATTTAAAATAATAATAATAATAAGGTGGGTGGGACATAGTAAGTGCTTATACCAGTGCAATGCAGAGTTGGAGGAATAAATAAATAGTCACAGAATAAACAGCACATGGCTGCTAATCCCAAGCATGTAAGGGACTAGAGGTATGTATGCAGCTGGAAGGCTGGGTGGTGTCTGCACGCTCCTCCATTCTGCTCTGAGCAGAGGTCACAGGGAAGATGTACTGGCCACCCAGTGTGGCCACAGTGTCCTGGTTTGAGGTTTACAAGGACCATAAAGTAGCCCTTTTTTTTTTCCCTAATAAGTACCTTACTTTTTCCAGGTATTGTTCTGGAAAGAGTGGAACAACTCCAGAGGCTAGGTAGCATTAGCCAAATTGCAGACGACTCAAATTTAGCTGCAGATGTATTTCAGTAATGTCTGATTCTTCATTGGGGCTATTTGAAGTAAGATTCTTCAGGACTGCAGGTAGCACATGTTGAAGTTTTCTGCAAAATTCAAACCAGACCTTATTTCTTGTTACTGGTGCAGTTAAATTCACTAAGTGTTCTGCACACACTCTGCTTTAGCACCTCTTTTAATCTGCATATAACACCTTTTACAGAGAAGTAATGTATTATTTTATTAAACCTGTTTGAAGAAAACAAAGGCACTTCCAGCCTGTGACAGTCTTCATTCTGTATTTGCTTTTCGCACTTCAGTGTTATTTTGAAATGAGGTTTTGTATTTATTTTTTTTTTTGTCAAAGCAGTGTGGTTTCTCTGGTTGGAGGAGGTCAGTCCTAGGGCTATAGTGTAAAGGAGCAGCAATGCTTTCACCCCTCTATCACCTGTGAGGCACAGTTGCAAGATAAAAATGGCTGGGAAACAGCTGCGGGCCTTGGTTTTGTGGGTTTTTTTATAATAATAATAATGTAAAAAAAAAAATAGCCTGTGGCCACGAATAAGGCATGGGGGCAACCACAGAGACTTTTGGGAGGTTTAATGTTCAGGGTGTTAAGCAGCCTGTGAGCTGAACCATGAGAAAAGATCATTAGTTGCCATCAGCTGACGAGTGCCGTCCCATATTCCTGAATTTGCACCTCCAATGGAGGATTGTTTTGTGGTTCTAATTAAAAAAAAAAAAAAAAAAGCTAAGCATTGCTTCAAAGCACTGATTAGGCACTATCTCAGCTCCGAGTAGTCGGTGGGGGTCAACCTGTTGATCAAGCGTGTGTCCTCGTGCTCTGGCACTGCTTGCAAGTCTGGCTTAAAATTTTCACGAGCAGAAGATTTAACTTGAGTGCCTTCTCGCAAAGGTAGTCAGTGCATAGTGCTGCAAGTTTATCTGCTTCAGCTTTGGGGAAGGTAGAAAAGGTGGGTGTCTCAGGCTGCCTGGAGCAGCTTGCTCAATATTTATCTCATGCGATCTGGCTTTTTCTGCATCAGTGAACCTCAGTAACACAGAGGAAAAGACCTCCTGCCTTTCTTAATGGTGCAGATCAGGGTAATACATTGCTGTTTGAGGCAGAAACCAACTTTTTGCTAGAGAGGGGAAAGGAAGTGTTTCAGCTTATTTTTAAGATCCCTGTCCTGTCCCGCAGCCGAGTGGGGAAGGGAGCTGCTGTGTGTCATCCCATTTACCCAGGAGGAGGCAGTTCCTTTTGGAGGAGAGGGAGGATGCCTTGGGAACCAAGGGAAAACAGAGCTGGGAGTCTGAGTAAACCTATGAACATTGGCAGAAGGAGGCAAACCACTCTTCGTCTTAGGATCTTTGTTAAAATGCTGCTGAGCCGTCAGTAACCCTCTTGTGTTTGGGGCAGCAATGAACTGTTCGTTTGACTTTTAAACTTCCATAAACGGGTCTTCCTGAAGTTGTCCTGCTGGCTGTACTCCCAGGCAAAGCCCCGCTGCTTGCAAGCAGAGGGATCTTCTTTTCCCCATCCACGCTGTGTTTCGGGGGGTCAGGAGCGGGAGGGGATTAACACAAGAGCTTCTTGTTTTCTCGTTGACTAACACCGCCTGCCCTCCCCGTGCCTCGCTGCCTTGCTGCAGGAGGAGGAGAGCTGCTCCGAAGGGGTGCAGGCCTCCCGTCGGCGATGCTGTCAGCGTGCACGGAGCGGACGCCAGCCCCCTCCGACAAGAGGGCGATTGTGCGGGGAGGGCCGCGGCCGCTTGACGCGCTGGCTGGAGCGGTCGGGATCTGGCACACTGCGTCATCCCACAGGGCGGGTGGGATGCTGAATCCTAGGAACAAATCAAAAGCAGAGAACAGATTTTTTTTTTTTATTATTGTTATTAGTTTTTCCCTTTTCATGCCCTTTTGTTGGTTTTTTTTGTTGTTCGTGAGTAAAATATTTTAAACAGAAGGAAGTGATTTCATAGTCAAGCCCTTTTTTCTTTTAACAAGGCTGCTTTTGAAATCTTTCGAGAGTAACAAGGAACATAAAGCTCTTTCTCTAGAGCATGCCTTTCCTTTGCACTGGGGGTAAGGCAGGACTGATTTGTGTACCGCACATAGCCATAAAATCGTGTCTGGTTTGGCTTGCACCTCAATGACACTTTGCCTTTCTCCACCACCACGTGTTACGTTTAAATGCACGATCAAGGGAACAGACGGAAGCCTAGCAGATACGACAGCTGAAAGTTGGCATCCTCTCTGCCACCCTCCACATGTTCTTATCTTACATTTAAGGACAAAGCTGAACTGTTTTTCTGGTGGGGGTCATAGTTAGACTATGAATGCATTTGGCTGGGCCAGTTGCAGGTTTGGCCCAAAAATGGTCATGAGTATCTAGCTACTGTTTTAAGAAGTGGTGAAAGCATTGAAAAAGGATTTTGGAGATCAGGGCTGGAAAAACTAGCTCTGCTCTGGATTTCCGTGGCCTGGAATAAGTCATGAAAGCCTAAGGTCTTTTAGGGGTTCTTACATACCCACATTTGTAGGTAACTACTGGCTTATATAATTTCTGTTGGAAAGTTAACCTGTATATTCTCCTGCCTAAATGCTGATTAAACACCCATTCTTAATTTGTCAGTCCCTGTTTTTACAATGTGGATAACTCTTCCCTATACCTCCATACATGTCTTTGGGCATTATTCTCTATTTAGACATTAGACTGTGAGATTATGATACTGAGATTTTATAACTGAATTTTAAATAGCGATAATAGCACCAACCCTTCTTTTGTGTATTTTACCAATTAGCCTTCTGTGTTGGGTGAGTTCTCAATGGTGTTTGGCCAAAATTAGGCATGCCTGTTGAGCCAAGCACCACAGCCAGCCCCCAGGACGTAGGGAGAGCAAACAATGAATTCATGATTGCCTACCCTTTATATTCCTGGGAACTAAAAAGGCACTTAGGCCTTTCCCGCCTGTAAGGCCATCCACTTTGTTTGAAGGAATGTGCTTTATTCTGTAAAATTTGGAAACTAATGTGGCCACAGATAAAAAAGTGAAGGTTCTTTTTGTATAAACTGTTTTGATTTAAAGGAGTCTCACTGTGTTTGAAGACAGTCCCTTACTTATTATAAAGAAGCAATAAATTTAAGGAAAACATCTGGAAGTTCTGTATAAACATCTGGAAGGATGGAACTGCTCAGCAACAGCTTTTTTCCTGCCCTCTGTCTCTGCCACAGTTATGAATTGCATGACAGACTTATTTTTGTACTTTTGTAGCTTTTCTTTCACAACTAGGTACCAAACGGGGATGGAAAGCAGCAAATAACTGGTAATGCACATGAGTGTCAACGTATGCTGTAGCCAGACAGTTAAAGCAAATAAAGTGCATTATTGATAACTTTAACTTTTCTGGGTGATTGATTGATATGTAGCACTTCATTCCAAGATCAAAACCATGAAGTTCTGTGGAGGCACATTTTTAAAAAGATGTTTTCAATATCTATGCTGTCTCTTCTGGCATGCAGTCTGCATCTTTTCCCGCTTCTTCCGCTCATGCAGTAAGAGCACTTGATTTTCAGTAGAAAATGAAAAGACTGTGAAATCGTGCTACAACCGGAATGACAGCACCCTGTGTTTTGCCAGAGGCATGTCTTTATTTCCATAGCCTTCAGGCAGTGTCGGGTGGTTAACTGGCATGGCCTACCGTCATCAGCCCCTAAAGCGTAAGGCTTTGACCTAACTCAGCCTTATTAACTATGTTTCACCAGTGACCTAGTAAGTGGTCCTGGGCTGAGGTGAAGATGATATTGTCTAAACAGAGCTTGGTTATGGCATCACTTGAACTTCGGCAGACCTTCCCTGCCCATGGAAAGTTATTCTGGTGAGCCAAAGCAAACATCAGCCCTGGTAGTGCAATGCAACTGATAAGTGGATCTTTTGGAGAGACCAGGGTTTAAGTCTGAGCCCTGTGGCTGGAAGAAGACAAGACAACTTCACCTATTCACCTCCTCCCTGAGGAGTCCTGCTAGCATGAAAAGAGCTGAAAATGAGGATGTCATTTTAGCTTGGAGATGCCCTCCCACCAGGTAGCGGTGGCTCCATTTGGAGAAGAGCAGCATCCAGTTGTTTTTTGTTTTTTTTTTTTTTTTTCTCCTTGACATTATTACAGTTTCCATAGAGAGCTGGGCTGGGCAGTGAGATCAGGCTGGAGTTCAGATGACAGCAGCACATTTCACAGCTGCTTCTCTAGAAGTGGGGGAGCATGAAGCCATAAATACCAGGTCACCCTGTGGCCAGCATGGGGGGCTTGTTCAGAGTCACCAACCCTGCCTGACCCCTGCGTCACAGTAATGTCGCTTGTGTATTGATTTAGTCCTGACGGAAAAACAGGGCAATAAACTCTGGAACTGGCACTGGCAATATGAGTCTGAGCATCAATGACTTTCTGTTCTAGCACACAGGGTGCAGTTATGTGCAGTCCCAGTGTTTTTAGATAAGTATATTTTAAAAGTGCATAAACTGTGAATTTAATCCACAGTCTAGTAAACTTGGAAATTGTGGGTGATGACTGTAGCCTAAATGGAGCTCTCCTCATAGAGTTTATAAGATTTATTCTTATTACCATTGTATGGAGAGGGAAGGTTTATAATACGTGCTTTCAGACCTGCAGTGTGACAGCAATACTTTCAAGCTGTATCATCAAATATTTGCATGAAGAAGTGAAAATATTCTATATGATTAATTTTTTTCATAGCATACCTTGGATTTCTTTCTCTTTCCTAGTGGAAGTCCATAAGAGTAGTTGTGATTGCTCCTCAGAAGCTTCCTTCACACATACAGTTTGGGGTGGGGGTGACTTCCAGGGCTTGCTGTTACTACTTATAAAGTTGGGTTTTGGGGGTTTGGGTTTTTTTGTTTTGTTTCCATGCATCTTAATGACATTTTGGTATTGAGTTAAAAATACATTGTACATTCAGCTTGTAAGGAGGTGATGTGGAATGGAAGTCTTCATCTTATTACTTATTTTTGTTAGAAGATGCCATTGTGAAATCATTCAGATTTAATAACAAAAAACAGAATTTTCATGATGTCTCTTATCCATAACAAATGGACTAATATTTTTATGTTCGTACATGTAAATGTCCATGTCCTTTTTTTCTTGGTAAATATAGCTTGATTATTGTATTAGACATATCTAGCACTGTTCTATAATATGAAGACAAACTTTCTCAAAGAACTGTTAAAAATCAGTTGCATTTCATCAGCAAAATGGATTTCTGCTTTCAATTAAAATAATGGGGGCATGAAAACTTGCTAAGGATCTAAAGTGTAATCTGTACATAATTATGCCATGATTGGACTATGTCTTAAATTTAAGACCCTTAGGATGTTTCTTGCTTGCTTGTTTTTTTCATGCTGCTAGTAAAAGCAATACCCTGTATGCTCTCTGACACATAATCTGTCTAAGCCTCGCTCACTGATCATTTTTATTGTCATTTATAGTCCTGCAAATGAATTCCAGTTGATCTTTTTGAAATTTGTCTAGTAGCCCCAAACCAAATCTCTTCCCATTAGTGCTTTGCTGGCAAGGATACAGAAAGGAGAAAGAGTGAGGAAGCACAGCATCTGGAAATGACACTGTGGTCAGTTTGTTTGTGTGATAAACTTCATAAGTAGCTGTCGTTTTCAAAACAAGCTCATGCAAGCTCTTCTTGCTGAAGCAGAATTATCAGTGCCTTGGATCCAGGCAGCTCCTTCTGTGAACCGAGAGCCTGGTCCAGTGTGTTGGGAATCTCATTCTAAATGTTTTCCTTAACTTCTTTACTGACTCTCCCAATCAAATTTATTGCATTCCCAGCTAAAGCTGATATGTCTCTGGTAACTGTCTTTTCTCTAAAGTATTCCAGGTATCCCCGTGTAATTCATTGCTTCACTCTGGGGAAACCCTTTGGAAGTTTCCTTTTTCTTTCCCCCTTCAGATAAGAATAAGTATTATTTATTTTCATTTGGGATCCTTTGAAACTCTGCTTTGAGGAACTTCCATCATTTCCCAAGGCAGGAATGTGATTTTATTTTATTTTATTTTTGAAGGGGGAAAATCCCTCTAGTAAATCCATTCCTTTACATACCATGGAAATGAGGCCTTGCTTAATAAAAGTCTTTCCCCAGACTTCAGTATAATTTATTACCTTTTCAGGAAATAAATAAATTTAAAGGGCAAAGGAAAGCTCTCTGCATTTTTCCAAGAATGGCCAGAGAGGGATAAACCTTGATTGTACTCCTGTTCAGCTTCTGAGTGAAAAAATAAAAATAAAAATTGCTTGCATAGGTTGTCTCTTGTTTCCAAAAGGCTTCTAAAGTTGAATTGCAATGACAAAAGTAGATATTCTTCTGAACGAGGTCAAGGGAATTGATTTTTATTTTTCTTTATGAATAATAGGATTTGAAAATCACACCCTTACCCCCAAGCAATAGAATCCGACCTTTTCTGTTGGATCCAGGTGAAATAGCAAACTGCTGGCTAAGAAGTGAAATTGACTTAGTGAAAATCCACACTAAACCAAAATGAATTAGTACCATATCTCACTCTGCCATCTGACTCCACTTAGCAGTTCTACATCTGCGAGTGAGTACTCATCAACCTGGGCCACTCCAAGATAGTGGAGATGGTGACGTGTTGTGGGACATTTCCTCTAACACAGAATTCTCGGTAAACTTTGAGAAAAGCTGAAGGCCCAGGGTAGAAATTGTTAACAAGGAAAAAAATTGAAAATCGGTGTGTGCAGGAAGACTTAGGTGTAAAATGTCAGCACATGACCAAGACCTACTGATCTCAGGGTTTTTGAGTTGAATTTTTTGGAACAGAAGATGGGAATCCATCCTTTAAAAGAGGCAACAAGAGTGCTTTTACAAAATGGCTGCTTGCAAGATAACATTTCTGTTCTCTCGAAAGCACATAGTTGCATGGGGAGTTTGCTTCTAAATGAACCACTTAATTTCTCCACTGACTCAATGGGTTAAATTTCTTGCGTCCTCAGCTAAAACTGATATAACCTTGGTAACTATTAAAACAAAGCATTTTGAGTCAGGAAGATCTGGGGTAATGTCCACATCCAGCCACTGGCTGATGTTTTCATCTTTGAGATACTGTTTGTCCTTCCAGTGTTTTAGTGAAAACTGCTCAAATGCTAAGCCAAACTTACAGCTAGACCTCAGCTCGAGAAACTACGTGAACAAAAATGCCAGCTGTTCACTTGTCGCATTGCAAAACCGCATTCAATGAGGCACTGAACAATCTTTTGTTTCCACCAGTGGAAAACATTGAGAACAAGAGACTGTTTTGTGGGAGAGGAGAAGTGGTGCTCCTTCTTGTGCGTTGCTTCATCGCACGTGAGCAGTGTGAGTAAGTGTTCTGGGTTCTCTGTTTTTCTGGGGTAATCCATGAAAACAGAATACAATTCTAAACGTCAAATTATTTTTGCTGTTATAGCTTCAATGAAACTGTTGCTCTTAACATGAACACGCAAAGCTATTGCCGGTGGGAAAGCTTGCTGAGATATCTGAGGTACAGCAGCTGATGAGCGGGATGGGAAATGGTCAGCAGTAAGTGATGTCCTAGAGACAAGAGCCTTTGTCCTCCCTCCTTCTAGTCTCAGCATGAAAAGCGTGTTCAATAAAACGGCTTAGGTTGTCCATTTTTATAATAAAGGTGTTTTGAACCTAAATGTGAAAGAAAAATTTGATTCTGAGCTCTTCTGGTCCTGGCGTTACTAGCAAAACAGCTTCTGATTTTCCTGTTTCATTGAGCTGAGTGGGGACGCTGTGACTGAGCTCACAGGTGGACTGCTTCCTTTTCTTTTTTTTTTCAGACAAAGATATTTTTCCTTTTTTTCCTCTTTTTTACTTTTCAGACCTTCCATGAATAAGCTCCTGTCACACACTTAAACATCTGATGCCCTTCTTTAAAGCTGAAAGCAACAACAGCAACAGAAAATCCCCATGCTTTCCAGTTCTCATTCACCAAACCTTCCTGTCACCCTGGCACTTTGCTCAGCCTCAAAAAGTCTCTGAAGTTCATTTTCCTTGTATCCACATGGAGAAACGCTGATACTGTGTTCAAGTGTGCAGGTCCTCTGGTGGACGCAAACCTTTTCCCCTGGGTGCCTGGAGAGCAGATAGAATGACTTCTATGGAAGTCATGAGACATCAGAAGCTAGGACATCATTTGTTTAAAGCTGAAGCATTTCTTTTCCGTGCTCAAGTGTTGTCCATCAGTCTGTGCTGCTTAATGAAGTACTGGAGCACGGGGAGCTACCATGAGTGAAAATACTTGGTTTCCAGGCCCATTGGCAAACAGGAGGTGTTCACACGTCCAGGCATGAGTGCTTTGAAGTTTGTGGGCAGGGTGACCTTAAGTTCTGCATCTGGGGAAGTGAGAACGTGGTCTGTAAAACTGTCCCAGACATACCTACCACAGGGCTGGCCATCTGCTGCTGCGGGCTGGTGTTAGGAGAGCAGCCTCGGCGTGCTGCAGTAAGTTGAAATAGTAATTCCTTGATGTTAGCACTAAAAGCCTACGAGGGTTTTTTTTTTTTAAAAAAAAGGTTCAGATGAATTTGAGGGGAGTGAGAGAGAGCACTTTTGTTGCATTTCTTTCTGTTGGAGTAAGAGATATATGCTTAGGTCTTTCTGCTTTAATGAAGTACTTGGTATCAAAGTATGAATTTGCTAATATAACCATTGATATGCAAGGACAGTTAAGATTTCTGAAATATCTTCCTTCATGAAAGAAGTAGTCGCCTCGTGAAGAAGAGTGAGGGAATTTAGCTGTTACAAGCAGGAAAAGCTGCCAAGCTCCTCCATTTATCTTCTTTTCATGGAAATCGTTTCGTCTGACCCTGGACTCAGTACTTTCCTTGTTCTTCTAAAAGCAGTTTTGGGAGCTGTTTCCCATCTTCTGATATTGATGTAACCTCAGAAGGAACTTGTTCTGACATATGGCATTGATAATTCTTTTCTCCCCTTGTTTGAAGTTGCTTTTAAGTGCCCGCTTTTCACTTTTCTAGAAGTACGAGGAGTAACGTAGAGATAAATTTTCCAAGCACAAGCTGTGTATATAGAGGGAAAGAAAAAAAGCTGTGCAAATCTATTGCATATTTGTAGAATTGTTGCAACTTTCTTCTGTTAAACAAACTGAAATTGAAAACTGTAGTTCATAAACGAAAGATTGAAAGTAGGTTTTAAAAATACATTAAATGGATTTAGATAAGTAACTGGATTTTCTTGATGATGTGTTGGATTATTTTTTTTTAAGTTGGTTACCTTCATTAAGTTTCAAAATAAGCGTATTTCGTGACATATTTTCTACCATAACTGCATCCTGCTTACATAAGAGAAAAGGATGCAGTGGGAACTGCACTCGCTGTTCCCAACTTGGAGCAGTCGTACCCCAAAACAGGCGTCGGCTGCTGATCTCCTGTGTGACACGCAGCCCCTCGCAGCCTGCCAGCTTTGCTGCCGATGCTATTGCACCTGCATTTCGGTTAGCTCCCATGAATTGGGAGGAAAAATTTCTACATAATTGAAAAAAAAAAAAAACCCAAAACAAAACAACCAAAAAGTTTTATTTCAAAGCTTGAGCATATGAGGAACAGGCTGGTTCTTTATTTCTCTCTTCAGTTGGCTTGCAGAGTGAGGCGTGAATGTCTGGTGAATAACAGTATTAAAGTCAATCATGTTGTGCCAGTTAATCAGCAGCTGGTGCTACAAGTTCTACTTTTGATATAGGAAAGTTACAATTAAAATTTGACTTGTATAGCCTTGAGTCTGTGTATGTGCATTAAGCAATGAGGTGTCTACCTTCAGGTTACAACCATTTAATTTCCCCATTAAATGGGGAAATACATTTCTTTCAATACATAGTAAGAAACTGTCAACTTTAAGTGATGTGTAAAACAGCACCTTTCAGTTAGCTGGCAAAGGGGCTACAAAGAGTTACTTGACTCCAAGCTGTGAAGAGCCTTGTGGATGGGGAAAGGCCCAGGCTGAAGGAGTAAAGTCATGTCTTCTTTGCAAATAGAAATGCGTAATAACAACTGTCTGCTTGTACCATGCTGTAGAAAGCAGGGTGGGAATCATGTGTGGGTGTTTCAAACCCTTGCTTGCACGGGTCAAAACAGAAATTTGTGATAGAAAAATTGTTTGTCCTGAGCTGTCAGAGCTGCAAAGCGTCTCCGCTAGTGTTTGATGTTCAAAGTCGTGTCAGCAGGGCACACCATCATGTTTTGGTTCCTCCTCTGGCAGCAAATAGTGAAATGGAGTTCAGTGCTGACCAGTTCATTTTCCAGGAGATCCCTTGCCTTTGCCATACATGTGCCCAAGACCAAAAAAAAAAAAAAAAAAAAAAAAAAGAGTAAGGATTGCATGGAAGCCAAGGAACATGAAGACTGCAACAGCCCTTGCACCCTATAAAAACAAGTGTGTTTTTAGTGTCCTGTGGGTGATTTCTGAAGTAACATCAATGCATAGAGATATTTGGCTCTTTAATTTCTGAATCAAAAGGCTTTGCTCTGTCTGGGTTTCCTACTGAGGTTAGCCAGTCTCCCCTCCCCAGCAGCTCTCTCGTTTACATGCTGCTGCACACAAAAGCAACTGCTATGTATTTATTGGAGTTCTCATTTGAACTACCTTTTTAGCTTTCCAAACACATATTAACAGTTTGCAACTTTAAAACTTTGCCCTTCCTGCTCGCTGGAGGAGTGGCAGAGTGCGTCTGAGGAGATCACAAGCTATTCTTCCTTAAGGGGAGAGGTGAACGTAGTATCTTGTGGTCCTGCTGACACCCTCAGATGTTTCAATCTCATCCTCCATGTGAGACTGAGAAACTTCTATCATCTTTTCTACCTGTGAAGGAGATGGAGAGGTCATGATCCCTGTTTTAGATAGTTCAGGGTTAAGCCTCTATTTTTGTACCTATTGCTTCCCTTCAAGTGTAGGGTTTGTCAGCTAGATATGGAGGGGTTTTATATAATTTCAGAATAGTGAATTTCAGAATAGCTCTTCTGCTGTAGGCTCTGGAGTTTGTGCCATAGTAAAGCCACAATCTGCATTTGGTAACTGCACTAGCCACTAATGAAACTTTTAAGTTACCTCAGTTGCAGGTGTGAGTGTTGGAAACAGAAGGAGGTTTGCATTGAGATGGATGTACCTTTCCAGGGCAATGGAAGATACTTTTGAAGAAGATCTTCAACCTGATATGCCAGAAATCACCTGAAATGTAGGTTGCGCTGCTAGAAACCGCACAGATGCCAGTGGGCTACTGAAAGGGTTTCCCATCTTAATGTGCAGGATGGACGTGGTGGGATGGTGCACAAGCTTTAAAGGCTAAAAAAAAAATCTGTAAGGTTGACAGTAACAGGAAGGAAAGGCTTGTATTCAGGCAAGATGAATAAGTAAATTGGTTGGGGTTTAATTTGTGTTGTATTTTGTTTCAGAGGTTGACTACCCATAAGGTTAATTTGAAGCATGCAGTTGCAAAGTGTTTATTTTATTCCCCTGTATGCCGGTTCATACCAAGTGGCATTTAGGAAACTGAAGAATCATTTCCCAAGAAAATGTGCTGACTAAAATTCTTGTTCTGAAGCCAACAAGTCAATAATTCGTACTAGAGAAAAGGAGATAACACTCACTGCTAGGTGAGAGTGGAAGAGATGCAGTACCTTGGTCAATTAAGCTGATACACTGCACTGTGAAATACAGAAGAAATTGGCATTTTTGATAATGCTTGGCATAGTTTCTGGAGTATGTGTGAGTACTCTGTGAAGATTTATGAATTTATTTCAACAAAGCATCTTTTGGAAGTATATTTTGTTGTATACAGCAGTGGAAAGTATTCATTGTTCCTTCAAGAGATCACAATTTTGTTATTACTATTTCAATATGTGTGTTTGTTACGTAACGTAGTGAAAAGGAAATGAAGCAAATTGGCTTTTCACTCGCTCTGCTTTTGTTCTAGTGACAGAATATAGGGTGATCTGCTGGATTTAGCTCTGAAGACATGAAGACATCGGGCAGGGGTCTTCCTTTTTCTTTCTCAGGCACACTACGGGCTTAATGAGATCTCTGTTGAAGAAGCCCCAGGTGGGGAGAGAAGATGCAGACCCCCCAAGAGAGCAGTTGATCCGGCAGCTGGCTCTGGTCCCTGCTCCCTAGGTTTCGGCTGTTCCCATCCCGAGGGAGGGTGCTCACCCCCGCACCGCAGGAATACGAAATGGCCACCTGCAAAAACTCCCTCTCCTGCTCAGACGCTCAGCATCGCTCTGCCTGTCCCCATTGCCCGTTTTTGCACGTTGTAGTCTGTTTCCCAGAGAGCCCTTGCCCCAGGTATAGAAGCAACGTTGGGGGACGTAGGTGTAGGGGTGCTGGGCACTGAGGGATCATCGCTTGCTGCTTGCTTGCTGCCTTGTGCTCGGCCTCACGGATGGGCTTTGCCTTCCAATTGCATTTTGGATTTACTCTCCTTCAACAAGGAGAGAGTAACATCAGAGTGTGTTATAGCTCAACGTCTTTCTGACGGTTGTCACACCAAAAAAAAATCCTACAAAGAAAACCCCAAGGTAAAGGGAATGCATATTGATTAATAGCCTGTATGGCTTCTGTAGACTATGGGGATTAAAAATGGTCCTTCACTGAGGATAATCAGCATCTAATCCTTGGCTGTTGAGCCATCGTTCTGCATGAAATGAGTTGTGCTGGTTTCTGTCTTTCCAGCAGAAAAACTTGGCTTGCTTCAGTCTAGAGTGAGGAAGAGTCAATTTAAATAAACAAACAAAGCAAACTAATTAACTGGAAATAATTAACGTAGCATTCTTTAGACGAACACTTCAGCTTCCAGTCTGTTAATCCATCAAATACCCAAGAGCTGCATTCACCATGTGCTGCTATGTGGTGGGGTTAAAGAGCAGAAGGCTTTCAGATACGCAGTGCTGGCCTGGCTTGCCGCACCAAGTAAGCGAGAGGTGTGTGTAAAGCCATATGCGCTCAAGAAATGTGACCTTTTAAGCACATTCCAGAGACCACAGTAGTGACTGATGCTGTTTCCTGTGAGATTTTTTTCCTTTTATTTTAAATTTTTTTGATTCCTCACCCGCCCTCCCCTTCCCCTCCCTCTGTTCCCATCTTGCCACTCCCTTTCTTTATTTATAACTTTATCTCTCTGGCCTTTCCCCCGTTGGGCTGGCAGGCAGGAGCAGCACCTCTGAGAGCCAGCCCAGACGCCAGGAGGTATACGTTGGAGCATCAACT